>OY728132.1:862751949-863951949 GCA_963277665.1 Viscum album | reverse complement strand
ATCCAAAATAAATTATACGAACACCTTGCAATAAAATACCCACGCACGAGAGTTTTAAAAATTTGATTGTGCGACGTGACGATGTCGCACATTCATACCGCTCGATCCCACGCGGTGTGACGATCTCGCGCATGCTTGCGGCTCGATCCCGCACGGTCTGATGATGTCACCCATCCTTGCCGCTCGATCCCGCGCGGCGTGACGACACCGCGTCAATTTCAATCGATCCTCAATAACAAGAAAAATAATAAGGGAGGGGAACGGCCGTGTTTGTGTGGTCCGGCCCTCTCCCGTTAACTGATATCATGCGGTCCAAATAGATGAGGATAAAAGACAGAAGAGAATCATGTATAGAAAACACGTAAACCCCCTACCTCAAGCGCGGCTTGAACGAGGTTTTCGTCGCGGAGAAAATCGTCGCACAGAAACCGTCGCGGGAAGAGACGTCGCGGAAAACGTTCTCCAAGGGATCAGCTTTCTTCATTGGGAATCGTTCGTTCTTCGTGTTCTTCGTCGAAGATGATGAAAATGATCTCTTAGCTCATTGCCTTATTTTTCCCCCAAGTCCTCTCAAGCAACAAAGGAACTAACCCAAAATAAATTAAGCCACACCTAATTTATTAACTCAACATGGCTTTTGAAATTCAAGTGTTTGAATTTCAAAAACTCTCATTAAACTCACTACATTAATGTCATAAGTTATTAACATAAGTAAACAATATTAATGGTGAGTTGATGGGGTTAGAGGATATGAAGGGGTGGGGTTCGTGTGGGCCCCACCACCCTCATAACCTCCCAAGGGGGGTTGGGTAGTTACCCAACTTCCTTCTAAAGGATTAAACACCTAGATTAAAATAAAAATTGCTGTTAAATTTTTATTTTTAATTCCACAATTTTTATCAACTTCTCTCAAGTAAAAGCAACTCCGGAATAGGCGTCCATAAGCATATACCGGCACTGCGGTTCCATTGGTACCCTCAGAATTTGATTCCGAGCACCGGTTAAAAGGTTCGAAATTCCTGCTCATTCATTCACTGAACGTACCCGAGCAAAACTTCGGAAATTTATTCCGGGCACACCGGGCCTTGGAATCAGGTGCCGTCAGTAACTGCGTTCTTGTAAAATCCCAAAAAAAAATTAGAAAAAAATTTCCTTGAATTTTAAGGGTCTTTACATGGGTACCTAACATGTACTCCAGCTATATGTCATGTAACCCAGTTTTACTAACAAAAACTTTGTCACTTATCGATGGCATCTTTGGTGGTAATTCAACTATTCATAGAACTGTATGAAAATGAAACATTTAATGAACATGATTAATATTCTAATAACATGTCAATTCAAATTTAATTAAAAAACTAATAATATGAAATGAAAACATTCATGAACTGTTACTTATAGACAAAAACCTAAACAAATAATTATAAATTTAAAATTTTACCATTATGAAATCACTTGAAGAATCCAGGCATAGTATATGTGTGTGGTGGTGGATTATATATTAAAATTTGTTTTTATATTTTGACTCCCAAAACCCCATCAAATTATATTTCACGTTAGAAATATAATCAATTTATTTATATCTAATGAATGTTTGGATTATGATATTTATTTGATGTGGATGTATAATATAAAAAATACCCTTTCATATATTTCTTTTTTTGAATTGTGATGATCCAATGATAGAATCTCTCTAGCAGTGATCCACATGTGATCATTTGATCAACAAGAAATGTCAATCGATATATGGGTTCTAGTATATTGAATATATTATTTTACGTTGTTTGTGATGATCGATAATCATTCAACCTTGATGGAATCTCTCTTACGAATCTCATTCATGAGAGGGATATAGAAAGAGGAGTCGATAGAAAATTCATCATTCACAATAATTTTCTATTATTGATTAAATCTACACAACAACTATGAAGGGATATTTATTAAGAAATGGTTTAGGTTAATAAATATTTTAATTGCATGATGGACCTTAAAATAATATCATATTTTTAATAAATCCCATGACACAAAATAATAACAATATTATTATTATTTGGAATGAACCAAGAAACACATTTGAAAAATATTATATATCAGCATGTAAAAAAATATCCATCACCATACAAGGTCATGGTTAGTTAGATCTCCTTGATATTTATTGAATACATGAATAAATATTTTATTCTTAATTAAATAGATTATTCACCAATAAATATTTTTGATTGATAAAACATGGATAAAATTATTCATTGGTATTGAAAATAATATTTATCCTGTTAATTAAATTTACATAGAATTTAATCAATATCATTTATAACATTTAATGTCTGACCATCTAGTATTATTTCTCATTTTTTATTAGGCGAGGTTTCCTAAAGTCCAAAATTACAGTCTAGTAATGTGTCAGGGTACCCAATAGATGAAATTAGTATCGTTATGACGATAACCACAAATGAATGCTCCATGTGTAATATAATAACTCTATTATAATATTTTAGCAATAAGGATGCACATCCAATTCACCAATCTATATCGTCAATAGGTATTTCTTTGACTATATTATATAAACAGCACATTACACCCTGGACAATGAATTTAGGGTGGTGAATTTATTCAAATAAAATGGGTAAAATATCTTTTTTTATAAAGATGGAAGAAGAAAATATTTCCTTAACTTATCCATTAACGACATGTCAATCGTGATGCACCAAACATACCTTACCTAGATGAAAATATATAGTACGATGGGTTTAAACATCAAATTTATGTTTATGAGTGATAACATGCATTATTGATAATATAAAAGTATAAGGAACATTACACACAGTCACATATAGGAATATCTGATGACACCAAAACATCTGAAATTCCAACATAAGGGTATGTTCTCGTCATCCCCCATCTTAGAGATTACCATGTGTGAACTTAATGAGAAGAATAATCATATGCTTATATACACTTTCACCAAAAAGTCTATGTATTTGTGGCCTATCATAGTACGTTGTCCAACAAGAAAAAATTATTTAAGAATATCATCATAAAACTTCAAGTTTTTCATCATAGTTGATAAATTATATGACCTTATCAATACGACATATGCTATAGAACATTATTACATCAGAATATTACAGAACAATGAACAATATAAAATAATATGTCTTATTTATATTCAATACATTGAATATAAATGTAATCAATGTAAATATATTTGGTTCTAGGATTCCATCTCCAAAAAACTATGGCTTGGACTATATTCAAATACCTATGAATTTTAGTTTTCCAAAACACACATGTTAATCATTTTTCTACTGATTTAAGGATTTATTCAAGGGGTTCTCCATGTTGTCTTTTGGGGAAGTACTACTCACTACAACCTCACCTCTCTACGAAAAATCCCAAAAGAGATGATACTTAAAAAGTACGTGATTCATCAGATCATGTAACCTTGGCTCTTTTACATGAGTCACCACTATAGTACAATCAAAATTAAGTGTGATAAGATATTTATTTCAAGGTAACATTTCATGCTCTGGGACAACATTTTTCATCTATACTATGCCTTTAGATAGAAAATAATTTGACTCTACTATAGAATCTGTGAGCACAACTTCATTGAGATATTTCAACTCAAAACACATCCATATAAATTTATTATGTATCCCATTAGTGACTTTGATATTGTTTATAAACTGATAAGTATGAATACTATTGTTTATTCATTATCTAGATCTACTAAGGAAATCACATGATTTCACATTGCAGTTTCTGCCCCTATTTGGGATAACCTATAGTTGGTTGAGGTTTAGTTACTTCACAATAATAATCTTCAAGTCAATGTTATTTCATTGTTTCTATATTTGACCTATAAACATGGTTAGAAAACTCAAAATTTCCTCCTATTCTATAAGAATAGGTTGGTCCTACCTAAGGACTCAAATTTTATTTATCTCCTATAACACACTTATCATTCCGCACCATTTGGGGGCCACTATAGTTTCATGAAGACATATAAGTGTCTAGATAATGCAATTTATTTGGTTGGGATGACATTCACATTTCATCAATTTGTCTATACATGTGAGTTATGTATGTGGCATAAATATGAAGCATGGAGATCAGTTGGTCTTCTTTAACCACTCATTTTACCAACATTGATTCGAGAGGATGTCCCCAAAGATTTTATTTTTTGATTACCTAAATTACATGGTTATTTAGTTATATTCGTGGTTATTGACCATTTTAGAAAATATTCCCATTTATTTTCAATATTTTAAAACCTCATTATTTTAAAACAACACTATATTCGATAGCATAAAAGATACACAACACCCAACATCAATGAACAATGAAATATTATTATTTCAATTTCATCATTAACACCTAGCACTTAAATTGAGAAAATGAATTCTATTATCAAAATTATAAAATATATAATCGTAAAAATAATTTTTGTTGTATTAGTTAATTATTTTCTAATAAACACGTTATTTTCTGTATGTCATTTTCCTCTTCAAAAATATTTTTTCATCAAAAATGGTTTTATTAATTTTTATGATTGAATATTATAATAAATTTCTTGGACATAAATAAATATAATTTTATAAAAATAATATAATTTTGTAAATCATTATATTAAAATTATATTATGTTGAATTTTAGGGATTTTTCTAAACAGATTGAGTTAGAATAGTGAACAATATCGATTTCTACAAAACATTCATTTTATTTATATTAAAAATTAAATTTATTATTTATATTTTATTTCAATATAAATTTTTAATATTTATTTATATATGTTCTAATGTATTACATTTTAATCATTCTTGTTCTTCATTTATTTATAATTACATTTTGGGCCTAAAACACATTTTTCAAGAATACTATTTATCATTGTGTTTTGAAGGTTTAATTTTAAATTAAATTATACCACTCCTCTGAGTTTAATCTTGAAAAATGGATTCCATATATTTAATATTTGAGTACTATTTTTATAAATTGGTCCCTTTAATTTTTTTGTCATTATGAATAGAAACTATTATAATTTTATTACAATGGTGTGGGAAAATCGGGTAATTTTGGATAAAAATAAAATGACAGGGACTATAAAATGAACCCAGAACATCACATAATCTTATTATATGGGTAAATTTCATCTATAATCATCCAAAATTAAGTTATGTGTCGTTTTTAGGCTATTTGGATGATATAATGACCTTTATAGTATTTTATTTTAAGAAAAGTTTAACATGTCACACATTTATTTTTAATAACCATAATATTTTTAAGATGAGGTTATACAAAGAATATGTAAAACTATAAATACTATTTTGAAATATGAAAGTTTTTTATTTATCATGATAATTTGTTAATAAATTTTAGCGAATAAATAATTACACTAAATTCGTACACAATACTGGCTGGATAATTATTGAATTAATGGAAAATCTAAAAAATCATATTAAATATATTAAACATATTATAATTTAATATAATTAATATGAACCAAGAATTTTATAGATGAAAATTAAATGTTAGGGATTAATAAAATATCTTTTTATAATTTATTTTTGTAGAGATGTTATTAAAGTCAAAGTAATGAATAATGTAAAAAATTTATAATAATGATATTTTATGAAAATAATATTTTATTAAATTATTAAAAATCATAAAACAATAAATAATGATAATTGGGATAATAAAGGTCTGAAAATATAATACCATGGTCATTTATATGATGCTTTTATGAATTTTTAACTAGAATGGTTTTATTATAATTTAAACATTTGAAAAATTCCAAAAGTGCCCCTCAATTCAATCATAAAAGGGAAGCTCATATCCCACATCTTTACACCACTTGGAGCCTTCTAAATCGATAATACCTTGATCGTTACTCTTCTAAACATCATTATCTATGTAAAGAGGTTTTTTCTATCCAAAAGACTAACCCTACATTTTTTAAGAAGAGATCTAAAAGAAATTCATTGAATAAGATGTAATGGTCTTTACCAACTCTTTCAAGTTTATTTCTTATTATACTTCTTATTTATGCGTATTTCCATCCTAAATTAATAACTATGGTATAAAAAATTTATTTATATTTTATTATGATTATGATAAAATCATATTCTAACTTTTATCCATCCTACAAAAAATTAATGTCCCGTGCTTGTATAAATACGAATTATCATCTCCAAGCAGTATTGTAAATTGTATTTCGTCACCATATTACATGGATGGTAATAATGATAAAAATAATGGATATATATATGATAATTATGACTTAAAATTTATTTTTTAAAATTAATATATCATCCTCTTCCATACCCTTTCAACCATTTATAAATAATGTCATTGCTCATGTGTACGTATGACTTACTATCTCCACGAAGTGATGTGACTCAATTTCTATGTCACCTTTCAAGATTATAGCAATGAATATAATGAATAAATATGACATATGTAACCTTAATATATTTTTTGAGATAATTAAGCTATATCATTTTCATAATAACTGATACTTACACGACAAAACATGCATGGAAAAATAAAGCAGTCAACACCCCAAACAAGGATAATAATGGAATATTAATAAAAAAGGTGATAAAATTATATAATAGGACCAGATATGATATTATAAATATGAATATGGTCTTTTTATAAATTAGAAACATATTTAAAATCATTATACAAAAGGCCAAATTACTTTCATCTAAAGGGAAGTGTGGGGTAAGGGATTTCATCTCAATTTCAACTCCATTGACACATATCTGGTATTATGTAGCTGTTTATTTTAATGTGGTTTATATTATAACCCTTAATGTAGTTAAATTGATTATATATTTATTAATTATGATTAATTTTGAATTTAATTTTACTCACATAATTATTTTCTATTTTTTCTTCTAACTTTTCTTCTCCTTGGATCTTTAATTAAGCAAAGAAATGTTTTAAAAAAACCGATCTTATTCATATTTTAATCAAATATATATTTATTCCATGTCCATATCCATATTCTCAATAAACTTTTTCCATTTTTTTGTTAAATTATTCTATTATTTATCAAAATACATTTTTACCCATGTTTTACTTTTTAAAAAATCGTTTGGAAGGAATGCATTCATCATTTTCAAAACAAGGTACATTGTGAATTTTCTAAAAATTTTATGGAAGGTATATTTTTAAAATTATATGGATTTATAAGATTTTTCCACCATCATGAATAATCATTTCTTTAAATATTTATTTACATGTTTAAAATCTTATTTTCAAAGAATATTATTTCCTTCATATTTTCATAGTTCTTATTTAAAAGTGAATTTCAATGTGAAAAGTATATTTTCCTCAAAAAAAATTATAGTGAACTTTTTATGGTACTTCATCAATAAATGTACTATAAAATTTTATTAAATTTAATTTTTTTAAATTCATTTTATTCTTTAAAAAAATGTTTTATATTGTTCTCCATTAATGTTTTTTAATCCATGGTTCGTGTTTGGGTTTGATGTTAATATTGATATATTTTTATATAGGATTAATCTTGAGATATTATTCACCTTCAACCTTATTGGTGTTACCTTAAGAAGTTATGTGTTAATCATTGGTAGAAGGTAGGGGGACTAAAACGTAACCTTCTTGTATGTTTGATTGATAATTATGTGCAGTATTGCAATTTCACCAACATAATGTGTGGCTAAATTAATTAAATGACAAATTGGACTGTCCCTTTGAATCCATTTGGATTCAATTATTATTGTCTGGGATTGTGGATACTATTTGGGTGATAAAACCATTTATAATAAATTATTTGACTAATCACGTGATGTGTGTTTATCATTACATGAGTTTTGGGTGATTTCATGATATAGATTCACCTCTGCATGTCTTGATAATAGAAATGATGAGCATGTTATTGGATTACGACCAAATTACAAATGAAATTTATAATTGAATGAAAAATATTAATTTCCATAATTAACCATTGTGACTTATGATGTGATATTGTGATATCGTTACTATATTTCTAATATATCGAACTTGTCCCTGATACATGTGGTAATGCTTCTATACCAGGATTAGCCCTGATACATGTTGAAATGCTTATATAAGAGGCTTAATCCTGGTACATTTTTTCATGCTTATATACTAAGATTGGTCCTAATACTTTCTATAATTTTTATATACCGGGATCAACCGTAATTTATTGTTGAAATGATTATATAGAGAGCTTGACTCAAATTTGATTGATTTATACCATGGATATGTGGTCATGGTTGGCATGGTTGGCAGAAATTCTTAGAGACATTCTAGAATGGAGGTAGATAAGGTTATATTTTACCATGTTTATATGGATTGGGTTGGCATGGTTGTGATACATGCTCAGAGACATTCTAACATTGTGCTTAAGAAAAATTAATTGTTATTAATTTAATTTTATAATTAATTAATACACTTATTTATTTCATTATTTTAATGGAATTACAATCAGGATGGTTATTTTTAGACATGGTGGTTTTAACTATAGTGTAATAATCACACCCTATTCGGGCCACCATTTTTTACATAATCAAATTACATGGATGTAGGAATTGATGAGTGAAATGGACCTTGTTTTTTATTGTTGCTAACTGGATGGGCAAGAGTTTTGAGACGGGACCAACATGGGGTTTGGTACCAGGTTCATTTTTGTCTATTTGTGCCAGCTGATTATTTTATTATATTACTTTTAGTTTATTATCTAGCTATATTCTATAATTATATTACATTACATTATTCTTTGTCATATATTATACAATTTAGTTGAATTTTATTGTTTGATATTTCTATAGGATTGTTTCCATTATTTACGCACTGTGATATTTATTTATATTGTTTATTATTGTTGTGTTTTAACTCTATACCTTGTAGTATTGTCTCCACACTATACATATCTCATTCCCACTACTAGTTAGCTATATCTGGAATGTAGGAAGGAATTCTTGAGTTCAGGTATCCAACCAGTTTCATCCACGTGAGAGAGTGATGGAATCCGGATGATGTTTCACCAATATAGTACTTTTCTCTAAAGAACTACTTCATCTCCCATTGTCCCTTTTGAAGATTATTCTCATACAAACTGCTATGAATCTAGAGCATTAACTTCATTAAATTTAATATTTCTCCCACTGTTCTCAATGTAAATGTGTTCCCGTTCTAGAAATATGTGTCATCTTACCACACTCAATTTTCTTTCTAAAGTTTTATATAGGAAATATCCTTTAGCTTATGTAGTATAAACTATAAAGATTCACATTATTCATAGGGATTCTAATTTTTCACTAGGTATAGTCTTGAAATAATACTCACAACCCCATACATGTATGCGTTATAAATTGGGTTTCTTTCCACACTACAACTCTTATAGAATCCCATCTTTTTCTTAGGTTGGAACTCATTTAAGGGAATATTTCACTTTCTACAAGTTATATCCCAAAAAGGATAGTATATGAGTTTTTTGACTCATCAATTATTTAACGATGTCTGGAAGGTTCTTATTCCTCCTTACACTAACACCATTCCAGTATAGTGTGTAATGAGAAGTGAGTTAGGATCCCACCCCATATTCCTTCAAGTGATAAATGGAATATTGGTTAAGGAAATCTATGCACTGATCTATGGGATTTTACTTAATATTATTAGAAATTCGGTTATCTACTTCATGTTGGTATTCCTTAAACATCCAAAATGCCTATAACTTATACCATTTTAAGTAGATTTACACATACCTACTATAGTCAACAGAGAATGTAATGAAGTCTAAAACCCCACTCCTTGCCTCATCTATAAATAGAACACATACATCATTAGGAAATAATATTAGAAATTTGGGGGATCATACTCCATTTCAATATAAGTTTTCTTTAGTCATTTCCCTTAAAAAACAAGTTTGACATATATCCAAGGGTGTTAACTCAAATGAGCCTAAATACCCTTCTTGATTTAATTTCAATAGTTGTTTACCATTAAAAATACCAAGCTCAATGTCCCATTAGTGGGTGTTTTAAGGCCATGTTTTTTTAGGTTTTTCATTGATTTTCATTAATATTTTTTTGAGCTCAAGTATATAAAAGTCAATATTATGATGTGACATACCAAAACACATGTTATCTTTCTAAAAGAGACAACATTTATTTCCCCACATGAAATAAAATCCCATTATGTCTTGAATTGAAACTAATATTATGTTTTTGGTTACTAAATTTATCTAATAAAAATTATTTAATACAATAACCATACCACATGGAAATGTCAAGTGATAATATGCCATTATTAAGGCTGTCAAACTCCCACCATTTACAGCTCATAAATCTACTTGGTTCCAATATATGAATAAAAATATTATAACCACATATTGTATCCAATAACTAACTTGTAGATAATGAGAAATTTCATTCAATGTAAAAAATACATTAATTAGAAAAATCAACTTGCTTCTTCCTCCCGACAATACAATTCTTCTTCTAATGGACTTTCTCGCCATGTAGAAAGTATACAACCTCCTTCTCATTTACCTTCCTCAATATCTATGGATTTTTGGTAGGATAGTGCACTAGTGTCTTCAGTATGGACTTAGACATAGACCCCTTAGCCTTACCCTTTCTCCTATTATTCACTAGAAGGAAAAATGAATTGGTATTCTTCATATCCTTAGCAGTCTAGAGAACTAAATCCAAAAGATCCAGGAGTGAATTTTTCATGTTATTCATATTGTAGTTAACAATTAATGTTGAGAATATTTATTTTAAGGTGGCGAGAATGAGATCAATTTTCATTTCTTGGTTCAATTTGATCCAAATGGACTCAAGTCTCTCAATGTAACAGGTTATCATATGTAAATAAGCTTCTCCATAATTACATTAAACTATCCTCTACCGATATAGTGCACTAGATACATCATACGTATATTTATTTACTCTCCCTTGTTATAATTCTTGAATATTAGTCAGAATCTTATTGGAATCATCATCCTCCAATATTTTCTACAATTGACAAGACATAGATGATGAAATGATATAATTTACATCCATTGAATCATCTACATAATTTTTTTTCATTTATCTTTATCATCCTTGCATGTTCTATGAGGAGGCTTAATAGTAATGCGGGACTTCATCACATAAATATTTCTTTATTAGAGTTGTACTATGTGCAATCGCATGTACCACTTTTGGAAGTTATGGTTGGTTAGGATATTTTATTTATTCAATATGGATTGTAATGATAATTTTTCGGTGGTAGTTTTGATTTACATTGTTTTCTCTACAAAAAAACATATTTATCAGTCTGTAGGTTATCTTGATTACCAATTTTAACATTATTGTTTAATTAATTATTAAATCATTAATGGTATCCCATTATATTAATGAAATTTAGTATCCCCCATTATTAGATTCAGAATATTTTATCTCTTGAATATTCTAGTGGAATTGATCCTTGAAAATTCATCTCATATTATACAAGCTTCGGTTATGCCAATACATGTAGAGTTTCTTAGTATGATCTAGGCTATCCAACCACATTAACATGTAGTTCCTTCATCTGTTGAGTAATGTACCTGCTTATTAGAATAATAACCTTGACCCCTTCAATGATTTTCCTTTGAATCGATTTCAAGTTAAATTTGGATACTTAATTGCTAAAAAATTTCGTAAATTTGGCGCATTACTTTCATAAGAAATCCCTAGTAGTTGGTGGCACCCTCAAATTTGGTTGAAGATCACCCGTAGCACCCGATTTTTTTCAATGTTGAGAAATAGAAGACATTACGACTTAATATATCTTTGATGGATTTTATTATTTATTGAAAAATGTAATCCATTCCTATTAAATATGTTCTATCTATGTTTTCACACTCACAACTGAACATTAATTAAAAAAACACACATTGCATCTTTATACAATGTTCTTGACTATTATTTTATGTGATATCATTGTAAACATGAACTTGAATAAAATAAAAAATAATGTATAAATGAGATAATTCTACCCAAATGGAATTCATAATCTAATAATTGTTTATTAAATTTAAAATTGAACAGATAAACCATGAGATATGGGTAACATACATGAGTCGAGTCCTGAATCATATTACTGCTCTCCAAGTCTAGTGTATTCACATCTTGTTTAGAGTGCCACCTCATCATAGTAGGGTCCCTATATTAATGAATCATCCTCTAATGTAAAAATATACTCATGCATAGGTGATGGGGCCTACGGGCGCAAAATATAATCTATAAATTGGAAACGTAGGACCTTATACATCTTAAACAAAAACAAAATGCTCAAACTATCATTTAATTTCTTACATATTATAATCGTCACACTCATGAAATAAATAAGTAATCCAATTAATCTAGACTTATGCAGGCATGATCACCATATTAAGACCAGTCGATATACTAAATAAACACATGATAAAAAATTAAACTATAATAAATTTAAAGTACAAGGGTATCTAAATAAATTAAATAAATTTCAATAAATTATAATATGTTATTTTATTATATATTATCATTAATTTAATTTTAATTCTGAATATTATTTTAATTAATAAATTTAATTTAATACTAAACTTAAATTAATATTTTCTAATATTAAAATATAAATTTCAAACCAAAAATTTATTTTAATTATTTCAATTTATTTGAAAAAATAGAGTATTTAATTTAATTTACTTTTTATCATATTAGTTTAACTTGGACTCCAAAATACAAGTCCCTGTAATGACTCATCTTTTCTGTGTATTATTCTTGAATATTATATGAATTATTTCCAATATCTGGAACTAAGACAACATGACATTCTAGGGCCCGGTGTTCCTAGAATAAATGATTTAAATATATTAAATAGTATGAATCCTCTTTTTCTAAAATGTGTATAATAACTCTTGAACAAGTTCCTGAAACAAAAATCCAAGGGAAATATTTATATTAGAATGCTCGTTTTACCCTAGGATTGACATAATCCTTATTAGCGTGATTCGTTTGTGATAAATTTCTCGCAGGAGTTGAATTAATAAAATAAATTAATTAAATGATTTGTTTTATTTTATTTAAAATATCTAACTACTTGTTATTTTAATATATAGCTATGATATTTTTCTAAGGCATAGCAATTAAACCCTAGAGACATAGGATCTGTTGAAGGAGAGAATTCTTGGTGAATGGAGACAGATCAAGAGTGGATCGTGGATCATTTCGCCAACAGAGTTCATGGATCTCGTCAATGATGAAAGTCTATAATTTTTATTCATCAAAAACTGATTCAAAATCTTGTAATGATGTTTGATTTTTTTGTTTTCCATCCAATTTCTTAATCTTGGACGAATGAATATCTATTAAATGAATATAATTGATACGCTCATCATTAGTAGATTTAAATTGATTGAATTATATTTTCTTTATGGTGATTATACCTCTTATATTTTTCTTTTTATACAACTACGGATTGAGGATGAAAAAAGGTTAAGGTTCATTCATTACATTTTTTGGAGTTTTTATTTTTTTTCATTCTCCTCACATATATCATGAGAGTTTATTTTTAGATTATTTTTCAATGAATACCCAATATTCGATCATTACACGACTATTATTCAGTGCATTCGATCAGTACTATGGGTATGGATAATAATTTATGGTGTGATATATGTGTGATGATAGTGGTGAGTGATCGAAGGAAGATAAAAATGGATTTATGATTCCTATTCTGCCCAATTTTGATGCATGATGACAAATGGGTCGAAATATTTTTTTTCAAACAGATCAAGGGCCCAGATGCTAGGAATAAACAAAGAAATGGGTTTTCCAACCCAAAATATTCTTTCTTCACGTGAGGAAATCAATTTTGATGATGAATAGAATAATTAAAAGAAGAACATATGGGATTTGGAAAATAATAGGTTAAACGTTGTGTAATCCAGCATAACACACCCTGCTGGATCCCCCTGTGTGGCTCTGGGGTTCCAACATAGAGTTTAGTATCTCATTTTGTGTGACATGGCCACATGTTTTGTGACACCTACAAGATTTCTCAACATGTACTTCATAAATTACACAAACATGGCTGGAAGTACATGTATAGTGGCACATCGTGTACTTCTACATGAACACGGGTATACACGAGCACAACTAAGTGTACATGGGTTAGTACACAGGCATGGCCAGTGGTACATAGACATGGAGATGAGACATAGTTAGGGTGACATGTTATCTCTAAATGTTGTGCATTATTTCCACATGATGTTTATTTAGAGATTTACTTTTTCTGTGAGTATTTACCACATGGGAATACATGGGGATAGATAGACACATTGTGTACCACTAGTACATGCCATGTACCCCCATCAAGAGTGTCTTTATCCCTTTATTTCCTTGATATGGACGAGTCTTGGTTTATTGTATTCCCTTGGTACATTCCCTTGAGGGTATAATGTGTTACTACTTCCACATCACAATATTATAAACCCCTCTAGATGACGAGTCTCAGATAGAGTTCATGGTGCCGCCCAATGATATTGGAGTGTGATCCTTTATCATATTTTACACTAGGTGGGGTTTATGGAATCATTGTGACCTCTTTGAGATAGGCGTTGATCCTCTATCAAGTAGTACATATTGATAGGGTTCATTGTATCATTAAAATAAGATACACTATGTAGTGGGTGGATCCAAATTGGGTTCATGGTGTCCCATAGAGGTTCATGTCATGACCCTATATCTGAGTATCAAGGTCTTCAGAGAAGATTGAGATTTATTTGGTAGAGCCCAATGAAATAGACCTCATTGATGACTTTCCTCGGTGGTAGCATGGATCATGGAAGGGATTTTTTTGGGAATGAGTTTTTGTTCAAGAAGAATCATATGGATGATATTTGGTTGTGATCTTCTGGTGGCACAATTACCATTATATGTATATCTAGTTGTTACTATTATACATTGATTGTTATATATTTAATTGATATGGGTATTATTGATTCATTGAGATAGTTGTATTTATGTTGTCCTAGTAGGTATTGTTATACTCACTCCTTCATCGGCTCTACCCACAAGTTTCATGTCATTTGAAGATAATAGATCTCTTAATAGTATACTGGGAGGACGCATAGTAGGGAGAGTGTAGCTTGAGCATGAAAGGATAAGATGTTTTTTGGAATCATAAAATTGACTATAGTTCTCTTCCTTGGAGAAAGTTGGACTCTTTATATTTTTTTATTGGTCTTGTATTTGGGCACATTTTTTCTTTTAGTACATTAAAATCATACTCTATGGTGGGATCATATATGTTTGCATGAAATGGTTTTAGTTGTTTTACATTTCAGTATTTTTGGGCTTGGAGATGTGTGAATGTGTACAAGTACTTTTGGGTAAAACCTCCCATTTGGGAGATATGTCTACTCATCACTGGTCGCTAGCCCCTAGCCTATTGGAGATAGGATTTGGGTAGTCACTAGTCAGACCCCAATGGGTCTGTTTGTGACATAGTGGTATCATAGAAGTATGTTTTACATTTGTACTAGAGTTAGTGTGATATGTTTAGGGTAACAATGTTCAAAAATTCAAG
Organism: Viscum album; assembly: GCA_963277665.1. NCBI lineage: Eukaryota > Viridiplantae > Streptophyta > Magnoliopsida > Santalales > Viscaceae > Viscum > Viscum album. The sequence continues at coordinate 863,936,358 of OY728132.1, read as the reverse complement.
TTCATATATCAATCTAAGGACTCTAATGTTTGTGTGATGGCTAGCATATCTATACACCAAGACTTTGATCATCATCCTTTTGGATTGGTACCTATAAAAATTATTTTTAGTGAAAATTTTTGTATATGAACCATATAAGAATGGGTTGTGTTTTTTAGGTTCTTATTAAGTTAGCTCCACATGTATACTCTTTTGTCTATGGTACATCTTGTCTAATTTTAAGATTCCACCAAAAAAACAGCCATCCAGGATTCTACTATGTGATCATAAGGATTACCCACCCAGTGATGTGGTTTTCGAACATGGTCCTTTATTAGAGATTTCACCTCAGGGTTGTTTACCATCTATAACACCACATTTTGAACAGTAGTTAGTTCTGGAAACACCATCTGTGGATTCATACAGGCTAAGTGCACTTCCTGAGTTTTAGAGAGAGCTACCTCCCTGGTATTGGGATGATCCAAACCCCCAGTTTGTTGAGGGATATCTAGAATCATCCCCCTTGCATTTTCCACATTCTAAGGATACCTTTAGATCATATGGAAGTCCTCATGGAAATTTTTTTTAAGAATCTGTTGGATGATGGTAATACTTAGTGACATAGTTATATTATGAGACAACTCTCTCTTAGTTATACATTGATAATATCTTTATGTAGGAGTTATATCCAACCACTTTGTGATTATTATTCTGACAGAAGATTCTGTATCTATAGAAGGGATGTTTTATTTTTGTAGAGTACATGGGAAGGTTTACTAATCTCTCACATTACATCATGGATAAGGTTTGAGGTCCATTATTTAGAATAAAAATCTTTGATTGATGATTATATTGAGACAGCATGTATTCAGAAGTATTTCATTGAATCATCACCTAATTTAGGGTGATTTAGAGATCCTTGGTGGTGGATAGATTCTTGGAAGAATAGGCCCTGATAGTGGGTGCTTGTAGCAGGAACCTAAGAGCTAAGACCTTAGTGGAATGTAGACAAAGCCAGTCACAAGGATCCAAGAATTTCATAGGCTTTTGGATGCATTCATAAGACATATGTATAGTAGTTTAGGTCTCTAAGGATGGCTCAAATCATATAAGGGAGAGTCGGTGTTTCTTCTACAATAGTTGGGGACATCAAGATCAAAAAAATTAACCAATCATACAACTGATTGAGAGACGATCAAGGGACCACCGATACAGAGACATATGTAAGATATGGGTGTTCTGTAGGGATGTGGATGTGGATGAGGGACCAATAAAGGGTCAGGATATGGTGTCATGTTTAATCAATTACCATCACCAACCTTAGGTGGTCCTCTATAGGCTTAGGGAGCTGTTGGTTAGGGACAAGGCCAGCAGCAGGCTATAGAGGCCTATGACCCCGAGTCTTGAGGGTTGATACGTGGTATGATCCATTAATTTACTACTTTAACTATATTATTAATATACATAGGTGTCATTCATTATTTTATTGACTCTTATTTGGATCAATACATAGATATTTTTTTGACCCATTGGCTTGACCCTTACTGTTGGAGACTTCGATAGGCGTTGACTTAGAGATTGCATACTTATGCCAATATTGAAATCTCACACTTGGGGTGAGTGTTTCTTATGGGATATCATTATATTAGTGATGAGGTCTTATTAAATCATCATTGGTATAGACTGGATTTCTAGAGTTCATGCCCATATTGGCAATTTTAGGTGGAGGATGAGGTGTGTCTGTGATGATGGGACTATGTTTTCCATTATGGGTGAAAAGGAATCCTTGGTGGACCAGGATGATATCAGGATTAGAATATTGTAGATAATTACTCACCAGTCAACGAGCATGAATCATAGAGCTTTGGAATCATTGGAATATCAGTTTCCTACAGTGCTGGCAGAGTATGAGGACATCATTCCTATGTATGTACCAGGTTTTCCCCCACCCCTCTACTGAGAGCTATACATCTGTATTGATTTCCATCCTAAGAATACCTTGATATCTACACCATAATGTCAGAAAAATATTACAGAGCTTAATGAGATGGTTTTATGTTTGGAGGGCTTCAAATAGAAATGCTTTGTGAGACCTAGTGTTCCCCCTGGGCAACCCCAATATTTCTTTCTAAAAAGGTGTATGTGATCTTGAGATTATGTGTTGACTATTGGTGCTTATGTCAGATGACTATGAAGAATATGTATCTATTATTGAAGATTAGTGGCATCTTTGATTAGTTGAGATTGGTGAATTGTTTCTTGAAGATTGAACTCAAATCAAGCTATCCCCAGTTGTGAGTACGAGATGAGGATAAACTAAAGATTACATTCAGATGTCACTACGATCACTAAAAGTACAGGATTATGTCACTCAAAATGTAAAAATACCCAACAGTGTTCATGGAACTCATAAACCAGATATTCTATCCTTTCTTATACCAGTTCATAGTGGTCTTCAATGACAATAACTGAGTGTACTCAACATACAAGAAGGAGCACGGAAGACACTTGAGGATGGTCTTAGACACACTCTAAGAACACTAGATTTATAAATTCCCAAGACTTTTACACATATCATTACATGATTTTAATCGTAATTAGTTATTAAATACAATCCAAGGATCATAAAGTTTTGTGTCTGTGGAATATTAGGTACATAAAAATGAAAACATGAAAATAGAATAAAAAATCTTTATATTAATCATCCATAATGAAATCTTAACTTCCTTTGAAATATTACATCTGCATAAGATAACATTGGTAATACATAGGCAAATGAGATGAGATAAAAACCATGGTAATGGAAAAAACATAGAGATAAAGCATATCATATGAGTAATAAGACATAACATGATGACCTGAAAAAGAATAGAACATGAATAAACACACAAAATCATTACATATAGAACATGGGATCATGTAATGATGACAATAAATAAAAGTGGTGTAAGAATGTAACATTACATAAACATGAGTCAAGGCTAACTATCAAGACTATATCACATGGTGGACAAAGTCCCGTAAAGGAGTCAGGTTTACTCTCTATCCTCACATGAAGACTCATGAGATGAAACAATTCCCAATGAATTAGATCACTATTTGAGTACACCCATCATAACATTCCCATTTATATATGAGCCACATTTATAATAAAATACAACAAATAAATAGAATGGTAACCCATGGAATGAAATGGGCATCATAACCATGTCATAAGAAATAACCAATGAATGTATCATAATGGTGACCATGAAAGAATGGATTTAAATAATACGCGGTCATTCAAAAGGTAAATATCCATTGATCATAGAAAATTATGTCTGACTGAAGTGAAACCATATAAAAATCATGTTTAATAATCTTTAGAAATGAGACACTCTAGAGTAGTTTATGGAAGAGTTTTTAAAAATGAATAAATTTTTTTGTTTGGATAAAACAAGAAAAGAACCAAGATAGGTTTCCCTAATAAAATTAGTGATTTCATAAAAATAATGGTGGATTAAAATAAATTATGAAGTAGACCTGAATGACATTAATAAATTGGGACGTTCTTTTTAATCAAGATTTCTTATTAGAAGGAATTGAAAAGGGAACCTTATATGACACGTGTTTCCCATTAAAATAAATAATAATTGAGTGAGGTACATTTGTTTGGGACATATAGAAAAAATATTTTTGGATTAAAAATAATAATTAAGAAATTAATTTGTGTAAATAGATAGAAAAAATAACTCGAATGAAAAATGGAGGTTAGGAGAGAATCCCTTACCATATGTTAGAAAGTGTTTTAAACATTTACATAATGTCACTAATAATAAAATAAGTTTAATTCATTAATAAATATAGAACATATTGTACATTTATTTAATTTATTATAATTTTTTAGGTTCATTTAAGGCTATTTTATGACTTATAGTGTTAAATTCTATCGTTTTTGGAGTGTTCATTTCATGGTTTCATGGTTAGTTAACTTGTATATAGTAATGAATGTTCTTGTTAAATGGAATCAAAACATCAGAAATGTAATGATATGGTATTTATTTATTTCCATAAATTTAAATTTTCCCATAAATAATTTTATTTTTTGAAGTGGGGATGATTCATTAGATAAAACATGGTTGAAAAAATGATTTGTCTATTTTGGTGGTTTTTACAACCATCATGAATAATAATCATTTTATTTAATAAAATGGTTATATACATGTTCAATAACATTAAGTAATATTTAATATTTAATATTATAATATATTTTAACCATAAAAATGGTTTTATGAGAGGCCATGGGTGTGGTAATGAAAAATGAAAACTCATTAGCCACAAAGGTCATGAATCGACACCTCACATACAATGTTTTCATTTTTCAGACAAAGGGAGAGAAGATGAGATTTGATGATGAATATTAAACTAGCACAACAAAATTACAATATATATTTGATAATAAATTTATCATGTTAATTTGGATAGGGGATTTGGAGGAATGATAAGAAAATAAGATAAATTAAAAGAGAAAGAGGGAGTGTTTTACCTCTTGAGCGTCGTCTCGTTGAGAACCTCGTTAAGGAACATGGAAATGAATTTTTGGTGAGACTAGAAATACTAAAGCATGGGGAAAAGGTTTGTGAGACGATTTGGGTATAATATAAGAATGTTACAGTTCTTAAAAGGTGTGAGTATAAGAGCTGGTGAAGGTGGTATATATAGTGGGATGAGAGAGAGGTGTTATTGATTATTTTATTAATTTTTTATTATTCTGGATCAAGACTATCAATAGTGTTTATTATGTTGACTAATAATAGTAAATAGATAATTTTAGTTTGAAAAAAATTCAACTTACATCATCCATGACTCAATCATGACTGAAAAATTCATTTTTTTACTTATAATTTTAAATTCCATAAATTATTGTATTTCACTTTTCACCCAAAATTCAACTATTTTAGAAAAATCCCAAAAATTAGCCCTATTATTTTTTCAATTATTAGAATTAATAAATAGAACTCATTTTATGATAAAAAATTTCTATATGTGATAAATTTAATTTTTATTTAAAGTTATTATTTATTCAAAAAAAAAATTAAATTTATAACTAATTTTATGCCACTTTGAAAAATTAATTAAGATCTCATAAAATTAATTTATAGAAATAAGATAATGAAATATTGATTTATGAATCTATTTTATGAAAATAAATTTTCTTTTAAATATTTCTATTAATTATATAATTGTAAAGAAACATTTACTTTTCAAAAATACCAAGAATTAATTTATCATTTACTAAATATTTATTTTATTATTATATGATATAATTATATTATATTTTCTTTTATAAGATACCAAAATTTTATTTATACTTTCTTAGGTTATTTTACTATTCTATGGCCTAGTTTATTATTCTTAATAGTCACATTACTATTCCAATGGTCGTGTTACAATTGCATTAGTATAGGTTCCGCAATTTCTATAAATACCACTTATTTCATTCTTAATTAATGAAAATAATTTTTTTATTAGGTTTTATATGTGATGTGTGTATTTTATACTATATAACAGAATTATAAGAATGGAAATTTCGATTGATAAAATTGTAGTTTGTTACATTCTTCCCCCATTATAATATTTCACCCTCAAAATTTCATTTTACATTTTTAATTTAAAACATTTGTGGGTACTTATCCTTCATTGATTCCTCCAGTTCCCTTGTCACCCCTTCATACTTATGGTCCAACATAGTTCTTTGACTAGGTGCATAGTCTTATTGTGTAGTTATTTATCACTACGGTGCATGATTTCCACCAGTTACTCTACATATGAGATGTCATTCTCCATTTGTATCAACTCCAGATTTAATAAATATTAGGGATATGGTATGTACATATTCAAAAGGTATACATGGAATACATCAAGTATTCGTGACATAGTAGGTGGATGTTCAATTAAATATTCCATAGTTTCGATATGATCATGAATCATGAAGGGGATGATGTATATGTGACTCATCTTTCCTTTCTTCCCAAATCTAATGATCCTGTTCTATAGGAATATGTGGTGTAATACCATGTCTACAACATTAAATTCATGGTATTATTGATGATTGTCTCCATAGATATTCGATTGAATTTGGAAATCCGAAATATGATTCTGAATGGTTTTCACATTTACAACTATTTCATCAACCATTTTAGGTCCTAGAATATTTTCTTCACTGACTTCATCCCAGCATGGCAGTTTTCTGTATCTTTTGCAATAAAGGGATTAATATGAAGCCACATAGATGCTCGATTGGAAATTATTATTGTAATAGAACTTGACCATAGGTAGATGTTGGTCTCATCCTCCCTTAAAGTCTATATAACATTCTATCAACATGTCTTCTAGTGTCTAAATAGTCTTCTCAGATTAACCATCATTTTGAGGATGATAAGCTATACTGATGTTCAACACAGTGTTTAGATAATGATAGATAATTTTCCAAAACATGGAGGTAAATTTTAAATCTCAATTGGATACAATTGATAGTGGGACTTCCAACAACCTCACCAATGTTTTGATGTATATCCATGCATGTTGATCGAGTGAGAATTCCTCTAAAATTTTGATAAAGGGAGGTATCTTTATAATGTGATCTATAGTAATCGATGGAGAATTATTTAATCTAGTTTTATTTATAATTACAGAGAATAAATCTATGAAGATGTTTTCCAATTTCCATGTTGGTAAGGGTAATTTTGGCATCATTCCCTTAATCTGTTTCCTTTCAGCCTTCACTTGATGATATACCAGTCACTTTGATGTATATTCAATTATATCTTTCTTCATATTGTCCCAAGAATAGTGTTCTTGGAGATCTCAATACATCTTTGTTATTCCTAGGTGAATAGAGAAATTTGAGATATGTTTTTCATTGAAAATATCTCTTTTAATATATGGATTGGAGGGTACACATAGTCGTGACCCAAATATTATGGTTCCTTCATCATCAAATTTGAACTCTAATGATTTCCCATTTCTGATAGCTTCTACGTTTTCTGAAAATTTATTATCATTTATTTAAGCATCATATATTTTCTCCATAAGGGATGGTTCAGAATTCATTTGAAAAGGAATTGATGTTGTTCCATTCATAATGATTCTCATGTCTATCATTAAGAGGTCTATAAATATTGGATCCTCCTTAGATGTCATTATTGATAAAGTTGCAAGATCTTTTCTACATAGATCATACACCACTTTATTTTGTTACAAGGATGGTAGTGTATTGAGAAATAGTTATCCTTGATAAGATCTAACTATCTTTGTCAGTGCATATTCATCTTATTCTATGTGAATATATATTTTAGGCTCTTATGATCAACATATACCTCCCACTTCACCCACATATAGATATGCCACCATATTTTCAATGTGAATATCATAGCTAACAACTTCTAATCATGTGTGGGATAGCTTTTTTCCATGAATGTTCAACTTCCTTGAGGCATAATCTATCACTTTATCATTTTTTATCAGTACATAGCCTAATACCTTCTTTGAATCATCGTTGTATAGCACAAAGAGTTCCCCAATTATCATTAGTGTGAGTACCAGTGCCACTACATGAAAATAGAGTTTTAGCGTGAGTTTTTTAATGGTTGCATTCAAAATGGCTGCTAAATGATATTCGGGAAAATATTTAGTAGTTATTTTGATAATTTCCACCAATGAGCGGTGATTTTTTCAAAACCGCCCAAAAATTGTAGAAAAAATAATTACAAAAAAATTATTTATTATTTATTATTTATTTATTTCTATAATATATAGTTTATTATTTATAATTTTAATTATTTATAAAAAGGTAATTATTAAATATATATAATTATTTTTTAATAATAATTTTAAAGTGTAATCAAATGTTAAATAATTTAAAAATCTGAATTCTCCATCAAATGACCATAACTTTTGATCCGAGAGTCAGTTTTAGGGACACAACGGGTTAAATAAAATATTATGAAATGATCTTAAACCACATTGGATTTAAATTTCATAATAATTACAAGAATATAATTTATTAAAGATTCATGAAAAGTTGGAAATTGAACTCGAACATAAAATGGTCATAACATTTGATCCGAGTGTTTTTGGGGCTCTATACATATCAAATTGAAACTTTTTATAAGCTCTACGACCCTCGGGACACAAGTAAACCTATTTAATATTATTTAAGGCACAAAAAGTCACAGAATTCCTCTAAATCTGAGTTGTTAGTCGGGGTGCCCAAATTTTTTAACACTAAATGGATTTTCAACCTCATTTAAGGGGGTCTTCATCCATTTTTAGTGGATACTGAATTTATTCATTGGGCTTACATTCATATTGATATTATGGTATTGAATTTTTTTTAGTTTTCAAAATATATTTTTTTTATAATTAAATATGTGTTGGTTTTCTTATATTTACTTATAATCAATCACTTATATAAATAAATTTTTATATATAAATGTATTTTTAAACATATAAAAATTATGGAAATAAATATTTATTATTCATTTCATTTAAAATTAATATTTATTTATTTTATTTACCAAATAAAAATGCATTAATATATATATATACCTATATATGTTATGTTTATATATAAATATTTGTGGCTTAATAAAATATTTATATTTATGTGTATTTTCTAATATATGTAATTAATACATATGTGTGTAAATATTTGTGTGTATATTAAATATATAAATATATTTTTATATAAATATATCATCATTATTAAATATATTATACAAATGATTTCATAGTAAAACTATTTGATTATATATATGGACATATATAAATAATGTTTATATATACATATTCATGTGTATTGATAAAAATATATATATATATATTTATATTTATATTCAAATAAATGTTAATGAATATTAATATATAATATATATAAATAAATTTAATTATATACATATATATATCGTACACATTTGATTAGATTGTATCTTCATTTATGGGTGTCTTCATATGATTTTTATGACATTTATGATTTTTTCCATATATTTTATTTCCTACTGATTTGATGGTTTAACAATTATTGTATTTTCACCTCTTTTGGTAATTTATTATTAATTATATATATATATATATATATATTAATTTATGAATATTTGGGTATATTTTTATACATATTTATGTTTATATATTTTAATCTCATATATGAGTAATTATATAGAGAGAGAGATATTTATATATACTTCTATTTTTATTTATATATATTTATATTAATATTCAATTATATATATGAATGTGTTTATATATATTGATGTAACATAAATGTGTCATTATAAATATCAATGTAAATTTTCTTATATGTATATATATTTATTGATATTTATATCCATTTATTTGTAAAGACTCATAATTTACATGTAATGTTTTTTCTAATATATGGGAATTCTGTGAGTCTGCAAAAATTGATGATGCATGATTCTAAGGCCTAGTGTTCCCAGAATGAATTTCTGAACTATTTTTGGGTACGTTCAGTAAACGTGCGAGAAGATTTTTGTGACTTTTGAACAGGTGCTTGAAATTGAAATCTGAGGGCACTGTTGAACTCGCAGTGCTGGTATTCACTTAAGGAGACATTCAACTTGACCGTAGTGGGTCGAGAGTGAAAGATACTTTTTGTGTTTTTTGTGAAAAAATAAAATAAAATAAAAATTTGTAACATTTTTATTTTCTTTTGTTGAAACCTTCCATGTGGACGTTTTAATGGTGGGGACCACCTGTTCTAAAACCTCTCAACATGTAATATGGTGGTGGGGACTACCCGAGAATTAAGACCCCTTGGACCCCTTTGAACTTCCACTTAATGGGGAGGATCCTCTTGAGCTCCCAATCTTAATTATGCGAGAACTCTCCATTAATTAATAAAACCAACCCATTAATTAATTAATTAAGCTATTTTGAAATTATTACAAAAAACATAACTGATAAGTTATTTTATTATGCGGGATACCATTTATTTTGGTGGAATTGGGGATAGACGAACTGTTGGGAGAAAACTCTCCAATGAAGAATGCCAACGAGGAACATCTTCAATGATGAACGAACTAAAGATCAAGGACACACCATTTTCACTGATGTCATGTTGGATTCATCACATTTATTGATGAGAGAGAGAAAATTTTTAATGGAGGGAATCATCACATTTATGGATGAGAGATGAAAATTATTAATGGAGAGATTTATATCACCATTAATTGAGGATTTTCTCTCAACATTAATTGATATTTAATTGTCAATATTAATGGATGGAATAATGGATGTTGACTACATTAATTGGTGATTATGGACTTAGTGTCTATATAAAGAGGATGCGACAACATATTTCAAGAAAAGGGGTGTGGCAGCAAGATGTAGCCGGCATGGGAGACTTGAGAAGGGGTTTCTGTGTTTGTGGTGGCCCTTGTGACACGACGATAACGATGCAATTATCTTTTGCATGTGGCGATGTTCTTGGAAGGGTGTCCAAGATTCATTCCACCAGGACAAAGAAGAGGGCTATCGTGTCAGTGGTAGCATGTGCGGCACATCTTTGTTTGACTGGTGCAGAGCAGTGACTACAAAATTAATGATCATGTCCACTTATCTAAATTCTTCTTAATAGCGGTGATCAGGTGGCGTGTTTCAATTGATGATCGGTGGTATATCATGATGGTGATATCATTCGGGTGTCGCAAGCTGGTCCAAGGTTGACACATGTTCAGGTGAAGATCTCAGAGGTAGTGACATTTTCGTTGACATAAGGGTGATTTTTTGTCACATATTGATCTTCCGATATATGGCATCAGCAGGATGTTTATCAAAGAGATGGCAGAGAAGTATCAGTGTGTTGTTTTCACACAGTTTTTCTATGCTCTCTCATTTGTATTTCATGTTTGAGAATTACTTGAATTCTTGTATTCTTTGATTCACAGTGGATATCACTGGGAATTTCCCCATGGTTTTTTAATACTCTTCATGGGATAACGTTTCCACGTAAAAAAAATCTTGCGAGCTGATTTATTTATTCTACTCATATCGCATCTATATTTTTTCAATTTTCTAATGATATTTTTAGTAAGAAAATTTCATCCCATAATAGGGATTCTCCCCAAAAAATGGTATCAGAGGAGGTTGGGTCATGCTTGAAGTTTAGCGTAACAATTATGGAACATTCGAAATGGATCGTAGATGCGTGCGTGGAGTTGAATAATGTTTGAAAATTAAAGTATGATTTGAGAGGTAATGCACATGTCAGCTCAAGGGATTTTGAGCATGGGGGAGATTTTGTTTCTTTCAGTTTCTCTAGATTATGTGGAAATCATGATTATGGGGGAGAAAGATGATTCTGGTTCTTGTCTTGTTCAACAGGACGGTGTAGATACAAATGTGATGAAGATTTCAGCATTTGATTTTCTTTTTTTTCTGGGTCAGCTGATATTAGTTTTATCAGAAGTGAAAAAGGACGTCGTCAAATTTTCTGTAGATGATGATGGTTGGTGTGATACCGACCTATTTTTCATTCCAACTGGGTTTGTTGGATGGTTCCATTCATTAATATGATGCAGGGGGAGATTGTTAGATTCATCACATTTATTGATGAGAGTGAAAAAATTATTAATGGAGGGATTCATCACATTTATTGATGAGAGATGAAAATTATTAATGGACATATTTATATCACCATTAATTAATAATATTCTCCCAACATTAATTGATATTTAATTCTCAATATTAATGGATGGAATAATAAATGTTGATACATTAATTTGTGATTAAGGACTTAGACTCTATATAATGAAGATGCAACAACATATTTCAAGAGAAGGGGAGTTCTAGCAATATGTAGCCGGCAAGGGAGACCCGGGAAGGGGTTGTTGTGTTTGTGGTGGCCCATGTGACATGAAAATGATGACGCAATTATCTTGTACATGTGGCGATGTTTTTGGCATGGTGTTCAATATTCAGTCCACCAGGAGAAAGAAGGGGATTCCTTGTTGGCGGTAGTATGTGTGGTGCAATGGCCTTTGATAGGTGCAGAGCAGAGAATATGGAATTTGTGATCATTGTCACATATGGAAAGTCTACCTGATCGAAGTGATCAGGTGGCATGTATCGATTGAAGATCGGTGGTACCTCGTGATGGCGAGATCATTCGGGTGTCGCATGCTGGTGCGAGGTTGACACACTTTCAGGTGAACATATCTGAGGTAGTGACATTACATCGACAAAAGGGTGATGTTTTGTCACAGATTGATCTTCTGATACATGGTGTTAGCGGGATGTTTATCATAGATATAGTAGAGGCATATTAGGGTATGGTTTTCACACTGGTTTTCTATGCTCTCTCATTTGTATTTCATGTTCTGGTATTACTTGGATTCTTGTATTCACTGATTCATAGTGGATATTATTGGGAATTGCGCTGTGTTTTTTTAATCCTCAACATGGGAGGGTTTTTCAATGTTAAAAAATCATTCGTGCTGATTTATTTATTCTGGTCATATCACTTCTATATTTGTTGGGGTTTCTCATGATATTTTTGGAATGCAATTTTCATCTCAAAATCGGGATTCTCTCCAACACGTCCGATGATCCCCAAAAACATCATCTCATTCCCCACGGCCTCCGTAAACGATCCTTCAAGGTATGGGTTGTTATTCTATTCATGAAATTCCTCATTCTTGGAAAGCAAGGTGAACATGGATAAACCTAAATGAGTTGATCCATGATTTGTATGATGTTTTAGAGATTGATGATTCTTGATTCATTATTTTTTTTTCAGCCACTTTCTACCGCCCTATCGTAGATGGTGTGGGACAAAAAAATATGGCATGACCCCTCTATCATTCTTCATTTGTGTGTTCTTCATGATGGTGACAACAATCGGTGCCAGTATTTGGCACCGATGGAACAAGAGAACGGCCGTAGGCACCACAACCAGCTATGACGAAGAAAGCGGTGCCGCTCCGTAGCCCCACCGTACCGCCCCGTATCTCTGCCACCTCGTGGCTCCGCTGCCCCGCGACCCCTCCGTTCCACCCTGTGGGCTCTCTTCCTCACGAATTTCTGAGCTGCCCTGCGGCCTCACGCCGCTCCGTGGCCTCCATCGCCCCGCGACCCAGGCCGCACAGTGCGGGTCGGGCCAGACACAGTGGGTCGGGCCGGGTCAACCCAAACCGGGTCGGCCCAGGCTGGGTCGGCCCTACTAGGTCGGACTAGACCTAGACCCACTATGACACATTTTTGCTCTTTTGGACACAACTTTGGAACCGGACATCCATTTGACGAACCATCAGTGGCGCTAGAAACCAAGGAGTGAGACTGTCCCTTTGAGTATACCCCACTAGAGTTTGGATAATGTTGGAGTATGGTCGGGTTGGATTGAGAACGAATCCAACCGGGTCCTCGGGATATAAAGGCTAATAACATAAAGACCGGACATCTGATTGACACACTATCTGTTGGGTTGAGACCGCTATGATGTGGTGTTCCTCTAAGATACTTCTTTGTAAGACTTAATTGTAGTTGGAGTATCGACCAGTGGTTTGTGGAGCGGACCCTCTCGGAGATAAGCGAGCATAGTGTGGGAACCCAGTAGCTGGTTGTGATGTGAAGAATGAAGAGAGATCATGTGTGGGTCTGTAGCAAGTGATCTTGTGTGGGTCAGGACCGAGCGATCCTCTCTGGGTCAGAAAAGAGCAATTTTTTGTGGGTTTTCACCTAGCGATCATCTGTGGGTCAGCGCCGAGCGATCCTATGTGGGTCAGCACCGAGTGATTCTTTGTGGGTCAGCACCAAGCGATCAGGTGTGGGTCAAAACCAAGGGATCCTTTGTGGGTCTTCCCTAAGCGATTTTGTGTGGGTTATTATCTTGAAATCCTTTATGGGTCATCACCGATCAATCCTATGTGGGTCAGCACCAAGAGATCTGGTGTGGGTCAGCACCTAGTAATTCTATGTGGGTTAGCACTGAGCAATCATGTGTGGGTCAGCATCGAGAGATCTTGTTTGGCTTGGCCTCTTAACAGTATAAGATTATTCAGTAGTTACATCTAATCATCTCTACATCTGTACTTAAGTTATACATGGTGTGAGGTGATTCAGTACCTTGGTGGTACTCTTCTGTGGGGCATACCTATGTCATAGTTACCTTCGTGATATTCCTTCTATTGTGGAATGGTTGGGCTTTGGGATTTTGGGTTTCACCCTGTGTTTCCTCAATATTGAGATGGGTATACAAGATTACTTAGGTATATCTATGGGCATATACCTAAGTAGGGTTGACAGTTGACTTCATGCTTCATGGTTCATCCTTTGTGGATTTTGTGAGACCTTGAGGGTCTCGGGGTCCCTATTAAGTATCATTATACTCACCCCTGCACATGCTATGCCCTCACCCTATTGTGTTTGGTGTAGATGATGGACAACGCTGACTGATGACAAGAGTACCGGGACTAGAGGTAGCTCGATGGTAGACATTAGATGAGGTGAATCATTGAGACAACCATTTTTGAGTTGTATCTACCCATTATGTTTGATTCGTGGAGGATGATCCATGAGCTATTTGAGTTCACTTGTATTTTCAGTTTCTTGTACATTCAAGTTGGTCTTGTATTCATGCCACTTTTACATACTGTACTCACTCTGTTTACTATTCAGTTTACTTGAGTTTGTATCCTACTATGTTCTTGGTAGTGTGTCACAGGATACAAAGGCAATGCCTTCTCCTTTTTATAGAATACGCCTTCAGTGATAGTCTCCTGCCCCTGGCCTGTGGAAGGCGGTCTTGGATTAGTCACGGTACGGGCCCCCAGGGATGGGTCGTGACAAATTGGTATCAGAGGGAGGTCTACCGTAGAACATAGGAATCTGATCTTTCTTTTTAATAGAAATAATGTTAACTGTAGAGAGTGTGGTTATCAGTTTAGGAAATCAATTATTTTTGTGGTGGCCAATGTATCCATAAACCAGGACACTAAATTCTTATTTTTAACTCATTACACGAAAACAACAATTGCATATGTGTTTTGAAGAGTTTTCTTTGTGATCTCTTGAGTCATCTCACCAGGTTTAACTTTTTGACCATGGTGCACCAGTTTCTTTTCTGGATACCTACACGCAGACATCCAGCTAGGGTTCCGAGAGTAGTACACACTGATATCCCACGGAGGGATGAGGCCTCGGTGCAGGTACCTCTTCTAGTAAAGGAACTAGTGGAGGCACCAACGGTACCATTACTCATTGGGCCACCGATGCCACCAGCCCCAAAAGCAGAGGGTGCACGCTTCTTGAGTGAATTTCACAAGTTACATCGCCTAAGTCCACCTAGGTTTAGAGTTGAGATGGACCCACAGAAAGTTGAGGATTGGATGGAGTCCGTGGTGAGAAACTATTTTCTAGTAGGGACACCGGCCGATCTCTTTGTGATCCTTGTCGTCAGCCTTTTATAGGCAGCAAAAAGGCAGCATGACTGTGGCTCAGTACTCAGCAAGGTTCACTGACCTATCACGCTACTCTACAGATATGGTGAAGGACCCATTCATCAGGACCCGGACCTTCGAGCAGGGACTCAGGCGAGGGTGTCAGATAGAGCCCTCTTAGTGGAGAGTTTCTTTGCTGAACAGTCACCAGCAGCGAGACCCACCACTAGTCATTGCGCAGCGGAGTCTTCCGCAGCTGGCAGTAGATAGATCTCGTAAAGGTCTAAGAGGACCAAACCTATAGGTGGACAACTGCAGGATTCAAGGTTGGTTGTTCGGGGCACCCAAGAAAATGCTAGACATGCAAGGACCGAGTAGTGTTATGCATACGGTGGGTAGGGTCACATGGCTCATGAATGTCCTACACTCCATACGGATGATCAGTATATGGTTGAAGGACCTCCCAGGAGAAGACAAATGTTCGATCGAGGTTGTCCGCAGGGAGCAGGTAAATGTGGTGGTGGAGCTAGTCATGCAGCTGGTGGTGGATGACGATTTGAGATGTTACAGCCACCCCCAACTGGTGGTCCACCCCGACCACAGGGAGTAGGAGTACAGGGGTGAGCTTAGGTCCAGGTAGCTAAGGCCTATGATCACGGCGATCCAGAGATGAAATGAGGTACGATCTGTGTCTACTCGACCTTAGCTATAGTACTTATAGTCACAGGTTCCAGAGATTCTTTTATTGCAACTTCCCTTGTTTAGAGCTTAGATATTTCAACGAAGCTATTGGCTCAATCCTTATAGCTAGAGATGCCAACGAGAGAAGATTATATGATTACACACTAGTGTCAGTAGTGTGAGATTACTCTAGGAGGTGTTAGTTTCGGCTGGGATCTCCTAGTAGTGGTGTCGAGGCCTTACGACCTCATCTTGAGTATGGATTGGTTATCTACAGTCCAGGATCAGATTGACTCTATTAGGGGAAAAGTATAGTGTTTCCACATGGATGGGACTAGGTTTACCTTCACTTACAAAAAGGGAGCCTATTAATAATAAGACGAACTTACCCGGAGGAGAGTTCTGCCAATCACTCATCAGTTGGCTAGCCTTATCCTCAGAGCAGTTGATGTTGGTAGTATGGGCTATCCTGAATTGGTGGACCAGTATGCGGATGTCTTCCCTAATGATGATTCAGGTCTACCTCATTGTAGAGAGGAGGACTTATACATTGACTTATACCCAGGTACACCCCCAATATCTACACCAGCATATCAGATGGCTCCCATAGAGTTTTGTGAGCTGTGGATACAACTATAGGACTTGCAAGGGAAGGCATTCATTTGGCCCAGTGTTTCACCATGGGCAACCCTGAATTTTTTCAATAAGAAGGTAGATGGGATCTTGAGACTTTTTTTGACTATCAGTGCCTGAACTAGGTGAGTGTGAAGACCAAGTACCCGCTTCCGAGGATTGACGACCTCTTAGATCACATGAAATAAGAACAATGGTTCTTGAGGAAAGTCCTATGATCAGGATATCACCAACTCAGAGTATGAGAGGCGGATGTGTAGAAGACAATTTTAAGATGTCGGTATGGGCATTACGAGTTCTTGGTTATGCCATTCGTTGTAACCAATGATCCAACAGTGTTCATGGGAATCATGAACATAATCCTTTGTCCAAACCTTGATCTCTTTGTATTAATCTTCGTCGACGACATTTTGATCTACCCGACTACTAAGGAGGAGCATTCCTATCATTTGTAGGTAGTACATGACACACTCTGAGAGTCCTATCATTATGTTAAGCACTCGAAGTGCTAGTTCTGGATCTGAGAGTCCACATTTTGGGGAATGTCATATCAGAGGCTGGAGTTGCAGTAGAGCAAGTGAAAATTTAGGTGGTACTTATTTGCAAGCCACCCAAGAGTGTGACGGAGGTATATAGTTTCCTGAGTTTGGAGGGATACTACAGAAGATTGGTTATAGATTTTTCCAGATTTGCAGCACCTCTATCAACATTGAAAAAGAAGGGGCAACCCTTCGTGTGGTCGGAGAGATGCGAGAAGATTTTTCAAGAGTTGTGGTAGAGATGGACTAGCACACCCATATTGAGGCTACCGGAGGAGGGAGTAGGGTACATAGACTACTACGATGCATCAGGGACCGGACTCGGATGTTTCCATGTTGGGGAGAAAGCAGTGATCGCATATGGTTCTCGATAGCTGAGACAGCATGAGAAAAACTACGCTACCCGTGACCTGGAGTTAGAAGTAGTGGTCTTCAACTTGAAGATGTGGAGACACTATCTGATGGGCGAATGTTTTATAGTGTACTCTAATCACATGTTTATCAGGTATATCTTCCCTCAAAAAGACCTGAACCTAAGACAATGACATTGTCTTGAGTTCCTCTAGGACTATGACTTCAATGTAGTATATACTCATGAGACAGGGAAGGTTTTAGAAGATTCACATTGTCGGAGATCTGGTATACAACTATTAGGTGAGGCGATGGAGTAGCTGGCCCCATTGTAGATATCCTTTGTGGATTGGGATGGAGCACCTTTTCTTCTATCTCTTACAGTCACTCTCCCACTTCATCAGTGAGTCAAAAAGGCGCAGCATGGGGACACTGATTAAGAGAAACAATTTGTTCAGATATCCACAGGACAGGCACCTGGTGGATGTTATGAAGGTGGGGAGAACATCATCCTCTTCAGATGACGTACCATGGTACCCGTGTCACTTTGGGAGGAAGTGATGATGGAGTTTCTCACATCCACTCTAGCAGTAAATCCATGAGTGGAGAAGATGTACCAGGATCTCTGATGACAGCACTGGTGGACAAGAATGAAGAATATAGTAGAGCATTTTGCCTCTCGGTTCCTCACGTGTCTGCAAGTGAAGGCAGATCATCAGGTACCTGCAGGCTTGGTTCATCCTTTAGAGATTCTAGAGTAGATTTGGGATGAGATATCCATGGAATTCGTGATAAGACTCCAACGTACATCCAGGGTTCATGACATGATTTGGGTGATCGTTGATTGACTCACCAAGTCGGCCCACTTCATACTGTTCAGAGAGAAGGGTTCAGTAGAGAGAATGGGACACTGCTATGTGCAAGAGATTATGTGGATACATGGAGTAACGACGATTATTGTCTCCAATCGTGATACATGTTTTGCTTCCTTGGCTATGTAATGGGTTGAAGGAGGCTTTTGGGGCACAACTTCATTTGAGCATCGCCTTCCATCATCAGAAGGATGGCCAGGCTGAGTAGACCATTCAGACCCTCAAGTACATGATGCGTTCTTGTGTCCTTGACATCAGTCATAGTTGGGAGGATCACTTACCTTTGGTGGAGTTTTCTTACAACAACAGTTATCAATCCACCATTCGGATGGTCCCTTTTGAAGCATTTTACGGGAGACCTTGTAGATCACCTTTGTGATGGACTGACCCAGGGGAGTCAGCACTAGTGGGACCAAAGATGGTACGAGATACCACATAGAAAGTGTGTATCATCTATGAGTAGATGAAGAGTCCACAGAGAAGGTAGAAGTCTTATGATGACAGGAGAAAGAGACCTCTGGAGTTCGAGGATGGTGACCACAACTTTTTATGGGTCTCACTTCAACATGGTTTGCAGAGATTTGGCCGAGGCGGAAAGTTATCTCTGTTGTTCATCGGACCCTTTTAGGTCTTCAGCAGAGTTGGCGAGGTGGCTTACCACTTATCACTTCCACCTCAGTTTCACCAGGTGCACAATGTCTTCCACATATCCTAGCTGAGGAGATACGTGCACGTGCCTTCTCAAAACATTGACCAGGGCGAGATGGACATCGATGATGGTGGGACTTTTACAGAGGTTCCAGTAGAGAGTGAGGATCGACAGAAGAGGGTCCTTTGTGGGTGGCTGATACATCTGTTGCATGTTCCTTGGCAGAACGGAAACTTCTAGGAGAGCACATGGGAGCGGGAGGCTGAGATTCATGCTAGGTACCCCCCTTGTTTTCTTTGTTTTGAGTTGCGGCTTATGGGGACGAAAAACACTAAGGTGGAATGAATGTAAATACATGGAAATTCCATGTAATTTGTTTTAATATATGAAATTTTTTTGAGTCTGTAATAATTGACGGTGCGTGATTTCGAGGCCCAGTGTGCCTGGAAAGAATTTCTGAATTTTTTTCGGGTATGTTCAATAAAGGTGTGAGTGGGTATTGGTATCTTTTTAATCGGTGCTTGGAATTGAAATATAATTGAACTATTGAACATGCAGTGCTGGTATTCTCTTAAGGAGATCACCACCTTGACCGCAATGGGTCGAGAGTGAAATATAGTTTTTGTGTTTTTCATGAAAGAATAAAACAAAATAAAAATGTGTAACATTTGTATTTTCTTTTGTTCAATCCTTCCATGTGGATGATTTAATGGTGGTGACCCCCTATACTAAAACCTGTCTACATAGGATATGGACGTGGGGACCGCTCGAGCCTAACCTTCCATGTGAGTTATAGTGGTGGGGACCACCTGGGACACAGAACCCCTTGAACCCCTTTGAAATCCCTCTTAATAGGGAGAAACCTCTTGAGCTCCCCCACCTAATTATTCCAACTATCCCCTTTAATTAATTAAACAAACCCATCAATTAATTAATTAAGAAATTTTGAAATTATTCCAACAAACATAATAGACAACTTATTCTATTATGTGGGCTACGATTCATTTTGGTGGATTTTGGGAGAGAAGAACTATTGGGAGAATTATCTCCAATAAAGAATGCCAATGAAGAATATCTCCAACAACAAATGATCCAACTATTGAGGAAATGTTGTCGTCACCAATGTCCGACTATCCCCAACAACATATTCTCTTTCCTCACGGCCTCCGTAAACAAACCTCTGAGGTAGGGGTTGTTATTGAATCCATCAAATTCCTCATTCATGGAAAGAATGGAGAACACAGATCATCCTAAATGAGTTAATCCACGATTCATATGAAATTGTAGAGTTTGATGATTCATGATTCATGATTTGGTTGAGTTGCTTTCTAACACCCTAACACAGAGGGTGAGGAATAAAAAAACATATCCAGACCTCTCTTCCCTTCATCATTTGTGTGTTCTTCATGTTCATGATGGTGACCGGTGCGAGCGTTTGGCACCGGTGGAACTTGAGAATGGCGGCCGGTGCCACCTCTGGTCGCGACAATGAAAAAAACACCGCTTTGCGGCCCCGCCGCGCCGCTCTGCGACTCCGCCACCTCACAGCCTCGTCGTGCCATCTGTCGCCCCGCCGTGCCACCCCACTAGCTCGTCGCCCCACGGCCTTCCGAGCCCCCCCCCCAGACATGCCGCCCTCGGGGCCTCGCGCCGCTCG
Source organism: Viscum album (assembly GCA_963277665.1). Taxonomy (NCBI): domain Eukaryota; kingdom Viridiplantae; phylum Streptophyta; class Magnoliopsida; order Santalales; family Viscaceae; genus Viscum; species Viscum album. The sequence continues at coordinate 863,915,563 of OY728132.1, read as the reverse complement.
ACGACCTTCACCGCCCCGTAGGCAGCTGCCCTGGCCCAGCCGCCAGGTCGGGCCACCCGGCACGGGCTGGGCCGACCCCAATAGACTGGGCTGGGTCGACCCAAACAGGCTTGGGCCAGGCTGGGTCAGGCCAGGTCGGTCCAACCGGTTCGGACCAGACCTAGACCCACTACGACCCATTTACACTATTTTGGCCATAACTTTGGCATCAGACGTCCGTATGACAAACCATCAGCGGGGCTGGAATACTTGGACTGAGATGGTCCCTTTGAGTATAACCCACTAGATTTTTGGATAAAGACAGAGTATGGTCAGGGTTGATCTCGTACGAATTCAACCAGGCCATCGAGACTAAAAGGCTAACAACTTACAGATTGGGTGTCCAATTGACGCACCGTCTGTTGTGTTGAGACCCCTACGATGTGGCGGTCCATTGAGATACTTCTTCATGAGACTTCATGTTAGTTTGAGTATCGATCAGTGTATTTCGGATAAGACCATCCTAGAGGAAAGTGATAATAGTGCGAGAACCTTGTAGCTGGCTATGATGTGAAGATTGAAGAGCGATCATGTGTGGGTCATCATCGAGTGATCCTCTTTCGGTCAGAACCTAGCGATCCTCTATGGGTCAGTACCTAGAAATCTTATGTGGTTCTGCACCGAGAGATCCTATGTGGGTCATCACCGAGTGATCCTGTGTGGGTCAGCACCTAGATATCCTCTGTGGGTCAGCACCGAGTGATCCTGTGTGGGTAAGCACCGAGCTATCCTGTGTGGGTCAGCACCTAGCGATCATGTGTACGTCAGCACCGAGTGATCCTGTGTGTGTCTACACCAAGCGATCCTGTGTGGGTCAGCATGTAGTGATCCTGTGTGGGTAATCCCCGAGCGATCCTGTGTGGGTCATCACCAAGCGATCTGGTGTGGATCAACACCTAGATATCCTGTGTGGGTCATCACCGAGCGATCATGTGTGGGTCAGCACAGAGCTATCTTGTGTGGGCCTGCCTCGTAATAGAGTAAGATAATTCAGTAGTTACATATAATCATATCTACTTATGTACTTATGTTATACCTGGTGTCAGGTGAGCCAATACCTTGGTGGTATTCTTCTGTGCGACATACCTATGTGGTACTTACCTTCATGATATTCTTTCCTTGGTGGAACAATTGAGCATTGGGCATTTGGATTGGACCATGTGTTACCTCATGATTGAGATTGGTATACTTAATAACTTAGGTATATGTATGGGAACATACCTAAGAAGGGTTGATAGTTGACTTCAAGCATTGTGGTTTATCCTTTATGGATTTTGTGAGACCTTTAGGGTCACGAGGTCCCTTCTGAGTATCGTTATACTCACCCCTACACGGGATATTCCCACACCCTATTGTATTTGGTGTAGACGACGGACAATGATGACTGGGAACGAGAGTACCAGGACTGGAGGTAGCTCAGTGGTGGACGTTAGTCGTGGAGAACCACAGAGATGTCCGTTCGTGAGTTGTATCTACTCTTCAGGTAGGATTCGTGGTGGACGATCCAGCAGCTGTTCCAGTTCACTTGTACTTTGAGTTTCTTGTACTTTCCAGTTGGGCTTGTATTCGAGCCCCTTTTACTTATTGTACTTACTATGTATACTAATCAGTTAACTTGAGTTCGTATCTTGTTCTGTGCTTGGTTGTGTGTGTTACAGATTATAAAGGCAATGCCATCACAGTTTCAGAGAATACGCCTTTAGTGCTTGTCACCAGACCTAGGCCTATGGAAGGTGGGCTTTGGGTAGTCACAACACAAGCCCTCAGGGACAAGAAATGACATTATTAATTATCCTTTATCCTTTATTATTTAATTTTTATTATTTTTTTTTATTTTCATAATTTATAAATTTTTTTAATTTAGTTAGTTATCTATTTATTTATTTAATTTTTTAATTAATTAATTAATTTATTTTTTTCTTATTTAATTATTTAATTATTTTTATTTATTATTTATGTTTATTATTTATATTTATTAGTTATTAGTTATTATTATTTTTATATTATTATTATTATTATTATTTATAATTTATAATTTATTATTTATTATTATTTTACTTTCATAATAATGAATTATTTTCTTTATTTTATTTTCATAATATAATTAAATATTTATTTTTCTAATTAATTAATTAATTAATTAATTTATTTATTTATTTATTTATTTTCATTAATTATTATTTCATTAATTTGTTTGTTTGTTTATTTATTTATTTATTTATTTTTATTTATTATTAATATTCTATTAATTTTTATTATAAAATTAATTTATATTTATTATTTAGTAGTATTTTTATTTATTATTTATTTTCAGAATTAATTAATTAATTTATTAATTTATTTATTCTCTTAGTTAATTAATATATTTATTATTTATGATTTATATTTATATTTATATTTTATTTATTAAATTTATATTTTTTATTTTTTATTTTCTATTATCATTAATTATTCATTTTTCATTATTCATTATTTATTATTTATTATTTATTATTTATTATTAATTATGAATAATGAATTATCAATTATTAATTATTAATTATTAATTATTAATTATTAATTATCAATTATTTATTCTTGGTTATTGATTAATTATTATTGATTAATAGTTATTTAGTTTTCATCTATTTGTTATGTATTATTTGGTTTTTCAATTAATATATATATGTATATTAAGTTATATTTATTCACCACATGAAGAGCATATATGAGTGGTAATGTCTTTGAAGAATAAGAAATAAGGTGTTTAAATCTCACTCAACGTACAATTTCTATATATAACATGGGTATGTCCATAGACATGGGCATAAGTATGGTAATAATAAATAATAATTATTTAATTAATTAATTATGAAAATAAATAAATAATAAATATAAATATATAAATATATAAATCATAAATTAATTAATTAATTATGAAAATAAATTAATAATAAATAAATAAATAAAACTTTATAATTTATTTACTTACGAAAATAAAAATAAAAAATAACTAACAAAAATAAATTAATTAATTATGAAAATTAATTAATTATTTATTTAAAATTTAAAAACAACTACTAAATCATTATGTGACAGTTTTAAAAATTCACCGCTAATTGATTGTCAACGCACGATTTAGGGACAGTTTTTTGAAACCATTGTAGAATGATTTTGTGGTGATTTAAACTGCTACTAAATGCCAACATTGTTGTATTGTGTAGTGATAAGCCTCTTTTTCAACTCTTTGAATGGGAATGTCTTCTATCAAGATTCATTGCTTTATCTCAATCATTTGAGATAGTTATTCTTTTTCATAAGGAAATAATATCCACTATTAAGATGATTATTCGGATGGAGATTCATCATCCTCTTTACACTTTATATATAATTGAAGGATGCCTCGAGATGTGAAGAGTGATATCCCTTTCTCGACATTTGATGTTGGTTTTATATAAAGATTTCCCTTACATTCCCATTATAACATCAAACTCCACCAAAATAATTATGAACATATTTTATGGGATGTTTGGTCCACAAACATTTATTGGGGAGGTGTAATAGACTTTCGATGAAATAATTACCCCATTTGTTGTTCACATTGATAACTCAACCTCCATATTTTGAGGCTTTTTTGAATAGTTATACTAAACTTGAATGATATAAAAGAATTAATAGAACCTAAATAAATAGTATGTTTTTTATTTTTCCATGAATAACCAGCATACCTATCACCACATCATTGTTCGGCTCCATCTCAACAATAGTGATAGAATTTTCACATCCTTACGGTCTTAGAGGTTATTGTTGATTGCCTATGACAACCCATGGCTTAGGTTATTGGCTCTCATAATTCTCTTGTTCCTTATAGTTGAAACACTCCACCATAGGCTAATTCTTGATCTGAACTTTCTTTTCTTCTTCCACATTAGTGGTATTCATCACATTCCTTCTACAATTTAGCTATATTCCCCTCTTTTCCACATTTGAATAATCTTTTGGATCCCCTTAGACAGTTCTCAGGATGCTTCTTTCCATAATTTTGACATGTGGGATGTTTAATTTTCATTGCATAATGGGATTTATCTATTGATCCTCCCATATTAAACTTTTTTTCCTCTTTTTATATTCAGACCCATGTGACCACTATGACTATTTGATCGTCATTTCTACATTACGGGAAGAACATACAATCTTCTCATATTTATCGAAGTCTCAAATCACACACATTTTTTAGACTATTCATTAGTCTTCTAAATAAGAACTCCATCTTACTTTCAATGTTCATGAAAAATAGGGATTCCTATCATGAAATCCTTATAATGTTTCCCTTATATGCCTTGATAGACTTTTCTTCTTTTTTCTTTTGTGTAAGGATCTCCCTTGCCTTCTTACGTTGGAGTGTTCAGGGAAATATTTATTAAAAAATATTTTCCAAAAATATTCCCATTCAATAGAAAAATTTTCTTAGTTTGACTTTGTTCTTTATTAGTGTCCAACACTAATCATCTTCCCTATCAAAATGATAAACCTCCCATACAACTTTCACTTATTCTAAGCATTGAAGGATAGAGAATATATTCTCAATGGAGTAAATCCATTGTTCTGGGATGATGGGATCAAAATATCCACATAATATGGGATTCCTTTGAAACATAAAGGATTCAACTAAAAATTTTATTTTCTTTTGAGAAGGAGGGTGTTCCACAGGATTCATGTTATTATTCCTATCTTGAATCCGTTGAGAAAGTATTGTCACGAAGTTTTGATCTCCCATTCCCATCAAATTTGGAATTCATTAGGGAAATCATCTCATTTCCTATCACATTGGCTATTGAAAAATGTTCTCCTATTTCAATATATTTACTAAATAAATAGAATACAAATAAGGGGGATAAAATAAATATCATATAAGAATATAAAAAAGAAACATTAAACATAGAATGACAAACTTGTTAATGAAAATTATATCCTATCGTGTGATTCCATAAGTTTCATTCTATGTTAACCATGGTTATATAATTATCCCTAGTGTTATTACTAATGTTCTCTTGTCCAAATCTCCACAAATAACTTGAACTTTCTCCAATACCAAATATAACAAATGCATTTTATAACGCATATTATTACATGATTTTAAGCATAATTAACCATCAAATACAAACAAAGGATCATAAATTATCATGTCTTTGGAATATTAGGTACAGAAAATTGAAAACATGGAAATAAAACAAAACATATTTCTATTGATCATCTATAATTAGATCCTAAATTCCTTTGAGCTCTTATATTTTCATAGGATAACCTAGGTAATACATATACAAAAGGGATGAGCAAAAAAGACTAATAATGGAATAAATATAAAAATAACGATTTGTGTAAGCGTTAGAAGGCATAACATGATGACATAAAAAGGCGTGGAAAATGAATAAACATATAGAATCATAACATATAAAACATGGGACCATGTAATCATTGAAACATAGGAATGTGGAAGAAACATATTACATCATATAAACATGAGTTGAGGATAACTGCCATGAAGATATCACATGGTTGACAAAGTCCCATAATGGAATTAGGTTTACTCCCAATACCAAAATGATGTTTCATGATAATAAACATTAACCAATTCCTTTGAAAAATATCTGGGAACACTCATAATAACATGTTCATGTGTATATCTTCCACATGAAGAATCAAACAAATGTAATAATCATAAGGGTTATCCCTGGAAAGAAATTGGTATCATAACCATGTTATAAGGAATAACCAATGGGCGTATCATCATGGTGATCATGAATGAATGTATTTAAATTATACATGGATATTAAAAAGGTGAATAGGAATAGATCAAGAAAAATCATTTCCAAATGAAGTGAAAACATATTAAAGGAGTGTTTAAGAGACTTTAGAAATGAGACACTTTAATGCGGTTTAAGAAAGTGTTTTAAAATAGTAAAAAGGTGTATTTTTTTGTATAAAAACATAAATTAACCATGATATTTTTTCATTATAAAATGATTTATTTTATAAAAATAATGTTGGATGAAAATATATGATAGTGATTACTTAAAATTGGGTAATGAATTGAGAAGTTCACTTTAATCGAGCTTGCATATCGAAAGGAATTGTAATGGGAACCTTTTTAGACATGTTTTACCCTGTAAAAAAATAGAAATCGAGCTATGTACATATGTTTGGGACATAAAAATATAATTTTTTATGATTTAAAAAGGATAATTATAAATTTCATTAGGTTAAACAGATATAAAGCATAAATTGATGGAAAAAATGGAGGTTTGGAGAGATTCCATTACCTTATGTCTGAAAGTGTTCTGAACATGCAATTAATGTATTGGATTAGAATATATAATTAAATAATTAATAAGCTCGGAACCTATTATATATTTATTTAATTTATTATAATTTTATTAGGTTCATTTATGACCATTCTGTTGAATTATAGTGTTTAAAATCTTCATTTTGGGAGTGTTCATTTCATGGTTTCATGGTCGGTTAGCTTGTATATAATTTGGGAAGTTCTTTTCAAATGGATGAAAACTCTATTTTTTGGATGACATGGAATTAATTTATTCATATAAATTTAAATAGTCTCATATATAATTTTAATATTTTTAAATGATAATGATTCATTAGAGATAATGTTGATAAAAATGATTAGTTTATTTTGGTGGTTTTTACGACCATTAGGAATTAGTATCATTATATTTAATGATATATTTATATACTGGTTCTAGAACCTTAAATATTTTATAATACACATATTAAAATCTATTTTTACCATAAAAATGGTTTTAGGACCTTATTTGAAGGTAGTAATGAATAATAAAACTCATCGTCCATAATGGTGCTCAATCGACACCTCACGAGTGATGATTTCATTGTTAGGATAAAAGGAGAGGAGAATAGAGTTGATGATGGATGTTACATTAAGAAAATAAAATTAAAAAATATATATTACACTGGATTTTTCATTTTTTATTTGATAGGGTAGATGTTGGAAGGGTAATAATGGAAAATTTATTAACAGAGAAAGAGGGAGGATTCAACCTATTTTTTGTTGTGTCCTTGAGAACCTCCTTTAAGAACATGGAAATGATATTTTGGTGATACCAGCAAGACCAAAATGTATGAAAAGGTTTTGACATAGTATTTGGTTGGATTATATGAAATCTAAAATGCATAGATGGTTTTTGGACAAGAGGTGGGGAGGGGTGGAATGTATAATGGGAGGAGAGGGGTGCTTTTAATTATTTTATTCATTCGTTTATTATTTTATCTCAAGACTCTCAGTAGTGTTGAGTCTTATGACTAATTTATGTAAATAGAGAATATGAGTTTAATATAATGGATACTTATATAATTCATGACTCAATTATGACTAAAAATTTCATTTATTTATAATGATAAATTCCATAAATTATTGTATTTCACTATTCACCAAAAATTACAATATTTTAGAAAAATCCCAAAAATTCACCCTAAACATATTTCAACACGTGTATTTCAAAAATGGAATATATTTTAGGAAAATATTTTTTGAAATATAGGAAAATTAATTTTTATTTAAAATTATCATTTATTCAAAAAAATACTAATTTCTAAATTATAACTAATTATATGACACTTTGAAAAATTAATTAAGGAATTATAAAATTATATTATAATCATAAGACCACAAAATATTAATTAATGATTCAATTTTATAAAAATAAATTTTCTTTTTAACCAATATATTAATTGGTAAATTATAAATAATCATTTGTGTTTAACAAAAAAATCAATACTTACTTTATCATTTTTTAAATCATATATTTACTTATTTTGTCATATAATTATATTATATTTTCATTCATAAGATACATAAATTTTATTTATATTTTCATAGTTGAGGTCACTATTGTATTGGTCAATTTACTATTCTTAATGGTGAAATTACTATTCCAAATGTCAAGAAACTATTCCATTGGTATAGGTTCTTTAATTTCTATATATAACAATTATTTATTTCTTAATTTATGAATACAATTTTTTATTAGGTTCTCTATGGGATTTATTTGTTTGAAAGTATATAACATAATTAAAATAACGGAAATTTTGATTGATAAAATTATTCTTCATTACAATATTTATGGGAAGCTCTTGAAGTGTCAGTTTTGGAATTGAGAGGTCCACATTATAAGAAATGTTATCTAAGATGTAGTAGTGGTAGTATACCCAATAATGGTTGTGGAAGTACTTTCATGGGATCCAACCAAGAGTTTAACTGAGGTGCGCAGTTTCCTTGGGTTGGTAGGGAACTATTAGAGGTTTGTACCCAATTTCTCCAAAGTGGAAGCACCCTTGACAACATTGAACCCGAAGGGGTGGTCTTTATTGTTTATGGAAATGAGACAATAGTGATTTTAGGAGATAAGGAAATTATTTATGAGCACTCCCATGATGATAATACCATAGGAGAGTGTAGAGTACATGGTGTTCTTCAATTCATCAGTGTCCTGACTTGGTTGAGTATTGATGCAATGGCATGTGGTTATTTCTTATGGTTCACATCAATTGAGACCACATGATTAGAACTAAATAATCAATTTTCTTGTGTTAGCATTTTTAGTCTTCACCTAAAAGATGTGGAGACACTATCTGATTGGTGAGTGATTTATCATTTTCTCTGACCATAAAAATTTGATATATATCATCTCTCTGTAGAATCTTAACTTGAGACAGAGGCTATAGATACAGTTCTTCCAGGACTATGAATTTTAGATTTTCTATCCTCTATGTAATGGAAACACGGTGGAAGATGCTCATTGTAGGAGATATTGTTCTCCATTTTTGGCCAAGGAGTTAGAGCAGTTAACCTCAAATCAGTTTTACTTAGTGGTCAAGGATGGTTATTCATATCATTTGTCAATGATTGTTAGCCTACCACTTTTACAACATATTAGGGAAACAAAACATGGAGATACTGACTATGAGACTTTATGTACTCAAATATCCATGGGACATGCTATTGATAAATATTCTGAAGGTGGGGAGGATGTTATCATTTTCAGAGGGTGAGTGATGGTACCATTGATGTTGCAGGAGGTGGTTATGTGAGAGTTTAATACAACCCCTTTTGCGGTACATCTAGGTGTGAATAAGATATATTAGGACCTTAAATGTCAGTTTTAGTTTCCATACATAATAAGGGAGTTTCAATGTTTTTCTCTCAATGCCTCAAAGGTTGGACCCTAGGGGGTCAGTTCGTGACAGTCTCAGCCCATTTTTGGGCTAGGCTGTAGACCTGCAAGCCTGTTTGGGGCCAAGAAGACCCAATTTAGGGGTATTATGGTCCAAAAGGCCTTGCTAGACCTATTCTGAGTAGGGAAGACCCACCATGATTAATTTTAGGGAGTATTGGGTCTAGCTGGACTCATGGAACCTATTGTAGGAGGCACCTCACAACCAGGGATGTTGCCAACTAGACTCCATACAACGACGATAGGAAACACCTGGTCAAACAATGGTGGAGTGAGGTAATAAGGAGGGAGGTTTTCATCCTCCTAATATAAGTTATTAATGGGGAACTAGGGGAAAGGGATGCGTCCAAGGTGAATTCAGGTCGAGCACGCGACCTATGGAAGAAAAAACACTTCCCCATAGCCTGTTTTACATTATTATTTTATATCTTTTCTAAAAGATAAAACTAGGATTTTTAAAAGAATCACCCTTTTTTGGCTTCAGATGAAAATATTCCCACATCAAGTCCTTATTTTGTTTTATTAAAATTTTTTACAAGAGTGTGGAAATATGTTTCACTGGCTCGAGAGAATTCCAGTGGCCGAATTCTAGTCGATTCAGGGCTAGGATCAAACATGGTCTCCAAAAACAATTCCTGCCTAAAAAATTAATACATATATGAAATATGTATTTGATATATTTTAATATGAAAAATATAGGATCTTATAAACATTCTGACAATCCAAATTTTTTATAGTCTCAAATTGGCCATCCGAAGTTGGATCGACATGCTGTCGCAAGTTGTCAGCAACATTTACTTGATCGATCTAATTCCAAACTCCTCTATATCATTGACACAAACTTCAAAAATCTTTGTGTACAATGTTCTTTTTTTATTCTGCGTGCTGTTGTGGAGGTCCGACGATCACATCAATACTACGATTATCACTAAAATCACTTCCATTCGATACAACATGGCATACTCAGATCTCACTCTTGAATTGAGATATTCTCTTTTTAGAATATGGGGGATATAACATCTCTCAATTTTTTACTAATGAATTGTCATGTGGAAATATATTCTCTCTGACTTATATACTAGAAGTCTAAATACCTATTTAGAGTTCCCCAAGCCCTTATATTTGACTTCCACTAAATAAGCAATAAAAAATTAATTATGAAGAACTAATTATATCATAAATATTATATATATTTTATCTCATACCTTTAATTTATATAAAAAATATTACCTGATAAAATCAATTAATTAGCATGAATCATAATTCCCAGTATTATTGAATGAACCTGGATTATTAAAATAATATTCGTTCTTATAATATTAATCCTCGTATTTAATTAAAAACATTTAAATACTTTTAATAAATAAATTCGACCGAGTAATTCATTACTTGAATAATACTGAATTTATTTATTTATCAAGGATCGATAAAACATTGATAACTCTCAAACCCCATGGTTGGTCCCCCCATGTCTTATATACCTATTCACCTGAATAATAAAGATTCTGGAATGTCCTATTATGAGTGGCCCTATAGGACCTTATCTCAACAGTAGTGAGTAGTATTCTCAAACCAAGTGTGGAGTCTAGAAACCTATCAAGGCCTCTAAAGAGATAAGGAGTAGGCATAGGAATAACAACAAACCTAAGAACATGAACTGTGGAATAAAATATCTTTATAATACTATATCTCATAAATTAAAACACACACTTGTGTTATCATAATTTATTACATTATTATATGCTAATCGCTCAGGAATAATTTATCTTCGACTACCATGACCAAAAATTTATGATGGGACTATCATTTCGGTCAACCAGACCAGATATATCATTTTCTCAAGTTACAAGTGACATGTTATATCTTGATCATTCAACCAATTCCATACCACCAATGATACACTGGACATAAATAACCTCCCCATGTCTTTATTGTAATTATTTTTACCTTAAATCATTGTATGAAATCAAAAGGTACACATTTATAATGATCTCTAGTCTAGAGACCAATAAATTTGTTCATATATATGAATAAACAATGACACCTGTAACATGTGGTGTTCCAATTGGTGGGTTTGTCCTCATGATTTCAATTACAATAGATCACAAAGTGAGAACATAATAAGAAGTCTTAATGATTATGATCCCCAAGCACCTGATAGTCACACATGATATGTGTCCTATCAGTATGATATATCTACAACATATGAAATTACTTTTAAGATTACTATTAAGGTATCTCAAGGTTCTCCTTATAAATTGGGAATTTCTATAATCCTTTGATATGATGTGTCATCTAAGGAAATTACTATAAGTATAGTTGATGTAGAAGTATCAGTAATATTATTATAAGATGAACACATGTATATATCAAACTGTATACATTGGATGGTAATAAAACTACATTATATGTTGGGTCTAGGGAACCAACTATTTAAAACAATTATAAAAATATGTTAAAAAACAATGACTAAGAAGCCCAAACAGCTCCTATAAAACCCCAAGCTAGTAATGAATATACTAATTTCCAACCGACTCCGACTAACCTAAAGAAAAGTTTATATATATGTTGTATGGGCATAAAAATATACTCAACGTGATCCTCCCCATATAATATCATGAAAATTATAATGAAATAATATTAAAGCCCAGTGAAAAATAAGTGAAACTAACTCCTCACCTAAACATGTTTTCTAAATTCCTAGCCAAACCATGGTTATATCTCACTAATTATTGCATAAAAGAAATCATGTATTATAATATTTAAAAAAAAAGTATACCCATCTACAACTTCCCCTCTAGTTTTTCTCCCAACCCCAATGTCGTACGTCCTGATACATCTCTCTCCAAAAGAATGTCAGACCGTATACACTTGGGCTATTATATCACAAAATTTACCTCATGCATCACATCATCACATCATCTCATATAACATATTTATATAGTAACCAAGTTTTTTTTGGGAGAAACCACAACCTATAAGTCATGTATCATAAATCGAGTATTGTATCTAAAACCATCTCAACTCATACACCGGTTAAGAAACCTCGAGCTATAAAATCCTTGCATTTCATACCTATAATTGCCATTTTCCTTCTATATATGGAGATATATGTTTGTGGAATAACCAAAATACATTTAAACCCTTAACAGTCATATAATTGAAAACTTACCATCATTTATATCATCAGATGTAATTACCAAGAGAAGAGAGCGGGCCAGAGGGGGTAGTCGTCCATCTATCCTTCCACCAAAAAATTGGGGAACAAACCATCCCAAAATCCACTAAGTGTCAATCATCCTAACCAAAATGGATGAGGAAGAATATTTCATTAATTAATTCATTATCTATTAATTGACCATCTCTGTCAATCAATGTTTACATTTGTTAACTTATCATTCCAATTCCATGCCTTCCAGGCATAACCCAAACTGAGTCCATGGTTTCTTGAGATTAACATCTTTTCAATATTCAAATTCGATTATAACCAATCCTATTGGTCGATTAATTTATTAAACAATATTATCTTTCCATAATCGTGATAGCCTTCAAAAACCATAATATGTTACCATAAGAAGAAATCATCAAACCATTAACATATATCTTCCTCAAGTAGTGAGGAATGAAATGTATATAAAACCAAAAACATGGTCATCTGATCCTTAAACATATTCACTCACAAGAAAGAATATATATTAAGAACAAAAATGTGTAAGACTATATTTCACCCATTCCATCATCTCTAATGGCATCCCAGACACTAACATGTATATCCCAATGCATCTCACCATCACATGTGTCAACTGCTTTCACATCATCCATGCCACCCTTCCTCTTCTCACATTAGCCATCTCAGGTCATCCATCTCATGCTCACATCTCAGGATCATGTCACATCGTTAGCACACAACCAGATCACATCACAATGCATAAAATAACCATGGATTATAAACTAGTAAACTAGGCCAAAAAACAAGTCATTCTTATTCATGTAGAAAACAATCTCTCAGGGTCCCAACAGAAGGCATTTAGCCTTTACAAGAAAGTGGGAGCCCTTGAACCCAAAGAATTATATTTTCCAATCATCTAGATCTTATTACATATTTAATTAAAAAATTCATTATTCACAAGTTATAACTATGTAAAACCTTAGGCATTATCTATAACAAGCTATAAAAAGATAAAACATGCTAACGGAATTAATTACAGTTTTAATAACCTATAGAACTATGATTCTTGTTTAACATGATTTTTTATTATTTATATAGTCTATCATTAACATTATTTGTATTTTTATCATTTACATTAACACATGTAGGAACTATTTCAATTAAACTTGCACATTGAATCAATTTTATTATCATCAAATTAAAATAAACAGTAGATTCATTTTACAAGACTCTTCTTTAAATATTTATAAAACTAATTAACAATTCATTCTTTAAAATCGTTACCATTTAACAACAAAATCAAAATTCTAAAAAAAATAAAAACATGTTACACAAATCATATAATATATTGAACTATATCTATAAAAACAAGATTCATGCCATTAACATTGTGGAAGATGACATAATAAGTGATCACTATCTCCTTTCTTATTAACCAGGTGCAATATTATTTATTTTATTTCCATTTTAACCAAAAAGTCTAAAGAATGATATGTTTATGATTCCAATTAAATAAATAGGAGATGAAATGAATCCCCTACCATTAAAGTGATAATGTTCTTTGCAAGAGAACAAACCAATGTTGTAGATTATAGATCACATATACCATGAGGAACTATGATATACAAAGGCATCATAGAATGAAAAGACTAGAAAAAGTAATAATAAACACCATTAGTTTTGTGGAGATCAAATTCCAATCATGATAAGAGGATTGGGATGGAAAAAAGATCAAAAGAAGATAAACCACCAGAACATGATAGTAGAACATCCTTCAGATCACTTTGGAAAAATAACGGCAAGACATGATCAATACCTATTGAAAGAGATTCAAGGAGCCAAAAAACCACCCTTGGTCACCTAGAGTTTGAGAGAGAAAAATGGATAAAGGTTGGGTTTACGGGTCTCAGGTATTTGTAGACGCGCTAAAAAACTAAAGACTATGGCACAACCCCATGGACAACCCCGCATCACTTCCTGATACAGGTCATTCTATGGAACAGCTCAAGGGACCATGTCCCAGCAATCCTCTGTCAAACTCCCCCCTAATAAATGAGGATATATCCAATGAAAAAGGATTTGGGGGTTATAATACATCTACTAACACCAAACCATTATAATCCTTTTTCATGTAAATGGATTATGTTGGAGTACACTACCCACTGCATAACTACCCCAATTTTGTCCATTTCCACACAATCTTACTATGTTGTAGCCTCATGATATACCACGCAATGGTTGTCCATCGAGAAGAGGCATAATCCAAGCCACTCACCACAAAGAAACAATTACTGGAAAAGAGTCAGCCTTGTTTTCCCTTTATAATATCCCCTATGACACAACACACAAGTCCACCCTACAATATTCTGGCTTACATCATAGCCACAAGCACCACACCCTATCCATGCCATTTTTTAGAATATATCCCCCTTTCATTTTTCAAACACCCTATAAACTTCCCAAAAACTCCCCCATGTGCCTCACACACCCAAACATTTCAATGAGAAGAGCTACCAAAATCCAAGTCCTTACACTAGAAAACTCTCAAAAAATTCTCATCCTAAAGAATTCAAAACCAAACCAAAGTGAATTAATGATAATGGGGTCATATAAATATCTATCTCCTAAGATAACTATCAAGGATCATTCCATCATAGGGGATTAAACACCTAATCTAAGGAAAAATCATGAAATGATGAAGCTACAACATGTATCTCTATAGTACTCTCCTAGGGGAGATGCCTCCCCAATGAGAGCAAATAAACAATAAGAAACAAGAGAATCCAACTTCATTAACCATAAAAGGGTCTGTATCCCAAAAATAAACATTATAATAAATGATATAAAAAACAAACATATTGGGATAATGAGTGTGTATATTCAACTCACATTACCACATACTCTCTTATATGCCACCATGTCATGAAAGGACACAAACCAAGGGAATAACATGTTTTTGAAATACCTTATCTCAGTTTTCCTAGATCTCCAGAGGTCACTCCTCAAAAGTCACATCATCATCAACCTCGATCTCACCCCAATCAAAGATGGGAGATTTGTCATAAAGAAAAATATGAAGCTAATACACATTAAAAACATTGTATTTTCATCTCATATATGGAGAAAGTTATTTCTGATATGCCATGACTCCAACACAAGACAACACCTCAAAAGGACCAACAAAGTGAGGAGAAATCTTACTTCCATAGCCAAAAATTCATTGTCCACAATGAGGTTTCACCTTCACTAATAAATTACCTCCAATATCAAACTCTATAGGCCTCATCCATTGATCCACAAAGGGTTTATAATGATCCCATGCTTCTTTCATCCTCTTTTGTATCACCTAAACCATATCTATCATTTTGTGTACCAGTTATTACATGATAATTGATGTATCTGCCACCCTAGAATAGTACTATAGAGATTGGAAAGGTTGGACTTATAAAGATTCAAATTTTTCCATAACAATGGTATAGTGAAAATTGTTATTTTTTTAAAACTCAACCAAAAGTAGTTTCCCCATCCATTAACCTAAAAAAAATTGGACAAAAGAACACAATATGTTTGGATGGTAAGTTGTATATAACTATATGTCTTTGGATGAAAAGAAATTATAAGGAATATATAAGATCTAAAAAGATCCAAAATCATTCTAGAGACCTCTCCACACCCTGGTGGTTAAACGAGGATCATGATCATAGATGGTCATCCTTGGGACACTGTGGAGTATCACTACCTCCTCCAAGTACCACATTGATAAAATCTCCACTATTCATGACTCCATGATTCTTATGAAGTGGACTAATTTAATAAATGATCCAATATCTCCCATATATCATCAAAACCTCACTAAAATAAAGGTTTATTTTTAATTAAGTCTATCAATATGTCCCCCCACTTCCATTGTATAACATCTAATGGCTGCTGAAAACCACTAGGAACATGATGTTTGGCCTTTTCCTTCTAACAAAACAAATATTGAGAAAAAAACTCTATAACAGCATGCTTTAACCATGGACATGAAACTCAATTCTTGGTATATATTTTTCACACCTAGATGTATTGACAAGGCTGATCTATGGAACTCATGGAGAACTAAATCACATATCAGAGGAATTTCCCAAAACAACTCAGTCTCTCTAGGGATCCACTTCAAAATCCCCCAACTGGGACTCCTCCGCCTGATATACCAAAGAGAGCTACAATGTCATTTGGAAAAGAAAACCTCAATTCCCAACCTCTCCCATATTCATATACATCATGAATAGTTCATCTATCACTCTCTTATAATCTCTAAATTCACACAGAAAATCACTAAGATACTTCTTAATCGGCACATTAGTTACAAAATTTTTCTTTCCTGACATATATGAAATATCAAAGTTGTATTCCAAAAATAATTTCATCCAATCTCATTGTAACGAATTCAAGTGACATTGGGATAAGTCACACCTTTGGCTCTTATTATTAGTTTAAACAATAAAACACTCACTAATTAGGTAATGTCACAAAAACATTATGGGAAACATCACTACCACTAATTCATGATCATTTCTGGAATAGTTAAACTCATGGGTATATAACTGATGAGACCTATAAGAAACCACTGATATCGACTGAATTGGAGAATACCAAAATACAAGGTGTAAATAATTATAGAAAACTTTTGGCTGAACTCCCTATATTGGTAAATAGAGAACATGATTGATAAACAAAATTTTCTTTTAGGTACATAAAATCTTCCTGACATGGGTCATCACATAAGGATTCCTGGTCTTTCCTAGTCAAGGTTGTCAGAGGAGTTATAACATTAGAAAAATTTTCTATGAACTTCTTTTAATAGCCTCTATGACCAAGGAAAATTTACACATTTGTTATTATCATAGGTTTTTTTTTCAAGAATCAATTGTCTCTATCTTCGATTTATCCACAGCTACTCCCTACTGGGATATGACATTCCATAATAAATAAACTTCATGATCCCAAAAATCACACTTTCTCAATATCCCAAATATCAAATCATGATGAATAAATCTTAAAAAAAAGAAGGAAGATGCTCGAAATTTTCATTAGACGTGGAGTACACTGGGATGACATTGATGAAAAACAACCCAAACGTAACCAGGAAATATCTGAACACCACATTCATCAAACCCATGAACATATCTGAAGCATTCATTACCCCAAAAAACATCACAAAAACTCATAATGCCCATGATGAAAACAAAACATAGTCTTAACAATATTCGAATACATTAACTAAATTTGATGATATCCGGACCGTAAATCAATCTTTGAGGACCAACTTACTCTGTTGTGATTCTTCACTGTCAATTCCTATCATTAAATATCTCTTAGAAGGCCCCAATCCCATCATGAGTGTAGGGTATCCAAGTGGGGATGCAAATGTTTTTGAAGACATTCCAAGATATTTGTTGGCGGATGTGGATGAAAGGTTGATAAGGCCTCCGGAAGAAGAAGAATAAGTGCGTGAGGCGATCTGGACCTCGATCCCAGATAGTGCACCAAGACAAGACAACATTCCACATTATTTTTACTGGGCAGCTTGGGAAACTGTTAAGGGGGATATTGTGAGAGTAGTAAATGACTAATTCTATGGGGGTAACTTTCCACATATTGCATGTGAAAATATGATTATTTTACTCATGAAGGTGTACAATCCCCAATACATTGAGAAGTATCATCCTATAAGTATGTGCAACATTCCGTACATGGTCCTCATATGTATTATTAATAGAAGGATTGCTCCCAACATGATATCCTAGATGGATACAGAGCTGCATAGTATTGTTAAGGGGTTGTAAACACAAGGGGCGTTTAGAATAGTGAAGGATATGGTGAGTGTCATAAAAAAAATTCTTCGGTAGTAATCTTGTGATTAAATAATTCATGATTATGGAATATTATAGGATGGAATGAGGCTTTATTCTAAGGGTGTTAGCCTGCATGGGATTTTATTACTGGACCAGGGACCTTATGTTTTGGTGCTTCATCTGAGCATGGATCTCAACATCATTTATGGAAGCAATTTCGTTTCTTCAAGGCTTGAAGAGGGCTCAGGAATGGGGATCCCCTCTCAGCCACTATTGTCATCCTATCCCCAAATTCACTTAGCTACTCCATTATCAAGGGGATTTATACTGGGAAAATACTTCTGTATAAGAACCGACAAGCTTCAGGGGCACCTTGGGCTTGATGTTTGTAGACGACATGATTATATTCATCAATGGAAGTAGGTGATTTGTGCTTTGGATGAATCAAATCATTGGTGATTACTATAATTGGAGCATGTATGTTGTCAATAGGGAGAGAAGCCTTTATTTCACTACAAAGAAGATATCAGAAAGGAGGTAAAGGATCCTCGATGCCTATCCAAATATGGGAAGAGGAAGTTCTGCAATGGAGTATCTCAGTGTGATGATTAGTCCAATCCCTATCTATTTGCATCACTTTGTTAAAATATTTAGTAAGATCATATGGTGCATCGGTAATTGGAAGAACATGTTCATTTATTTGGTGGTCACATAACAGTAGTCAACAGAGTCCTAGTGTCTATCCCCATGCACATTCCATCCAACCTGAAGGTTCCCAGAAATGTCATTGTTAACATGGAGATGATTTTGGTAGCATTTATATGGTATGGGAAGATGGAAGGAAGACACCACTAGGCTTCAGGGGAGTTCCTGGCAAGACCTATTTTAGAAGGGGACAACAATTTGAGGAGAGTTTCATTCATTATGCCAGTGTTGCACGCGAACCCGTGTGGGAGGATATGGAAGGAAAGAACCTTTGGGGAATGACCATGCAAGATAGATATGGTTAGGATGTGAACATAAGAAGATCAAACCATTCGAATATATAGAACATAATCCCTCCAAATATTGAGACCATGAGACCTCTATCGCGATGGTTGGTGGGAAAATGTGATATTAATATCTAGGAGCGCAATTGGGGGGTGGCATGTTGTGGTTTCTGGGATGCCCTACTCTATTGATTACCTTAAGGGACGTATGCGATCATCCTAGTTTTATTCAGGCTATACATGTTGAGGACCAACAGACCTGTTTCAACAATATTGTGACTAGCGATGCTCTAGATAGATTCATTTTTCTGGGTTCCACGTCGGAAAAGTTTTCAATAAATTTTTTTTTGTGAGGATGGTTCCAATTAATGTTGACCCATGGGGGGAGCTACAGTGGTGAATGGAGGTATCTTCTAAATTTAATTTTCTGTTGTGTAGAGTTAGACATAATTCTCTACCCATGAATGTCAAAATTCAACACATGGGGGTTATCAAGCCTTCTATGTGCTACTGTTGTAGGTATCCTAAACTAGAAATGGCGGGGAACCACTTAATGGATAGAGACTGGAAAATATGGGTGTGTTAGGTGCATGGGTCCTTCATTGGATGGGAGAATCATGGTGGAATGCTGGAAAACTTCTAATGTTTTTTGTTTCTAGTGGGCGGGTGATCGGGGTCTCGAGAATAATGGTCGGTCGTTATCCTCATGGTGGGCTACTGGATCATCTAGAAGGCTCGGAACGATGATGGACGCAACAATACAACAAGTTCTCATACAAGAATCACCCTAAAATGTGGAATATGTTGCTAGACTTGGCCAACTAGTGCACAAATTTCCAGGCTGCTCCATGAATAAGGCCTTCTCTTCTGAATCATGTTGTATCTAACAAGGACAACTGGTAGGGGTAGGGGAATTGGGTCTGATGGCACCGTCCCAGCTATGGTTTCAAACTGAACTCGATTGGATATCTTCTTAATGGGGAGATGTGTGGTGGAGACCTAATCAAGGATAGGTAGGGGTCAGGCATTGCTGCATTCTCAGCTTGTTGTGGGAGGGGAGATGTTGTGCATGGGGAGGCCATGGTCACGGTCATTGGGCTGGAGTTACGCAAATAAAGTCATTTCAACCTTAAGGCAGTGGAGATGGACTCAATTATCCTCTATAATGCATTATCTGGAATGAATAAGTACCATTTAAACATTTCATACAGGATTAGGAAGTGTAAACGGCTCATGGGAGTCCGCACAGAGATCACTCATAATTGGCAGGAAGGTAACATGGCATCTGAATTCTTGGCACCTATAGCTCCTTTGAACCAATGTATATCCTACTTTCTTCACTTGGGTTCCATTACGACTGAGGGAATCAATTTTATTGTTAATTATGCTTTGGGACTTCACTACTTTAGACCCCCTTGATTCATCTTTTTTGTGTCTTTCTTGCAAAAAAATCAATAAAAATGTTAGTATTCAGTCAGTTAGTCTTTACAAACAAAACTGGTGCACCAAAAGGTGACCCACTCGACCAAACATAACCGCATTGAAATATATCATTGAGTTGTACTCGTAGCTCCACCCACATAGAAGGTTCTATCCTATACAGAGACATTTATATAGGAGATAAACCTATTTTATATCGATCACGAACTAAATCTCACATCAATGGGGTAATTCTAAAACCTCATCAAGAAAGACATCAGGGTATTATTCTACAACCTTAGAAAGATTAATTTACTAAACCTCCAAAAAAACATAGCATTAGGTCAAACAATAATGATGACAAGGATGGAACAAGTCTCTGACCTATCCAAGGGTGTCTCTCACCAACGAACAATGCCAACTCTCCTTCAGAATCAATGAACATAACATATCTTCTATTGAAGTCCATGATATCCTACACTAAATCCAACTAGTCTATGATATGGATGATGTCATGTTGTGGTATCCATAAACATTGGAATTCACCCCATGAGTGTTGTTACACCAACATTAGCTCATTGTCACTACATACTTTATACAAGTCAGGTCGACCTCTTACTAGCGTAGTCAATTCTAAGGATACTGGAAGCCTCTATACTTTAATTCCTAAATAATGGATGAGTATAAGTGATATGAAGGAGTTTGTAGATACAAAATCAAAAGAAATCATGAACCCATGTAATAAAACAAGAAAAGGGTACCCCATACGATGTCTGGCACACCAAAATATGGAACTGTTAGAGAATGAAGTTGACCATTACCAACTCTATGACCTATATGACCCTAACAATGAACACCAACATGGTCATGCTCTACTCTCAGAGAACGTGGAGAATATAGGGACTATCCTCAATCTTCCCAATGTCCACTCTGCTAATACTATGCCAGAGAACCTTTCTTTTATTGCCTCAGTTAAAATTTAATCGACGGGGGATCCTAATGTAGAACACTTATTATATACTGACTTCTCTAAAATGTCAAGATCTCTCACCAATGACTACCTCATCCTAAAACAGAAAACCATGCGCCTGATCCCTTAGCATAAATACGATTTATTTTTCCCCCTAGAGAAATGTCATGTTAAGGGATGATACCTACCCCTGGTTGATCGAAAGCTCTTCTGTCCATGAAATTGATATCCTCAGACCACAACTCTGCGTTAAGAGAAATCTTGATGACCCACTCTGATGATAATTTTTTCTAGATAGAATCATCTAAATAACCTTTTCCATTGACAACACCTAGAGATATATCTTTTACATAAATTATGTGTCTTGGGGTTGGATCCCCTAGTGGAAACGGTAATTATACAAACGTACCTATACCAATAGTTTTTGAAAACATTTGGTAGATTTCCTTCTATAACAAAACTATATAATAACCATGAGTATAACCTTTTTATGTGAAGGATATAACAATAGTTTTAGTAAACAATTGGTATATAGTATTCTGTAGGAAATATGTACCAATAGTTTAATACGACCATTGATATAGAGAAATCTATACCAACAATTATATATAACCAATGGTATAGATAGTAAGAATAAAATTTGTAACAACAGTTTTAGTTATGTTTAGGTATATATGAGCTATGCCAATGGTTTTTAAAAATAAATAGTATAGAATTACACAAAAATCATAGTTATACGGCCTCACCCTCCTTAGATTCAACTCCCATCTAGATTGAACAATCTGAGTGCCTTCTATTTTCTTTATTATCCATGACAATCTATCCTCAATTTGTGTTTTCATTTGGTTATTCTTCAACATCAAATTGGTTATTTCAAAATCAGTTATATCTTATGATATAAATAATTTTCATTTATTTATAGGTATAAAACACTAAATTAGATATTTTAACAAAGTATTATTCTAGATTCATTAAATAAGGTTTAATATTGGTTCTCATGGATTATAGTAATAAATTATTTATTCTATTTTTTTGTTCTGATTATTCTTACTATTATTAGAGTTTTCATGTATATATGTAACTATTTTTAGATTTTGGATGGCAGTGTGTTTGTTGTGGAAGAAGTAATTTGGCGTGGTTAATGTATGAATGATGTGCGTATGGGTGGATTTATCAATTTTCTAATGTTTCTATTGATCTGTGGCGTGGTCTAGGTTTTGGGGAATAGTCTAATTTTCTTGTGACATTTATTCTATTTTTGAAGAAGTTTTACTTCATATGCGATATTGAAACAAGGGTTGTCCATAATCCCATTAAAGGAGAGTGTCTTAATTTTATGGGTATTAAATCTCTTTATTTCTCTTCATTTATATATTTTTTACTACTATCTATTTAATTTTTATTTATTTTTTGTATTATTTTCTTATCTCAATCCATTTATGGGACTTTTTAGTGATGGGTTACACACTATAATTATTAGCCTTTAATTTTTTATATTTGATCCTAATTTGACTCTTGAAAAAAAAATCACTCGTCATTCATTATTACCTTTTTTACACTAAAATTTTTAGTGTGAGAAATTCAATATGGAAAATAATAAAATGTTTTCCACCTGTGTAATTAATTGAAAAGTTGACCAACTGTGCACTGTTGAGTCGAACTGCACAAATTTCAGGTGACAATATATAAATAAGTTAGCCTTTTAAAATTAATAAAATTATAATATCTTATTTTAGGTTTTAACCTATCCCATTGTCTTCCCATTTAAAATGCAATCACAAAAAATAAAGATACATGATCCTTTTCTAAGTCTCTATGTAGCATCCAAAGATTTTATGAAATGAATTATTTCAAATTAATTAAAATTATTTGTAACCCTGTGTTGCATGTAATACATAGTTTAGCTTTAATTATATGAAAAATCATTTTTATCTTGCATTTCAAGTAACATTATGTTTATTTTATAATCTATAAAACACACAAGGCCATGTATTACCAAAAATAATATTTACTATTAATATTAAAATTTAATTTTGTTAGTTATCACCTAGACATTAGAATGATGAGAATGAATGAGATTAAATAAATTATGTGATTATAGATTACACATCAATATAAAATGAATTCATTGGTTACCATTTAATTAAAAATGAAAATAAAATATTTGTTTTTATGAAAAACTATTTGTTTTCTTTAAAAGCCTTTTCATCATAGAAATTTAAATTAACGACTATTAGGGAATGATACTAATGAAATTTATATGTTATATATTTAATAAATTGTTTTTAAATTAATCCCATAATTTTTATAGGCTTAAGATATGAATAAACCCCCTTTTAAGCATAAAAACCTGTATATTTTTAAAATGTTGTTTTACCACATTTTAATGGAAGACTTGTTTTAAAACTAAAATTTTTAACCTTTATTATTTTTATTTGAAAATTAAAATTTATTTTTTAATGAATAATATCAAAATTTACTTTTGATGAATTTTTTGTATTGTTCTAATAGGATTCAGTTTTTGATGAATAGTGAAAAATACTTGATTTTAATTGAAAACATTTTTTTCATCTAATTAATTTATAGTGTTAATTTACATTTACAATTTATTTTTAATTATATTTAGATAAATTTTATATCATTTAATCAAATTTAGGTCATTGGAATGAGTTTCACTTTAAATTTAATAAATAATAATTACAAACTTATAAACTTTTTCTTTAAAATCCTTTTTCTTGTTCCGTACGTGGGATTAATTTTAAATTAATTTCTGCCACTTCGATGATTATAATTTGAAAAAATAGATTCAACATTTTTAATCATAATAATATTTAAATGAAAATTTTTTGAACATTGTTTTTCACCGAAAATATTAATGAATGTAATTAAAATTAATTGCATCGATTAAGGTTAAAATTAGTTTACTTACCATAATCTTAAGTAGACAAATCACATATAAACATTTCTAAAACCCCTTTTCTAGAAATATATTTACCCATGTGACCATATAGTAGATTTATATGTGTTATTGGGGATAATATTCAATGAAAGTGAACCATATAACAAGTTAAGGGATGAAAAAAACAAAACATGTGCCTTTCTTTTATATTCTATGATGTTTTGGGCAAATGAAAAAACTATATAGGTTTATTTATAATTATTATTCTAAAATATAAATGATTTTTTATCATAATATTTCATATTTAATTTTTATAGATGATAAAGCTACATTAAATGTTTATGAAACACTGATGCATGGATTAAATTTTTAATAATTTTATTAAATATATGATAAAAAATATTAAATGTAAGGTAAATAGAAATATTTTTTTATTCCATTTTGTTAGATAAATATATAATGATAAAAATATATGAAATTAATATATTTTAATTTAATTATTTTCTTGATATTTTTAAATTTTATATAAATATATAATGTCAAAATTGACATTAATGTATATTTATACTAAAAGATATTTTATTAAATGGTTAAAAATTACTAAAATCCTATATTTTGTAAAGTAATTTTTAATATTAATAATTATAAAATATATTATATAAATTGAAAAATTTATTTTTTTAATGAACATATTTTCCCCTAAATAATAAAAACAGTAGTGGCACAGTTAGGGTTGAAGTGGTATTTTTGCCTATAACATGTGATTCTATTAAATTTAATTTCCAACACACATGGTATTTATATTTTATAATTTTATTTTCATATTTAATATCAATGGGTATACATTTTATAATAATTATAAATTTAATTTGTTCTTAATGGATTACATGAACAGTATATAAAACTAGTTGCCTTAATGAATAAACAAAAAGAAATAAATAAGGAAACGTCATAATGATGGAATAAAATATTTAAAAATGATTTTATTTTGTGTTTTGCGATATTTTATTGACCAAAATTACCCTCCAGTTTATTATTTTTTATTTTAGAATGAAAATCAGTACGGGAGACCTCCCAATAGTGCTTACCGTTTTGTATTAAGAAGAATGTCACTCCTCCTCCACTATAAATGGGCATTCACTCCCCTCCATTAATCACAACTTTGAAGCCATTTGAATTATCCAAACCATTACCAAATAGATCCAAAACATCCTTACCCTCATCATACAATACTAAATTTGGGATGAAACCAAGCAAATGAATTTTTTTTGTAAGAACCAAAATGAGATACCAGAAGAAGAGGTAACATTCTTCAACATAAACTTTCATTTAATTTCATTCTCCACCCCTTCAATTATACTTATATCATGATTATAAAATAAGATAATTATATTAAATATACTGATATGTTTTTATACTATTTTTTATGACCTAAAATCATACACACTTCCATAAAATGGGAAATGAAATCAGTGTTCATGTGTACAGAAGACTACTGCCTTCTTAATTGATGTCCTTCTTTCTTCAATTACTACCTTTCAAGGTCTGGATTAAAGGAGGATTTATATTTTATATTATATATATATAATGTCTTCATTCTCATGGTATTATTATATTACATATAATATGATTCTTTCCATTTTGTGGAAATACAATAATATCTTTTGCGGATGTGTGGACTACGGCCTCTTCAAAGAAATGTTATTCATTCTACCTTTAAATTGATTGAATTTAGGATGGGTTTAATAAAAATATAAGATATAAATGAAATATTTAGTATATTTATGAAATAATTATATATATTTACATATAATATATCATTTTATTCTTTCCATTTGATACACTGAATAAGCGATAACATCATTCATGGACGTGTGGACTACCTCCACCTCGGAGTGATACAATTCTTCCTTTTTCATCCCCACATCACAAGAATGATATATATAAGGGTATATAAATAAATAATATGTTATTTATTATATAGTGATAATTATATAAAGATAAATGTAACTTACCTTATTTCCATAATGATCATTAAAAACGGGAATGTTACTCATGTGTACGTACGGCCTACCGTCTACATGATTATATAGTTGGTTCATTTTTCATAACCATATGTTATTATTAGTTTTAAAATTATATTTTATGTATAAATTTAGTAAATATATCCTGATTATTATTCCGTATATGTTTAAATAATGATCAAATCGACATTATCCAACCAATCAACGTCAGTTTTGACACAGAAGCCGAATATGGTCAAAACATCTCACTTAAACATTGCCGATTAAGTAATTGTATATAAATTTTCTATAAGTGGAATAAAATTAATAATAAACTTATAAAATGTTATAAATAAATTAAATAATAAAAATATGTTTCTTATTCATGAATATTGAGGTAAATTATTATAAATCAAACTCAAGGTAAGGGATCATGATCTCACTTTTTACATCTGTGAGATAAATTTCATATTCACCACTTAATTATTTTTTGGGGATTATATACTACAAATTTTGACATATTATATAACTATTTTTTAAAATTCATCATATTTTTATGTATCATTTTATGATCCTTACTTTTGGGGTTTCTAATTCGGATGTTACCGTAGTGGTACTAGAATTTTTAGCCTCACATTTATTTCTACGAGACTTATGCCATATCCAACACTTATTTTTGTTTTTTATGTAAAACATTCCCATGAATGTGTTTGATTATTATTATTCATTAATTTTTGGGGTTTTATATATCCAGTTTAGGATATTTTTATCATGGGGTTTACATATTCAAATTTACCAAAGAGGTAATGGACTATTGTCACAATTTTACTTTTTTTGAGATGTTTGTTATGTTATGCACATATTTTCATTAATGATGTATATATACTTATACTTTGAAATTATATATAATGAATCTAGTTATTATAATTATATTATAAGTTTCATTTAATTTTATTTCATCATGTGGATTATGATTCAAATGTTTCAAGGTGGCATGAGAGACTTTGGAATGCTTAAAGATTATTTTCTTCTTGAATGATTTTAATGATATTTTTAAGGAACTTATATGCATTAAAGTAAACAAAACTTGTTGTTACATATCCTAAAATGGGGATATTTTTCATTAATATCATCCTCATTCATTATTTCGATGTATTATGATTGTTTCAAATATACTTTTATGAAACTCGTTTCTTTTCCATGGGTTAATCAAGTTATGAAAGGGATAATGGTTATTAATGTGATTTTATAATGAAATTAAATATTTTATGTGTTATGTAGTTGTAATTGGAAATTGTATGGGTGGTTACATGATAATCCCTTGATGGGTGGTTATGTGAAAAACATATGGTGGGTATTTCTGCGATAGACCAATAATGATTGGTTCTATGATATCCCTATAATTCATTGGCTATAGAAGTCAGTAATATGGTTTTACCATTTGTATGAGTGAATGTATGATTGAAATTAAAATGTTTCCCCAATTATGTACATGTTTTATTTTTTTCATTAAATTTTTTTATAATGATTCTAATGATTGAGATTCATATCACATGGATCATGATTATTGATTCTAATGACTCTTTACTTTTCCATGTTATCATATTTGATGGTCTGGGTATTGATGGGAATGAGTTCTTTTATGACTCACTAATGCAATTTGATTATGTCATCATACCCTTATTCAATTTTATTCTCATTTTTGAAATTCATTTTCTTATGCTTTTGTTTAACCTTAATGAGAATCTTAGCTCACCCATATCGTGTTTCCATTTCCCCAATTTATAAATAAAGAGGTTGAATGATTTATATTTATAAATAACTTCAGAAGGATGATTTTTATGAACTAATGTAACATAATAAAATCTTGTTATAATAGAATATTTTGTTAAAATTTATGAACTACAAGTTTATGAGTCTATGATGATATGATTTTTTATATAAGATTTTAACCTAATTATATAAAATTAAAAAACTAAAAGTTCGTAATGTTTGTAAGTGACCTATGTTTCCATTTTGATTTTGTAAGTTTTAGATGAAGCATTTGGTTCACAATTATCGACATCAAATCCAAAAAATTAATGTTATGGATTTCAGTAGAGGATCTAGAAGTGCGGGTCCTGGGCTATTATAGTTGGAATAAATGGTCGGATTAGATAACATCAAAGATTAGGATATTTTCTTCTGATTTTATATTAATATTTATATATTGAAACATATGAATATAATCTTAAGGTTTATCATAATTTAGAAGTCTTATGACAACCCACTTGAGTTTTTTAAGAAGTAAAATTTTGAGGCTATCAATGATATTTAGGGAGATATTTTTTGGGTTGGGGTAATTTTAACACCTAGAATCAACATGAAGTTTTCTTATAGATATTTATTTTTTAAGATTAAATAAAAAGTGGGAAAACTCGTATACTGGGTGAAAACCCATCACATAAAACAACATGGTGTGGATTGAACACATGACCGAAGAACTATAAGGGTTTCGTGCACTACCATTGGAATACATGATATCCTAGTTAGCATGATTTTTTACAAGTAAATATTATTTTTATTACATAAACATATATAATTTAATTTGATGAATAAAAAATGATTTATCTTTCAAGAATATCAAATACATTTAATTTATGGGTTTAGAACATATTCATGAAATGTTTGATGAATTTTAAGGATAGTAATTTGTGGATTACTTTGTTTTGAACTATCGCTATTACAATTGATTTTTTAAGATTAACATACCATATGAATTTTCACCCAATTATTGAATTATCATACTCTATTACAACCAATGTGGTTTTGGTTAATGTCTAAACATAGGTGGAAAAACATGACTGTCACTTTTATGTTCATGTGGGCTTTAAAAGTTGATTTTGTTACATTAGGAATTAAAAATTCATCTTGAATACTCATCATTGGTTGAAAAAGATTAGATTATGGTGGAAGTTTATTAAAGGATGTAATTCAACTCAATAGGTAATTTTATCTCCATATTCTCTTGATCTATATAGTAAGATAATTATTTGACTCTAGGTAAATGATGATGAAACCAAATTATTATCCTAGTACCATCAATTATGATAAACTAATGGTCTTTTAGATCCTAATAGATTGATGTTTTTGAGGCCCATAACATTACATTGATCATTCACTTGTTTATGATCAGTGAACTCAATCACTCTCTATAATTATTTATGTTTTTCCTCTATTCCCACTAATGTTCTCCCAATGTGGAATCCTAGTTATGAATAACTTAAAGTGAAATATATGATTCCTGCATTCCCTTTTTAGGGGATGTGTTCTTTATTTCATTTCTATAATGTGGGTTTCAATGAAGTAATTCTAAAAAATTAATCCTTTGATATTCAATATGAATTTTTCGGGATAAAATCATTTTTTGATGGGTAGGATGTAACAACCCAAGATTTTAATAAATATATTATTTCAAATTAATTTAAATTCTCTAGTAGATTTTGTTACACAAAATTAATTATTTAGACTCTTTTATAAAAAACTTCATGTTTATCTTTCATTAAATGTTACATTCAGTTTCTTCAATAAATTATTTTACCCACAAGGTCGAGTCTTATCGAAAAGCAATATACTATTAGTAATTAATATTTAATATGATATTTATCATCTAGTAATTGAAATATGGGAAGGAATGAGATAAAATGAATAATGAAATTATAATTTACAGATGATTATAACATAAATTCTTTTTTTACTAATTTATTAGAAATTAAATTAAAGACTAATTGAATATAAAGGATGTGTTTTCATCAAAAACTTTTTTAATGCCATCAAAGTAGTTTTATCTTAATAAATTCAATTATTCACTAATAATGAATGGTAATAATGTAATATGTTTTTTATATATTTCATTAAATTTTTTTATATTCATCACACAACTTTTATAGGCTTAAGAAAAGAAAAGATCCAATTTTAAGCATAAAAAAGCTATATATTTTAAAAAGGTTTTTTACCACATTTTAATGTGATACTTGTTTTAGAGATAAATTTTGAAACATTTATAAAATTTATTTAAAAAAACAACATTTCTGAAATTGGAATATTAAAATTCACTTCGAGTGAATGTTTGGTATTTTTTTGAGAAGTTTCATGTTTTAATTAAGAGTAAACAAAATACGGGATTTTAATTGAATAATGCTTTTCCAACTAAATAATTTATAGTGAAAAATTATATTTTTAATTGTTTTTAAATTATAATCAGATAATATTTTATCATTTAATCTAATATAGTTCAATAGAATCAATTTCACATTGGAATTTGATGTAAAAATATGTCAAAAATTTGAACTTTTTTACTTGAAAAAACTACTTTCTAATTACATCTATGATATTAAATTTAAATTAATTTCATCCATTTATGGGATTAGAACTTGGAAAAATCAATTCCATATTTTTATTAATCATAACTGATAATTTATAATAATTTCAACATAGATTTTAACCAGAAATATTAATGAAGGTAATTAAAATTAATTACAACGATGAAGATAAAAAATGAGTTTACTTAGTGGTTGTGCATTAATCTTAAGGATCCAAATGAACTATAATCAAGTCTAACACCACTTATATGGAAATATAAGGACCCATATTACCTTATATTATATTTATATGAGTTATTGGAAATAATATCCAATGAAACAGACCCAAATAATAAGTCAAGAAAAGACATAGACAAAAATTATACCTTTCATTCTTTTATTTTTTTATAAAACATTGCGGATAGATTAAAACTATATAGGTTTGTTTATAAATTTTATTTTAAAAAATAAATTTTTTATGAGAATAATTTATATTTAATTTTTAGATATGATATATCAACATTAAAGGTTTAAGAAATTCCAATGTGTGGATTAATTAGTTTAATAATAAAATAAAATAAATCATACTAAAAATATTAAAAGAAGCGAAAATAGTATGACTTTTTGTATTAAATTATTTTTTAGATGAAAAACTCATTATAAACATATTTTAACTTAAAATATTATAAATTATATATTTTATTAAAATTTTAAAATTTAATTAAATATATAATTTTAAAATCGACATTAATGTTGTTTTATAATAAATGATATTTTAAAAAATGATTAAAAATTACTAAAAATAACATATTCCCCTTCTGTGATTTTTAGATGTTAATTAATATCAACTATGTTCCATTGGTGGGCCAAATTATCTTTTTTGATGAACATATTGACCCCTAAATAATAAGAACATTGTTGACACGGTTGGGGTTGAATTAGTATTTTTTCACGTAGCATATGCTTCTATTAAATTTAATTTCAATCATGCATGGTAATTGTAATTTATAATTTTAAATTATAATTTTATTTTAATATTTTAATTGTGTTTGTATATATTTTATAATAATTCTAACACTAACTTATTCTTAGTGTATGAATTAAATAGGTTATAAAGATAGTTATATTAATGAAAAACCAAAATAAAAAATAGAAACATTGAAGTTAAGGAATAAAATTTTTAAAAAATGGATCTATTTTTTGTTGTGTGAGATTTTTTACCATAATTACCCTTCACTCAATTATTATTCATTCTGGAATCACATTAGTTATGTGAGACCTCCCTATAGTGTTTACTTTTTTTATTTACAAGAATGTCACCCCCTCTCAGCTATAAAAGGATATTCACTCTATCCAATTATTCACACCTATAATGTCCTTTGGTTCATACAAACCATTCCCAAATAACTTCCCTATGTCCTTAAACTCATACTAGAAGGCTCACATTGGGCATAAATCAAACCAAAGAAGACTTTTGGTATAAACCAAAAAGCGTTACCTGTAGAATGGGTAACATTCTTCAATGAGAACATTCATTTTATTTTTTTCTCAACCCATTAAATTATTATTTTTTAATTAATATATAATAACCTCATTATAATCAATATAATGAGTTTTTTCTATATTAAGGGTATTACCTACACTCACACACACTTCCATCACATGGGATACACAATCATAGTTCGATTGTACGGTAGACTACCACCATGTGAACCGATTTTGTTTGTTCTTCCATTACAACATTTTATGTTTGGGAATAATTATGAATTTATATTTTATATTTGATATATATAAATTTATAATTTATTTATTATTATTTAAATGTTATATAACATTTACTTTAATGCTTTCCATTTTTTGACAATACGATAGCATTGTTTGCAGATATATGGACCACATTTAAAATATATGATATAAAAGAAATATTTAGTATATTAATGATATAATTATATATCTATAAATATAAAATAAAATTTTATTATTTCCATTTCACATGATAAAAAAGTGATAACATCGTTCATGGACGTGTGGACTACCTCCACCTCAAAGCGATGTGATTATTCTTTTTTTAATCCCCACATCTAAAGAATGATATATATGAGTATATATATATAATGGTATTTACTATATAATGGTAATTATTTGAAGATAATTAATACTTACCTTCTTTCCATGATGAACATTAAAAATGGGAATGTTACTCATGCATACGTACGACCAACCATCCCCATGGTTGAAATGTTTGTTTATTTTTCGAAACCATATTTGATAATTGGTTTTAAAAGTATAATTTATGTATAAATTCTATAATAATTTCATGATTATTATTATTTATATGTTTAAATATTTATCTAATTCAACATATTCAACCTATCAAATTCAGTTTTGATACATAAGTCAAATAAAGTCAAAACATCTGACTTAAACATTATTGATTAAGTAATTGTATATAACGTGTTTATAAGTGAGATAAAAGTATTAATAAACTTTTAAAAGGATATTATTAAATTAAATAATTATCATAATTTTATTATTTTGGTATATAGAGGATAATCATGACAAATTAGACTCGAGTTAAGGGATTTCCATCTCATTTTTTACATCTGTGAGATAAATTCTATATTCACCACTTATTTCTTATTTTGGTGTATCTTCTACCTATTTTGATATATTTTTTAATTAATTATTTTATATTAATGGTAATTAAATGTTTCAATTGATTATTGTTACTTTTTTGGATTCCAATTCAGATGTTACCCGAATTGTAAGGGTATTTCTAGTCTCACTTTTATTTCAATGATGCTTATAGCATTTTAACCACATATCTTTTTTTCAGTGGGGTATATACTACCCATGAATGTATATTATGATTAATATACTAAATGTTTATGGTTTTTACATATATATTTTAGTGTCACTTTTTTTTGGGGGTTATGGATTCAAAGATACCAAAGCTGTAATGGACTTTTGTCACAATTTACCTTCTTTGAGACGTTTGTTATGTTATATACCTATCTTCTTTAATGGAATGCATATAATTCACATTGGACATGATATAACCTGAATATACTATTTATCATGATATTATAAGTTTCATTTATTTTTTCCTTCATATGGATTATTATTCATATGTTTAAAGGTTGTATGGGACACTTTGAAATGTTTAAAAATTATTTTCCTCATGTATGTTTTTAATGATCATTTAATGGAATTTACATTCATTAACATCAAGGACCATTGTTGTTACTTATCCCCCACTAGGGATATTTTTCATTGATACCTTCCACATTCATTCTTTGTGTGGATTATTATTTTTTCAAATATAAAGTTATGAAACCAGTTTCTTTTACACTGGTTAATCATGTTATGAAAGGGATAATGGTTGTTCCTATGAGTTTATAATGAAATGAATGATTTTACCCCTATAGTAAACATAAAATGGTAGGAATTAACTGTTATGAGAAACATCTAGAAGAGTGATATTATATAGATACACTAATAAAACCCTTCTCAAATATGTTAAATAAACTCATGGGAATACATGTAATGTCATTCAAGACCAAACAATTAGGAAGGAAACTATAAAAGTACCAAAAAATGTTAAAAATAATAGCTACCACGAAGCCCAAATAACTTCTATAAAACCATGATCTTGTAATACCCATCAAAATATCCAACCTACTTCTTCTTATGTGAAAAAATAATTTATATTTACATGGGGTGACCATAATAGTATACTTTGTAGGATCCTCCCTAAAGTCTCTCGTAAAAAAATTAAGAAAGAATAATATAGCTTAATGAACAAAAAGTGAAACCAACTCATGGCCTAAATATTTATACAAATTTACCACACTCAACATGAATATATCTCACCAGTATCACATAAAAGGAATCATGTATTATAATAGTAAAACAAAAAGGGTACCTTACTACCACTTCCCCACTATTTTTCCACCCAACCACAACATCGCATGTCCTGATCCATCTCTCTACAAAAGTAAGTTATCATATAAACACCTAGGGTGGAGTATCATCAAATGAACCTCATTTATAAAGTCATCACATCAACCCATATCACATATTTGTATAGTCACCAAGTAGTTTCTGGGATCCACTTCAGCTCTTATTCCATATACCACACATCTGTTATTATACCTAAGTCCACCAAAGCACTTATATCAAGTAATGAATATCGAGCAATCACAACCCAAACACATCACACCTATAAAAATCTTTTTGATTATATATTCAAAGATTAATATGTGTGAAATAAAAAAATACATTACAACCCTCTACACACATATAAGGTAAAACTAATTGTCATGCACACCAACACAAATAACAACCAAGAGAAGAGGTAGGGGCCTGTGGGGGTAGTTGGCCATCTATCCAATCACCAGAATGTTGGGGAAAACACCCTCCCAAAATACACTAGGTTTCATTCACCCAAACTGAAATGGGAGGGGTATTGTGTAAAATCAAAAAATATATATATTATCATATATCTCATTGCCACACTGTGGATGTAACCTAGTCCCATACTATACTACAGTTGTCATCATTTAGGTACCTAAATACCACTGCTAGGGACTAGATATCCTATAAGAACACAAGCATTTAAAGAGAAAAATTATTTTACTTATTTCAATTTTATGATTTAACATTTCTTTAATTTGCTAATTTTACATTAATTAACAATCCACATCAATCCATGTTTACATTAATTTACATATCAACCCCAGTCCATGGCCTTCAAGAATAACCAAAATCGAGCCCAATGTTTCTTAAGATTAACACCATTTCCTCATTCACATTCCATTATCACCAACTCCATGGGTTAAGTCATTTTTGGAGCATTACTATCTTTCCATAATATAGGTACTCTATGAAATACATCCTATGCTACCACTAGGAGAAATCATGCAAACAAGCACATCCAACTGCCTCGAGTAGTGGGGAAATGAACATAAATAAAACAAAAAACTCATAAATTTAGACATTTAGAAAAATCATTCATAAGAAAGAATCCAATTTAAGGACAATAATCATTAAGCCTTTATTTGACCCATTTCATCGCCTAAATTATCCTCCCCAACACTCACATGCATATCTAGATGCATCTCCCAATCATAGGAACCAACTGCTGTCACATAATCCAGTCCTCCACAACTCATATCAAATCAGTAATCCCATACATATTAATCTCAAGATCACATATCTAGATCATATCACATCATAAGATCACATCTATAATGCATCACAATGAAGAAATAAAACAATTGTACTTAGCAAAGAAACTATGCCTTAAAATAATAATTTCATCCTTTAATTACAAATGAGTTCTCATGCTCCCAACATAAGACATTCAACCATTATAAGAAAGTAGGAACCAAGAACCCTAAATAATAGTCTTTTTATAAAAAAATAGTACAAATTCCATGTTGAATTAACCAATTCATTATTAAATGATTTTTATTATGGGTAGCCTAGGGAATTTGCTATAAAAAGGTATAAAAAGATAAAAAATGCTTCTAGCAGTAATTAATGTCTGAAAAACGTAGTTAAGTACCATTCTCATTAATCATTTATTTTTATTATTTATTTCATCAAGAATTAATATGATTCACATCCTTTATCAATTCCATTAACACATGGAAGAACAGTATTAATTAAACAATAACATTGCATCAATTTTATTATCATCAAATCACAAGAAACACATGATTCATTTTGCACGCCTCTTATTTAATCATTTATCAAACCTATTAAAAATTACAGCTTTATGTTCTTTACCATTTTACAAATAATGAATCATTTTAAACAAAATATAAGTACATGCTACATAAATCATAGAATAGATAACACACTATCAATCAAAACTAGACGCAAAATGTTAACATGGTGGAAAACATGACAACATGAGATCATTGTCCAATTTATTATTAATCCAGTTCAACATTAATTAGGTTAATTCCATTTCTATCCAAAATTATAAAACATGCTAATTTAATGATTTTACATTAAAAAATAGGAGAGATGATGAATCCCCTTCCATGAAATATTTGATGCTATTTTCATTAGAATGGACCAATTTTGCAGATTTTTAATGCCCTGTCCAATGAGGAACTAAAATCATCCAATACATCATTCGATTAACAAACCCAAAAACTACAGAAGAAACACTATTAGTTTGATGGAGATAAAATACCAAATCATGGAAAGTGGATTTGGAGGGAGGCAATATCAAAAGAAGATAAACCACTAGAACATAGGGGTAGAACATGCCTCCAATTTCCTTTAATTGATCATGATAAGCATGGATCAATACCTATTGAAAGTAGAATTTGGGGGCCTCAAACATGACCCTTGTTCACCTAGAGATTGAGAGAGAAAACTAGAGAATGGATTTATTTTTTGGTCTCAAGTACATATAGACGTATTAAAAAACTAAAGACCATGGAATATCCCCATAGTCCATTCCCCAACATTCCCTAAAAAAGGAAAATCTATGGTGAAACCTGAGGGATAAAATCATAGCCATCCTCAGTCAGTGTCCCCTATGAGAAAATATGCAAGATCATATTAAAGGGAATCTGGGGGCTACAACATAGCATCTAACACTACATCGTAGTACACCTTTTGGCAACAATGGGACAACACCAAAACCCACTACCTAAAAAGTAGCTACCTTCACTTTGGAAGTATCCCCAAAATCCTGTTACGCCAAACTCTCTTGAACCATTCCACAACATTCATCCATCATGAAGAGTCCTTTGTTATAGCCACTCACCATAGAGAAACCAAGCCTAAAAAGTTAGTTTCATCAGTTTCCCTCCACAATATCCATTATTTTGTATCATGCCAGTCCACATCGCAACATCTATTCTTATGGAAGAACCACTACCACCACACCGCATCCATGCAATTTTTTCCTCTGACTCTCCCTTCTTTCTTTTAACACCATCAAAACTTCTCTAAACCTTCTTTTGGTGCCTCCAACAACCAAAATCACAATGGGAATAGATACTGGAATTATAACCTATACATTAGATACCTTTAAAAACATTCTTTTCCTCGAGAATTCAAAATTGACATAGAGATAATAATGTCATTGAAATATCCTGCCTATGAAATAAAAATCAATGATACCTTCATCACAGGAGCTCATCCACCTCATCATAAGAACTTGCATGAAACCCCAAAACTATAACAACTAGATCCAATAAACACTCCCAGGGATGTTTCCCCTCAAAAAATAGAAAAGCCATAATAAGAATCAAGAGAAACCCATTTTATTAACTAGAAAAAGGGTCTACGCCCAGTAAAATAATAATGTTATATGAGAATAGATAAACATAAAATAGATTTGGATACCAAGAATTTATCTACAAATCACATTCTTATGTACCCTCATCTACACCACCATGCTGCTGAAGGACATGAACTAATGGAATAGCATGTCCATGAAACACCTTATGTTTGAAGTCCTGGTTCTCCATAGGTTTCTCCTCAAAGGTCACATAATCGTCAAAATCAATCTCACCCTAATCGATGATGTGAGATTCATCATGAAGATAATAATGAAGCTGCGACACATGAAAAAATCATGTATCCATATTATCTATGGGGGATGTTCTATCTCATATTCCATAACTTCAATGTGAGGAAACACCTAGAAAGGCTCAACAAATTGGGGCGAAAGATTAATCCTATGGACAAACCTTCACTTAATAGGATTAGAAAGTCACCTTCAAGAACACATGATCCCCAACATCAAACTCTATAGGTATCCTCCTATGATCAACATAGAATTTATAACAACCTTGTGCTGCTTTAATCCACTTGTGTATCTCCTAAACCATCTCTTTCGTATTTTTCAGTAGTTTTGTCCTAAGAATTTATGAATCTTAAACCCTAGTAGAGAACAACAAAGATCATCAAATTCATCCATACAATGGTTCAAATGATGCTATACCAATGGTATAGTGAATATATTTATTATGAGAAAAGATGACCAATAAAAGGTTCCTCATCCCTGAACCTCCAAAATCAAGGACACAAGATTACAACATGTCTTCATGTGTCAAGATTGTCCTCTCTATCTAACCATCCTTTGATTTATGAAAAGAAGTGATAAGGTATAACTGAGAGCCAATGTCAAGTTAGAGACCTCTCCACATCATATTGTTAAAATGAGGATCATGATTCAGAATGGTCATCCTTGAGGCTATGTGAAGTATCACCACCTCCTCTGGTTACTTCCTTCAAAAAACCTCCACTGTGCTCAAATCCCAGATTACTATGAAGTGGGATGATTTCATCAAATGATCCATTATCTCCCATAGAGCATTCAATAATCCCTGAACTCAAGGTAGACTAATAACAAATTCAATTGAGATGTCATCCCACTTTCGTTGGAGAATATATACTAGCTAGATAAAACCACTGGTAACATGGTGTTTGAAATTCACCTTATTACAAGATAAACATTGACAAACAAACTCTAAAAATGAACACTACACCCAGGCCACCAAAATTGACCTCTCAAATCCATTTAAATACATCTTATTATTGGATTTTCCACCAAGGATGATCCAAGGAACTCATGGTAAAACATCTCATACATCATTGAAGGGATAAAAAACCATACATGAAACAACACTCGTGGTTGTTCATCTTCATACCAACCATTAGTAACATCACCGAAAACAACAAGGTCTCTCTAGATCACTACTTTAGAATCCCCCAACCAATACCCCTCCACCTGCATCACCACAGATGAATTCAATTTCATATGAAAGAGAAAATATCTGCCTCTGACCTCTATTATATCTAGATTCATCCTTGAGAGTACTTTCATCACTCCCTAAGAATAACCAGATTTTCACATGACATCACTACATGAATTATTTCTTAGTGCATTAGTTACAACCTTTCCCATGCCTGGTGGGAACAAAATATCAAAGTTTTAATCTATAATAATCCCATCAATCATCATTTTCAAAAGTTCAAGTCACATTGGGAGAAGAAATATGTTGGTTTCTTATAATCGGTAAAAAATAAAAAAACACTCATTGATGAGGTAATGTCACAAAAAAATTAAGTTAAACACCACTACCACCAAAATGGGACCATTGGTGGAATATCTATGCACATGGGGATGTAAATTCATAGACCTATAAAAAACTACACGTCTATGGTACTTTAGAACACCGACCAAGAAAATATTTGAAGCATCATAGAAAATCTCAAA
This sequence comes from Viscum album, assembly GCA_963277665.1. Lineage (NCBI taxonomy): Eukaryota > Viridiplantae > Streptophyta > Magnoliopsida > Santalales > Viscaceae > Viscum > Viscum album. Next base: position 863,875,400 of record OY728132.1, on the reverse strand, counting down.
TTGGACTCCCTCTACTAGTAAATAGAGAATCGGAGAACTAACCAACTTCTCTTTCAGATACATGAAATCCTTTTGAAATTGGCCTATAAATAATAATAAATTATCCTTCCTAGTCAAGGGTATCAAATGATTTGAAACCCAAGAGAAATTAGCTTCAAACCTATTATAAAATCTTGAAAGGACAACGAAACTCTACACCTCTGCTACTATCTTGTGGTTTTCCCATCAAACAATTGCCACTAACTTCTAAGGACCAAAAAATACTCCCTACTGGGATATGAAATTAACAAATAGAAAGTATTCACATTCCCAGAACAAACACTTTAATAAAATTCCCAAAGAACTGGTCATGACTAAGAACTCTCAAAATGGGATGTAGATTCTCTAAATTCTCCTCCTCAAGTATAGAGTATACAAAGAATTCTTCTATAAAAACTACCGAAAACTTATCTAGGAACTCATTAAAATCACATTCATAAAAACCATGATCATAGATGAAGAATTTTTTACACCGAATGACATCACAAAAAACTCATAATGCCCATGATGACAATGGAAATTAGGCTTCAGAATATCCTCATCCTTCACCTTCATATGATGATATTAAGACTGTAAACTGAACTTTGATAACTAACTATATATCATAAACTAATTGAATAAATAATTTATTCATGGAAAAGGAAAGTGTTTCTTCACTATCACATGATTCAAGAAATGATAATAAATAAAAAGAAACCAAAATATACCAACCTTCTTCATTAACAACGATGGTGCGCCTTTGGGTGATACACTCAGTCGAACCAAACCTCACTACAACATAACATTGTGCTTTACTCATAGTTCCAAACAATCGGAAGGCCTCATCCTATACAGAGACATTGATATAGAAGACACTCTATATTGTAGCTCGATCCTAAACTTGATCTCACATCTATGGGGTAATGCTACAACCTCCTCTTAAAATACATCGTTCTATTCTTCTACAACCCTCGTAAACACTATCGATTGAACCTCTGATGAACATAGAATCAACCATGATAATAATAGAGACAAGGTTGGAAAACACCACTAAACCAACTAAGAGTGACTCTCAGCAATGAAAAATAATGGATCTCTATCATAATCATATAACATAACCTACCTCTTGAGGAAGTCTACAATATCCTGCATCAAATACAACCAATCAACGTCATGGAGGATGTCATATGTCTATATCTGTAAATATAGAAACTCTCCCCAAGAGTGTTGCTTCCCCAGTACTAGCTAAATGTCTCTACATAATTCATACATTTTAGATCAACCTCTAAATAGCATACTCAATGCAAAGAGAACTGGAAGCATGTCTACTTCACGTCGCAAATCATGGATGAGGGTAAGTGATATGAATTAGTTTGTAGCTCCTAAATCAAACAAGGAATTCACCCAAGTAGAAAAAAAAGAAAATGGTACCTCATACAACATCTCGAATGACTGGACTTGGTAGTGCTAGTGAATGAAGATGACCACATAATTCTCAAAAACATATCTATACCTACTAAAAACAAAATCCGCGTCCATTCTATGCTCTCTGAGAATGAGGAACATCTAGGGGTTTATTCTATCTGCACCATCTCCTCTATACTGATCCCAAGTGGGAGAAAACTACTATTATTGCCTCTATTGAAACTGTTTCAATGGGGGGTCTTAAAGAAAAACACATACTTCAAGATTACTAATCGGAATGTTTGGGAACTCTCACTACTAAAAACAACATCATCCATAAAAAACCCATGGATCTAATCCGATAGCATAGGTCTAAGAGCCTTCTCCCTGGTGAAATGTTTTGTTATAGGCTGAGACCTACCCATGGATGATTGAAATATATCATATCCAATAAACTGAGAACCCCATACCATAGGTCAACTTCATGAGGTATCCTAATGACTCCCCTCTCATGATGATCCAATTCTATCTAGCATCCTCTCAATAACTTCATCCCTTTACAACACCTAAATATTCATTCATCATAAAAATGGTGATATGATGTTGGATATATGGATGTAAATCCTCTTCAAAATTACTCACACTAGCCTCCTCATCTAGAAATATGTCTAAAGAATATCATAGAAGGTTCCTGAAATAGATCCCATACTATCATATGCTAGAACTCCCCTACTGAAGGGTAATCATCTCCTAGTAACTGGATGACATTACGGTATAAGAAAGAATGACTCCTCATATTTGGAATCTAAAATTCTCCAATGGGAACATTGAATCCCTTGATTCCCTATAGAAGATGATCCCACATAGCCTTACAAATACCTATAGCATCATCATGACTAATGAATCCAAGTTCTCCTTTTGACCACAAATCAGGATGAATGTTATCTCAACTTCTTCCAACTAGTCTTATATGAATGAATTTGAAATGATGAATTCATAATTTTAAAGAATTTGGAACCAAAACACTCATATTTTTCTCCTCTAAGTTTCATATTCTTTGACCTATAATCTATGGTGACCTTCCAGCACATCATGATAAACATCTTTAGTTAAAACCTCACATAGATATTGACTTGAAACCACACTCATAAGAAGAAATACAAGTTAGACTCCTAAACCATGAATATATAATACCACTCATTAATTCATGAATGGTTTTTATCCTGATTAAGATTTTAACATGTCCGAAGGTGTACCTATTTAAAACATAGATGAAAAGAGTAATAATGGATGATCATTTTCTGAATCTCTACCTTGAAATCCTCCTATGCTGCAACCTCCTACTCCACACCACAACTTTATTCCACTAGGAATATGCCCCACCCAATACCACTCACAATGGTGAAACTATTCCTTAAAAGGTATAATATTCTCCTTCCCACTACCATCCCCTTTAAATTGCAGCATTCTAGTCTACGCCGCAACATCCCAGCATATGGTTCATCCACTATTACCATATCACATCCATTCCATTTTGGGAAATGGCTCCCCCTACTTCTTAGAACACCATTAATTCTTCTCAAAACCTAATCTATGTGCCTTGAACATATAAAACATTCTAAGGGAGGAGCTATCAGAATTTAGTCCCAATGATAATAAAATTTGAAAAATGGTGAGATTTAAGACTCATATTCTCAATGCTCAACCCTATAAACATATTGTAAATTATTAACTTTATAACATAAAATGTTAGTATTCCAACTTTTTTTCTACTTATTACTCTTTATAAATGCCTTATTATCATTTATGGAACTCCTTCAGTCTAAATTTTTTGTTGATTTATTTAAAATGATACAAATATTTACATTATTACTTTTCTGGAACATCCTAAATCATTTATGGATAAATTAACATTTACATTATCAAATTAAATAATATAACTATTACATTTTTATTTAAAACCATACCCTAAACTCTTTAGGTATAAATTTCAATTCACTTTATAATCCTGACTAAAACAATCTTAATGGAAATAGTGATATTCACTTTCTCATGGAAATTAAATGTAACTATTTACATTTTTCATTACCATCACATATCTTAAAACATCGATAGGATATTAATAAAAAACACATTAGTCTTTTACTGGTATAATCCTTTCAGAAAAAATGATGTTCACTTATTCATAATAACTAAATGTAACACATTATATTTTTTCTCTATCTTCATATATCCTAAAATATTTTGGATATTATGTATAAAATCACATTAATCTTAGACTGATATAATCCAATAGGAAATGATGATATTCACTTTCTAAATGGTAAAAAATGTAACACTTTACATTTTTCATTACCTTCACATATCCTAAACACATTATGTAATTAAGTGGATATCACTTTAACTTTATATTGATGTAATTCTTTATTTGTTAACTTTAAAATTTTACAAATTGAAACAAACTTGCGCTAACATATTTTTTGCCATATTTATTTCAGAATATCTTGATAAGATACAGAAACTGTTGTTTGTTTAGAAAATAACACATATTTCTTCTTATCTAGAATATTTAACAATTATACTTTTAGTATGACTTCATATATGGTATTAAATGTGTTCAAATTATTTTTCTTGAAAAGAATATAATTCAATAAGATATGGAACTGATGGGTGGTGGAATCCCATTCTTTCATATTTTAACAAATACTTGGATAAACACCTTTACACTTATCTATTTTTCCAGTGTGTTATAGGATATGATGAATCTTAAACCATGCATACAATCAATCATATAATTTTTTTACAACAATCCTTTGTTGTTGAATCAAATCACTTATCATATAAAATATATCATATGAAGATACACATACTTTAATTAGATTCATCTAAAAATAATATATATCTTTACATCCAAATTTGGTGTAATTTCTCTTTTATTCAGAACACGAATGTAAAATATAAGATTAGAAAATTATTCCTTGATTTTGAACATTTATCTATTTATAAAACATATAAAATATTTATTTTGTATTTTGAATCATTTGAAATTCAAGAACAGTTTTCTATAACACTTATACCTGACATGGACATTCTATGGAGTTTACTATAACTCCATCAGGTATATTTATCATCCAATATATTGAATTATTATATATTCTTCAAGAAAACCATAGGCTTCAATGACCTTGAATAAATTCTTGTAAAAACATTGTTTAACTCATTTAACTAACTTTTTGTTTTCTAATTTAAAAAATTAGCAACTTTTACTGTCAACAAAATGCATGAATCTAGTCATCACATGTCTACTTCATCTATCCCCAACACTTTAAGAATATTTGGTAAAATTTTCTTGAATTAATTCATTTTTTCAGAACATTTCCATCAATGAAAATAAGATGAACTCCCTAAATATTGAAATGCATTTTTAGACTCCACTAAAACATGTTATATAGTTGAAAATATCACAAACTATGGGTATTCAAAGCACCCATATAATTTTTTAACCAAAAAATATTTACATGATCTACTTAAGAGTAAAATGTGATAAAAATACACATATTTTGAAAATTATTTCCTAGTTTGAAGAATTCAAGTTATCAATGTAGTATCTTTTTTTCTATATTACTTGAAAGCAATCTTCGATCCTGAATCTTCATTTATTTTTCATCTTCTAATATTTTCATACATTTACATCTTTTTAAAAACATATTGTTGATATCATACATCAATTAAAATAATATAATATAATTATATAACCAATAAATCATTAAGAAAACATTTATTTTCATTGATTCATTAATATAGTCAATCATTTTGAATATTATTTGACATATCCAATTATATTTATTATATTAGAAAAAAATTCCTTAAATCATTGATGCACCAATCATATTGCATACATAAGTGGAGATAAATATTCGATTTATAATTTAGAATCCAATGACTTTGAATAATTAAGTAAATCATTCTATACTTCATCATCATCTAGATTCACATATTAAACAAATTCAATTATTATTTTATTCAAGAAAGAACTATTATGACACATGGAATTTTTCTTAATAACTTTTCTTAAATCACTGGTCATTATTATAAAATTTTCATATGTTTCTTGTCATACGAGTATCTAAAATTATTCTTTTCTTTATAGGGATTAATCTCAAATTTTATGTTAATCATAATGATTTTATTCATTTACGAAAAAAAATTATCAGATGAGTATCATATTTTTTAACCATTTAATAGATAGTTTTTTTAAATATTCTCAAACTAAAATGATGACCCATTTTAATATATATCATATCTATTAGTGGGCCAGGATCCATATTTCACTGACAAATGGGTTTTTTTTAGTTTTTATACCATCACGTAGATATTTAGGTAGGGCATCATCCTAATCATATCATATATGACTCATAGATAGTTGAAAAACATGTCTTTCCTAGTTTATCATATGGATAAACTCAACCTAATTCTTCTAGAAACATAACCCTATTTCGGTCTATCGACTAGTTTAACCCAATAAAAATTCCAAAAAAACAAAGGAAAATCAAGAGGAATCCAAATATATCATGGCCCACCCAATAGGATAGTAAGAAGCTACTGATTACTATTTTTACCTAAACAAGATAGTCTAGGGGAACCTATCTTTAACATGACCTACCCAGTATGATGATCGTGGTCCTAACTGGTGAAACTTTGGAAGGAATATTACACTATGTATTTGAATGATATTTAATCTCGCAATATTGTCTCATTTTTTTCCCTTGTGTATTTATGATTATAAAAATTTAGTGTTGGAATCCTACTCCCTCCACCAAATTAATATGTCCAAACCATATTAATGTTTTACACATTACACAACCCAAAAGTTTTTTTCACTCACACAAAGTTATAATCCATGTATATTTATACATATATGAATGTTTTATATGCCTAGGGTATTTGAAAAAATCAATTAATGGCATAGAGCTATGAGATTGAAAATCTATATATAAGCATGTTCAGAGTGATAGATAGCCAACCTCATTCACCTTTCTAGAAAAGTCATAATCCTCTATATTGGTAGGTAGTTCGACCTCAAATGCCTCTCCATAGAGAAAATTTACCCAAGAAATAATTCAAATCATGGTATCTATGACACCTAATATTCAAAAAAAATTCCCAAAAAATAAATTCCAGTTAATAACTCTAATTACAAACCAAGGAAAAGGTAGATGAAAATCTAAATTCATTTTTATAACTAGAAAGTAATGCAAGGCTCTATTTCTATGAAGTATATTAACATTTAAACTAAATATTATGATATTAATTATTTAAATCATTTCTAACTATGAATAAAATAAAGAATAACTGTTTAAATAAATTAAAAACTCATATATTTAAACATGAAAGAACCATTTATAAAAAATTTATAAATAAAAGTAAACTATAAACATTTTAAAATCATAATTAAATTAATAGAAAATCAATAATTTTTAACATAATAATTTTATATTCATTTCAATATGAACTATTTCACATTTTTCATTAGATTACCTTTTAATTTAAATATATGATATTTTATAAATTATAAATAATTTTACATTCAAATAAATATTATGTTAACATTTTTTCTTAATCTAAATATCAAAAAAATAATATTTTTTTAAACTAATATCGACTATTTGATTAGTGTAGAATAATCCCTAAATAAAAATGCTTTAATTTGAGTAATTAAAAATAATTGATCCTAAAAAAATTTCAATGTTAAATATAATAATTTTATGTTTTATCAATTTTTTTATAAATATATTTTAAATTACCCTTAGGATTTCCAAAAAAACACATAATTTTTAGATCACAATGTATGTCATATAACATGTTAAAAGGTATTTTAAATGATAACCTTTAATATTTGAAATATTTTTTAAATAAATGCTTCATATAAATTTGTATAATTAATTTAAAACAATTTATATTCAATTAATATATTCAATATTTATAAACTAAAATATTCCCAAATACCATTTTTATAATTTATAAATAATTTTAAACTCATAATCCACTTTAATAAAATATAAATTTTTCATTTTTTTACATTTGTGTAGTTAGGATGACATGTGTAATGGTAAATTCCTTTACCTTTTGGAAAATAAGTTTCATAAAGGTAACACCATTGTTATCATTACATAATCCAAATTCGTAAAGGTAGTGGATCAGTTACCTTTGCACAGTCTGACTAAATAACGGTAACACGTCGATTACCTTTATGTTTCTTGGCTGCATAAGAAACTCTTTTATTACCTTTACATTACCTGAATACATAAATGTAACAAGTTGAGAACAATTATAAAGCCTGAATACAAAAAATTAATGCCTCAGATACCTTTATTTAGCACAAACATGCAATTTATCACCTAATTTAAATTTATGTAACCTAACTTTATAAAGGTAAAACATTTTATTACGAAATTTCCAAAAACACATCTTCACTATTCTTCGCATTTTCTTCGTTTCAAGAATTATTTCACAAATCTACATACATGGGTAGTCATTGAAATAATTTAAAGTATTTAAATGAGTCTAATAATGATTATTTAAACACACATAAGTGATTAAATACCTTGTCCATGATCTACCATGCTTGAAAGATGAAAATTGCATAATACCAAATTAAAGAACTACTATAAATATAATGTATTATACATTAAGATAATCTAAAAAATCTAAAACACTATCACAGGGGTTTTAAATAGATCACATGAGTGTAATCCAAAAGATATCCCACCTATAGAGGTATCGTTTGGCCAACACAAATTATCTAATATTATGATGAGATCCTTAACCCCATCATGAAATGCAAGTACTTTAGGTATAGAGAAGGATGATGAAGAGATCAATAAGTAATATAGGTTTGACCAAGTCTAAAGAACCCACACACACATACTTTTCATATAATAGAAATGATATATAAATTCAGAAGAATTCTACTTAGGCTATTGTATTTCCTCATGTTTTTATAATTCATAAGTAAAGGATGTTTTGACCAATTTTTGTATGAATTAATCAAATTAATTTCCTCTAAAATGTTTCATCTTATGAAATGTTACCTTAAATAATATAATAAATGGTAAAATCACTAAATTATAACAATTTGTGAATTAACTTTTCAATGTGTGTTTCATTGATTAATATACCCATTTTCCATGAAAATCATAATTTCCATTCAATAAAATTATTATAAAAATATATCATATACATATATTTATTTAAGAAATATCTCATTCATGAAATACACCCAATTATAATATAATAAAAAGATAAAACAAGTAAAATATAATTATAAACATACAATCAACATTCATTCCATTAACAAGAGGTGACTATAAAGTTATCCATGAAAAATTCATATGACCCATGTATTTTGTATATAAGGTACATAAAATTAACATCTCATATTCTTAAGTAAAAAAAGGTCATAACAAAGTAAGATAACTAAAAAAACTTTCTCAGTGAAAATACATTTTCATCAGCCAATAAAATGAGCACCTTATTTATCATCCATTATAATTATTTTAAAATGAAAACACGCAATGAAATACATAAGGTCCTAGGTATAATCCAATAAAATTCCAACTGAATCAATGATTAATAACCCATAATCATCCCAAGTAAATAGGGATCGATGATCTAATTCAATAATAACCATTCTCTAATAATGATCCTTCACAAACATTTACATTGAGAAAACAATACAAGTTTCAATAATCAAAGGACACCACTTTGTAATGAAATATTTATATATTGAAGAAACAACATATCCAAATGAATTCCTATGACCAAAACTAATGATCACCCTTACACAAAAAAATATTTTAGTTGTATTTATTTTAACAAGTTAAACTAAAGGAAACTTCATCAATTGACTATATTGTTATTGTCGCTCATTCTACTCAATATAAAATAAATCACTTCTCTTATCATTCTAAACTCCTAAAAAATTCACTTCATTCTAATCCAAATTTCCTACAAAAAAAATTATTAATTAAAATGAAATTCATTATGCTTCATCTAAATAAATTATTCCATATTACAATACTCTAGAAATAATTCAATACTGAAAACCATATTCCATATAAGAAGAATCATAGTAGCACAATAACCTTTTAGGGATAGTTCCTTTAAACTAACTTTATCTTATACACTTTTTATTATAACTTCACCTAAACAATTTGATATATAGATGATGATTATTCATACCAAATATTCATTATAAATCTTTTTTCTTTATGTGATAACGACCTTAAAATATAAGAAGCATTGATAGGATATAGAAATTCCCATATTTGATGAGAACCTAGGTAAGTTTTGGAAATGTTATTAAATATACGTCTTATGTTATAGAAATGTTATTTTTATAGGACACAAATAATTTTTTACCATCATGTGTTATAGGCTTATAAACATTGAGTTATTCTTCTCATGAAGTTCCCACCTCATGATCTCCGTGCAGGGAGGTCGTGAGAATAAACACACAATTTGAATTCAATGTATCACGAGTTTCATTGGATATTCTTAGTAATGAGTGTTTGTGTGTGTGTTGATATTTGTACATGAGGACAATGTAAATGTATATTAGGTATGGTTTACTTATAAACGTGATGGGAAAGTATTCATATATGATCTTATAAAATTTTCATAGGTTGAGTACATCTTTTGTGGTTTGATGGTTGATTGAATGGAAGAGAGAGGATTTATTCCTTAAATACTATGGATGAAGATATATCAGAACCTTTTATTAAGAAGATAATTACTTAATTAAAACAATGCCAATGGTTATAAGGATTGTGAGTTGATTACCTGAGGAACATTAGGCTGAATAGTCACAATACCTCAAGGTAACCTCACAATTTTTAGAGGCTGACATAAAATTTAATGGTTCAAAAAAATGTGAGTGGGGAATGGTAACATCCATCTCACCAAGATTAAAATTAACCGTTTTTGTTTAACATCTATTTTAGCTAAAACCTACTTTAACGTTAATCACACCAACACATACTTAGAAAACAGTTGGAATTGAAATAATAAAATATGACATAATGTGTGTGAGATAATATTAAGATGAAATACTAATACACGTGGACCTAAAATACTCATACAACCCATAAAGAACGTGTGAATATAAAAAAACCAATATACAAATAATGTGTCTGCCAAACAAGGTCTAAAAAACTAAAAGAGGAAGGTATCATGTGTAACAGTGTCAATAAAACATCTTAGGATAACCCCACTACATCCAATCCATGTGATCTTCAAAAAAATTCAAGAAAAACCACCCATGAACCTGATTCCAAGTGATACTATCTCTCACACTGTGGTATCTTTCCCTTACATAGACAACACACAAAAGGGTATACATGCATCCCATAGGGGACAATGTAGGGTGTGAGTAAATCATACCCACTAGGTGGTCATAACATGTCCTCTAACCACCAGTTATAAGATATAATGTACAGAGAAACAATTTAAGGCTAAAGTATATAATCATTAAAATAAATAAAATTATTTAATAATTTATATAATATGGAAAATAGTGAAAATAAATATTTCCATAAGTCAGGAGGATTTATAATTTTTTTGAATAGTTTGGAGGATCCATACTTGACATACCTTCTTTAAGCCTCGACTTGGAATCTAAGAGGAGTTATTAGTGCCATTCACTATAGGAGAAAACACACATACTTTCATATATTACACTCATGTGTGTGTGTGTATACACACACACAAACATGGAAATATATATAGATGTGTGTGTACTAATTGATGGTGTAATGACATATCCCAATGGAAAGGGAAACATATATATATATAGTCGAGGTACTCTCATATCCCATCACTTCAGGAATAGGGTAAAAGGGTATATGTATATAGGGCATTTCAATCCCTTCCTAAAATATCCACATGTTCAAACTCAGAAAAAATATTATATGTTTATACCAATATTCTTAATATAACTAGTAGTCTAAACGACTTATTATAAGACATGTTTAGAAACCAAATCATGAAGTTCAAGATAGCAATATACTTAAAACGTTTTTATTTCTAAGGTATTTTGTAATAACTTTTAAACTAGAAAAGGTGATTAAAGAATCCCAAACTAATATCACCATGCTAGAACACTAAAATTTTGCAAACTATAAATAAAGAAATGATGAAACCAATTACCTTTAATTAAAAAATTTATTAAACCATCTTTAACCAACATTGTATGGGGTTGATAAAGAATTCCAAAGGGTATCCTAATAAAATACACTCTCTCAGATGTATCCGTGGGTTTTTTAATCACCTGATGTTTGGGTGGTATTACATTTCTCACCATGGAATTCGAGCACCTCATAGTGAAAAGGTGGGAAAAGATGGATAACATAAAAAATAAGGTATTTTTCAGTTGACACTTCGATAATCTTAGTTGAATGATATCATCGGGAATTACACTAAAATAAAATGGGTTTATACCCATGGTTTTCCCTAAAACCATGGGTATAGGGGATATTGTCGAAACTATACCAATGGTTCGTACTAAACATTGGGTAGAGCGTACCCACGTAAGCGTTGGAATCCAAAAAATCTTCTGGGAATGCCGCACGAAAACCTATAACCATGGTTTTTATTGATCCATGGGTATACTTTGCATCTATAACCCGATTTTTAATGAAACATGGGTATAGCCTTCTGTAAATACGACTATACCCATGGTTTAGTAAATTGTGGGTATAGACTTCAATATATAAGTCTATACAGATAGATTGTGAGAACCATGGGTATAGATGTGTCCTATACCCACTATTCTACTAAACTATGGGTTGAGGGTCCCTTATTTTTTGAATTTGAAAATATATATAAGATAATATATGTATATGTAATTATAATTTCATATTGTGTAGTGGTAAGTTGTTTTAGCCGTGGAGGAGAGACGCAGGTTTGAAACTCCAGTGGTTCAATTTATATATACAAGGTTATATATATATATATAGTATTATAAATATTTACATACAATGTAAATTTTAATTTTTGTAGTGGTAGTGTACTTTAACGCAGCTCAGCGAATCAGGTTCAAAAATCGCAGCTGATTTTTTTCTATACAGGCAGTTAGAATTAATATAATTAGGTAGATAGAGATATATATAAATGTAAGTGATGCTGGTTGGTTGGTTAGAATGTTCATTCTGGAGGAGAAGGTCGTAGGATACATTGTTTCTGAAATATTTGTTTCGAATTCAGATGGTGTATATTAATATATATTGGAAGATGTAGATATAAATATATATATATATATATATATATGAAAGTTAAGCATCCCAGTTGGTGAGGCGCTTGTGGTTTGACCTATAGTTCTTGGGAATGAAACTTTAAGGGCTCTTTTGATGGATATTTTTTTACAATTTAATGATATTTTATACCCACGATTTTAGTAATGTGGGTATAGGTGATTTAGTGATATTTATAACCACATTTCTAAAACTGTGGGTATAAGTGTGTGACATGGTGGCAAAAAGGTATACCTACAGTTTGGAAAACTATAGGTATAGTGTATGGAACTATAATAACGCCTCGGTTGCCCACAGTTCCCAAAACTATGGGTATAGGCTATACCCATGGTTTTTGGGGCTATAAAAATGATTTTGAACCATGGGTTTAGGTCACATTTTTAGTAGCGTTAATCTCTTTATATATATCACTAGAAAATACCTCAGGTGATCTTTCATTTACTCATGAATTATAATGCATGAGTAAATGTCTTGACCATTAATGTAACCCTTTCCAGAATATATCTAACTTATCATATATTTCACCCAATGAAATATACATTAAATGATAATCATTTGGTAGAAGGAAAACATACATTAACACATTAATGTTCGACTAACAATGTGTGTCATAACCTTACCAGATTAATCATAGAATATAATTCATTGAAATTGAAGTGGAATATAATCATAATAATATGCCTTATGATATTACATTTCATACCTATGATTTCATGTGTAGTATCACCTTGTGATATCCATTATTCATATAATATGAATTATCCAAATTTAATTATATGTAATGTGGATTTAGGGAATATTTATTTCAACATCTCACCGGAACGAAATTCATATAATTTTTTTCCATTTCACATTATACTGTATGTTATACAATAACTTGTGAAATGGTTTCCAAAACTCTTTTCTCAATAATAAAATTAGCTTATTACATGGTTTAAAACTGTGGCAATAGAGTCTAAAATCGTGGCTATAGCCTATGACCACGGTTTACAAAATTGTGGCCATCTAATTCATTCCCATAGGTTCTTGAATAATGATCATTGTTTTAATCTATGTCGATAGTTCAAGGATATTTACCCAATTTTAAAATATTCTTGGTTGTTCAAGGCTATTTCCACTATTTCAAACCATGGAAATCTCTTTAGAAAAATAAAACACATAATGATTTTTGATCTCTTGACCTATTCCCATTTATATATACGACATTAACACTATCCTATGACCCCCTATATGTATTAATATCTGTATATATATTATTAAATATTATTATTAAACATAAAAAATGGAAAAAAGGGGAAATGGAACATGAAATAAGATCGTAATTTTATGAAATGGTGCCCATAGGTTTTCATTACCGGTACAGATTTCCAAAATTGTGGTTATAGGTGTTTCATATAAGGGTTTTGGGAATGGTTTTTCCAAATTGTGGAAATAGGTCTTCTCAACTACCATTGTTTCAATAAATCGTGGATATAGGTGTTTCACTGAGGGCTATCTTGATGGTTTTCCAAAATTATGGCCATTGGCCTTCTCTACCACTGTGGTTTTGGGAAATTGTGGCCATGGATATTCCCATAAAAAATTATTTATCTCTCATCCCCCTAACATTATGGTTTTGGAAAACCATGATAGTAGTCTATCCTATAGGTATGATTTTGAAAAAATGTGGCCGTAGTCTTCCCTAAAGCTATAGTTTTGGGAAACCATGGCTATAGGCCAAAACAGCCAACCTTATAGCCACTATTGAGATATAACCATGGTTTTAGGATACCTAATAGTGATTTTTTTCCTAAATATGGAAACAGAATCAAGGCATTAGGCTATTTTTCTATTCTGTATGTATATCTTTCAACACAATTTTGGAAATCTATCATTACCTTCACCATGTATCACATCATATGAAATAGCTTTTGAATACTCATCCAAAACTCTTTTGGATCTAAAACATTTTTAGAGTGGTTCTCTATGTTATACTCAATCCCCATTCAGTTAACCAAAAAGTGTTACCCTGTGGGTTTTTTCAATACTGAAAATAAATAAAAATCATCGGATCTATACATGTTGGAAAAGAGTCCTCTCTTTAAAAGAATCTGTGCTGGTCAATCTTTAAAGCAATATAGATTGATCTTTATCAGACACATTTTTATCTATAGTCATGTCCACTAGTGGCACCACATGATAGAATTCATTATCACACACTCCCATTTTCCATGATAAATGGTGTCCATGAGATATAGAGTCTGTCACGCATATTGCTAACTCGTTATCTACTCTTCAAGTATAGACTGACCATGTCACTGAATACATTGCATGTCTTTAACATTTATGGATGATCACATCACATGTACCTCATATTAAAATATAGGAACATTCTATGTACTATATAAATATATCCACACACTTCTTGGTCAATCTCATTTGAGGGAACATATGTTATACTCATTATACAATAATAAAAACTCAAGCATGGTGGAGCTCCAACTGATGACATGATTCACAAAAATATTTGTCACCCCCTAATAAGCTAAGACTAATTGATTGTGTAAGAATGGTGTCAATGTATAGTGGTTCTCATGCTAGATATATCACTAACCTCGGGTAACAAGGACTCCAAAACGATCCATCCATCTTAGTATACCAAATCCATAGATCATGACACTCCATGTGGTATACTCAGTGGATCATCCAATGCATAAAAACACTTTTATACCTTTGGAGAATATTTTGAATCTTTATAATAGAATCTTACTCATTCTAACCAAGACATTTAATCATAAACCATAATACTCAATGATTATCATCAGTTAGGGATTACTCAGAGTCATACTTTCATAGGTCAATTAGCATTACACTTTAAAAATTTTATGATAATATATACATATATACACTAAATTTCAGACAATTATAAAATGGAGATCGGATTTTTTTATGGTACATTTTGTATTCTTAAACCCTATTAATAATACTTATAAAGAACCTCTATAATATTATGCATATCATATTGTATATGATAGAATTCCTAATCAACCTTTTATTAGCTACATTTTCTAGGTGTTTGTTAACTCATTATGTTTATATGTAATTTCTTCAACATCACTATGTAACTAGATGAAAAACCCATCCTACTAAACTCTTTAGCGTGTATCAAGAATGAAAGTATAAAAAATTGTGTTATTCAGGAATCATATTACTAATGTTCATCTCCGTGACAATATTCATATTTCATAACACTATAATACCAAATATTTATATAATGGTTAGTTCCATCCCATCCTATTAAATTTACATTTTGGTCATTTAGAGGTGTTCACAGTTGTTTGAGGATGTGTTGTGGAGGTTGGAGCTGCATGAATGCGACAACAGATGGTTCATAATGTGAACCAGATTCAAATCCTAATTTGATCATTTATGGCTTCTGTGGTCGACGATATTCAAAACATCTATATGGAGGTGTATGATTCCATGAATCAAATACACATCGTGAAAGTAAAATTCATTTTGTTTATTAAATTCAATCCGAGATTACAGAATTTTTGGAGAAAACTAAAGAAACAGTATATTCATAATTTAATAGGGATTCAATTCATATAATCCATGGAGCCCATGGAATTAAATTCATTAATGTATAATTGAATTTTGGAAAGGGGTAGTTTTAAGTTATTTTAAATATAGGATTAGAACATCCTCCACTCATTCTCTCATTAATTCTCTTGGTTGTTGGTATGAACCAGATATTTTGGGAGGTCTTCTAGCATATTATATGTTGTTTCAATACTTGGGTTCTTATAGTTGATTTTTAGTGATGCATACTAAGTTTTTATCGTTAACCCAGGGCTTCTTGTCATTCTTCCTTTGAGTTATCGCTGTTGCAATGTTGTTTTTAGTTCATCATTTGTTTTGGGTTGTATTTTGATGATCCATTGATGCAATTTAAGTTGATTCGTCATTTCCTGGTGTGGTTGTGTTTTTTAGTATATTTCTTCTTCTCCCTATGGTGTGCAACAATATTAGAAAGATTCTTCAAGGTAGGCAATCCAAGTTCACACCTATTTATATTCTATTTGATGGATTTTCATGGTTCTTCATTCCATTGGGAGTATAGTAAGGGATGACATAATGAGATACCAAATTGGAATGTCTAAAATTTAGGGTTATAAAGAGTTGTTTCATGTTTTAGTTGTATTTATATTTGGTTTGATATGTTTACGAATGATGTTACCAATATAAAAAATAAATGTTATTGGGGACTGTTATTATGTAGTAGTTGACATGTGTTGTGACCCATATTGTGTGGTTATGTGATCTCACCCTGAATAAAAATATAAACAATATATATTTGACTAATAATTAGTTTCCCATGGAAACCAGGTTTTTGTGATAATACTTATGCTAAATAAATAAGTAATGTGATGAAATCCCTTAAATTAATTATGGAATGTAGTATGTGCTGATGTTGTGTGTAGTTTCTTTGTTGTTTCTACTTGTGTGTTGCAATATTTTGTGAGGTGGTGATGATGGTCATAAAATATTTATAGTGTGTTTGGTTATGATGTGATGTGTCTGGTTGGAATGGATGTGTTCTGTGCAGTTTTGTGATGTGGTGCACATAGGTTGTGGTTTGTAGAGGTTGTGGTGTGCAATAGAGATGATGTGTGGTGGTTCCGTGTGGTAATGATTAGTAGTTTTTGTGTCAGGAAGTTTTGTTTTGGGATATGGTTGTGTTGTTTAGTGGTTGTGGTACGAAATTTACATAGTGTGACATGGTATGAAATAATTTGTGATGTTGTATCTTCGTCAGTTTGGCATGGTGGTGATGGTGGATGTGTGGTGTTGTAGTTATTGATGCGCGTTGATCTGGTTGTTGTGTGTCATGGTTGTTTTAGTTCCTCAATTATCCAAGGAATGAATGATTATTCTAAATTTAATGATTATGAAGGGCTAGAACTGATAAGTTTGGTAACTGGAATAAACAAATAAATGAACAGACTATAAAAATGTTGATGAAATGGATTATTAATAAAATTTTGTGGGAACGTGATATATCTAGAATGTTGTGAAACATGTAAATGAAGTGGGAAATGTTTTATGTCTTGTGTGATGGTTGTGTGGGGTTTCATATAGTAGTGGAAGCATTTGTGATGGTATATGTGTGGTGTAGTGGTTCTGGTGGTCTGTGCTAGGGATGTTATTCAGAACCCATAGGTTGGTTATCATATTCTATCTAAAAATCATGTATATTTATGCTATTTCTTTTTATTACCCACCCAAGTTGGATAACATTACCAATGCTCATATGCTCTGGGCATTGGATGTTTTCTCTCATATCCGGGTTGGTGGTGATATAGATGGTTGGATACCCATTATTATTTACTCTTCCTTTAGTAGTGAGAACCCAATTGACTATGGGAGAGATGTGTTGAGATGTCCCATGTGTCGTTGGGTGAGATTTGATGTAACACAGTTGTGATGTGGTTCCTAATGCTAGCACTAGATGCTAGGCCTTGCGAGGGTGGGTTAGGTAGGGATACATCCCAACCCACATCAATGATGGATTACATGAGATGTGATATATGGTAGGGGTTATTCATGGTAAGAGGATGGCCTGAGGTTGATTTCTTTCTCATTCATGATACCCTACACCTTTTGTTATGTGATGAGGTTGTGGAGTGGTGTGGTGGCCTAGGTGTCTATGGGAGAGATGTGTGGTGGTAGACTTGGTTTCTCCAGGTGATGTGTGATGTGATGTGATATGTCTAGAAGGGATGAGAGCACATGATGTTAAACGTTGGGGTGTGATAGAGACAATTCAGTGGGGGAATGGTAGTGGGTTTCCTTTCTTTGTTATGATCTTGATGCTATATGATTATAATAGATGCATGATTTGGTGAGTGATTCATGGTGAGGTTGATATGGTTAGTCAACCTGTATAGGTGTTTGTTTTTTTGTTCATCAGTGAATTAGAATTTACTTTTCACATGTGTACTTGAGAACTTAGTTATATAGCTACTATCTATACCTATTATTCTCTTCCTACATATCTAAACTATTTTTCCAGTTTCTAGGATGACTTTAGGGACTGAGCTAGAAATACCTAGCTGTAGTAGGAGCTTCTGTTGAGTTTCTACCATAGACCTGTCTTATGGTATATTTTAGAGACTGTTATGTATTGGTTTACATTATATATGCATTGTGGGATGGTTTGGGTTTATTATAAATTTTTTCTGATTTTTTTTATGATTTTTTATCCTATCACATGATCTTATTTTATTATAGAGGGTAATTCCTCCCATAATGTGATATTTTTATTCCATCTGTTCCAATCACCAACCCGGGGCCCACTAGAGGTTGGAATTAGATTCATTAACCCTCACCACTCACTATAGTATCTTTTCAGGGAGGGCGTCATGATATATCAGTATCAATGACTTTTGTTGAGAGATATTATTGAGTTTTGAGTTAGGTACTATGAGTTTTTCATGTGTTGGTATGGAAAAAGTTCCATTTGATCTTGGTGTGTGATAATTTCCTAGGATATTGGCTAGGACATAGGATTATAGGGCCCTCATGATATAGTGCATGAACTCTAAGATTATTGAATGTCGAAGTGTGGTGGACCTATTTTCAGGGTAGAGACCTTTGAGAGGAACATGCATCATTATTATTTGTGTTCATGTATTAATTTTATTATTGCGGGAAAATAAAATGAATTTAAATAAATTATATTTAATAAAATTTCATGCTACTGATATTAGCATGTTAATTATGTTCAATAATGACTTCCGTTTGATTTCAATTATTAGAATAGGAAGCTATGGTTCAATGGTCTGTTAAAATTGATCTTTTTAGGTTTCACCCCTACAAAAAAGGATGAGGCATGGCATCAGGCTTTGTATACCTTTCAATAGTAGTGTTTGGGAATGTATAAGGGGACTGTCTCTAATCTGGAGACGGAATGCTGGATGGAGGACCTAGATATCACATTCAGTCTGATACAAGCACATTCTGAGTTATAGGTTCAATTTTCAATTAGTCATATGTGGTTATCCATGTATCAATGGTAGATGGTGTACCTTGGAGATCAAAAGGAGACATATGTGTTGTGGCCGGACATTTACAGGGTGTTTTGGGAAGAGTTCCTATCATCAATGATGAGGGTAGCCAAGTGGAAATAGATTTTATCCCCTCATTATGTGATTCTAAGATTGTGATAGATTGATATCATGATCAAGGACCTCCTGCACATTTTGTATGAGGAGTATATTGCATGATTCCTAGAGGAGGCCTTACACCGAGTGATCAGGTATACAGTCACTCTGTTTACTCTCCCTACATATTTTTATGTCTATAAAAATTAAAAGGTTATCAAGTGAATGATTTAATTAGGATTTTAACCTCTAGAGAGTGTCCAAAATGGCATTTTGAGGAGAAGGTATCATATAAGTTGGTTGCGGGTGTTCCGAAAATCAGGGTTTCATTCAGTGTGGAACCTACCACAACAGAACACTTTTCATTCTTCCAGGGTAGGTGGTTTATGGGCACGTAAGAAGGGATTTCTATTTTTTGTTATTTTTATGTGGGATATGGAAATATATAGGCTCAGTGCTTGATTGATTAGGGAGTTCAATTTTAGGTGGGTGGTCAAGGTCTGTTTTTTCCGCAACAGTTGCCTCTAATGAAAATTTAGCGGTAGGGACAACCGACGCTTATTCAGTAGATGAGATAAGATGGTGTGGGTAGAGGGAATCCTCAATATGGTTCTCATTCATAGGGGCCTATTGGGGAGTTTGTTTTTGTATTCTGTAAATATAGAGGTATAAAAGATGCATGTGGTCAGATGAACCCTTTTAAGATAGAAATACCAGAAGATACGGGAGTTGTTCATGGTACAATTATTTTTTATCTATATTTGATTGTGATTTATTTGATTCATGATCCTCTCAATCCTTTTTATCTCTCATATTGGTCTATGATTTGGGATTATACATATAGATCCTTATAGTGCTCATGATGTTATCTATTCCATTTGTAGGTTAAGCTTCTTTGTTTGATGTGTGTCGGGGATGTAGACTGGTGATTGGGAAGCACCATTCAATGGGATATTTCCTCTTGTTATAGATTCGTCAATATGATGTTATTCTTAGCATGTATTAGTTTTTTCCTGTGCATGAATTCATCAACTGCTTCCAAAATATAGTATCATTTTTCGGTTTGGAGGACCAGTGAGTGGTGTTCTTTAGAGAGAAAGGTTGTTGGGTGGGAGAAATAAAAGTAGAGCCTTTTTTATAGTTATTAGAGAAATAACTTGAAGATAAGGTTGAGAGTGTTCTTAGTGTTATAGAGGAGTTCTGATATTTTTTCCCGAGGAAGTTTATGGAACTACCCCATGAAAATATATAATGTTTGGGATAGAGTTCCAGTGAGGAACATATCCAGTTTCGATGGGTCCATATCTAATGCCACCCACATAGCTACATGAGTTGAGAGTGTTTGTGGATGATAAGAACTTGAGGGGTTTTATCTAACCTAGTTTTTCATTTTGGGGTACTTTAGTGCTGTTCACTAAAAATGGTGATGGTAGTCTATGTTTGTGTATAGATTATTGGAGGTTAAATCGGGTAATAGTCAAGAACCATTCACATTTTATTAAGATAGATGATCTATTCGACCAGTTTATTGAATCTTGTGGGTTCTTGAAGATAGATCTATGATTTGTATATCACCAATTGAGTGTGAAAGAAGAGTGTATCCGGAAGGCCGCCTTCATATCTAGGTAAGGGAACTTAGAGTTTGTAGTAATGTCCTTTGGTGTTACGAACACAATAGTCATGTTCATTAGGATAAAAAAATATGTGTTCTATGAGTTCTTGGAACATTTCATCATCGTATTCATTAATGATATCATAATCTACATGAGGTTAGAGGAGGATCATGATGAACATATCTGAGTTGTTTTGTAGGTCCTTATACACCACTGGATCTATAGAAAATTGTCCACGTGGATGTTTTGATTGTAATAGGTTCATTTTATTGTACATTTGGTGTCTCAAAATGGTGTAGAATTGGTCCATTCAAAGGTTAAGGGAGTTGTTTCTTGGGTAGCACCCATGATCATGGAATATGTTTGTAGTTTCCTTAGTTCTGTATCATATTATGACGAATTGGGATGCGTGTTGATGTATTTGAGATCTGTGATCACGTATGATCCTGGGAAATTTCCTCACGATGAGCATAACTATTACACACATGATCTAGAGTTAGTGATAGCCATATTTTTACAAAAAATTTTGGTTTCAAAACCTCATAGAAATGAACATTATGGTTTTATTAACCATAAGATATTGATATATGTTCTCTCCAAGTATGATCTGAATCTATGCTAGTGGAGGTGGATGGAATTTCGTCATAATTTAAATTTTGAGCTTGCGTACAACCAAGGGAATAAGAATGTGGTTGTTGATGTGTTGTGTTGAAAATCCCAAGAGGATGTGGTTTAGGAGTCTGCTGATGCTTAGAAAGGGATGGAAGATCTCACATTGATGTACCTTAATGTTGGAGAAATTTGTGGTTGAGGTTGTATTTATCATATTACGGTGGAGTGGTTTTTGATGCCAAAAGTGGAGGAGTCTCAGTAGGGAGACTCAAAGGTGGAGGATATGCATGATAATGTTGGCTATGTTGATGCTCCTGAGGGATGGTCAATGGATGTATAGAAACAAGTGTTGTTCTGAGGGAGGATTTTTTCTCCAAAATCGATGCACATGGGAGTTATTCATGAGTTTCTAAACTCAATTTTAGAGTTACATGCTAATGTGACAAAGATGTATTTTGGAATGAAGAGGTAGATCTGGTGACCAGGGATGAAATGGATGGTGGTAGATTTTGTAGCTATGTGTTTGGTTTTTCAGAAGGTAAAAGTGGATCACTTTGATATGGGTGGTTTTTACAACCCTTATATGTTTTTGGGTGTAAATTTGTGTACATATCTATGTACATTTTCATAGGGATTCCCCGATCTTATGTTGGTTGTGATGTAGTTTGGGTGGTAGAGGATTTAATGATGAATTCATCTCTTTTTGTGGAGATTCATGATTCGTGTTCCATGGATGTTTTAGTAATACAATATGTGGATAATGTGGTTAGTCTCCATGGAGTACTGAGTACTATAATCTATTATCAAGATCCTTGTTTTATCTTAGGAGTCAATAGGGGATTGTGCCAGGATTTAGCTCTTAATTGTGCCTTAGAACTTCTTTCCACCCTTAGGCATATGTGTAGATAGAGTAGAGCATCCAGAAAAAGTAGGATAACTATTGATATTTCATCTTAGACCATGGTGGATCTAGGGTATGAAACTTGCCTATGGTTGAGTTTTTATACAACAAAATATGTCATTCATCCATTTCAATGGCTCTATTTGAGGCATTGTATGGGTAGTCATGTCATTCTCCTTTGTGTAAGAAAGAGGTTGGAGATTCAGTAGTTCTTAGTTCTGATGTGGTACAGGGCATGTCCTAAAAGGTATAGTTGGTTTGAGACAGGCTAAGGGTGGACCGAGACCATCATAAATCGTATTTCAATCATAGGTTGTGGCCCCGAAAGTTTCAGTTTGGATACAATGTTTTCTTGAGAGTCTTACGTTAAAATGGGTAGTGTATTTTTGACAAAGTTATAAATATTTCTCCCTAGTTTTTGGCCCTTTGAGGTGATTGAGCATGTTGGTGAGGTGGTGTATCATTTTTCATTGCCACTGCGGTTGGAGAGGATCCACAATGTCTTCCACGTGTCGTATCTTCATCGGTATCTTCATGATGGCTCTCATGTCATTGAATGGGAAGAGTTGGATATCAAGTGAGACACGACATTCATGGAGTGACTAGTACAGATCCAGGAACATTGATAGAATTTTTATCATGGATAGTCCATTCTCATATATCACATATTGTGGATGCATGGTGCCATGGATGGGAGTATTTGGGAGCGAGAGATAGACATGTGTTCCCAATACCATAAGAGTTTTTTTGTTTTTCTCTAGTTTGTTCTATTTTTATGATGTGATGTCTTTATATTGTTGTTTTGTATGATTATTTCTTTTCATATGATGTGATGTGTGATGTTTGATGAAAACCCTGACATGTAAAAATGAGAGGGGCTTAATCCTAATCAATTCATTTTATAATATGTTTTGATTAAAACCATGTAGGAAAGTCGGTGCCTCCCAAAGTTGAAAATATCATAAAATGGAAGATGAAATTCATTGATTTGTGTGCTTGGTTAGTGTTGTGTGTTAGATATAGAGGATATTGGTTTGGGATGTGTAGTAGTTTTTCAATTGGTATGGGGATATGTGGTGATTTTTTGTTAGTATTGGAGGATGTAGTTTTCTTCTATATGAGAGGTGATAATGTAATATTGTGGTTATGTGGAATGTTTTGTGGTGGTTTTGGTTTCACGTTTTTGGATGGTGGTAGTGTTTATGGTACGATGAGGTCCTTGAGAGGAATCTCAGGGGGTTTTTGTTTAGACCCCTTTATTTTCATCATTTTTTTGTTTTGATTCATGATGATGAGAATCATTTGGGGGGTATCTAATGTAATGTTCAATACTTTCTCAGCATGGTACATTTCCAACTTGGGTAGTTGCAGGTGTTCATAGAAGGCTTGAGATGGTTTTATAGAGGTTGAAGTTACAAGACTTCTATATTATGAGGTTCACATTGTGAACCTCATTCACTTATTGATTTGATCATTCATGACTTTTGTATCAAGTGAAATTCATCAATTGTATGTAGTGTTGGAGGAGTACACAAAACGGATTCACATTATGAAAATAGAATTCCAAATGGGTATTGAATTCATGCTGAGGAAATTTAATTTTCAGAAAAAACTAAAAAATAGAAATTCATGGATTAAAAGGATTTCATAGCTTGTAATCCGTGAACCTTGTCTAATTAATGTCATAGATAAGTAATTAATTAAGTGAATGGGGTGTTTTATAGCTTGTTTTTAACATAGGATCATTTTATTCTCCTCTCATTTGGTCATCCCTTATCTTGGTTTCTATGATATTCTTGTTGATATGTTTATTAATGATGTTTCGAATACTAAAAATAATTGATTTTAAGATCCTTTAATATGAATTAATTGATATTTTTTGAGACCCTTTCTTTGTTTCTATGTGAGAAAATCCTGAATAAAAGGATAAAGAATTTATATTTGGATAAATAATCGATTTCCCATGAAAACATGGTTTGTGTGATCATATCCGTGATAAATAAAAAAATAATGTGATGAAATACCTTGAATGAGTTATAGAGTATGATATTTATTGGTATTTTGTGTGGTTGATTTTTTATGTTACCTTGTGTATAGAAATGCATTTTGAGGTGGTGATGATGACCAACTAGGTTTTATAGTTCATGGGGATATGATGTGATGTGGTTGGTGGGCATGGATAAGATGTGGGAAGTTGTGAAATGTAGTATGTAGTGGTTCTGGTGTGTTGATGTTGTGGTGCACAATGGATATGATGTATCAGGGTGATGTGTGGTGGTGATGTGTAGTTGTTTTCTGTGATATTTATGTTGTGAGATATAGTTGCGATGTGTGGATGTTTTAGTGCACAATGTTTGTGGTGATCCATGGTGTGGAGGTTGTTGTGATATGTGTTTGTTTAGTGAGGTGTCTTGGTTGGTGTTGCGCTATGATGTTGGTGGATGTTTGGTGTTATGGAGGTTGATGTATGTTGATCCAATTGTTGTGTGGCATGATTGTATCAATATATCTTTCATCCATGGAATAAATGATGATTCTAAACGAAATGAATATTAATGGGTGGAATTGATTAGTGTGGTAAATTTAATAATTGAATAAATGAATGTGCTGTGAAAATGTGGATGAAAATGATTTTTTATGAAAGTAAATGGAAACCTGAAATAATGGAAAAGTGTTGAAACATATAGATAAAAGTGTTAAATTTTGTGTGGATTGAGTGCTAGTTGTGTGGGGTTTCATATAGTGGTTTAAATGATTGTGGTGGTGGATGTTTGGTGCAGTGGTGGTGGGTGTGTGTGTTAGTGCAGTTATTCTAATCCCATAGGCCAGGTATTGTGTGATATCATTATATCATGTATATTTATGGTATCTATGTATGCACCCCATCTGATTTGGATAAATTTTCCAATGAGTATATGTTCTAGGTTTTATTTTCTCTCCCCACAATCTCGGTTGGGTGTGATATAGATGGTTGGCTACCCCCTTTTCCCCACTTTTCCTTCACTAGTGATGGACGGAGTGTCTATGGGTGAGATTGGTAGTGATGACCTAGGTGTCTTCAGGTGAGATGTGACATGATGTGGTTATAATTTGGTTCCTGATGCTAGCACTAGATGATAGACCTTGGGAAATTGGGGTATGTTGGGATGTTTTTTAACCCAAATCAAAGATGGATAGTATAAGATGTGATATTTTGTGGGGGTCATGCATGGTAAGAGGGGTGTATGAGGTTTATTTCATTCATGTTATAGGTACCTTACTACTTTGGTTATGTGGTGAGGACATGGTGTGTTGTGTTGGCATAGATGTCTATGGGAAAGATGTGTCGGGATAGCCTAGGTGTCTTTATGAGATGTGTGATATAATATGATGTGATGTGATTTGATATATATAGAAGGGAAGAGAGAATATAATGTTCAAAACTGGGGCCTAAGAGCATCAAATCAGTGGGGAAGCGGCATCAAGGTGTCATGATTTGTTATAATCTTGATGCTATCTTACTATTCTAGATGTGTCATTTGGTGAGTGAGCTATGGTGAATATGGGTTAGTAAGTTGACCTGTATATGTGCTTATTGGTTCTTCTGTTTGTTCACTAGAACATTAGCATCCTCTTTTCACATGTGCACGTGTCACCTTGGTTATGTCCCTATAGAGTACACCTATTTTCTCACCCTACACATATGAACTATTTATTTGGTTTCCTAGAGGAGTTTGGGGACTGGTATGGACATTACTAACTTGGGATAGAGAAAATATTGGGTTTCAACCACAAACCTGTCATTTGGAATCTATTAAAATAAATTATAGGTATTGGTTTACTTTGTATATGCATTTTGGAATGGATTGAGTTTACTTTATATTATTGGATGGATTTGATTGGTGATTTTTTATCCGATCTTTTGATCATTTTTTATTATAGAGGGTAGTTCCTCCCGTACTATGAGTTGTTTATATCATCGGTTCCAGTTGCAAACCCTAAGCATATTTAAGGTAGGACTCAAGGGGTTATAATCTCTCTCCCCTCATTACGGTAACTTTGGATAGTGGTGGTCATGTGAATTATGATATCCACTGTTCTTATCTAAATATAACACATTATAATTTTAACATTACCATCCTTTGAACCCTTTCCATAAAATTCTTCCCTTGAGATATTATCGTAATTAATGTAACTATTTACATCATTACCCACCAGCACATCAAAAACACATTTAGAAAAAATTGAAATTCACTTTTTTACGATAACTAAATATTACTCTTTACATTTCACATCACCCCGGACCCTAAAACTATTTTTGGACATTAAGTGTAATTCACATTGAATTTTGGATGGTGTAATCTTTTATTTATTAGTTTTGAACTTCTCAGATTGTAAATATACTCCAACTATCCACTTATACAGTATATTCTCTACAAAATATCATTCTAATATATAGAAACCTCTTTATGTTTTAGAAATAACACTAATTTACTTTTAGTAGTAATATTTAAAAATTAAACTATTTTTTACGTATCGTATATCTTATTTTATGTTGCTGGGTTATTTTTTCTTGAAAACAATACTGTATTGTTTAAAATATATCACAAATGGGTGACAGGAACATTTTCCCACAAATTTTAAAAAAAATATGGATAAGCACTTTTATTCTAGATAATTTTTTATCCTTATTGTCTTTTCAAAACATGTTATCGAATGTAATGAATCATAAAACATGTTTATTGAATTTATTATCTCATATTGTTCATAAAAAATATTTTTTAATAAACAAATCTCATTCCCTTAAAAGGGAAATCAAAGAATTTTACACATATTTTATTTAGATACATATGAGATTTGTATACACTTTTACATTAAAATCTTGGATGTATAAACTCATTTCTTCATCACGTGAATGAAAAAAATACAAGGTATATCAGTTATTCTCTTGATTTATAACTCTTTTATATTTACAACATTTGTAAAACATATAATTGGTATCATATATTGTTAATCCCTAAAGAAATAAATTTTATAACATTGATACCTAACATGGAAATTCTATGGAGTTTCATATAACCCTTCAAGTATTGCAAAATAATTCCATCCTATAGAATCATTACTCCATAATTATAGAGATTGCCATTATGTTTCAATTACTTTGACTATGAACTTAAGGAAATATCATTGGACTCTACAACTGACATTTCTTATACCAGTTTAAAATTTTATCCAACTATACAATCCATATATATTAAAACTTATACATCACATGACCATTTCATCTATTATCAACACTTGATAATATCGAGTAAATTTTTCATGATTTCAATTATACAGTCAAAACATTTCCATCAATTAAAACAAAATACATTCATTAACCCGAATAAGTCGTAAGTAAACCTCTAGTCACACTATGTAATTTGAATACTCAATAAAATTTATTAATTATTGAAATTCACAATAATATTGAGTATATGGGACTAAAACTACTTAGATTATTTTATATCTAATTCCTTTTAACCCTAATTAAATCATTCGTTGATTCTAATTAGGATCCATATTCACCTGTTGAACAAATTTAGCACATGGTTACCTGGCAAGGTATTTCTTTAACCCATATAATCTCTCTTTAATTAATTTCTCTTCTTAAATTTCTAGTTATAATAGCCACATACATTGAGAGTATCTTTCTCACAGATAGATATCAAAGTTATGTTTGAAGATTATAATTTTATTCCCCTATATTAAAAGCTTTTATCATATGGGAATCATGCTATTATAATATTTAATAAATACTTTTATTATATGGGATTCTAATAAATAAAATGATACATTTTAATAAATAATAAACTCATTACAATTCCAAGATACCAATTTCACTATGTAATGAGTTGCCTATGGAGTTCCTCTCCTCACAAAGCTATTTAGGTTGGGCATCATCCCAATCATATTATATATTACTCCTGGATAATTGATTGGAAAACTCTATTCCAATCCAACATATGAATAAACTAAGCACTATTCTTATGGTAACCTAACATTTAGGGTTTCCCAGTTAACTGTAACCCAAATCTCATAGTTGTATTTGGTTACCTGACTCCTAAGATTAGTCATTTCCACCATGACTTAGACTGATAATCTATAGGCACCCTACAATAGCAGACCATACTCAAATAAATGATCGAAATCTTAACAAGTGTTTGATCTAGAAGGATTCTAACACATATTATTTTTAAGAGGATTTAATCTCACCATCTTATATCATTTTATTCCGTTTATATATGCACGATTCTAATCATTTTATTTTGTAATCTTATTCCTTCTACAAAATCAGTATGTTCGAACCATATTGATATAGAACACTTTAAACAACTCATCATTTGTGTTACTCACCAAAATAAGATGCTAAAAATATTTACACTCATCTGGATGAATATTATGGATATGATACATGAAAATATTCATTTAAAGTTTTATAATTATATAAAATTTTAAATCCTATCATGATTAATCTTGGATCCGTAGATAACTAACCCCCACCTTTATAAAACAAGGAATAAGCCTTCGGGCCTATGTGAAGCCTGAATGAAATCCCTATTATCCAAGGATTCATTGCTCCAGAGAGATTTTGATTAATTATAACTCTAATGACTAATATATACAAACAATATTCAAAAGTAAATTAATTATAAAAACATTAATTAAAAACTGAAGTCGAGGTTGATTGAAACTATATCCATTTCCATTCTTAGCATGTAACTCCTTATATGCATGTATGATAACTCAGAAGAAATTTAATAACATTAAACTAAATCCTATGTGTATTCATAATATAAAAAAATAATATCCATGAATAATTAACATGGGTATGTAATTTAAATAAATTAATAATTGAAATATTTAAACATGAGATAAACACTTATAAACAATTCACAAATAAATAAAAATTATACAATTTAAAAATTTGGTATATCTAATAGTCATTCATAATCATAAACAAAAACATTTTATATTTCTTTCATCATCTGAACTCAAAAATGATATTAATTATATTACATTACATTTTAAATATATGATATTTTATGAATTATAATCATTTTATAATCCAATTTATATTATGTAATAATTTTATATAATATTAATATCTTATACATAACTTTATTTACATCATGATTAAATATTTCATCAAATATATTTTGACGTGGTCTGAATAATATCCCTAATATGGTATTTTAATTTGAATAATTAAAACTAGTAAAATATTTTATGATTAAGGTTACGATATTCAATATAATGGAAGAATTGTTATCTCAAAATGAGATTTTATGAATGTAAATGCACGATAAGGATTTTATACCATTGATAGGTTTAAAAAGGATCTAAAAACACCTATTAAACTTGTGAAAACGATTAAATAAACCCAAACTAACATAAATATGCTAGAATACTAAAATAATGCATATTTTAAATGTTGAGCAATGATACCAGTGCAATTTTCTGTGAAGTTTTCATTACACCATCTTTAACCAACATCTTACAGGTTTGATGAAGTCCCCAAATGGGAATCCAAAAACTATCCCACTTCTATGAAATATCCATGGGTTGTTGAATCACTGGATGTTTGGGTGGTATTACTCTTCAAACCAAATTGTTTAAAGGTTAAATAAAAAAGATAGATTTAATAATAATGGAGTTTTTTACTAAGCCTTTGAATGGTTTTTTATGTACCATCTCATGGTAGTTGGGACTTTAAATATTTCCAAAGGGTGCTACTCATGCGATATGTCATTCACACATGTGTTATAATGAATGAGTAAATGTCTTGATCATTTATGAATCCCTTTCATGAAGGTGTCTAACCTCCGATAAATTTCATTCTATGAAATATTAATTAAGTGATAAAAATTTGGTAGAAGAGATCTAAATTCTATCACAATAATTTTTCGTTGTAAAATCATGCCGATATCTTACTAAATGTATCATAGTATACGATTCATGGAAAATGTAGTGGAATATTAACATTATAATATTCCTAATCCAATTCCATGTCTTACCCTATGATTGTATGGGATGTGGAACCATATTATATCACTTAGTTGTAAAACAATAACTTATCCAAATTTCATTATTTTCAAAGTGGATTTAGAGTGTATCTACTTCAAAAACCACAACATAAAGTGATATAAAATATGTTTATTACTATTTTACATTCCATTAATCATAAATAAATTTGAATAATCATAAATTACACTATAAAAAGAACAAAAATGTACATATAATATCAATCCATAGGCATGAAATGATATATGAGAAAGAAAGATAAAATAAATTCATACATATCTCTTATCTTCCAAAACTATTTGGGTAAAAATTTATTAGTCCAATACATAGTTTAAGTTGAATTATCCCAATCCCAAACCATTTCTAGGATAACCCTCTATGAGTGTGAGTAGATGAATGGCTTTACCTACTATTATAAGTGCAGTCAGTTCCTTTTAGGTCCAGAGAGAGTAGTTAATATGCCAATTAACCCAATAAATAAATCCAATATAGAATAAAATTAGGATTTACATCACTAATATAAAAGAGGATATATTATTATAAAATATAACATGATAATAAATTTACTATTATAATAGTAAACTCCTATATTAGCTAGATTAGAAGAATAATTGATAATTACAGTGGACTCACAAGCACTAAATTTGAGAACAATTGATTTATTCCCACTTTTATGGAGAAATAAGAAAAAAAGAAGGTTAGAGGAAATAATTCCTAGTCTATGATAACACAATATCTCATGACCATTTATTGTAAATTTAAACCAAGGAGGAAGATGAATCACTGGGAAGAGTTGAGCGGAAGAGGGGAGATCTCCCATTAGCTAAAATGGATGAGAATAGGTGTAATTCCTAATCCTTTTCTAAATAAAAAGATAATTTTGCTCCAAAATTAAAAAGAACAATAGCTTACATGGGTACCATATCCAAGCCAATTTAGTACCTAGGAGTGCTGATTGTGGTGCGGTACCATTGGCGCTACCATCGGGTTCTTGTTAACAGTTCATCGGGTACTTGGTGATGTCTATAACCTTGGGTACCTCCCCTTCCATGTTCCATATTTCTCCAATTACCCCTAAATACACCATAATCTAGAATTATACCCTAGATTATATTTAAATACTTGACTAATGATTATTAGTAAACAAAAAGGGTAATGGTCTTTCAACCTCCCCACCACCAATCTTCTTATCTATAAGAAGGTTCAAAAAACTTTTGTGGGAACAATTTTAACCACTGAACATTATCTTGGGCTACCTACTCCCAAGTTTCATCTTGGAGTATTACATATTTCCACCTAACCCAAACAAGAGGCATTACATTCTCCCCTAACACAATTTAACCCAAAAACAATATATATATGATGGTCCACATAGAACCCATTGAGAAGTCCCATTGAGGAAATTCCCTTGAGGAAATTCCCTTGATACTTATTTCCATATTTTTTATAGATAGATGGTTTAAAATATTTTATTTCATCATATTCATTACCTGAATTTTCATATTAATCCTTCTTTACTTTAGTGCACTTAGGATTTTAATTATTATTACATTTTTAACCATGTTTTATGATATTTGGTTTGGTATTATCACTGGATTTGTTTGTCTATATCTCATTCCAATGTATTGATTATTGAGGTAATCATTGCATTGTCCTTCATAGCCTTGGTTAACTCGATTCTGTATGGATTTATCCATGACCAAAACAAAAAGGGGACTATACGAGTGAAAAAACATTAACAATATGAGGGAATTATTATAATCATAAATGGAATTTTATCATAAAAAATATTTTTCTTTTACATTATCACTTTTTCCCATTTTTATTTATTTCAACCTATATCAATCATAGTTTGACCGATATTACATTAACATAGGTTTACATTCATTTATAAAAATAATGAATAAAAAAATTAAGAAATTAATCATTAATATATATTTTAAATGAGAAATTGGTCAATAAAATTACATACATCAACAGTGTAAAATAAGGTGTACAGTCTTAGGCCCACTCATCATATATTAAGGTGAAGATCGAGTTAATTATCAACCAACCTTTTTTAGAATGATTTCATCTAGGTGAATCTGTGTCACAATAACATTCACTTGTAGTATCCAAATATGTATGTATTTCAATGGATGATGATATACTCAATAATTTAGCAATATTCTAGGATATCATCCTATAGATAGACTAATCTCTAGTATTTTCACAAAGGTTCCCTAACCTAATCCCCAAAATAACTAAAATAATCTCTAAAAATAACCACACTAATCTCTAAAAATAACAAAACCCTATTATAATACCAAATATAGGTACCCAAGATAAATTAACATAAATAGCATAACAATATCATTATTTCAATAATACATCTCATAAATAGTTCCATAACCCAATGAGTAAATGTTTTAGTGTCTAGGATAATATATATGTAATTATCTTATTTTACAAAACATGAAAACTTTTATAAATAATTGTGATCCTTCAAACCCTTTCAAGATATCTCACATGATTCACCGATATTCATGACCTGAGGATTATAAACATAATAAATGAGTATGGTCAAATAATCAGTAAATGAAAATGAATCTCATAATGTGTTATATCATAATTAAGGAGGAGAATATGAGGTAGACATAAATACATTGGTAAAAGATGACAATACCATGAATGATAATTATAAAACTTGATGGGGAAAAATAATATCATAAAAATTTCATTAAATAAGAATAAAAGATATGAAATAACTCAAACATATAAAATTAATCATAAAACATTTGAGAATGATATAAAAGTGGTGAAGGCTTTAAAAATAAGTCCTGTTCAGGAAAACATGACATTTCATTAGAATGAAATTAATTTTGTGAAATATGCATAACTTTGTAAACAACATGGGAATGTGGTATAACATAGTCATAAGAAAAAATAAGGGAAAACCACCCATTATGATCATTCTAACCTGAACAAACTCATTATGGTTGCGTCTGAAATGTGAGTAAACTCATTAAGTGTTTTTAGTTTTAATCGTTTTTGGTAGTTCCATAGGATCAGTTTCGGTGTTTTTTATTATTAAAAATTTAATCATTAAAATTTAATTAATGTTACTATAATGTATTATTTAAAATTATTTAATATGTTTAAAAATCCTTTCATGAGTACTTAATATTTATTATGGATGATATATTGACAACAAACATTTTTCTGCGATTCACAACCTACAAAGGGTGTCTCTTCAGTAATGACTTAAATATTGTGCTATAATTTATATAATAGATAAAAATTAATTATTTAGGTATTTTTATCATATTATATCAAAAATTAAATTTTGATAATCATTTAAGACATAATTTCATTACATTGTTCAAGTAGGTGGTCAACCCGACCCAAACCTGAACACATTTTAACTCGATTGATGAGTATGGATAAAGAGCTGTTTATTTTTACATAATATAATTATAATAAAATTATAATTTTATTAATTTTATGTTTTCATTATGGTTAACCATATTTTAATATGATTATATAATTAATGAAAAACTAGAATAAAAATAAAAAAAATTCTGTATGGAGCACAATGTACGATTAACATTTCCATTACTCAAAAAATGAAAGGGGTAAAGGTGGATAGTAAGTGATACTTTTATAACCATAAATTAATTATATAAATAATAAGTTATTTACCAATAACATCATTAATTTCCTCCATGAGAGTTGGTTATTAAAAATCAAAAGTGGCACTTCATGGAGGTGGTAGTTTGTACATAAACAGTAAGAACGATTCTTGTTTTTTCATAGTAGATAGAAGAGAATTAAAAAATGTTTTACCATATATTATATTAACATATCAATATGATAATTATGTAGTAGTTATTATTTAATCATGTTTATGATTTTTTATAAAGTAAATAATGAGAAGTAATTGTTAAGAAAGATGTGATACCTATATTGAGACCTCGAACTTCCTCTTGATGGAGGCTTTAGATTATATGATTTTTTAAGTTTTTAAATATATCAAAAGAAAAATATATTTTTCCATGTTTTTAAGGAAATTTTCAATTTACCTTTTTAATATTTTTTCATCTATGTCAAAATCTTTCAATGTATCATATGCTCAATTAGTGTTGTGTTCTATTGATGCCAACCTTTTTCATTCTATGAATGGCATATGCTAATTATATTTTAAAGAACCAAAAAAACTTATTAAATTAAAGGATTTACATTGGAAAAATAGTTTTAAATAAAAATAATATTTTGATATCATAGAAGTTTTTTATATTGGCCACTTCGGATTTATTTCAAAATGATGGTGTGTGTGAACAAACCAATTCAAACTAATGTTTCAAAAAAAATATTTTCTATCAAATGGAAAATGAGTTAAAACCGGGTTTCTTTATTAAAAATTCTATAGAAATATATAATAAAATCATTATAAATTTAGAAAATGGATTTAATGGACAAGAAATAATGTTTTAAAAATTTAGAGAACTATGCAATGGAGTAAACCTACCATAAATGTATCTCCTTCACAATCCATAGGGATAATTCACCACAAGAGAGTGCGATGGTGTGAACACAAGAAAGAGGAACCCTAAAACCACCAAGACAACCCCATTAAAACTAAACTACATGGAACCCTACGTCCCAAGTACCATTCCTAAGAAAGGTGAAAAAAGGGGTATAGGTAGGAATCAATAAATGAGATGATTAAGAGGGACATAAATCGAAGAATTAACCTTAAATGGGAAGAAATCCATGGGAGAAGTTTCATTGAGGAGGGAAACCATAGGAGAGGGACTTTTGGAGCTGCATGAGATAAATTAGAGTGGTGAAGTATGATTTGTGGTAAAAATGGGGGACATAATGATAATATTATTTTTTAAATGAAATCAGGCATTGTGCACGACTTTTTAAACTATGTGCCCCTAACTAGAAACATGTAGGAATACACACAGTTTAGTCACAGACTTTGGGGAACAATCTTCCAACCATAAAAAATAATTTTTTTAAGATTTACACGCCTTCACACAGCTATTCCTAATCAACCGTTAACAGTGCGCCTCTATTGAAATTCGAAAATCTCAAAATTTAGACCTGATTTGATCCAAAGTTCAAAGGAAATGTAACACCATGACCCCAGAAGCTTGGATTTGGTGCCTTATTTTATTACGTTATAATAGATACAAGGAATATGCATCTCTAAGGACCAATTTATATTGTAGTTTTGGAATCAAGATACATATAATAGTTCAAATTTACATCTAAAATCTAAAAACCACATAATAAATTCAATAGAAAAGCCCATAATATCTTAGATTAAACCTACAATTCATTCATACTATAACCATCGTTATGAAACATAAGGATATAAAATACGAAAATTGTGAGATAAAATGATTATTAAGGGTAAGAAATACAACATAAGATATCATAAACATAAACATTAGGCATGGTGAATAAGAAATTCCATTAAAAATGAACTTGAACTCATTATGGTAGGAATAAGATCTGAATAAATAATGCAAAAATAAAGCACTTTCATGGGTATTCTACTAGTCAAATAACCACATGAACTGTCAATTAATAGATTCATAATGAGATAATTCATAATTCAGGACTTCAAAACCATACTATCAAGGCCTCATGCCAAGGCCATAAATAAACGTTTTGTCAAGGCCTCATGCCAATACGGTAGTTTATCTCTTGAGACCTACTGAAGCACCGAGGGGCTATAGAGGGCCCCTCTAGATACTTACTTTGTCCAATTAATTCCTCATATGAATGAATATCAACATAAAAAACAAACAAATTCATATTGAAACTATCATATGAAATGTAAATAACATTCCCCAATCATTAAATATAAACTCTAACGATTCAAATTAATATGGTGAATGGTTTCAACATATCACATCCATATTCAAACTAATCATAAACCATTAAATAAAACATGTTGTATGATATCATAGGATATAAACTTAAATAAATTACAAGATCCAACCAAGGATGGTCACATAGATGAATGTACTTTTAAACGAGACAATTGAAAAATCCTTGAGGAAATAATCCTTAAATATTCCAGAGTGTCTCATACCACCTTGAATCATTCAAATCATAACCCCTTAGAATATCATTATATTAATGAGACTCTTGATATGATATACCAAATTTAATTACATGCACAAAAATCAAGAAATAAGTGGTGAACATGGCATATATCTCATAAAAGTTAATGTGTGATGAGAAAAAAATTTACTTTGGAAAGAAGAGTGGTTTTGGAAAATCATTTATATTGGTCATGAAATCATATTTTGAACATATGTATATATGAAAATTAAATATAATTTCATTGAAAATATATTTGATGCTTAAATACTATTATATTGAGGTAAAATCATATAGAAATATTTTTTAAAGAAGCATTTGAAAAAAAACATTTTAGTGAAGTTTAAGGAAAATATTAAAGGATTTTAATGTGAAAAGGCATGTCTACTTTCATAAAACCAGAAAGGAACGAAATTATATTTTAATGTTAAATTTTGTGATTTTAAAAAGATAAATATGGCATAAAACATATTTTAGTGAGAACTTAACAATATGTAAGTATTTGAGAAGTTCCTTGAATCGTGCCTGTATTTTAGAATAATTTTTGAAAGATTCTTTTAAAACATGAAAATACCCATAATATAAATAAGGATTTTGTTTAATAAAAATATATAAAACATTCTGACATAATTTATGAAGAGTAAATAATAATAAATAATAATTTCACTAGGGAGAATAGTTAATAAGAGCAACAAGAATGAAAATGGGGTTTTAGGTAGAAAATACATACAAATTTATAATAAATTGAATCATATGTACCAAAATTAATAATCATAAAATGATAAATTTAATGTCATTAAAATAAATATATTCATGATATAAATGATGGGAATTATACATACACCATACACAAGTAACAGTTGTGAATATGGAATATCTCACAAAAATTGAAGTGAGATGAAGAAACTCTTTACAAACATTGCAGCATGGTAACAGGTGTTCTTATGAGGGATTTATGAAAGGTAAAGGGGTATCAGGTCATTTATATATCATAATATCAGTATGGTGGAGGTGAAAAAACATACCCCGACATTATGAATTAGAAATAAAAGCACACATCATAGAGGGATTCTTGAAAAAAAGTGAGAGAGAGAATCCCTTACCATAAATATGACGGTGTTATTCGCTTGATCTTAATGACTTAAATAAAAAAATTAGGTTCATTAATTAACAATTATATAACCCTTTATACATTTATTTGGTTTATTATTACCTTATTATGACTATTCATGTCCTTTTATAAGGTTTGAGGGATTCAATTTCATTGTTCGTGAGAGCCCATTTTCATAATATTCATGATCATCTAACTTATAAAAGAGCATGGTAGTTTATGTAAGATGGGAGTTGAAGACCATAATTTATTTTATATGTTATTAATTAAAATAAAAAATATTACATGGTTATAAAATTCATTTTATTATTTGTAGTGAAGGTAAATCAATATATAAAACATTAATGATAAATGCTTGGATTAATATGGTGATTTTCCTCACAATAACCTTGTTTTGTATTATTATTTTACATCATGAGTGCATAAGGATTCCATAACATTACATAAGATAAATTAAATATATAATAGTCTATTTAAACCATAAAAATGGTTTCATGACTATATTATATTATGTTAAACAATATTGAAAGCATCGTCGTCCTTGAATGTGATAAATCAACACATCTCAGATGATGATTCATTTTTATTATAAATTGGGGGTAAAGAGAGATGAAGATGAATTATACCATTTGAATAACAAAATTCTAGTAAATTTATAGTACTGGAGTTTTCATACCATTTCTATAAGGAGAGGTTAGTAAAGAAAATGGAACAAAGAAACATTAAAATGAAATAAAATAAAAGAGCAATGTTACCTCTTTAATTAACCTTCCTTGAGAGCCTCTTAAGGGAATAGGATTTGGTCTTTCTTTGATACCAAGCTCTGATAGTCATGGGGTAGGAGTTTGGGAGGATATTTGGGAAGAATTTAAAGTATTAACAAGGCTTGAGATGATTTAATAGAAGAGGGTGGAAGAGGTGCTATTTATAGTCAAGGGGAGGATGGTTTTCATAATATTTTAATCATTAGGTTGTTATTTTTCAATAATAAATGAAATAGTGATGATGCTATAAAAAATAGTAATATGTGAATTTGAGTTAGATCCATTGGTTCTAACATAATCAAAACATCATCAATGACTCATTAAATCAATTATTTGGAATTTATTATAAATTATCATATTATACTATATACAAACTATCAAGTATTTCAAAAAAATACAAAAAATTCACCCTAACCATTTTTTGATGTGATGAATCCAAAAATGTAGTCCATTTTTTAAAAATAATTTTTTAAATATGAATAATTTAATTTTTATTTAAAATAATAATTTACCTGAAAAATACAGTTTATAAAACATTTATTCACTTATTCTATGACATAGGTACAACATACTTTTACATAAATCCTATAAATATATAATATTATAGGTGAAGTTAATATTTATAAGGGTATTATAAAATTGACCAAATATTATGTTGGTCATATAAGTCTCTAAATAACTTACAAAATTGAATTGTGTATGTCATATTTTTTAAATTCAAATCATAGAAGTGGTAAAATTATTTTTACTTGCTAGGTTATAACAAATTGGTGTTTCGTAGAGACTCAATGTTTCATAAATTTAGTATAAAATTTACTTGAAAAATATTTGGGTGTTACATTATCCCATCCTTACAAAAATTTCATCCTCAAAATTTGATATTTCACATTGATGGATATTGGTTGTTAATTGAAAATTTCCTTGTGATACAACTCAAATCATAAATAGGGTCAATATAATATCCTCCTTAATAAGGTTAAAATAAAATATGTGGTCAAAATAATAATAATAATAAATAAATAAATAAATTATCCTTTCGTATGGAGTGACATTGATTGAAATTGAAAACCTGGGCATAGAAGAAAAACCAAACTATGATCTTCTAGTGATAGAAAACATGTTTAGATGAAAGTAGATTACCACAAAACCATAAACTATAATTAAAAAAAATTCATTAATGTAATAAAATTTTATGATAAAAGAAAAACATTTACGACTATTTTCATGGAGTTTAGGGATTATTCCACTCTATAAGTGTATAAATATACATTTATATTTCATAAACATGATCTTATCCTTTTATTGTTCCTTAAACTCCCTATACATTATCTCTTAGAATAAGTTTCATAATGTGGTGACATTAAACCCTAAATCCTCATAAAATGATCAACTTAAACCATTTAATAATGGTTTAACTTTATAAAGGATCATGATCCAACACTTAAGAATAATTCCCATATTTATCCTTGTTATATTCATGTACACAGTGTCCATGGAATTCCTCAGTTTTTAGGATTCCTTGATATATCCTACTCAAGAAATCTTTTACCTTATTTTCCTCTAATCAACATAAAGAAGCACTAAATTTTCACATTCCAAAAATGTGAATATCTTCATCATGTGTCCTCTTAAAATATATTAATAACTCAAATTTTCATAAATCTTTATTCTAAAAATGCATTCTTCCTTAAAAAATTTATTGGATATATTCCTTATATCCAAAAATATTGTAAACTCTAGCAATGATAGCATAACCACTTTTTGATAAGTCAACAGTCATTTTTGTGGTATTCAGTACTTATCAGGTCAATCAATTCTTCATCATTATCATAATATTCATGAATATATTTAGGCTTATCTTTCCCTCAAACGTATTCTTTACCAAGATATTAACTTTATATTGATTCAATAATCCTTTGTACAATTCACTATACGGCCTCAAATACTTATTGAAATAGTACTGCAATAAAATCCTCATATATTCCATAATTCTTATAACTAGTACATTGCTGATAAAATATTCAAATTACATGATTCTTAATGTAAAATTTTAATCCTTCCAATTCATTTGTGGTAGTATCATAACTTGATCATTATCTAGTAACATCATATGGGGCCTATTCCTTTGACTCTTGGGAAATTGATTTGAATAGTGTCTTATCTCCTTGCAATTGAATAATTGTACATTAGAAACCTTTTTCATACCCTAGATATCATAAAATTGGTTCCTTTTTTCTCTATACTAATAACAAACACTCATTTCCTTCATTTATTTACCAAGATTATTCTTTCTAATGTTATCACATGTGGGAAACCCCTTATTTCCCTTTATCCCTTTATTCATATTTTTCTCTACCATCCTCTTCTTATTTTTCACCACATTAAAGACATAGGA
This sequence comes from Viscum album, assembly GCA_963277665.1. Taxonomy (NCBI): domain Eukaryota; kingdom Viridiplantae; phylum Streptophyta; class Magnoliopsida; order Santalales; family Viscaceae; genus Viscum; species Viscum album. The sequence goes on along the minus strand of OY728132.1, from coordinate 863,833,983 downwards.
ATCAAATAAGTATTTACATACCTTGTTAACACATGTAAACATTTACTCATATGATGAGGACACATGGGAGACAATATTCCTTTGAAATGATGGCTTAAGACCATAAGAGATATGATCTTTCTTATACTTTTCATCCAGCTCATTTGTTGAATTACTAATTCCTTATGCTAGGAACCATTTATAATAAATTCTATATAATATATTAACTCATAAAATAATGAACTCTCAATATATCTAAAAATTGTATAATACATAACATAAATTTATGAATCATAAATCCAAGAACAATATATATTGGTTAATTTGGGAAAGTAAATCCTATATAATCGTTTGTAATCAGATTATAAATTTACCAAATTATATCCCCCAAGATTTTAGAATGAATATTGCAGTGAGGCCCATTATTCTATACCAATTTCCATTTGAGATTAACTCAAAGTGGTGTAATCAGGTTTTACCCCTAGATACATATGTACGAGAGCCACCTCTACTTGTTTGTATCCAGATAGGGATATATATTATTGACAAACCACATAATCTATTCCTTACTAAAATTCTAGTATGTCTGTGTATTCTTATCTGCAATGTTTATATTAGGGTATTGTTGACTAATCTACTTTTCTATATCTATTTTCTATGTTTTCTACTAATCTTCATCTAATACAAACTCTAATTCCCTGACCCCATAAGCTTTGAGTCGTTTCATTATTTTATTACATTGGCATAGATACTGGGAAGATGCATCCTAATAAACCAATCAGTTTAGTAGTTTTGGAAACAAGATACAAACAATTGTTGAAAATTACATCTGGAAAATAATAACAATATAATAAATTCAACAGAAAATCAAATGATCTCTTAGATTAACCCTACAAACTCATTTATAGTATAATCATCCTCATAACCTATATGGATAATAAATAAGATATCAAAGAGCTCAAGTGCTCTGTAAGGGTATGAAATGAATTTAATGATGTCATAAACATAAACATTAGTTATGGTTAATAACACATGCCATTAATAATGAACATGAACACATGATGGTAGGAATAAGAGATGAATAAATAATACCATAATATAGCATTATAATGGGTATTATACTAGTCAAATAACCACATGAACATTCAATTAATAGTTTAATAATGTGGGAATTAATAATTAAGTACATCATAATCATACCATCAAGGCCTCGTACCAAGACCATAAATAACCATTTTGTCAAGGCCTTGTTCCAAGACCGAAGTTTGTCTCGCGAGACTTATAGATGCACTGAGGGGAAATAGCAGGCCCCACCCAACACTTAATAAGTCCAATGAATTCATCATTTTAATGGGTATCAACATAAACTAAATACACATAAATATTAAAGATAACATATGAAATGTAAATAACATTCCTTAATCGTTGAACATAAACACTAACCATTCAGAGTAATATGTTGAATGGTTTCAAGATAGCATATAAAAATTCCAAATAATCATAAAACATTCAATAAAACATGGTTTATGATATCATAGGATATATATATCAATGAAGTACAATATTTAACAAAGTATTTTCACATATATGAAGATAAAATTAAATGATACCATTGAAAAATCCATAAGGAAATTATTCTTAAACATTACAAAGTGTCGCATACAACCTTGAAACATTAAAATAATAATCCATTATAATATCATGATAATAAGGAGACTCTTTATTTTATATACCAAAGGTAATTACATACACGTCAATCATGAAATAAGTGGTGAACAAGTCATATATCTCAGAAAAGTCTAAGTGTGATTAGAAAATCCTTTTTTACATTAGAAAGAAGTGTTATTTTGGAGGATAAATATTATTTTTCAGGATATAATATTGTAAACATGTATATTAAATAAAATTAATTTTAAGGTTATTGAACTTATATTTTCGGTTTAAGTAAAGCCTTATTGAGGTCAAATTATTTAAAAAGTGTTTTTAAATAAGCTTTAGAAATAAAACATTTTAGTTGAGTTTAAGAAAAATATTAATGGATTTTAAAGAGAAAACTTATGTTTGATTTCATAAAACCAAAAATGAACCAAAATAACTTTTTTATGATAAAATTTGTGATTTTAGAATGATTAATATTGCTTAAAATAGATTATATAGTGAACTTAAAAATAGGTAAAAATTTGAGATGTTCCTTGAATTGGGCTTGCATTTCAGAATAATTTTTGAAAGATTGTTTTAAAATAAGTAAATACCCATAATATAAATAAGTATTATGATTGGTAAACTTATATAGAACATTATAAAATAATTTATGAGGATTAAATAAGAATAAATAAGATTTTTATTGAGGTGAATAGGGAATAAGAGAAACCCAAATGAAAATGGAGGTTCAGATAGAAAATACTTATAACATTGTAATCAATTGAATCATATGCCCCAAAATTAATAATCACTAAATGATACATTGAATATCATGGAAATAAAAAGATTCATGATATATAACATCAATGTAAAGTATATATACACCATACACAATTAATATTTGTGAAAAAGGAATATCTCAAAAAAATGGATTTGTGATGAAGAAACCCCTTAAAAACATTATGTCTTGGTAATGACTGTTCTTGTGAGGGATTTATGAGAGTAAAAGGGGTATCCCACCATTTTTATATCATTATAGAGGTATTAGGGGGCTTATAAGACATACCCCATCATTTTGAATTAAAAATAAAAGGACACAACATTGGGGGATTCTTGAATAAAAGTGAGAGAGATGAACCCTTACCTTAAATCTGAGGGTGTTCTTTTCTTGATCTTAATGACCTGAATAACCAAATTAGGTTCATTTATTGGAAATTAAGAAACACTTTATACATTTTTTTGGTTTATTATTACTTTACTAAGATTATTCACGGCCTTTTACCTAGGTTAATGGATTCAATTTCATTGTTCATGATTTCTCGTTTTCATAATATTCATGATCGGGTCAATTATAAGAGAGTATGGTAGTTCATGTAAGATGGGAGTTGAAGTCTAGAAATGATTTTATATTTTATTAATTAAAATTCATAATATTGCATGTTTATAAAATTCAATTTTTTATTTGCAGTTAGGGGGAATCATTATATAAAACATTAATGATAAATGCTTGGATTTTTTGAAGATTTTGATCACAATTATCTTTTTTGTATTATTATTTTACATCATTAGTGAAAAAGGATTCTATAACATTACATAAGATAAAATACATACATAATAGACTATTTCAACCATAAAAATTGTTTCCTGAACAGATTTTAAGAAGGTAAATCAAATTGAATGAATCTTCGTCCTTGAATGTGATAAATCAACACATCTCGAACAATGTTTCATTTTTAGCATAACTTAGGGGGAAAATGAGAGATTAAGATTAATTATCCCATTAGAATAAAAACATTATTGTACATTTATTTTAATGTATTTTTCATACCATTTGGATGAGGATAGGTTAGGAAATAAAATGGAACAAAGAACATGAAAATGAAATAAAAGAAAAGAGGGCTTTTACCTCTTGAATTAACCTTCCTTGAGAGACTCTTAATGGAAGAGGATTTCGAATTTTTATGAGACCATGGGATATTAATCAAGGGGGAGGATATTGTGATATTGTTTTTCCAAAATTTGGAGAAGTCAAAAGGTGTGATAGGAGTAGAGATAAGTGGGTGGAAGAGGTTCTATTTATAGTGGAGCGGGAGGGTTTTCTAAATATGTTAATCACAACATTATTTTTTCCATAAAACAAGAAATAGTGATGATTCATTGACCAAATATAGTAATATGTTCATGTGAGCTCGAAAAATGGATTCTTACAACAACATAAGAACATCAATGACTAGATAAATCAATTATTTAGTATTTATGGTAAATTACCATATTTTATTATTCACTAAAAATTCAAGTATTTCAAAAAGTCCAAAAAATTCACCCTAACCTTTTTTTGACTTGTAGAATCCAAAAATGAAGTTCATTTTTCAAAAATAATTTTCTAAATATTATTAATTTAATTTTTAATTAAAATCATAATATCCTTGAAAAATATAGTTTTAAAACATTTATTTACTTATTCTAAAACATAGGTACATCATACTTTCACTTAATTCCTATATATATACAATCATAGGTGAGGATACTATTCATAATGCTATATCACTATTAATATGGGTAAAATTACTATTCATAAAGGTATCTTACTATTAAAAACACAATGATTTGGTAACATCAGACTCTAAATAACATACTGATCGCAAACAACTATGTTAGTTTTTCGAAATTCAAATCATAGGGATGGTAAAATTATGTTTACTGACTTGGTTATATATATTTGTTTTATAGAATCATTGTTTCATGAATTAAATGATAAATTAATTTTCAAAATCTTGGGGTTTTATAGGGAAGGTCAACTAACAATAAATAAACAAAACAATAAAAAAAATATAGTCGGGGTGTAACATCCCCTAACATTCCGTAGATTCCAAAATCACACAAGGTTCCATACAATATTGGTGATCTATGGTAGTAAATAACTCTTAATACACATTTTTGGATCCAATAGAAAAAAATAATGTGAAAATCAATCCCATTTAACTCACATAATCTTGTATACTATAAGGACCACAAAACTCCATTAAACACCATCAATTTATGTACATCATGAATTAATCATCAATAATTGTGAATGTGCCACCCACATCACCAGTAAAATCTATTCAATGCTCACTATAACAAAAGTTGTATAACATTAGTTCTCCCAATACAATACATGATCAACACAATACTAATCATGATGGATTATAGAAGCCTGCCAAGTAATAAGGGTAACCTACACCAATTGTTAAGGTCCCATGTTTGGCCATATTGAATAATTCCCACTCTAACACCTTACCCTAAAACCTTATGGGTTAAAATTGTTCTAATTCATTCCATGGAAGCTTTTCATATGAATTTTTAAGATATAAAATATTTAAATATAATATTTATTGTCATTTTAAAATATTATGATCCTTAGTAATATTTCTCCTTATATGAAAAAATAAACTCATAACATCCTTAATAAAGATTAAAAACAATTATTTTAAGAAATGGATATATTAGAATGTCACATTGAAAGAAACACCAGGAATCATGCTACCATTTGATACCATGAACCCATTTTTTTGATGCCCTATGAGCCATAGTTTCCTACCGATAAACCCCATACTAATTTATAAGATCATGGAAAGACCATACCAAAAATAAATAATCCAATGTATAAATTCATTTGTTTTTTATTTTTATTCATTATTTTGATCATATCAACTCTCAACTTTTCAAGCTATACCAAAAACTATTTAAAAATAAAATTATTTCTTAGTTTAAAATTTGAATTCTGTTCACATTTTCATCAAAAATGTTTTCATTATACCAAAACATTCATTAAGAGTGAAACATTTTTATTTATCATTGTCAATAAATTCATCAAAGCTACATCATGTAATGTTTGATAAACAAACAGGTATGTGTGAGTAGTTTTTTCTTAACCTATTTCATATTAATTGATTAACATTCCAATTCATTGAAAACATGTTTTTTATTTAAACTAATATTTTTTTTCCTTTAAACCGTTTTCCAAAAATATTATGAATTTACTAAATTTTTTCTCCAATTTCTAACACTTTAAATCATATAAAGTAATACCAAAATCTGAATTATTAAATACAATATGAAATATTTTGATAAAAATTTAATGATGTAGTAAAAATCCATAAAAAATAATTAATTTTTTTACACGAGTTAAATTGAGATTCTTGAAACAAATCACTCTTTTGGGTAGTTGGATAATATTAAAAAAATTAAACTATTGTTCACTGATTTAAAATAATTATTAAATAGTATCTATAATCAAATATTATACAATAAAAATACCATCCTCAGTCAAATGGTGGATGGACAGACCATTAAATCTTTTGATAGTAGACCCACTATAGGATCATGTTTGTACCAAGAAGTAGGTAATATCATCGTACTGTAAGAAAAATCCTTCGCTTTAGCCAAACCATGGACACAACAAAACTAGTCATCCTGTTTTAAAGATAAAATGGAAGAAAAAAAATCAAAAATTAATTGTGGCTATATCTTATATTCGAGAGAAGATAAACTAAAATTTCAAGATATGGTATCTAAGAGAACTGAAATAGACAAAATCCCTGAAACACATAGATCCAGTATTCTAATACTAGTTGTGACTACCACATGCAGCCTAAAAAATCCAAATAACTGAATGCAAAACATTTTGAAACATTCCAAAATATACCAAACATATCATGGATAAAATATATTAATGTCAAATTTTTTTAAACAATACAAAAACCAAAGGCACAGAAATGTAAATATCCCATTAAAAATAATAATAAAATAATCCAAAATTCTAAAAGCTGGTGTAAGGTAGAGTGAAATTATTCTATTACAAATAACAATATTCCAAAAATATCATACATAAAGTTATAGGGATGATCCCAACACATCATAGATACAAATACAACATACTCATCCATCATGTTTTCATATGATTCAATAATAACTGATAGAATCTGTATCTGTTAGGACTGAGATAGTTTGTTACAACCCAGAAGAGTATTATTTAAGGGGGGATACAATAAGTGAGTGAGGAAATACATAGTTGGAAGGAATTTTTTTGGAGGGGGAATGAAACATGAGGGTTTTTTGTGGACTCCAATGGATTAGGATGTTTTTGAATTATTATAATCTTATATTAATTTCTCCACACTCCTGTGTATGATTAATTTTTATAAAGATTTTTTCATTGAATGTGATTCTTTGGGAGATATAATTAGAACAATTTTAATGGAAGAGGGTTGAAATCTTGATTATTTTTTAAAATATATATCATATTCTAATTTGGTTGTGTATAAAAAAGAGATTGTGGCCTCTGTATTATCTATTCACCATTGGATCCAGTACTTATTAGGATGACCATTTTTTTCTAACCACTATAGTCTCAAGAACATGTTTATCCAGTGAATGATGAAACTAAGTTGGAAATGTTATAATTACAAGATTTTGGGATATGAATTTGATATGGTTTATATATTGGGAAGGATGAATACCATTGTTGATGCTTTATCCATATTTTCTTATGAAAGAGCATGTTTTCACAAGGCAGTTTCAGCCCCTGGTTGGGATGACTTACAATTGGTTTAGGATTAGTTAATACATGATACACATATTAAATTCATTGTTACAATATTGTTGCAGGATCCAACCTCTAGACCCAGTTATACATATTGAAATGGCCTCTTATTCTATAAAAATAGATTGGTCATCCCTAAGGACTCATCTTTTCTTTACCACATTTTACAAACTTTTCATTCCTCCCTGATTGAGGAACACTCTTGTTTCTTGACGACATATACACATCTAGCTAATGGAATTTATTACAATGGTATGACACGTGTAGTACACTAATATTTCCATGAACATGAGGTCTACTACTGACATAAATATGAATCCATGAGCCTGGATGGTCTTCTCCAACCACTTTCTCTACCGACTTTGATTTTAGTGGAAGTCTCCAATGATTTTATTTTTCTCTAACCAAAATCACAAAGATATTTAGTTATATTTATGTTTGTTAACTATTTTATATAATAGGATCACTTATTGTAACTCATGCATCCCTTTACAACCTATTTTGTTACTAAAATCTTTGTCATAGAAGTTGTTAAGTTTCATGGTATCCTCAATGCCATTATCAATTACTGAGACCCCCATTTTACAAGCCTTTTCTAGAAATAACTATTTATACTATAGGGTATTACACTTTAGATTTTTTCTCCTTTCCACTCTAAGAGTTATGGACAAACTGAGGTGATGAACCGGTGTTTGGAAATGTATTTGTAGTATTTTTCCTTGGATCATCCAAATCATGGTAATCCTAGCTACTTTGGGATGAATTTCATTACAACACTTATTATCATACATCTACATGGAAAATTCCTTTTGAGGTTGTTTCCATATGTCTTCCTTTACAAAATTTTACCCTAAAGATATTTTTGAAAAGAATTTTTAGGGATGCACTCCCTTTTGCTAATTAATGTGTCACAACCATCCGATTAGTGATGTGACATTATATGTTGTGGATTTACTTCAAACTTGATTCCCTAATTTCCATTTTGAGGACAAGGTTCATTCTCAAGGTGGTGGAAATGATAGATACTTTCTAGATAGACCCTCAGACCCCCAGTTTTCTAAACTCTATAGAGGTGTAGACATGATGGGGAGGGGTTCTAAGGAGATCTCTCCAATTTAATATATTTAAATATACTCATATAAGGTTGTTAGATGGTTAGGGAGGGCGAATAAGGGATATTGTTCCTCAGGTGAAACATTTATTCTGTTTTTTTGGGAGTTTGTCCTACGATCCAAGGGGGCCTATGGAGGGGGGACTTTTAGTAATTCTGTGTTGGATTCACTTCATTTACATGTGAAAGGATAAACCTGATTTTAAACTCAGGTTTCCTTGAATAAAGTTATTCTTTCCTACATTCCTATTATACACCTTTTAGTATTTCCAACAGTTTTCAAAAAAACATTTATGACACCAATAACACAACAACATCAACTAATAAATTAAATAATGTTTCACTATATTTCATCATAAACATTTGGATATCTTTAAATTTTTACTATAGAAATTGGTGTTTCATCTTTCTAACATTTGAGTCTCCATCATAAATTTTCATCTTCTATAAAATTTTCATAGATTATTCACATGACATGGTCTTTCTATAGACTATATTCTATCGTGATATCTCAAATTTACTCATCCCTTTCATATGTACATTTAACTCATAGTGATTTTTATCTATGATAACTTCTCTTATCATATATATAGAATTAATTCCAGGAAATTTAATGATTAGAACTCAATTAGAAATTATTATAGTAGTGTGAAATTTATTTATTCCATAATAGGAAATTTTTTTCCTCTGTGATTGATACACATTTATGTTTACATTCTCCATCTTCTTATCTATAACTTGATAGAAAAACCACAAAAAAATCATCATACTCTAATATTAATTAATACTAATAAAGAAATACCATGATAGGGTGATGAATCAAGTTAAGATAAATTGATTTATTTTTAAATTGGTTTCCTTGTTTTGATATTGTCCCTAGGATTATATTGGACATGTGGTTCTCTAAATCCGACTTCTCAAATGAAATTAAATAAGCCCAATGTGAATAAATTTACTTGGTTCATGGATGTTCCCAAATTATAATATATTATTAATGTAATTTAAATTCTATTTTAGACACATTATAAAAAATATTTGATTTAACTTTCTATATTGAATGTTTTTTGACAAATTGAACCAATGTGAGATGTTTTTCTAATTCTTTCTCAACTTAATCCATCTTAGTAATTCATTGGTAAAAAGTATTTAATAACTCTAATGGATCAAAAATTATGTGTGTATACTATTATATTATAATTTTTTTCAAATGGACCATGAGCACATTTAGCAATTAAGAAGATCTTATATGGATTAGATGAGGACTAACCTAATAGGAAAATTTGATTGGGACTTGATGTAGTGATATGACCATAACATGTGATATAAAAGTGATATAGATGTTATAATAGATATCTGGGAATGAAATTTTAAGGACAAAGACCATATGGAAATTTAAAAATAAGATGAATGTCTTAAAAATGTGTCAGAATTTGACTCAATGTAATTATTAATATAAAGAAAACATACAGATAATGTTGTGGTTTTGGAAGAAGAACCTTTCTTGGGGAACATTGGGGACCATTCTAGAAAATGATTTCAATCTAAATAAGTCATTTATTTCTCATTTTCTAGGTTTTTATTGTTATAATATATCTTCCCTACTATAGATGGATATATCCCAAATTCCCCCACTTTGTAACTTAATGACTTAATTTGTTCTTTGATAATTCATTCTTATTTCTATAATGATAATTTACATTGGAATATTAATAATTTTTTACATTTATTATATATTAATTTCAGGAAACAAATCACACACACACACACAAACACACACACACACACATATATATATATTTATATCTCTCTCCTTGTGGGAACAATATTTTTCAATATTATATTTAGTTTGAGTATAAGTTATATTTTGAAACAGCAAGTTATGGGTATATAAAATAAAAAAGTAAATGAAAAAAGTGACGGGAACGACCAGTCACCCCGGATGTGGAGACCATATACAATGTAAAATAATCACTCACTTTTCTTCTTTACCAAAACACTAGTCACCAATTATAAAATATTGAGTGAAGAATCGATATCTATCAAGTTTTACAACCTTCACAATGTTTATATGATCACTATTAAAATTAATATTCACATTTTCTTGATAATGATTCCCTCAAAATAATACAAAGGATAACACTTTCAATTTATATGCCCACTTTAAATATTGTCTTAGTTTTTTTATTTGGATAATTTCAATTTAAAATAATGTGTAAGTCTATATTTTCCTTTTCTCACTGAGAAAACTTTCTTCTTTCTGTCAAAGATAATTCATTCATTTTTTATCACAAGGTTCACAGCCCTTGTAATGTTCATGCACTCACTATTCAAAAGAATATGAAAATTTTATTTACAATGATTCCCCCAACCTAATAAAAAATATATCACATTCAATTTGCATGAACAACAACAATCCTCTACCTTAGCCTTTATATTTGGGAAATTTCAATTTATTGAAGTATTCAATTCTATTTTTTCTTTTTCTCACATTGAGGGAAATTTCTTCTCTCACAGTGAATATTATCCATGTTTTTATCACTTATACTAGTAATAATTTAGAGACCTACATGGAATTTGTTTCAATATTTTATTGTCTAAAAAAATTACAATCAATACTCTAAGGGAAAGCTCGTCTCCTGTGGCCAAAGAACAACACCTCCCTGCATCTAACTAATGGAATCCCCCCCCCCACTGATTCTCTTATCCCTTGACTAATAACCCCGAATAAATAAAATAAATTGTACAATTATATAACTACCCCTTCCTCTATAATGAGTAACTCTCCCACTCTTCCATTACTAACAATCGTTCTTCTAATATGTATATGGTATGGGTTTTTAGGGTTCACACCCAACATTATCCTCCTCCACATTCCAATAAGTTATGACCCATTGTTAATAAATCTTTTACTCTTGTTAAAGATTGGAAATATAAATGGATATCATATTTGAATCCTCCTACATATCTTCATCTACAATTATATCATGACACTTAACCAACCACTGGAGGATCGTTCCTTAGTTTCGATGTACCAAGATATTCTCAGGATAGTCTCCCCTTCCAGTGAAATCTACTAGTAGTGATTCTTCTATTTTTTTCCCATATATACTCATAATTTTGACATATTGAAAAAAATGTATTCAAATATTTTATGGTATTCAATCTTGTAATCTACTATACCAAATCTCTCTCTATTACTAGAAATGGATCATGAAATTTGGAAGCAAGATTTGTCTAATTCCTAATTTAGACCCAGTCCTATTTGGACATAACATTACCCATACATGGTCCCCCTCACTATATGAAACTTCATGTATATTCAAGTTGGAATACTTTGTCATAATTTTTTTTCTCTATGTAAATTTTCACTGAGTTGATTTAAAGCATCATCTCAGTCGAGTAAAGCAGCACCCATATCCTTCATCGTGGTCTCTCCTTCCATTTAATGAATTATTTTTGGGGGTTTGAGTTCATACACCAATTCAAATGTGATAATTATTATTAAAGTGTTAAAAGAATTTTTGTTACTATATTTTTTACAAGACAACTACATTACCCATTTTTTAGGTTTCTCAGTCGAAAACAACTCAAATAAGCCTTGAAACTCTGGTTTACAACTTCTGTTTTACCATCGATTTGTATAGGATATGAATACCTCATTTTTAAAATTTTCTCCATACATCCAAAAAGGTACTTTAGAAAATAAAATAATAAACATTAGGTCCCTTACACTAAAAATTCCATTATAGATCCCATTAGTTTCATCACTTCAATCATGAACATGCTTATACTAATTTTTTTGTGTAATGATGTTTCAGCAGTATTAAGTGTGAAAACATACTTAACTAGTGTACCAACAGAAGATTACATAGTAAATTTTTAGCATTAGAATTCCTAAGATAAAATCCATTAATATATCCTCTCAAATTACCTATGGAATTGGAAATGGTTGTAGCAACCCACCAGTACTCAAAGCTTCCTACATCATTTTTGGCCAGATTTCACATTCTTGAACATATTGGCGCAAATTCCCCAATAATTCCAACCCAAAATATTTCATTAGCTAAACATCTATAATTTTTCAAAAATTTCATATGACTTCTTATCGGTGAAGAGTTATAATATTATTATAGTATTGTTATCCGTAATAGATTTTGTCACAAAATCAAACTACAACTGTGATAAAACAATCCATTATGGTATGTATAATCTAGTTTCCTAACTCCTTAACAAGGTAATCATTCAATGATTCGGTTGGTAATCCTGATATATATCTCTCTTCATGGTTTTGATTCCCACTCTTCATAGTAATTAAATTCCCATTATCAGTGGTTGAGTGTCCTCTCCAACCTGAGATAGAGCATCCACTATAAGAAGGCCTCAAAATCATATCACAACAGTTTGACATTCCAACACTTTTGATCCTACGAGATAACTCTCTGAGTAAGAATCTATTTGAGGAAACTATGATCAATATAAATTTCAAAAAAAATTCCCTATAGATATTATTTCCAATGTCGGACTAACAAAACAATCACCATGAGTTACTTTTCATACACTGATTTAACTAATGTAGAATTAGGAAAAGCCTTTTGGTAATAAACATGAGGTGTCCCTCCAAACATGAGAACAACTCCAATTACAACACCCAAAACATCACATTACACTATGAACCCTTTAAAAAAATATGGCATCCAGAATATAGGAGATGAAATGAACATTTTGTTCGATTTTTTAAACATGTCTTGGGATTCAATAGTCCATTTAAATTCCCCATGTTTGGTTAATGTTGTTATGGGCCTTGAAATTTTTTCATACTCTTTAATAAACTCCTTTGACATACTATTATGCCCAATAAACCCATTACATGTCATTTTTTGGAACCCTTCACCCTTGTACTATTTTTATTTTTTTTTGATCCATGGAAACTCCTCCCACACAAATTATATAGGCAAAATACTCCATAGTGGAATTCCCTAAGGTGCACTTAATTTAATTGGAAAACTATGAATGGGTTCTCATATGCTTAAAAACATGATTCATCTTTTCCAAATGCTCATCCCATCCTCCATTATATACTAATATGTTGTCAAAGAACACCAAAAACACTTTCCTTAGCATCATTTCGAACATGAAATTCATAGTGTATTAGAAAGTTGATGGATCATTCATCAATCTAAAAGCAATTACTAAATATTTGTAATGCCCCTCATATGCCTTGAAGGATTTTTTACCCACATATTCTTATTTCATCTACACCCAATGAAAAACATACATGATAGTGCCCCAAAAGGTTTTCTTCTCTCCAAAGTTATACCCCCGACTCAACAAAAATAACTGCATAATTACATAACTACCCCTCCACCACATTTAGTAACTCCCTCACTCTTAAATTACTATAAAACTCACATATGATGTGTATATAGTACGAGTAGTTGGGTTTAGCACCCATAATTCCCCTCCACGTTCATTTCGTCCATGGTTTTTCTATGTTATTAAGGGACTTCTCTTTCAATGTGTTACAAATAAATTCAACTGACACAAAAAAAATCAAATTTAGACTCAACAAATAATTTTCGAAACGAAATGATAAGTTAATTTATTTTTTAAATGGGTAATAATAGAGTTCAAGTAATCATAATTTTTAAAAGTTATAAAAAAAACATTCATATATATTATACATAAACATTTTTTCTCCCCACAAAATACCTAGAGTTAGATTGCTATACATAAGTTCAACATGTATAGAGGATATGATCATTTTATTCGTTGTCAAATTTATACAAATAAATGATCAATAATGGAATAATATCTGAATTCCTATATTAACATTAGTTTATTTCATTTAAAATAAATTCAACCAAAAAAATTATTTAGGATACCACTATACACACCCTTAATAATTTAAAATTTAGAAAGGACCATATTCCTAATGTCTTTTAATTTCCATCACAATCAATAAGAAAGAGTATTTAGAGAGAATCCTATAATTTTTTTCATCTATCCAAAAAATATATGAAACTAAATGGGTGGATATAAATAATTAAAAAACTCAAAATCTAAAGCTATATATACCTAAATCTGCTTCCTAACTGAACATCAAAACTATAAATAAATGTTTAACATGCATAAAACTTGTTAAAACACAACTAATAATTATCTTCCCTACTATATTGAGATTAATTATATTAAAATCCATTAATTAATTCACCAACAACATCCTTCCCTTCATATAGAAATCCATTATTGTGGTGGCTATCTATACTATAATTTTTCCAATGAGCTGTGTTATCGATCTGTGCAGTCATGAGATGAAAACAAAAAGAGTGTTGTATTAAAGATTGTATGACCAAGTATTTGAATTCAGAACCATTATATATATTATTAAAAACATTTCTTGAATACTAATTGTATTCAATATGATTAAAATGGTTCACCAATATGCTATAAATCCATGGAATAACATTCATTCCAGTGCCTAACATTTAATGACGCACATACATCAAAACATTCAATAACATGAATACCTCACATAATGTCATGGAAAAAATAGTTTCCTTCACCTTATTTGGCGGGTCATTACCTTCAAGATGAATTCCATTGATCAATGAATAATTGGTAGTTAATTTAGAAATATAATCAAAATTTTCGTTAATGATCACCAGGGATCTATGTTGGACCTCCGTGCAAAATGTGAAAGTGTCATCTTGATCCTCACATGATCCACTATTCAAAGAATTAGAAACGTGGTTATTTGGTGAAACTTTATGAGGACCAAGGCCTAAAATTTTTATTGTTTTTAGGTTCATGAAATTTAAAAATATTCAGAATAGGAATCAATCCATCTTTATCATTTTCAGGATCCAATACTAAGATTCCATCTATCAAATCTTGTCCCTGTTTAAATACACAGGACTATCAGGGTAGGTGGAATCCATTTTGAGAACTTCTTAACATCACATCAGTTCAAAATTGCATATAAACCTGCACTAAAAAATTGATTTAACAACAAACCATAGGATAGGATGTAATGACCTTGAATTTTCATGTAAATTTTTTTCAATTAAATGAGAAATTTACGAGTCCATGAAAATTGACGGTGCGGGATTCCGAGGATCCGAGTTCCCATAATGATTTTCTGATCTTTTATTTTCGGGTAGTTCTGTAAACGTGTGAGTGGGTTTTTCTAACATTTTAGCTGGTGCTCGGAATTAAAATCTGAGGGCACTGTTGAACTCGTAGCGCCGGTATTCTCTTAAGGAGACTTTCACCTCGAAGGGAGATGGTCAAGGGTGAAAGTTATTTTTTGTGTTTTTCCATGTAAGAATAAAATAAAAATAAATGTGTGTGACATTTTATTTTTATTTTCAACACCCATGTGGGTGTTGGGATGTGGCGTCCACTAGAACTAATCCTCCATGTGGAAGTTGATCGTTGGGGACCAACAGAACCTATCCTCCTATGAGAGATTATGGTGGTGGGGACCACCCAAGGCCTAAACCTCTTGAACTCCCCTCATTATGGAGAGAAACTCCTCAACCCCCCTCATTAATGTGGAGGAGCCTCTTGACTTCCTCTAAATTAATTGTGCCATTGTACATACCATTAATATGCCAACCAAGTTAATTGATCAGCCTAATTTGAATTTGTTCCAATGATCTAAATAGAGAACTTGAGCTATTATCCTTGGCATATTTTGTGGAATTTGGAGGAAGGATCTCTTGGGAGAAATCTCTTCAACGAAGAACGCTCCACTGAGGAAGAACGCTCCAACAATGAAGAACGCTGACCCCATTCGACCTTCATCCTCGTGACTTCTTCTAACGTGGGACATCCTCATCTATATTGAATCGACAACCATACTACCTTATTACACCAACGTCATAAGGTGAAAGAGGTAGAGGTCTATTGATTATCACTTCCCAGGTTCTTCCATTCTAATTCTTTTTCGGGATTTGGGAATAGATATTGAAGAGGGTTGTGGGAAATGATGTTCTAAAATATCTTCCATGAACGGTCATGCTTTGTTCTTTCTGAATCGTTTGCTATCACTCTAAATGCTGAGTGTGCGGTCCAAAAAAACATGGTTCAACCCCTCTTCCGTTCTTCTTTAGTGTACACATCGAATTGGAGGAAGGTAACAAAGGAGACAAAGGAGATGAAGGTGACGAAGACAACGGCGCTGCCACCCACGGCCTCTGTGACCCACATCACCCCTGTGGCGTTCTGGCATCCCGGCCAAACCAGCCTCGCACACCCACGGTGCACCGCCCTCCTGTTTGAACTAGCCTTGGGCCCCCATGGTGCTCCAACCTCCGGGCCGAATGGGCTGCGTGACCAGGCTCCGTGCCCCGGCCGAGTCCCCCATGGCACTCCAGCCTCCTGGCCGAACCGGCTGCGCACCCAGGCTCCACGCCCCGGTTGAGCCTCCCTGCTACGCACAGGCCTCCCGGTTTAACGATCTTCACACCCCCACGGTGCTCTGGTCTCATGGCCGAACCTGCCTCATGCTCCAGCAAAACCGCCCTCGTCGTGGCCCTGCAAGACACCCCACGACGTTGTGCCCTTGCAGAAACTTCTAGTAGAGACGCTCCATGGACTCACGCCCTCATGACCATCCGCAGCCCTCCAAAACCCCTCACAGCCTATCGGGTCAGGCTAGAACCAGTGGGTCAGGCCGATTTTACCTGAATTGGGTCGGCTCATGCTGTGTTAGGCTGGATCGGTCTGACCGGGTCAGATCAGACCTAAGCCCACTACGACCCATTTACTTCTTTTGACCATAAAATTGGAACTGGATATTCATTTGACGAACCATCAATGGGGTTTGGAACCATGGAATGAGCCGGTCCATTGAGTGATACCTCACTGAGTTTTGGATTGATATGGGGAATGGTAAGGTTGGATCTTGCATGGATCCAATCAGGCCCTAGGACTGAAAAGAGAATAACTCACAGAACGGGCGTATGATGGACACATAGTCTATTTTGTTGAGACCCTTATGATGTGACAGACCTTTGAGACACTTCTTCGTGGGACATCATATAGTTGGAGTATTTTACTTGTGGCTTGGGAAGTGGTTTCCTCAAGCTTGTTACATAAGGAACCCTTCAACTGGATGAGACATGACAACTGTTGACCGTTTTGACTCGAACTGACTCGACTGTCCCTGTGGGGAGTGACTTGGTGATGCAGCAGACCCACAGTGGGGAATGCCTTGGTGACGCGGCAGACCCATGGTACTCGACATGAGGAGTACCGTAGTAGGCTATAAGGACGAGCTCCTCGGTGTGACGCAGAAGACCCATGGTGTGGAGCACCTCTGTGTGACATGGCAGAACCACAGTACTCGACAGGATGAGTACCTCAGCAGTCGAAGGTTAGTTGGAAGCACCTTTGTGTGACGCGGAAAGCCCACTGTACTCGATAGAGGAGGATTTCTCTAGTAGATGAGGGTTCAGAATGTTACTGGATACTACCCCGAAAATAAATCTTGGTATGAGCTGATTCAGAACCTCTGTGTTTTCCTCATGATTTAGATGGATTACTTGATAACTTAGGTATATGTAAGGGAATATACTAAAGTAAGGTTATTTGTTTTTTTCAAACATTTTGGTTTTTCCTTGAAGTATTTTGTGAGACCTAGGGGGTCTCGGGGTCCCTAATGATTATCGTTATACTCACCCTTGCACAGGCTATTCCCGCACCTTGTTGTGTTGTATGCAGATGATGGACAGTGCAGATTGAGGCTGACAGTACCAGGACCGGTTGGTGTCGAGTGGTGGTCCATAAAGCGTGTCGATACGCGGAGGAGAAAAATAGACGTGGTGTACTAAGGAGGTGATCTGTACCTACCCATCAGGTAGGAACCTCAAAGGATAATCCAATAGATTTTTTTATCTTTCTTCAGTTGTTTTTCATTTCAGTTGTACTTGTACTTTTCAGTTGGGCTAGTATTCTAGCCCCTTTTTACTCATTGTACTTACTTGTTTACTATACAGTTGACTTGCATTCGTATCTTGTTGTGTGTTTGGTTACGTGTGTTTATAGGTTATAAAGGCAATATCTTCCCAGTTTTAGGGAATACGCCTTTGGTGCTTGTCGCCTTCCCCTGGCCTATGGATGTCGGGCTTGGGGTTAGTCACGGCATGAGCCCCGGGGGATGGGTCATGACAAATTGGTATCAGAGGAGTCGGTTCTACCGTTGAACTAGGACTCTAAGGTTTTCTGTGAAGCAATAGGGTTAAGGGTAATGAGTGTATTTTTCAGTTCTAGGAGTTCATTTTTGGTGCAGTGGCCAACATATCCATACAACAGGACCCTGAATTCTGATTTTGGACTCAGTTCACGAAAACAACGATTGTGTGTTTATTTTCAAAAGTTTTCTTTGTGATATTTTGAGTCAACTCATGAGGTATAACATTCATCTCACCAGGTATAACTATTTGACTGTGTCACACCTGTTTCTTTTTAGGATGTGTCCACATAGATAGCCAGCTAGACATTCCAGTTTTTTAGGCACTGATAGCCCACCAAGTGATGAGGCCTCAGTGTAGGGACCTTTTCCAGTATAGGCACCTATGGAGGCATCAGCGGTACCACTCCCCATTGGGCCACAGATTCCACTATCCCCAACAGTAGATGGTGCACGTTGCACGAGTACTAACGCCAAAGGCATACCAGGTTCATGGGAGAGATGAACACACTGGAAGCTAAGGATTGGCTGGAGGTTGTGGTGATAGTTTTCTGATTGGTAGGGACAACAAGATATTTTATGGTGATTCATTCTGCCATCCTTCTACAAGAAGCAGTAGGCATATAGTGGAGCTTGTTGCTCTAGGTTCCCAATGAGTTAATGCTTCTCTGGGCAGACTTCAAGAGCCTGTTTCATGTGGAGTTTGTCCCAAGGACTCTTTGCGTAGTGCGTATTCAGAAGTTACTTCATCTGTAGCAGGGTAACATGATTGTGGTTCAGTACTCAGCAAGGTTCCTTGACTTCTCTTGTCAATACACAAATATTTTGCGGGACCCATTATTAAGGGCCCAGACCTTTGACCTGGGACTCAGGCAGGGGAAAAGGTCTTCAGTGATCTTTCTCAGCATCCCGACGTAGGTGGGTGTGTTAGAGAGGGCCCTCTTTGTGTAGATTTTCCTCTTCGAGCAGTTACGAATGGTGATACCCACTACCAGTCGTCATGTAGTGGAGCCTTCTGCAACTGGCAGCAGACCGATGTTGCAGAGTTCTAAGAGTACCAGATCTATAGGTGGACAACTGCATGACTCATGATAAGTTCGGGGCACCCGAAGCGAAGCCAGTCATGCCCGAAGCGGGTAGTGTTATTCATGTGGCAAGTAGGGTCACATGGCCCGTGACTATCTGACATGTCATATGGATGATCAGAAGTCGGTTGAAGGACATCCCAAGTAGAGAAAAATGTTTGATTGAGGAGGTCCTCAAGGATCAGGTGGACGTGGAAAAGGATCTGGTTGGGTAGCTGACATTGGGCGACGATTCGAGATGTTACGGCCACCACCACAAGGAGGTCCACCCCGACCACAGGGAGCAGTTGGACATGGGAGATCTCATCTCTAGCCAGTTTAGGAATATGGTAATGGTGGTTTGGAGATGATACAAGGTATGATTTGTGACTACTCCACCTTAGCTCTAGCACTTTTAGACATAGGTGTTAGTCATACTTTTATTTCCACTGCCCTCGTTCGGACCTCAGAGATTCTGACAGAGCCTTAGGCTTGATCCTTATGGCTAGAGACTTCTACAGGAGCAGATTTGACAATTACGCACTGGTGTCGGCTGTGAAACCTTACTCTAGGAGGCGAGAGATTTGACTCGGATCTCATAGTAGCAGCATCATGGCCTTACAACATCATCTTAGGTATGGACTAGTTATCTACAGTCCATCCTTAGATTGACTATATTATGTGCAATGTGTAGTGTGTCTGCATGGATGGGACCAGGTTAACTTTACTGGTGATAAGGGATCCAATGTAGTGTAGGATGGACTTACCCAAAGGAGAGTTCATCTGATCACTCATCAGTTGGATAGACTTACCCTCATAAAGGATGGAGTGCAGAGTCTGAGTTATCCTGTAGTGGTGGATCAATACATTTATATTTTAACAATGATGTCCCAGGTCTACCTCCTCATAGATAGTTGGACTATCACACTGACATGTACCCTATGAAGGCACTGATATCCACACCGGCATATCAGATGTCTCCTGCAAAGCTTCGTGGGCTATAGGTACAGCTAGAGGACTTGCAGGGTAAGGGATTCATCCAACCTAGTGTTTCTCCATAGTCATCCTTGAGACATTGTGTTGACTACCGGAGCCTAAAAAAGGTGACTGTGAAGAACAAGTACCCACTCACGAGGATTGACGACCTCTTTGATTAGCTGAATAGAGTACGGTGGTTCTCAATGATTAACCTCAGATCAGGCTATCACTAGATCAGAGTACGAGATGAGGATGTGATGAAGATGACCTTCAGGTGTTGGTATGGACATTATGAGTTTTTGGTTATGCATTCAGTGTGACCAACACACAAGCAGTGTTCATGGGACTCATGAATAGGATCATTCATCTATACCTTGATCATTTTTTAGTGGACTTAGTCAACATCATTCTGATCTACTCGGCTACTAATGAGGAGCATGCCTATCATTTGCATGTTGTACTGGACACACTCCGTGAGCACTAGCTTTATTGTATGCTCTCGAAGTTCCAGTTCTGTATCTGAGAGGTTCACTTCGAGGGACATGTCATATTGGATTCTGGACTTTTAGTGGATCCAGCGAAGATTGAGGCAGTACATTCTTGGGAGCCACCCAGAAGTGTGACAGATATAGAGAGTTTCTTGAGTTTGGCTGGATATTATAGGAGGTTCGTGCCAGACTTCTCCAGAGTTGCAGAACCACTTTCAGTGTTGATGAAGATGGTTCAACCCTTCGTGTGGTTGGAGAAATGCCAATGGAGTTTTCATGAGTTGAGGCAGAGGCTGACTAGTTTCCCCATATTGAGGCTTCCATAAGAAGGCATAGAGTGTGTAGTCAACTCTGACACATTAGGGACCGGTCTCAGATGTGCCGTGATGCAGGAGAGAGTTATTATCACATATGGCTCTCGAAAGATAAGACAACACTAGCAGAACTACTCTACCCATGACTTGGAGTTAACAGTAGTGGTCTTCACCTTGAAGATGTGGCGACACTATCTGATTGGCGAGCATTTTACTATTTACTCTAGTCATAAGAGTCTTAGGTATATCTTCTTTTAGAAGGACCTGAACCTGAGACAGCGACATTGGATTGAGTTCCAACAATACTATGACTTTGAGATAGTCTATACACATGGTAAGAGGAACGTTATAGAAGATTCACATAGAAAGAGGTCTAGTATACACCAGCTAAGTGAGGAGAGAGAGCAGTTGGTCACTCTACAGATATCCTTTATGGATAGAGATAAATAATCCTTCCTTCAGTTTCATTTGGTCACTCCCCCACTTCTTCAGTGGTTTAGTGAGGTGTAGCGTGGGGACACTAACTGCGAGACACAATGTGCTCAGATATCCATTGGACATGAACTTGATGGATTTTATGAAGGTGGGGAGCATTTTATCCTCTTAAGAGGATGTACCATGGTACCAGTGTCACTTCAGGAGGATGTTTTTAGGGAGTTCCACACATCCCATCTAGTGGTACATCTATTAGTGGAGAAGATGTACCAGGATCTCTAATGACAGCACTGGTGGCGGAGAATGAAGAAAGCAGTTGCAGAGTTTTTTATTTCAGTTCCTCACTTGACTTCAAGTGAAGGTGGAGCATCAGGTAACAGGAGGCTTGGTTCAGACTTTAGAGGTCCCGAAGTGGATGTGGGGTAGGATATCCATGGTCTTCAGGATAGGTTTTCCATGTACATCAAGGGGACATGACTCTATCTAGGTAATCGTCGACTGACTCACCAATTCAGCCCACTTCCAACAGATCAGAGAGTAGGGTTTAGTAGAGAGCATAGGATACCTCTATGTGTAAAATATTGTGCTGTTACATGGTGTACCATCAATGATTGTCTCCGATCGTGATGAATGTTTTACTTACATGCTATGGAAGGGGTTGTAGGAGGATTTTGGGATGCCGCTTTGTTTGAGCACCGCCTTCCATCCTCAAACAGATGGCTAGACTGAGCAGACCATTCAGACCCTCGAGGACATGTTGCGTGATCATTTCCTCGACCTCAGTCGCAATTGGGAGGATCACTTACCTTTGGTGTAGTTTTCATACAACAAAAATCATATCTCCACCATAGGGATGGAACCTTTTGAGGCATTATATGGAAGACCTCGTAGATCAACCTTGTGCTAGAATGACCCAGGGGTGTCAGCCCTTGTGGGACCAGAGATGGTTCTGGCTACCACAGAGAAGGTGAAGATCATCGAGGAGTGGATGAAGACTGCACAGAGCAGGCATAAGTCGAATGCCGACAGGAGACAGAGACCTCTAGAGTTCATGGATGAAGACCATGTCTTTCTATAGGTCTCACCTCGATGAGGTTTGCAGAGATTTGGCCAAGGTGGCAAATTTTCTTTGAGGTTCATCGAACCTTTTCAGGTCCTCAACATATATGGGGAGGTGGCTTACCACTTAGCTCTTCCACCTTAGTTATACTGAGTTCATGATGTCTTCCAGATATCCCAGCTGAGGAGATACGTGCATGACACTTCTCACATCATTGACCATAGTGGTCTGGACGTCGACGATGGGGAGACTATAACTGAGGTTCCAATAGAGATTGAGGATCGACAAGAGTGGGTACTTCGTGGATGGTTCATACCTCCAGTGCGCTTTCGGTGGTAGCACAGGAACCTCCAGGACTGCACACTGGAGCGGGATGCACAGATGCGTGCTCAGTACCCCAACTTGTTCTCTTAGTTTGAGTTGAGGCTTATGAGGACGTATTGACTGAGGTGGGGAGATTTTAAAGACATGGAATTTCCATGTAATTTATTTTAATTAAATAAAAATTTTATAGGTCCATTAAAATTGACAGTGTGTGATTCTGAGGCACAGAGTTCCTGAAATGAATTTCTATACTTTTTTTGGGCATGTTCCGTAAACATGCAAGTGGGTTTTCCTAATTTTTAAAACGGTTCTCGAAATTGAAATATGAGGGAACCGTTGAACTTGTAGCGTCAATATTTGATTATGGATACTTTCACCTTGATGACAGATGGTCGAGGGTGAATGTTAGTTTTTGGGTTTTTTTGTGTAAGAATAAAATAAAAATAAAAGTGTGTGGCTTTTTATTTTTATTTTCAACACCCTTGTGGGTGTTGGGAGGGGGGTTCCACCTGAACTAAACCTCCTTGTGAAAGTTGAGATGTGGGTACCACCTGAACCTAACCTCCCATGAGAGGTTATGGGGGTGGGGAGAACTCGACGCCTAAACCTCTTGAACACTACTCATTATGGAAAAAAACCTCTCAACCCCCCTCATTAATGTGAAGGAGCCTCTTAACTTCCTGTACATTAATTATGCCAATGCATATACTATTAATATTACATCCTTGTGTATTGATTAGGGTAATTTTAATTTTTTCCAACGAACTATATAATTAACATGATCTATTATCCTTGGTAACATTGGTGGAATTGGGAGGAAGGATCTCTTGGGGGAATGCTCTTCAACTAAGAATGCTCCACCGACGAAGAACGCTCTACTAACGAAGAACACCAACCCCCTTCACCCTTCTTCCTCGAGACTTCCTCCAATGTAGGACATCCTCATCTACGGCGAATCGACAACCGTACTACCTTCTTGCGCCAACATCATCAAGAGAACGAGGTAGGGGTTTATTGATTATCACTTCCCATGTTCTCCCCTTGTAATTTTTTTTTCAGGATTTGGGAATAGAGATTGACTAGGATTGTGGGAAATAATGCTTTAAAATATCTTCCATGAATGTTCATGCTTCGTTCATTGTGAACCACCTGTTATCACTCTAAACATGGAGGGTGCGGTCCAAACAAACCTGGCATGACCCCTTCGTCATTGTCCTTTGTTGAACACTTCGAAATAGAGGAAGGCGATGAAGGTGACAAAGGAAACGGCGCCCCCACCCATGGCCCCCGCGACCCGCTTCACCCCCGTGGCATTCCAGCCTCCTGGCCGAACTGGACCTACGTCCCCGCGCTTCCACGGCGCACCAGCCTTCCGACCAAACCCACCCGTGCCCCCGTGGCACTCCAGCCTCCCGGCCGAACCAGACACGTGCCTCGGCCGAGTCACCAGCATTGCTCCGACCTCCTGACCAATTCGCTTGCGTGCCCCGGCTCCACGCCTCGACCGATCCTCCTCGTGGCGCACCGGCCTCCCGACCGAACCAGCCCCGCACCCCCATGGCACTCCGGTCGCCCAGCCGAACCGGCCTCACGCCCCAACTCCTCCATTGCGCTCTGACCTCCCAGCCGAATCGGCCCCGCACCCTGGCCGAATCTACCTCACCACAACCCTCTATGTCGCCCCGACTCGTGCCTCCCACAACATTCCGAGCCACCCCAGCTTGCACCGCCTGTCGGCCCTCCTATCCACCCTGCGGCCTTGTGCCCTCACGTCAAATTCAGGCTACGCCGCTCTGCGGCCTCATGCCCTCACAGCCAAATATTGAACTCCGCAGCCCCTCGCGGCCTGTCAGGCTGGACCCAGTGGTCCGGACAAACCCAACAGGCCAGAACAGACACAGAGGGTCATGCCAGGTCAACCTGAATCGGGTCGGCTCGGGCCCACTATGCCCCCATTTACTTGTTTTGGCCATAACTTTGGCACCAGACATCCGTTTGACGAATCGTCAGTGGAGTTGGAACCATTGGAGTGAGTCGGTCCCTTTGAGTGAAACCCAACTGAGTTTTCGATTGAGATGGGGAATGTTCAGGTGGGATCGAGCATGAATCCAACTGGGCACCTGGGACTAAAAGTCAAATAACTCACAGATTGGGCATCTGATTGATGCGTCATCTATTACATTGATACCCCTATGATGTGACAGACCTTTGAGACACTTCTTCATGGGTCTTCTTGGTAGTTGGAGTATTTGACCATTGTCTTGGGAAGCGGTTTCCCTATGCTTGATATGTATAGAACCCTGCAACTGGCTGATACTTGACGACTGCTGACCGTTTCGACTCGGAGTGACTCAACTGGCCCAGTGGGGAGCGCCTTGGTGATGCTGAAAACCCATGGTGGGGAGTGCCTTGGTGACATGGCAGACCCATGGTACACGACAGGATGAGTACCATAGCAGGCTGTGAGGGGGAGTGCCTCTATGTGATGCAGCAGACCCATGGTGGGGACCGCCTCTGTGTGACATGGCAGACCCATGGTACTCGATAGGAGGAGTACCTCAGCAGTCAAAGGTTAGTGGGAAGCGCCTATGTGTGATGTGCAGGCCCACTGTACTCGATAGTGGAGGAGTTATCTAGCATACAAGGGTTTGGAATTTTACTTGATACTACCCCTAGAATAATTCTGGGTATGAGATGATTCAGAACCTATGTGTTTTCCTCGTGATTGAGATGGATCACTTGATAACATAGGTATATGTATGGGAATATACCTAAGTAAGGTTATCCATTGTTTTCATACTTTTTGGTTTATCTTTGAAATATTTTGTGAGACCTAGAGGGTCTCGGGGTCCCTACTAAGTATCTTTATACTTACCCCTGCATGGGCTATGCCTGCACATTGTTGTGTTGGATGCAGACAACGAACAGTGGTGACTGAGGATGAGAGTACCAGGACAGGACAGTGCCTGGAGGTGGACCATATGGCGCGTCGATACGCATAGGAGATGGACGGACGTGGTGTACTGAAGAGGTGATTTGTACCTACCCTTCTTGTAGGAACCTCAGAGGATGATCCAATAGCTTTTTTCTCTTTCTTCAGTTGTTTTCCATTTCAGTTGTACTTATACTTTCCAGTTGGGCTTGTATTATGGCCCCTTTTTACTTACTATACTCACTTGTTTACTAAACAGTTGAATTTCCTTTGTATCGTGTTGTGTGTTTTGTTGCGTGTGTTTATAGGTTATAAAGGCAATGCCTTCCAAGTTTTAGGGAATAAGCCTTTGGTGCTAGTCTCCAGCCCCTGGCCTATTGAAGGCGGGATTGGGGTTAGTCACGGCATTGGCCTCGGGGGATGAGTCTTGAAATAGGAACACATTTAAAGCCCTAGGTTTGTAAAATTTAGTAGTTTTATAGCATATATAATAGGTCTTTAACCCTGAAAATTCTTATAGAAGTCATCTTTAAGAGAAAAATGATATTTTATTGGTTTATTATTATGTATTCCCTTAGGAATTGTACCATTCCAAAAGTAATAGACCCAAATCACTAAAATTTCTAGAACATAGAAATCTACATACATTCATCAATCATTCGTGGATATGCAATCCAAGAAGGTAGGAGGATGCTCAGTTTCAATAAAGCAGCTTTCTAGTTGTTTATTGCTACCATTTATCCTTCAAACAGAAACATATCTCTCACTAGATAATTATGAGAGGAATATATTCCCATATTTAGCAAAAATCATGTAGTGAATAGCCTAAGGGTGACTAGAAAACTTCTAAAGTTAATTTTCATTTGTGCAATTGTAAATTTTTAATTGATAATCTATTTTTGACAACAATTTCTTATCATAGGACATATCCAAAGAGGATATCACATTATTAGATGATTTTAATCTTCCCAATACATTTATTGACCTTGGGTCAATTATTCAAACCATCAATTCAACACCTATATCATAAATGTGTGAACAATATATCTGAAAAGAAGTGGTGAAAAGACCCCTAGGGTGGAAATTTCTAACTTCCCATTTCAATTGACCAAAGGATATTTCTATTTCAAAAATATCACCACGGTATTTTTTGAGAATTAATCATGCATAGAGGGACTTCATTATTCCCATTATTAAAAAATGAATCCACTTCATGTATGTGTAATCGACAGAGAGAAGACCTCTTTAGGTTTTTAATTATATGCTTAAAGTGTTAGCAGAAATGGTCTTAGCAAATTTATTCTATAGTTAGCCCTCGAAATTGTCCCAAATCTTGATTTTTTGTCACTAGTATTGATTTAAAAAAAGTCCATATATGGACTCAATGATGTACGAAGATCCCTCATATTTGACAAGCCCGTGATTATCAATTCAAAAACTAATGATTGTTGGAGTATTTTGAGTAGGGTTTGTAGCTACCTATAGTGGTTGGATTCGGGTGAATTAGGGAATATGGGAGGGGTTTTTTGGCTTCAGTTAAGAAAGATAGGGAGGGGTCATGTGGAAAGGATTCAGTGGGAGAGGTAGGTGTGGGATGACTTGGGTGTGAGAGGGTGGTATCCTATCCAGTGACTTCATCGGTTGAGGGAGCATCCCTTTGGTTTGAGCTGATAAGAAGTCATTGTATCTGTGGAAGATTTTTGTCTTATCTATATAATTAACAATTATTTTCAATGTATAAGATCATCCAAAATTTTAATGATATTTTCTCTAGTACATGGTTAATTGAATATATATTATGATCGTAGTTTATTTTCTATATATGACATGATTTTTATAATTTATTTTTCTTTATTAATGTCAATAAAAACGGTTCATTGTGACATTTAATATATATATTTCAATTTTTCTTCAATACAATATAATCATGTGTCTCGATGATAGAACCATTATCAAATACAAACTAATTTTTTGAAATTTCAAAATAAAATATTACATTCCTTGTGATATTTGTTTTTTAGATGTCAATTTTTCATTGATTATTTTAAACAAATGCATAGGTTTTGGGTTTCTTTTTCATTTTTTAATATTCTATCTTGATTTAAAAACCCGATGTGAAAGTCCACATTAAACATCAGTTTATTATCATAAATTAAAAGTTATATAAAATTACATTTTTTATTAGTTTTCCAAATGAAATGATATTTATTATCAGTTATTCCAATGTCAATCGCAAATTCATCAACTCAAAAAACCAATGTTAAAACCCAAAAAATGGAATTATGGCCTTTTTATATAGGTACACACTTTTCATCAAATGATAATGATATTTAAATTCATGAGAACACTTCATGTGATACTAAATTTACTGATGCATTTATAATGCATGAGTAAATTATGTTTTAAGAAACACATGTATAATGCATCAAATTCATTTCCACCCTACTACTTCATCTTTTGAAACAATTCCTTTAATGATACCATACACGGGAGAATCACTAATCAATAATAGTTTAACATCTATCCTAACAACACAATTTTCATGGGATGATTGTATTTCTTTCTTGAAAAACATCATTTACATGTAATATAGCTAAACTTGTAAATATATCATATACATACATGGATTAATGGAAAATCGCATTCAATATTTCACCTTCACTAAAGCCTAAAAGACGTAAATTCATTACACTATATATTGTATAATACATAGTAACTCATAAAATCATATTAGAAAATCCTTTTGGGTATCATCCAATAGAATCCCAAAATATTATCATTAACATTAATGTGTATTGCATCATATGTATTTCCTTGTGATTACTCATCCAAAACCCTTTTGCATCAACTCTAAAATGAATTTTGAGATACCCGATGAGTCAAACGCAATCTGTAGTCTGTCAACTATAATGTGTTACCACTCAGGTGCATTTATACCATTGACAACAAATACAAATCACCAAATTTATATTTTCAATAAAATAGAGGCATCTTGTAAAGAATCAATTCTACTTAAGATATAAAGGGATCAAGCATGATCTCCATCAAACACATGTATCTCTATACCGGTGTCCACTTGTATGTACCTTATGAAAATGTGAATTATCATATATTATATTTATCTATGACATCAAGTGACTATAAGACATAGAAATACAAATGTATCTCAATCCCATAAATCTTACACAAACATCCTCAACTCTCAAAGTGTAGACTAAACTATTCGGTGAATACATCACATGTCATTCACCCTTATAGATAATCATGTCACAGAACCCTTGTCTATATATATATATAATATCTATGATCCATTTTATACTTACACATTCTATCTAAATAAAGGGCCCAGATGTCATACTCTTCATACGAGAGGAAAAAGTTCGTATTAGTCAAGCTCTAACCAACAACAATATCAACAACATAATTAACCATCCTCATATTAGCTTATAAAATATGTAGTCTGGCATAAGTAGGGTATAGAATTATAAGGTCTCTGATGATAGGTATCTCTACAACCTTAGTTAGTGGAGAATCAAATATTATTAATGCTCTCCTAGTATACAAAATAAATCTATATGACACATTATGTGGTATACTTAGTAGGAAATCCAATTCCCAGAAAGAATATTATTCTTTATTTGTGCCCCATGATCATATTCTTCATCTATATACTAGAATCATAATCGCACAAACCTCAAAATTTCATCATATCCTATAATATTCCATGATGAACATCAGTTAGGGATCACTCAAAGTCATACTTTGAGAGGACAATTATCATTAACGTTTTCAAAATGTATATTTATATGTATATTTATGAAACCAACATGAAATAATTATAAATTGAAGATTTCCTCATAAATGATACATTTTATAAACTTAATGATCATTTAAGAATATTTAATTAACCAAAAATGAGCATAGATCTATCATATCATATGTGATAAACTACCACCTAATATTTATGCAAGCTGTGCTTTTTATGGGATTTTATAACTCATTATATCATTCGTAATTCCTATCACATCTCTATTTGAGAATTTAATAAAACCCTCCCACTAAATATATAGTAAGAAGAATTTATGATTTATGAAAATTTGAATTATGGTGGGATTTAGCAATTATATTCCCAGTGTTAAACTCTTTGAACATATTAAAACTTCTTAACTTTAGAACATCAAATTTTACGATGCCAATTTTTTTGGTAAACTTGGAACTCTTTCTAATTGAGTTATTATCATCTATGGAACTCCTTTCATCAAAATTTTTCTTTTATTCTTTTTTCAAATAATACAACTATTTACATTTTTTACGTAACCATCGTATCCTAAATCCTTTTAGGATAAATTTACATTTACATTATTATGATAACTAATGAACCTATTTAAATTTTACATTATCTCTATACCCTAAACTGTTTAATGATAAAGTGTAATTTTTTTATAATATTGACTACCACAAACCTTATATAAATGGAGATATTCATTCTCATATAAATTTAATGTATCTCTTTAAATTTATCTTTACCATCACATATCCAAAAACTACATTAGTATATAAATAAAAAACACATTATTCTTCAATTGGTATAATCCATTATTAAAAATGGATGCTCACTTATTCATGATAACAAAATGTAAATATTTACATTTTTTCTTTATCATCATATATCCTTAACTCTTTAAGATATGAAGCATAAAATAACATTAATATTATACCGGTATAATCAATTAGAAAATATAGATATTCACTATCTAAATGGTAACTAAATGTAACACTTTACATTACGATCACATATCTTAAACAATTTATGATATTAATTGAAAATAACTTTAACTCTATATTGATGTAATCCTTTATTTGTTAAATTTAAACTTTTCAATGTTTAAATAAACTTATGCTAACATATTAGTTTCCATATTCGTTTCATTATATCATTCTAGGATACAATAACTGCTTTGTGTTTATAAAATAACACTTATTTTGTATTATCTATAATATTTAACAATTATGTTGTTGTTACTATTTCATATATGTTCTTCAATGTGTTCAAAAAATATATTTAAAATTTGATAATTCTTTAAGATATTCCATTGATGGGTGGTGGAATCACATTCATTAATTTTTAACAAATACATGGATAAACACCTTTACCCTTATCTTCTTTTCATATTTGTTAGAGGATCTGAAGAATTTTAAAACATGCATAAAATCAATCATCTAATTTTTTTGATCATATAATATACATGAGATGAAGATATACATCATTTAGTTAGATTCATCTGAGCGTGATACATATCTTTACATTACGATTTGATTTAACTACTCTTTTCATTAAAACATGAAGGTAAATGATAAGATCAAACAATTATTGATTGATTTTATAAACCTATATATTTACAACACTTATAAATTATATATTAGGTATAACATACCCTTAAAAATGAAATGATTTATATTACACTAATACATAAAATTGAGATTACATGGAGTTTTCTAAATATCATTTGGGTTTCTAGAGAATCCAATATATGGAATGATTATTCCCTCTCCCAAATAACCATACGTTTTAATGACCATGACTGACTTCTTATAGAATCATTGTTTAACTTAATCAACTAAATTTTCTTCTCCTAGTTTTCACTTTTCCCCACTTTCACTATCAACACAATTCCTGAATCTATTTATATCAGCCAAATTTTAAGAATGTTATTTAGAATATTATTTAATTCATTCATTTTGATGAAACATTTATATCAATGATAATAGTAGGAACTCTCTAACCAGAGTAATCCATATTTTTCTCCCATAAAACATGTTATAAAATTGAAAAAATCATACAGTATGTGTATTTAAAACACCTATCTCATTTTATTAAGAAAAAATTGTTTTCATGTCTACTTAAGAGCTAAATGAGATAAAAAACACATCTTAGAAAAAATTTACCCATGCTTCATGAATCCATGTTATCAACAAAGAAACTATTTTTCACTATTACATTAATGTTACCATTGAGCTTTGTTCTTTAATTATTTATCATCTTCAGACATTTACATATATTTAAAAAAATTATAACATATACTTTATATAATATGCTAGTTATAATTTTACAGTTTAATTAAATAACCAATAAAGTATCATGTTGACTGTTCTAACTACAGTGAAAGAAGGAAATGGTGGGAGATATATTAAAATTAATTTTAATAATTGTTTCCAAAAACCATGAGTGTGGATCTTATATGTAAAATTTATTTTTTATTTATTTTTATTGGAACAAATTATTACCTTCAATTAGGAATTTTTCATTATTGGTGATGTTTATCATCTAAAAAACATCTTTTGGATTTTTATTATTGCATTGTGAGGATCCGAAGATAGAATCCTTCGAGAGGTGTTCCACATGTACTCCTTTGATTTCCATGAAATGCCAATTGATCAACGGTGCTAGTGCAGTAATTTGATTTACATGGATTTATCATATTTATTGTTCGTTCTATGATCATGAAAGGATAACTTTTATGTTTATCATTCCTGATAGGAAGAGAGACAATTGGATTTGAGAAACAAATTTTTTTGTGTAAAAATTATCTATTCTCGATATTTGATGAAATATAAAATAGACATAACCATCTTTTTATAGAGATAGGTTTTATATTAAAATATTATTTAATTTTATACTAGCTATTAAATAACATTGAAATCCATTAATAATCCCTTAACATATAATAATAATATTATGATTATTTTTTGTGAGCTCCAAATTTTGCGATCACAAATATTATTTACCCATCTTTTTAATTAATATTTGTCACCAGAATCAATCATGGTCCATTAAAACTCCTCCAGTATATATTGAGCACCCAAATAAATATTTTATTAATAAATAAATATTTTATTCAGAATTCAATGAATAAATATTTATTAAATTATGCAATAAATATAATAAATATTTTATTCAAAATCAAGTTAAAAAATATTTTATATATGTTTGTGTAATCAAATAATTTGTTTATTAATAAACAAAAATTTATTTATTACCTTTTGAATATTAGAGATCAATAAAACGTGAATAAAATTATTCCTTTATCTTGAGAATAATATTTGTTCCAATAATTAAATTCCGATACAATTTAATCATGATTAATGGAAACACTTAGTGTGTCACCCTTTATGATTATTTCTTGTTGGCATTAGGTGGGATTCCCTAAAGTCCAAGATTACTGTCTAATAATGGGTCAAGTAACCCAAGATAAAGAACTTAATTTCACTAAGACAACAACCACATACGAACGCTAACTGTGTAATATAATCCATTTTTTACAATATCTCATCAAACAGGTCATTACAGCATGGCCATGGAATTTATGAGATGGTTTTATTCTGATAAAAGGAATAAGATATCAACATCCATAATGATTTATGATACAAATACTTCTTAAAAATATCTATTAAGGACATGATAGTCATGATGAACCCAATGTATGCAGCATTTACATGAATAATCATCATCTTGGTTTATGAAATACATCTAAGTATATAATATGTAACATGAATAAAAAATAATCTTAATATCTAACGACCATAACACATACTCGTAAATAAGAATATTCAATGATAAAAATCTTGAGGAATTCATATTATTGAGTTTTTTATCAGGATCTCTCATCTTAGAGATTACTACGTGAAAGACTTCATGAGAGGAAGAGGCATTTTATTATGAGTACTCACACCTAATAGTATATGTATTACGTTTCCCATCATAGTACATTATCCAATAAATATATATAATAATTAGTTTTATTAATATTAAATACATCGAATATAGATGTAATCAAAGTAATAATAGTCTGTCCAAAGACACAAACTTCAACAAAATCCATCATGGACTAGATCCAACAGCCTATGACCTTCAGTCCACTAGACCTCACATGATTATCATATTTGTATTTTGTCAAGTTTTTTTTCAAGGGGTACACCATTTTTTACTCCATAGAAATAATTCTCACTAAAACCTCACCACTCTAAGAAACATCTATCAATATATGATACTTTGAAACTACTTTCTTCATCTGTTGATGTGACATTTTCTATTTTTCAAGAGTCTATGCTATAATATTATGATAATATAGTGTTATATGATCTTTTCTTCTAGGTACCATGTCATGACCTTGGATGAGGTTATGTATTCATACTACTTCTTTATATCCCTTAGAAGCCGTAATATTCTCAAAATCAAATATAGAATCCATGACCATATCCTACATTGAGCTCTTATTGCTCTCAACACCTCCATTCAAAGTGAATATGTATCCCATTTGTGAATTTATGTCATCTTGATAATTTTTGAAACTAACATCAACGTATACTCTGATGACTAGTTCCTTATATCCTCTACAAAATAGGAACATATCCCTAGTAAACCTTAGATACAAAAGGATATTATTGATTTCCATTCAATAATGATAACCAAAATCAGCTTTATCTCTTCCATCGAAACATAATAAATAGACAAAAACTAGCTTATTACATAGAATAACATACATGAATGACATAGTTAATGTTTCATATGGTATCCTTGTCATTTTATTTATTTACTCATGGGCCTGAGGACACATTTTCCTAGAATGATGATTTCCATTTGATGTAGGCAAAAATACCCTCTTAGATTGTTCTATACTAAATCACTTTAGTATATTTTTAATGTATATACATTGACTTAGTCTGAGAATCCCCTTAGATCTATCATGATGGATCTTGATCCCAAGAATATATGTTGCCTCACCCAAGTCCTTCCTAGAGAAGAATTTATTCAACCATTCCATAATAGACTATAAGATTGGTATTTAATTTCCAATGAGTAATGTGTGATAAAAATATACTATTATGAAAACAAAAGCACTCCAACTAGATTGTTTATAGACAAAAGGAACAAATTTGTATTTTATGAAACCAAATTACATAATGTCCTCATCAAAATGTATGTTCCATGGCCAAGATGCTTTCTTTAATCCAAAAATAGATATTTAAAACTTGTATAACTTGTTGGCATCCATGGAATCACAAAACCTTTGGGTTGTTTCATATAGAAATCTTCTTAAAGGTTCCTGTTAAGGAATTCTATTTTGACATCCATTTTCTAAATATCAAAATCATGGAAATACACAATGAAAAGTAGAATTATGTTGGATTTTATCATTGAAACAATTGAAAATGTTTCGTCATAATCAATGCCTAGACACTATTTAAACCCTTTTTCAACTAGTCACGCCTTATAGGTACTGAAATGACCTTACATATCTAGTTTCTTCTTGAATATAGATTTGCAACCAACAGGCTTGAAATATACTAAAGGGTCTATCAAAATCTAGACTTTGTTTTGGTACATAGAATCTATTTCAGAATCTATGGCCTCCTACCACATGGAAACATCAACGCCACTTATTACTTCCTTGTAAGTTATAGTATCATAATTATCAAAAAATAATGAGTCACCATCCTTGGTGACTAGAAAACCATACCATTCTGGTTATCTAACCTCTCTAGTACTCTTACACAATAATTTTGTCTTTGAAACCATTTCTTCTTCCACATGGACTTATGGAATTATTTCATGTTCTAACTCTTATGTATCTTGAGCCTATACTTCATCAAATTCTATCTCACTCCCACAATCTCTTTTAGAGATAAGATACTCATCATGAAATTTGTGACTTCTGTCAACCACAACCATTTTTTTGAACGATTTTATAGGTAGTATCCCTTTATTTCTTTGGGTTGTCCTATAAAGATACACTTTGTGCCTTGGGTTGCGAGCTTATTACCATAAGATTCCTTGACAAATTCTATGCAACCCCACACATATATGTAATACAACACAAGTTTCTCTAAATTCCTTATTCGGTGTGGTATAACATATATTTCCTTAGTTAGAAATCAGTTTAATATGTAAGTTCTTTTTTATAATGGTTATCCCCAAAAGGATAATAGAGGAATCACACGACTCAACATTGATATCATAATGTTCAATAAGCTGTGGTTCCTCATTTCTCTTACACCATTCTACTAAGGCACAAAATTTGGAGTGAGTTGATATAATATCCCGAACATCTATAAATATTCAACACAGTCTTGATTAAGATATTGTCCACTATGTTCTAAGTAGAGTTTCTTAATATTCTTACAAATATGGTTCTCAAATTTATTCCGGTATTCCATGAATTTATCAAAATAAGATAACTTATTACTCATTAATTAGACATGCCCATATCTACTAAATTAATCAATAAAAGTTATGATGTATGAGTACTCACCCCATGTACGGTCCACACACATTAGTATTAACTAATTCAAGAAGCACTTTGTCCCTTTCATCTTTCCCACAAAATGGGGCTTTGTTCATTTACCCTTGTAAAAATGTCTGATATACACCATGTTTTTTAGTTCAGAAGAATCTAATTATCCATCTTGATGCAATTTAGTCAATCCCTTTTCATTTACATGAACTATCCAGTAATTCTAAAGTTGGCTGTGGTATGATTCATGTAAAGTAACTTTTTTATCGAATTCCGTAACTTTTTTAGTGTAATACAACACATAAAGACCATTATTTAAGTATTCCTTACCAAAACAAATGATATATTTATAAAATAAGAAACATTTATTCCCAATATTAGAAGAAAAACTATATGTATCTAGTCTCGATATGGAAATAATTTTTTTGGTATCTAAAGGCACATAATAACAACCCTTTAAATCCAAGGTCATTCCTATTAGGAATGTGAGCTCGTAGTCCCTAATAGCTACAAAAACATGTTTAACAGTAGTGGTTTCTCATAGATCTTCATCCTATCCTTAAATATTTATGAATCTACTTACTTATAGTATTTTACTACATATGTGGGAACCATAGGCCATATCTAATACCAAATTTATATAAAATATCATGTTCCCTTTATTCTATGACTAGGAGTTGTTTTTTTAGTGGCCCCTGTTTCCACATGTAAAATAGAAAACATCATGTTCCCTTGCCTTCCCATTTATCTTCCTCTTCTTGGAAGGGTATTGAGAAGCTTTGGAATTCGATCTATTCACTTTTCCATTCCATTTTTCACCATAAATATGGAAGGTTTTTCGTACTTCATATCCTTATAAACATGGGGAATAAGTGTGAAAATATATGGAAGAGACTTCTCAATGTTGTTCATATTAAAATTCACAAAAAAGATAGATAATATTTGAGAGGATGATGATAGAGTGAGATTAGTAACTGGTTCTTTAGATAGTTTAAAACCAAGATCCTATAAGCACTTAACGTTTCAACTAAGCTTGAATATGTGAGGCATAGATGGGGGAACCCTATCCAATATTTTTATGAAAGAGTTTTTTTGAAATGTCAAATTGATCATGTCTAGATCTCTATAGGTAAATACCATGGAGGTTCTCAAGCATGATATATTCATCCATGTTTTTTGGTGACGTCATTATTTCAGTAAACATTGATGAAAGCATCAAACATTGAACATCGACCACATTACTCAAATTAGTTCATAGAAAAAGAATTATTAATAAATCACCTATTTAGTAGGTGGATAAAGCACTGAGTATTATGGAATGAAACATTTCTATTCATGGTATTGCACAACCCATAGGCATCTAAATCACTCATGGAAGCTACTATCAGTTAGGTTGTTATATTTATCCAATATTTACTGTAGGGGAAGTCTGGATGATGTGATTTCCATTTTATTATACAATTAAAATATCATATTATTATTACATTTTAATAATTAAAAATTCTGAGATAAACAGTAAATAAATAAATTATTTTTATTAAATATCCCACTATTTTATCAATTCTTAATATCCCTCACCATTGAACATGGGATATCTAGTTTCTATGACATTCTTGTGGAATGGATCCCCATTACTTTTCTTAATGATCTAGACTTTGTCTATGACAACCATAATAAATTAATTTAGTTATGTGGTCTTTCCAACTATAGGCTTGCACATACATGGTCCATTGAGAGGATTCCCCTATCATGAAATCATAACCTAGATTTCCTCAGCACTTGCCTCCAAATTTGTATTAAATAGAATTCGGTTGTTAAACTCATTAAAAGTTCAATTAATCCTATCCAAAACATTATTGAGAATTCCCCAATTAAAATAAGTGTTTATAATTTAGACTTATACTACACTTAGTTTTATGCTTTCATTCCCATAAAATTAATGGAATTCTTCTTCTAAATTAATATTAGGTTGAGGGACTGTAATTAATTTAGGAACAAATTTTATAATGATTTATCCTTTACATTCCTTGTTAATATTAAGTGGATGTAACTTAATTAATTAACCTTATTTGATAAATCATTTACACATAAATAATTTATTTAATTGTCATCCTTTCATATTAATTCATTCATTTATGAGAATGTGTTATTACATGTATAAAATAAATAATGCATAGACAAAAATAAGTAAATAAAGTAAATGACCTAATAATGAGTTTATGTAATGGTTGATTTAATGAGTGGAAATTTAATCAACCTATAACCTAGTGGAATAATTCCATTTTCCAATTATGGAATGTGTTATAGAATTCTACCTTTATATCTATGTATCACCAATTTGGAATCATCATGGTTTCATCTTGAACCGCCTCTACACACCTTTGGATACTCCCTTAATTACAAGTATTTATTACTCACACACAGAAGAGTGGTACCAAATTATTGGTTAAATGGGACTATGTAAATGTCCTTGAGAACACATGTACAATATAATAATTGATAGAGGGATGACTTTCAGGCCATCATTTAATTCAATATTAAATAATTAAAAACCCATGAAAATAAATTCCAACACATACATAGGTCTTATCCCAGCTCATGATCATTCAAATATGCAATGAATACACAAAAGTAACTAGACAAAATTCATTTATTTATTAATTAACTATTATTAAGATAAACACGATTTAATTAAATGATTAATTAAATAAATCC
The DNA here is from genome assembly GCA_963277665.1 of Viscum album. NCBI lineage: Eukaryota > Viridiplantae > Streptophyta > Magnoliopsida > Santalales > Viscaceae > Viscum > Viscum album. Next base: position 863,794,871 of record OY728132.1, on the reverse strand, counting down.
CTTTCATATTAATGATCATCCTATATTTATTGGAGATACCCATCATTGAAGATATTCATGGAAAATAAATGGAAGAACCAATAATGAAATATTAATTATAATAAAGTAATAGAGTATTTTATATTTTGGAAACCATTATTAAATTTTCAATTATAAATTTGTGTTTCAATAAATAAAATATGGTTTTAATTCATTATTTTCTAAATTTAATTAAATTTTTAATTATATACATTAATGGGAGACTACATGATGTGTATAGTCCATCTACACATCGTGTACCTCAGTTTTCGTGTATCTAAGTCACAAACCTTGGTCTTTAGTTTGATAACCTGGTTGTAATACATGATATGTACATGAAATCAACACACCCTATATTTTCTTATTGTGTTCCACATTGTCTGGGTCAACATGCAGTGTGCAGTAAATGCACCACATGTAATTAGATGCTTGGTGCATCGAGCTACAATGTGCAAGGGGACTCAACATGTATTCCGGCTAGATGAAATGTAACCCAATTTTATAGGCCAATGATTTAGAACTTCCTGATGTCATTTTCAATCATTCCTCATCTATTCTTGAACCATTAAGAAAATTAAACGTTGAACGAATATGATTAGTATGTCAAGTCATGTTAATTAAAATCAGATTAAATAACGAATAACAAGAAAAGAAAATTCAAAAATGGTTTCTTAGGGATCAACACTCAAATAAATAATTATAAATTTAAATGTGACCACTTCAATTCAACTTGGTGGTTTCCAGAATAGTGGAATCTTTTAGTGGTGGGCGATATATTAAATTTTATTTTAAAAATCGTTTCATGAAACCATGAGTGATGATCTTAAACATATAATTTAAAATTATCCTTTTTAAAATTGGATGAAATTAATACCTTATATTTGCAAACATTTTTCATTGATAATGTTGATCGTCCAAAAAAACCATTCTGGATTGCCTTCATTGCATTGTGAGTTTCAAAGGATAGAATATCTCTAGCGGTGATCCACATGTGCTCCTTTGATCTCTGAGTAAATCCAATCAATCTCATGGTGCTAGAATGACGAGTTTATTGTCTCACATTACTCATGTTGATCACTCATCCTTCAATCATTAAGGGATATCTCTTACATTTATCATTCTAGAGATGAATACATAATGGTGGGCTTGAGATAGAATTAATTGTGTGCAACTATTCTCTATTTTTGATATTCGGTGAAATATAAAATAAGCATAAAAATATATTTATAGAGATAGATTTTAGGTTAAAATTGTATTTAATTTATTATCATCCATTAAATAACATTTAAAACATTTAATAACCCCAGTCCAAATAATAATAATATCATTATTTTTATTTTTTGCTTTGCGCCAACTTGCGTAGTAACAAATATTATTTTACTGTCATGTTAATTAATATTTTTCAACTGACTCGGTCTTAGTCTACTCAAACTTCTTTAGAATTTATTGAACACCTGAATAAATTATTTACTCATAATGAAATATTTTATTCAAAATACACCAAAAAAATATCTATTAAAGTATTCAATAAATAAAATAAAAAAATTTATTTATAATATAGTGAATAAAGATTTTATATATATTCATGTAATAAAATAAAATTTTTACTAGAAAATAAATAATTATTTGTTACTTTTTTAATATTAGTGATCAATAAAACTTGAATAAAGTCATTCCTTGGTATTGAGAAAAATATTTATTCTAATAATTTAAATCAAATATTATTTAATTGAGATCAATGGAAATACATAGTGTGTGAACCTCTAAGATTATTTATTGTTGACATTAGGTGGGCTTGCATAAAGTCTAAGATTACTATCTAGAAATGGATCAAGGAACCTTAGAGAAATAAATTAATTGTGAAATGGTGACAACAACATATAAGCACTAGCCGGTGACCTCGGGTGTGGCGACATAACGATGACAGTGTATATTAGGTAGGTTAGAGAAATCCAGGAGTTGATTTAGGATTGGGGAATTTTCTGGATTGTGTAATTTTGGGTTGGACTTCATGTTTTCTTTGGCATATCCCTTTGGGCCATTTTATGTAGTGTATTTTATGCAGTACGGTTTGTGATGCTAGAAGTTGTGGGATGACCTATAGTGGTATGAGACGTTGATGGGTATGAAATTCTTGTATTTGCTGAGGTTTAATTATTATGGGACTCCAACAATGATTTATTCATGTTGATGATAACATTATTTTGACACCTCAAATGACAGACATTGGGGAGGACCTATTGCATTGAGTGATAACATTTAAGGGAACGACAATGTCCTTGAGTGATGGCTTTGATGATGTCCTATGGTGGAGTGGTGTCAATTATCCTTATTTATGTTCTCATGTGTACGAGGATGTCGTGGTTGGTATTTGTCACCTGTTTTTGGGCCTTTATGCCTCTATGTTGGGTCTTAGGGACCTTTCTTTGGGATTTTGTCATATTTTTTGGTTTGATTTAACAATTTTCTATTTTAATGTTTCACTTTGTGCCACATGATTGTTTGGTGTTGTGACTACTTTATTTTCATTAATAATTCTTAGGGTTGAGTGTGATCCATAACTAAAATTTCCTACTATTTCCTTTTTCAATATATCTCATCGTGTAGGTTGCACATATGTGTCACTGATGCACCCGATTTGTGTATACATTTTCATATACTCTATTGAAAAATAAGAACAAGTTTTCAGCAATTACCTTCTGCTTAGTTAAAAAATACATTGATTTTTGGTGATCTTGTTCATTTTCAGAAGATTTGTGGCCAAATGAAAAAAATGGAGGAGAACCAAGAAAAAATATCTGAATACACGTTGTGTACTTATATACACGCAATGTAGTTTCAAGCTTAGACACGAGTTGACCAGGACAAGTACATTCCCATGAACCAGAATCCAGGACATGCCTTGTTCTGAATCTACATGCCCTGAATAATGCTCTAGAAGCAGTTGGTGGCCTCGAAGAGTCTACACGCCCATGTGGTCGGCTGAAGGAGACACGTCGTGCGCCATTTATACACATCATGAATGAATTTATAGAAGCATTTGGTGGCTGAAGTTTGAGACTACATGACATTTATGGCAGCACTACATGTCGTGTGCATTCATCTACATGGCGACATCGTGTTCCAAGTCCAAGACGACATGTTAGGCTACCTACCAGTGGAGAAAATGGAGGCAAAACACATTGACAAAAGTACACGGTGTGTACCTTATCTACACTCTATGTACTTATTTTTTCTATGAATGAATGCATTGGCCTCTAGACCAAGATAGGAGTGGTGTGGAGAAAAATTATCGAGAAAATGATGAAGGCCCAATGGATTGACGCTCTATCGTCGTACTACCACCGTTCTTCCGTCTACCGAAGAATCATTCCTTTTTCAAAGTTCCAAGCATGATTTCATCAAGTATCAATAGTTCTGTGTTTATCATTTTAAATATGTGTAACTAATCACACAGTATGTTGGGTTTGTGGAAGCTGATGAGTTGTAATTTGAATTTAGATGCCCTAAATATGTTTGTTTTAATAATATCTTCTTATTCTTCTTAAATCACATCATATTATCACTAGAAATTTTATACCAGACCAAGTGCATAATTTTCACGGATTCAATAGATGAGTAACGCTGGAAAACTACATGACCATTGGATGTATCCGTAGTCTCAAAATGTACTAAGTCAGATAAATATCTGTTAAACACAAACCATCGGACTAAGGAGTTAGTTTCTTCAGATCTAAATATAAGGATTACTGGGCCAAGGAAACTTAATTAAAAATTAAACCCATAGTGTTGGATTATTGTGAACAACACAACCTCATAAGAAATTATATTTAATAATCAACTTATCTCAAATCCATAACCCCACCAAATTTCTATCTTTATTTGCATCAAAATCAGATTTTCCCATATTCACTTTCATTCCAGAAATTAATTTGTTAACAAAATCTTAAAAACCAATTGTTCTTTTTGTATCTAAACAACCAATAGAAATCGACTCTAAATTCCGAAAACTTCACTTAAAAAAATACAAACTAATTTAATAAAGTTAATATAACCTCTTAGTTCCCTATGTATCGACCCCTTACTGGATTTATACTTGTTAGGGTAAATATAATTTGGGACACCGAAAACATACCTTCGGTGAAACAACTCGCCAAATTTTGGAGTCGTTTCCTGGGAATCTAGAGTTAATTTTATACTTGTTTAAATTAAATTTCTATTAAATTTTAGTGAAAATAAAAATCAGAAATTCACAAAAAACATTTTTCTAATCATATTTTTTTTATCGTTCTTTTTCATCATTTATGTCTGTAGTTTTGTTTTGTTTTGTGCAGGTCTTTCGTTGTATGAGTGGCCGCCTCACGCGTTCCAGGAACACTGAGTCATCATGGTTTTTCCCACCTGACCCGGAGATCGAATGGAATTTTTTGAGGTGCCAACGACCACTCATGGATGAACACAACCAAATCACTCCACTAGTGCAGAACGAGGAATATAATCCAACTGTTGTCCAAGGAGCTGGACAACAGTTAGGAACAGATGACAATTGGAACTAGCAAGCTCCACTTGCTCTAGGATATGGCCCGTAGTTTCTCCAACAATTTCAACCAGTGTGGATGCTATATTTCAACCTTGGTCTAGGGCCATACTACACTCCTTAGGACCAACAAATTCATGCCAGTTCCCCTTCCTCAGTAGCCACATCCACGTCATACTCTCACAGAGTATGGTATTCCATCTAACCATGGAGCTGATTTGGGCATCGTCTGACAACCAATTCAAGCCCAACATTTCGAGATAAATCCTTCTATCATGTGGCTGATCCAGGACACTGTTCAATTAGGCGGCCTTCCCAGCGAGGATCCCAATGCTCATCTCTCTAATTTTCTGGAGGTCTGCGACAGGTTCCTCTACCATAGAGTGTCCACAGACACTATTTATCTTCTCCTCTTCCCCTTTTCTATAAGATATAAGGTGAAATATTGGACTAAAGTATTTCCACAACGATCTATCCTCACCTGGGAGGAGCTAGCCCATGGGTTCCTATCCAAATTCTTCCCACACTCAATGAAGGTTACACTACGGAATGAGATCCCCAATTTCCAGCAGCATGAGTCTAAATCGTTGTACGAATCCTAGGAGTGATCCAAATAGATTCTTCTCAAGTCACCACACAATGGACATCCACATTGGATGCAGGTCCAAACCTTTTACGGAGGGTTGACAACTAATACCAAGTCTGTGGTGGATGCTTCTGCTGGAGGTACGGTAATGAGGAAGTCCCTCGAATAACTATTTGAACTACTGGAAGATATGTTTTCCAACAGATTTTAGTAGCATTCTGAATGGGTAACATAGAAACAAGGTATGCATAACATAGATACAACTACCATGATAGCTGCTCAGTTGGATGTTGTGTCCAAGAATATCAACACCCTAAATCTGAAGGGCACCTCCCAAGTACATGCGGCGAACCATCTGACATGCAATGAATACGGTGATAACCACATAATGGGAGAATTATAGGGTTCTTATGGAGGATCATCGACAAGAAATAAATGTTATGTTACACAAAATCGATGCCCCAACCCGTACCGACAGTATCAGAATCCGGTATGGCATGAGCAAAAAAATACAGGCTGGGGCCAACAACAGCAAAACCATCCACCCTAGTGACCACCCAACTACAACCATCCTCCCTATCAGAACTAGTACCAGAGGAAGCAATAGAACCAACATGGATATTATTAGAAGAAAGGGTATCATAACCCTCTCCCATAGTAGTCACGACAGCAACCACCTCCACCAACTCAACAACCTCCATAGCAGGAGAACACCTCATGGTAAGCGGATCTTATGACCAAATTCATATCTACTACTGAGACCAGGTTCCAAAATCAAGAGGCAACAATTCAAGGCCTGGAGAACCAAATTAGCCAGTTGGAGAACCAACTCTCCAGAAGGTAACCAAATACTCTACCAGGAAATATAGAGAAAAAATCGAGAGAGGAAGATCATGCTATCATACTCTGGAGTGGAAAAGAGCTCTAACAGAACCAACCAGCACAACCAGGTGTATCAACACCCTCTGAAGATGAAGAAGGTATCAATACCAGCCCCTCCGAATCCAAAATCCCATAGAAGAAGGCTTCAAATAATAATGGATGGTGGTTTTCAATCCTTTTGTACCTTCCTTACTCTTCTCAGTGAGATTGAAACAGAGAAAGCTAGACCACCAGTTCAGCAAATTCATGGATTTGTTCAAGAAGCTGAGAATAAATATCCAATTTGTAGAGGAACTGATGGAGATGAATACTTACGCCAAATTCATGAAGGACATACTCTCCAATAGAAGAAAGGTAGAGTATCTAGGCACCATTTCCTTATCCAAGGAGTGTTATGTAGTCATCGAACTCTCAATTCCCCCAAACTCCAGGATCCAGGTAGTTTCACTATTCCATGTACCATTGGACCATGCAAGTTTGGTAAGTCCCTCTGTGACTTAGGGATAGCGTGAACCTCATTCCCCTTGGTGTTTTCTAGAAGCTCGTGCTCCATGATTTGAAGGCTACCCGAGTAGCCCTTCAACTTGTTGATCGATCCATCAGACATCTGAAGGGACTACTAGAGGACTTGCTCCTCAAGGTGGGTCTATTAATCCTTCCAGCTTATTTCATCATCCTCGACATGGAGGATGACCATGAGGCACATATCATACTTGGAAGACCTTTCCTAGCCACTGGAATGTTACTCATCGACATACACCAAGGGGAGTTGATTTTCCGGGTAGGAGATGAGAGAGTCCCCTACGATGTACTCAAGGATATTAAACATGAATCATTGCTTGAGAATGAGGAATGTTACACTATAACCACAATGGATGATCATTTGAGCGAAAAGAGGAATGATCTGGAATGTTATTTTTCAGATACCTTTGTTTTTTCAGACATTCTAGATGAAGAACCCCCAGAGGACATGCAATTTCTAGATGGCCAGGGCAGCCACTATTGGCAATGTATGGTTATTCCTGATAGTCTGGAACGGGAATAGGTGCAACCACTTGTACCTTAGATTTTGAAGGCACCTGAACAGGAACTGAAACCTCTTCCATCTTCTCTAATGTATGGGTATTTGGGACCCAATCAAACATTGCATGTCGTACATAATGCAGAACTATCACAAGAGCAGGAAGATACACTTTTACAGTTTTTGAAACAACGGGCACACACAATTGGGTGGACAATTGCTGATTTAAAAGGAATCATCCCTACCATTTTCACCCACAAGGTGCTACATGAAGAAGGATTCAAGAAATCGGGGCAACCACAGTGGCACCTAAATCCCCCCGTGAAGGAAGTTAAAAAAAAGAGGTGATTAAACTATTGGATGTCATCATCATCTACCCCATCTCGGATAGTCCATGGTTGATTCCCCTCCATGTGGTACCCAAAAAAGAGGGGTATCACTGTAATTTCAAATAAAAATAATGAGCTCATCCATACACGCACTGTCACGGGCTGGCGAGTCTGTGTGGATTACAGAAAGCTAAATGATTCCACATAGAAGGATCATTTCCTGCTGCCATTCATTGATGAAATGCTAGAGACACTAGTAGGGCACAACTTCTATTTCTTCCTTGATGGTCATTCAGGATATAACCATATTTCCATTGCTCAAGATGATCAGGAGAAGAGAACATTCACTTTCCCATATAGTACATTTTCTTACCGGATGATTTCTTTTGGCATGTGCAATGCCCCCTTCACCTTCCCGCACTGCATGCGTGCTATCTTCCATGACATGGAGGAACAAATACTAGAGAAATTTATGGATGATTTTTCCGTTTATTGCAAATCATTCACCACTTGTTTATGACAGCTAGAGATAGTTTTGGAAAGTTGTGATAACACAAACCTAGTTCTGAACTGGGAAAAGGGTCATTTCAAGGTGCAATGTGGCATCGTCCTAGGCCAAAAAATCTCAACAAAGGGGATAGAGGTGGACCTAACCAAGATAGAAGTCATTTCATGACTACCTATTCCAACTTCTATCAAAGGCATCCACAGCTTCCTGGGGCAAGCCTGTTTCTACAGGCGGTTTGTCAGCGACTTCTCCAAAATAGAACAACCCCTAACCAATCTTCTAACAAAGCATGCCATATTTGAGTTCAATGAGGCATGATCCATAGATTTTTATCATCTGAAGCAGCTTCTTGTGGAAGCTCCAGTGATGATTTCTCCCAACTTGGAAGAACATCTTGGGGTGTTGTGTGATGCCAGTGACTATGCAGTGGAAGCAGTCTTGGAACAGCAGCTCGATCAAATTTTATGACCTATATATTATGCCATCAGGATGCTCAATGAGGCTCAGATCAACTACACCACCACGGAGAAATAGATTCTTGCAATGTTTTTCGCATTTCCCAGGTTCCCTTCTTACATAGTGTTGTTTAATGTTATTGTTTATACTGACCACACATCACTAAAGTACCTACTGAATAAGAAATATGTGAAGCCCCGATTGATCTGTTGGGAACTCCTATTATATGAATATGATATGGAGATCCGAAATAATAAATGGAGTTATAACTTTGTTATAAACAATCAATCCCGCCTCGAGGTACCTCATTTAGAGAAGGAGGAATATTTGGAGATCAGGGAGGATTTCCCTGATGAACACCTATTTTCAGTCAATGAAATGCCTAGACCATGGTATACAGATATTGATAATTTTTTGGTTACATGTATCATTCAACCTGACCTCTCATTCATGCATTGGAAGATTTTTTTCTCTAATTTGAATAGGTACATTTGGGAAGATCCCCTGCTATTCCGATCCTATGGCGATGGGGTAATCCATCATTGCATTCCTGAGCATGAAGTTCACGGCGTCCTAGAGTTCTGTCACGCCTCGCCAGTTGGGGGACATCATGGACCTAACTTTACGATCAAAGATCTTGTACTCTAGGTTGTTTTATCCCACCAAGCATAAAGATGCTCGGGCCTTTGTTTCCTATTGCGATCGGTGCCAGATGACTGGTAACATGGGATGTTGAGCTGAGATACCCCAGCACCCAATCCTCGAGGTCAAGATTTTCGATGTCTGAGGCGTAGATTTCATGGGTCCCTTTCCCCCATCTTATGGGAACACTTACATCCGGGTTTGCGTCAACTGTATCTCCAAGTGGGTGGAATCCACTGATATAGAACACGACCTAACCAAGGTAATCATGATATTTTAAAAGAAAAATATTTTTAGAAGGTTTCGATTTCCATGAGTACTGATAAGCAATAGAGGGAGCCACTTCGACAACTCACTGATGAGAGGAATACTATCGATTTATGGAGTAAAAAATAATATGGGGACACCATATCATCCCTAATCCAGTGGACAAGGGGAGCTCTCCAACTGTGAGCTCAAGCAGATCCTGGATAAAATAGTAAACACTTCGAGGAAGGACTAGTCCAAGAAGTTAGATGATGCTTTGTGGGAATATCATACTGCTTTCAGAACACCCCTGGAAATGTCCCCATTCCACCTCATCTTTTCCAAGCCATGCCATATACTAGTGGAATTGGAACACAGAGCCTACTGGGCTGTCAAGGTCCTGAATTTTGATATGAAGGAAACTGAAGGAAAGAGAATGTTCCAACTATCAAAACATGATGAATTCATATTAAAGGTGTACAAAAACACTATGATTTATAAGGAGAAGATGAATGATATTCACGAATAGGTGATTTCAAAAAAATATTTCCGACCCAGTGATTAGGTACTTCACTTTTACTCTCATCTCTGCTTATTTCTAGTAATGTTAATGTCACAATGGTCGGGAAAATTCCAAGTCATATGCCTATTCAATCATGGAGCGGTAGAAATTTGTGGAGAGTATTGTCAACCATTGAAAGTGAAGAGGCAATGGTTGAAGGCATACCATCACATAGACAACACGGCAGGAACATTGTCCACCATACAACTTATGTAAGAAAAGGTAAGTAGGTCGATATAACGACCTAAAACAAAGGCGCTACCTGGGAGGAAACCTACAGAATATACATTGTGTTCCCACTATATACACAATGAGTAATTTTCTTTTTCATTTATTTTCTATCTATTTCATAAATATAGAGTATCTAAATAAACTGGGATGATGTTGGTTCCGATGGTAAGGTCACTGGAATTTATCCGAGCCGACCCCAGTTCAATCCTCCTGACCTACCTTCAGCACAGGGTTCCTCCTTTTTATATTTTCTTACACAGCATGTATAGTAAATTTCATATATATATATATATATATTCTTAGAATAAAACACATGTTGGTGATGGATCGGTTGGCCAAGATCGTAACCCGGTTCCAAAATACCCAGGTTCGAATCTTGACAACCGCCCTATTTCAATCATTTACCCTTTTAATAAAACCACACAACATGTCTTTCGATATACATCGTGTGTGACATATTTTTCCTTACTAATTTTAAAACATTTCCATATAAAGTAATTCATGTGGATGAAGATGGAAGATTGGGAATGTTTCGGCCCTGGTTCCAAAAGACCCAGGCTCAAACTCTGCTAACCTCTCTGCTTTATCCTCATCTTGTATTATTAAAGACCACATGTCGTGTATTTCTTTCTTCTCATGTACATCGGTTGTATAGATTTAATATATATAAAGGGTAAATATGGTAAGTAGTATAACCTTCGATCTAGTGGTTGAGGGCTTCCATTCGGAATGGCTGATCGCTGGTTCGAACCTCGCCCCAAGCACTGGACCAAAGTTTGTACTTCTCTTCTTCCAATTTTCAAACAGGCGCCCTTTATTTTCCCACTACATTACATGTAATGTTAAATTTTTAAAATTCGGTGTATATATAACCATTTTTATTATTTTTAATTAATATTAATTATTATATAGTTTACTATTATAATTATATATATATATATATGTTTAAAAAAATTCGAGATACATAGAATATAGTCCAGATATACACGTCATGTACCTCGCCTATTTAAGTAGCAGCCACCCGGCTTTATGTTCTGTCACGTGGCGTATCCCCTCTTCATGTTTCTTCTCCTATACGACACCCAACCTCTCTACTTCCAAATTAATATATTTTTTTCGTTTCAGGTTGTTATTTCTACTGCATTACGATCATCGGTCAAGGTACGTCCTTCGGCTTCTTTGATACATGACCATGAAATGAAGAACACTTTTTATATACTTCTGTACACGACCACACACAAAGTGATTTTCAATTTGAATATACATGGTTTGTATGTTCGGTACACACCATGTACCATCCCCGATCGTGCCCGAGTACCATTGCACACGGCCTCACACACCATTTTCATAGACACGGCGTGTGTGTTTGAGACACGTCGTGTATGTCATTTCTTTTGGATCCTCTGTGTGTAGCACTTAACACGTCCTCACATACCATGTTCATATACACGGAGTGTGTGTTCGGTACACACCGTGTATACCATTTCTTTTAGTCGGATTGTGTCTAGCCCTTTACACAGCCATGTTAATTTGATCATATACACAACGTGTCGACACCGTACACGGTGTGTCCTTTATGATTTAAACTATTGAACAAACTTAGTCGTGTCTTTACTCAAACATGACCATGTATACATTGCATGCACACGGTGTGTATCCTTGATACACACCTTGTCCCCTTACATGGTCTATCTTCTTCTCCTTGGCGTGTTTATCCCGAGAACACGAGATAATACCCACCTTCCACTAAACGTCGTGTACTCTAGATGTACACGTCGTGTACATAAATTTTTTAGTGTTTTTCACATATTATTTATTTTCTTTTCTTTTATTTTTCCTTTTTTGGTTTTTTTTCTCTTCCAGGTAATGAATGACCGATATCCTTCACGTGGGATGTGGCCTGCCTTTGCCACTAAGGGTGAGACGCCCATTTATCGTCGGATTCGACTCCGGCCTGTGAAGCAGCCATACCCAGCCGCTCCAATATACATGATCCCTACATTGGCCATCCATCCACCACCCAATGCCTCAGAGAAGGATGGTTTTAGTAGCACAATGACTCCACCACCCCATACCGAGCTTCTGAGCACCAGGGTTTCTTCTCCACCAGCTGTCGCACTACCTGTGCCCCCTTCAGTATATGTTGGCCCCACATTGACCGCTTCATCTCGCAGACCTCTATCTACTACAGTGTATCCATCCCCAAAGATAGATCTTGCTATTGAATCTCCCCCTAGGTTAGGAACTTTAGGTGTTCTCTACCCGTGCATGGTGTTTCCGGTCACCGACTTGGCACATGACAGGATCTGGTGCTTCTCTCACCGTCTGATTATATTGAGTGGTGTCTACCTCAACAGCAGCATTCCTCAGCAGCTTGGCATCTGGGGAGTGTTATAGGATCTCCTTGGACTCACTTCACTGTTCACTATTTTCCAGGTCAGCACTCATATATTCTGCAATTTATTTGTGGAGTTCGCTGCCTCATTTGAGTTCGACGGAGCTGAGTATCAGGAGACACCTGGTGATGCGGTACCCATGATTCAATTTCGGCTGGGTGGCCAATGTTTTTCCCTCACCATGACTGAGTTCATCCGCGGGTCCGGTTTCTACCCCCATCCTATCACCCCACCCCCTATTTCTACCATGACCAGGCCTGAGCGATCTGAGCTCTTGGCTATGTGGTAGGATATTGCTGGGTCTGACCACCGCTACACCACTACCTTGCAGAAGAGTACCCTCAAAACTCACCCCATCATTTTTTCACCCACCAGTGCTTTAGCGCCATTCTTTTCCCCGCCATGAGGATATGGAAGTCATGACCGTTCGTGACATGGATCTTTTTACCCGTGTCATCTGGCAGAACTACCCAGACCTCCCTTACCTTACCGCCTCCTACTTCTATGCTATGTTTACTGGCCGTCAGGGCAACTTGAACAATGGGTTTTACGCCACTCATCTTTCCCACCAACTCGGAGTCTTTGAGCCTTCTATACCTCATGGAATTTTAGGTTCCCCCCAATGTATGGACTATCTCTTGCATATTCACATGGGATTGGTCCGGATGTAGGGTTTCTTATGTCTTTGCCCAGGCTCCAACTTTCCACCTATTGACCCTCCTGCAGCACCCGCCGATGCACCACCTTCTCCTTCCCCACCCCCAACATATTCCCCACCACACCCCCTTCTACTGACCCCACCTCTTCTAGATTTACTTCTTCTATACCACCACCTACCCCCTGCCTCTACACCCTCGGTGGATCTCTCCCTTTTCCTCCACCTAACCATGATGGAGAAGAATTTGGTTCGTATCAACAGTCGTCAGGACCAGCTGGAGCAGATGTTGGGGCTTCTTCTTCATCATTTTGGCATTTCTCTGCCTCTGCCACCTGCCTCTGCCTCGGCTTCAGGCCCTTCTGCTACTGCTCCACCGCCTTCTACTATACTGGCCACAGATTCCATTCTCCTCTCTACTGTGGTCCCAACTACTGCTTCTACTGATGCCACCGTGCTGCCATTCTAGGGGGGATGTCGAGCTTCCTTTATTGAGTCAAGTCCATGCGGCTTCTACATCTCCTGCTTCCCTTCTAGGTGCATATTTTGAGCCTCTAGCTTCCATGGCTCCTGATTCATCTCTACCAGTCGGTTCTGTACTGGATGATGCCTCTTCTGAGGTGACCGCGTTTCTGGTTTTGGGACACATAATTTTCATTGTATATATATTTTTGTGATATCTTATGCCTATGTATATTTTGTATTCTTATAGTGTTCTTTTTCTTTTTCACCCTCACAGGTACTCTGGCATGTTTTGGACTGCACTTTTATATCACATTCTGTTTTCCTACGCCTAGACATGAGGGAAGTATTTTTTTCCATTGATTATTTTTCATTCTTAAGTTTCCTTCTTTCCTTATATTCTCTGGGTCTGTTCCACTATTGTGTCCCCACCTTCCCTTGTTCCTATTTTTGGGCACTTGGTGGACCATGTGCATTTTTAAGTATGGGGGGTGTCTCTCGACCTCTTTTTTCATTTCCCTTTTCAGACTCTAGGAGAGATCATTATTAGAAGATATATTTTAATATGTGAGGGCAATTTTTGTTAATAATATTTTTAAATAATAAGTTGAAAGTGGGAAATTTTTTTAAAAAATTATTCTCATTTTGGTTCTTAAGTATTTTAAAATTATTCTGATATAAATTATAGTTATTACTTGTAATCCTTAGATAATCACATAAATTAGACTAATCAATTATTTTCAAGTCATGACCTGATTATTTCTTTATTTATTTTTCCACCATAGAGACGTATTCTAAATGCTTTATTATATTCTTTCTAATACCCTCTTTCATTAGAGATTCTTTGAATATACATAACTATCATAATTTGCACATTTTTTTTCAAAACAAGATAAATTGTTGAGTTACATTAAAATGATCGAGGAATTAGATTGTTTAAACCTCTTTATCTTGAGACCTACCCAACATTTTATCTTCATTAATCCCATAGAGACCATGAATAGCCTTTATAAGAAGTCATAATACAATCCTATTTCCCTTCCTACCCTAATTATTTTATGATTTTTCATGATTAATCATTTGATCTCAAAAGAAGGGATTGGCATCATAGGGAATAATTTCTTGAATTGTTTAGAAATTAATTATGGGGCAAAGACTCTTGATCATTCGATAAAAAAGGGTTCCAAACCTCTATTCAGGGAAATTATAGAGTTCCCCTTTGTCTTAAAAAAAGTAAAAACAATGGGACCTTATACTCACTTGTTGGTTTGTGAACCCTACCAACTCAACTAATGGAATAGTGGTGATAAGATTCTATGATAAACCTTATGGAGTACATTTTTACAATGAGGTTAATTTTTGAATATCATGAATTATTATTTAAAGAATTAAGCCACCTATTTCAATCCTTAGAGTTATTTTCACATCGTTACCTACCAAACTATAGCCACAGAAACATTTGACCTTTATTGAAAAGCCCCCATGATTTTTGTAAATCAAATTTTCTAAAGTAGAGAACTAGATTTCTTATAAATATATGGATAGATTGTATATATCATTGAATAAGAATATTTTTGATTAAAATTATCTTGAGTGTTGATTATTTTATTGGTGAGGTAAATCATCAAGTGATTTGCATATTTTTGAAAGGTTGAAACATGTGTTAAAAGAGGATGAAAGTAGTTAATTGGATTATATACGAGGCATGATTAGAATATTTCCAAAATTGAAACTGTTTTTTATTCTATTTAAAATTTTCTCCTGTAACTTATTATTTACATTTATGATTAACTAAATTCCTTACTTATATTATAGACTCTTAATTAAATGTTGATATTTTCTTGAGGGCAAGCAAATGACTAAGTATGGGAGAGTTTGATGCACCAGATTTGTGTATACATTTTGATATACTCTATTGAAAAATAAGAACATATTTTCAGATATTACCTACTTCTTATTGGAAAATACATTGATTTTGGTGATCTTGTTCATTTTCAAAAGATTTATGCCCATATGAAAAAAACAGAGGAGAACTGAGAAAAAAATTCCAACTACATGATGTGTACTTATATACAGGCCGTGTAATTTCAAGCTCGGACACGAGTTGACCAGGATAAGTACATGCCCATGTAAACAGAAGACAGGAAACTCCGAGTTCTATTTCTGCATGTCGTGTATACAGTTCTAGAAGCAATTGGTGGCCGAGAAGAGTCTACACGCCCATGTGGCCGGATAAAGGAGACACACCTTGTGCCATTTATACACACCGTGTATGCATTATAGAAGCGGTTGGTGGCCGAATTTTGAGACTACATGCCATGTATGGTGGTACTACATGCCGTGTACATTCACCTACCTGGCGTCACCATGTTCCAAGTCCAATACGGCGTGTTAGGCCGCCTACCAGTGGAGAAAATGGAGGACAAACGTGTTGACAAAAGTAAACAACATAAACTTTTTCTACATGTCATGTACTTATTTTTTCTATAAAAAGAGTCCTTACCTCCGAACCAAGAGAGGGGTGGTGTGGAGAGAAATTATAGAGTAAAGTTTGAAGGCCCAAAAGATTGAACCTCTACCATCTTACAACCATCGTTATTCTATCTACTGATGAATCGTTCCTGTTTCAAAGTTCCAAGAATGATTTCATCATGTATCAACAGTTTTGTGTTTATCATTTTCAATATGTGTAAATAAACACCCAGTATGTTGGGGTTGTGGAAGCTGATGAGTTTTAATTTGAATTAAGTTTCTCTAAATGTGTTTGTTTTAATAATCTCTTCTTATTATTCTTAAATCACATCATATTATCACTGGAAATTATGTACCAAACCAAGGGCAGAATTTCAGGGATTCCAAAGATGAGTAAGGATGAACAACTACATGACCATTGGAAGTATCAGTTGGCTCAAAATGGATGAATCCAAATAAATATCTGTTAAACACTAACTACCGGACCAAGGAGTTAGTTTTTTCATCTCAAAATATAATATTTACCCTACCAAAGAGTCTTTATTACAAATTAAACCCAGAGATTTGGCTTATTGTGAACAACACAACCTCATAAGCAATTTGATTTAATAATAAACTTATCTCATATCCATAACCCCAATGCATTTCTATATTTATTTTCATCAAAATCAGATTTTCCCTTATTCACTTTCATTCCAAAAATTAATTTTTTAAAAGAAGCTTAACAACCAATTTTTTTGTATCCAAAAAAACAACAGAAATCAACACTAAATTCAGAAAACATCACATAAAACAAAAATACAATCTATGTTAAAAAAGTTAAAATATCTTCTTAGTTCCCTATGGATCGAACCCTTATTGGTGTTATACATTTTAGGGTAAATATAATTTTGGACACTGAAAACATACCTTCGGTGAAATGACTCGCCGATCACCAACCTATATTATTGATATGTATTTCTTTAAATATCTAAAGTAAACACATCATTACACCATAAACATGAAACTTAATGTGATGAATATATTCTAATAAAAGGGATGAGATATTATCTTCCACAAAGATGAAAGGGACACATCATTCTATATATTATCCATTAATGACATGCTACTCATAATTCAACCAATGTGTCAAACATTTCCATGATCTATTATTATTATGGTTTAAAAAATACATCTAAATATGTTTGTTGTAACATAAATTAAAAATGATCTTAAATTATTAGGACCTTCACACATGCTCGCAGATAGGAATATCTGATAACACCAAAACATGAAGAATTTTTACACGTAGGTTTATTCTCATAATCCTCAATCTTAGATATTACCAAGAGAATACTACATGAGAAAAAGCCTCATTTTCTTATGAGTACTCACACCTGACAGTATTTGTACTATGTGTCTTATCATAGTATGTTATCCAACTACATAACATTATTTAAGAATATCCTCATAGAACATAAAGGTTCTCATCATGGAGTGGAACATCTATGACCTCATCAATGTGACATATACTCTTAGACATTATGACATTAGAGTCATGCAGAATAATGAACAATATGTATTAAGTAGCTTTATTAATATTCAATACATCAAATATACATGTAACAAATGTAAAAATAATTACTCCTAGGACACCAACTCCAACATAAGGAAATAATTAGATTCACTAAGTCATTAATATATTTGATCATATTGAATATCATTTGACTTTCCAAATCATATTGAGGATATGAGACTAAAATTATTTAAATCATTGATGAACCCATTCACATTGAGTATATAATTGGACACTAGGATTCTATTAGTCATTTAGAATATAATAACTTTAAATCCATGAGTGAATAATTCTACTCTTCATAAGTATCTAGATTCACCTTGTGAAAAACTTCAACTATAGTTTTATTCAGGAACTACTATGACAGATAATATTTTCCTTAAGAACTTTCCTTAAATCACAGGTCAATATTAAGATATTTTCTTAAGGTATGAGTCATAGGATTGGATAATATTATGATTCTATTTCTAAGGATTAATCTCCATGTTTATATTGATGATGATGGTGTTATTCATCTAAAAAACATAATTATCAGATGAGTATCATATTTTATTAAACATTTAATAAGGAATTTTATTAAATAGGATCTCACTCAAAGGATGACCCCTTTTAAAATATATCATATCCATTAGTGGGCTAAGATCTATATTTCACTATGATCTAGGTTGTTTTAACTTTTATTCCCTCACTTAAATATTTAGGTTTTATATCATTCCAATCATATCATATTCTAATTTAGGATAGTAAAATATATAACCCTTTTTCCAATACATCATATAGATAAACTCAACCATATTCTTCTAGAAAACTAATCCAATTAGGATCATGTGGCTAGCATAACCATATGAAGATTCAAAAAAACCATAAAAAAAGGACAATTTAAAGGCACCCAAATTTAGAATAACCCACTCAATAGTACAATCCAAATACATATATTAATTTCTTTACTTAAACAAGTTAATCTAGGGGAACCCAACCTCATCATGTCCTACCTAGCTAGATGGTCGAGTTCTGAACATGTGAAACATTAGAAGTAATCTTACCATTTGTATTTGAAGGGATTTAATATCACAATATTATCTCCTGTTTATTCCCTAGTGTATGAATTCTTATGATTATTTGGTTTTGGAATCATACTCCCTCCACCAAACCAATATATCCAAACCATATTGACGTGAAACTCTTCACAAAACCCACATGTTTTTGTTACTCACCCAAAGTTAAAATTCAAGTATATTTATACATATATGAATGCATTGTATTCATAGGGTACATAAAAACATCATGTAAAGACATAGATCTATATGAGGTTGACAATATCTATATGAGTAAGTTCAGAATGACAAATACCCAATCCCATTCACCCTTATAGATAATGCATAATCCTTATAGATGGTTGGTAGTTCATCCTAAATTACATATCCCTAGAGAAACATTACTGATGAATAAATTTAATTAATGATATCTCTATCACATAATATGCAAAAACTATTCCCAATATGTAAAATTATGTTAACAAATCCAATTACAAATTGAGGTTAAGGTAGATGAAAAAATAAATTTATTTTCATACCTATAATGTAATGAAAGGCTCAATTCCCTAGAAGTAGTTTAACATTAAATATAAATCATATAATATTCATAGTATAAATAGTTTATAGCTATGACTAAAATTGATAATAAATTTTTAAATTAATAGAAAATTTAAATATTTAAACTTCAGATTACCATTTATGAACAATTTATAAATAAAATTAAACTATAAACACTTTATAATCATGCTTGTCATTATAGGAATTCCATAATTTTTAATGAAACTTATTTATATTCATTCCAATATGTGGTATTTCACATTCTTCATTATTTTGAATTTTATTTTAAATATATGATATTTTGTGAATTATAAATAAAATATTGTCCAATTAATATTATGTAAACATTTTTACATAATCTAAATATTATATCACTACTAGAAAATACAATATTTTTTACCATGTTAATTGAGACGAGATGTCAACCTATCACAAATAGTTCATAAAGAGGAATTATTTGCAATAAAACGTTTATTCTATTAGAAAAAGTTATTATTTGTGATGAAATAAATGTTCTATCATAAATAAAATTGATGGGAATTCCCACCTTCGAGCATGAAATGTTTTAGATACATCTAATAGTGAATGAATACAATATCTTACACTAATACTTGTCATGTAGGATATATTTATTATTGGGATTATTTTTTTCACAAATACTTTTGCCAAAAAAAATTATGATAGAATTTATTATATCACAGTTAGTTTGTCACAATTAATAATAAATTAAAACTTGAATCCCCCTTCTTCATCTCCCTCCCCTTCCTATCTTTCCCTCGAATAGATCGCGACACACAACTTACAATATCCCCACCCTACGATAATCCATTATAGTAATTTTTTATATATCTACATTCAAATTTCATTCGTACATATTTATCTTACCTCCTCTTTTTTTTCCTTGTTTTATCGTACACGATTTAGTTTTGGAAAATCCTAGGTTAAGAAATTTGTCAAATTTTCATGGTTTATTTCGTATTTAGGATTTCTGTTATTTTATTATTCCCTATTTTTAATTTAATCTTGTCCACAAGAGTTATTTCAATTGATTTTTAGTTATTTTGATCATTTTTTAATTTGGATATATGTATGTGTGTGTACTAAAATGTGAATATATACATATTTAAATGTTTTTAAAAAAGTGTACGATTTAATATATATATATATATGTGTGTGTGTGTGTATGTATGTATGTATGTATGTTTATTTGTATGTAAGTTTGTATCTTTGTATATATAATTTTGATATATATATTTGTTTAAAAAAAGTATCAGAATATTTTTTATGTATTTATATTAATTATGAAATATTGTAATATATATATATATTACCTTCTAAATATTCATATATAAACATTTAAAAAAACATGTAATATTTTTAATATATATATAAACATGTATATATATTAACATTTTAATATATATATATATATATAAGTTTTAAAAAACGTTTAAGGTATTTTTTATGCATGCACATGCATAAATGTTTTAAAAAATGTATAATGTTTGGTGTGTGTGTGTGTGTGGGTGTGTGTTTATATTGATTTGATATGTATATTTTTTTTTAAAACATGTAAAAATATATTTGATTAAAAATCAAGATATATATATATATATTAACATCTGAATATGAATATATTAATGTTTTAAATAAACGTGTAAGGTTTATGATATATATGTGTTTGGGTGGGTGGGTATTTATATACATTTGATATGTGCATTTGTTTAAAAAGAGTTAGAATATATTTGATGTTTTTATATTAATTATGAAATCACGATATATATATATATATATAGTAATTACTAAAAATTTAATAATACTTTAAATAATTAGTTATAATAAATAATTAATTTATAATAGTTAATCATTCAATATTATTAATTAAAAAAATATTAGTGATACTTACAAAATATAATTAATAATCAAAAAAAATTATCAAATTATGCTAATTTTTAATAATTCATAAAAGAAACATATTTGAAATAATAGTAAGTGTTAATAAATAGAAATACTTATTTTAAATTCATATATAAATTATAATTAATTTTCATTACATAAAAAATAATTTTATCAACTAGTAAAAATTAAAAAAAATAGTTTTAATAAATACTAAAAAAATTCATACCTTGTAAAAAAATATAGAAATTAATAAAAACTTTTAGAAGTTCACAATAAATTATATAAATGTCGTATTAATTGAAATTATTTTTATTAATAATTCATATATATTTTATTAATAGAATATTAAAAAGGTTACCCTAGTATGAAGTGTTACAAAACACCTAACACACACAAATAATATTTACTGCCTAGGGTAATCCAAGCTTCCTCAATCAAACAGTGGTCTCATATTTCAAATACGAATCCCTTTTATAGAGACACATCATATTTTTGTAAAACAAATAATAAATATATTAAATGAATTATCATCATGTGTGGTGTTTCTAAACTCTCAACGTACACAAATATTGTGTTGCATCTATGGTAAACCCCACATCTTAGAACTGATAGTGGTCTTCATTTTTTCATACAATACACAGTTTGAGAGACACATAATTTTTTTGAAAAAATTATAATAATTTATTAAATGAATTACCCTTCATGCAATGTAACCAAACACCTAATGAAAACAAATTTCATATCGTACCCAGGGTAAACCCAACACCCTAATAAATGGTCATCTCAAATTTCTAATATGATAAAAAGTTATATACATGAACCAATTTTTTATTAATGATTATAATAAATAAAATAAAATTAATTATCATTGAGTGTGATGTTAGAAAACTCTCGACGTACGCAGATTTTATATCGTGTGTAGTCTAAGCCCCACATCCCAAACAAGGGAGTTGTTTTTGTTTTTTCATATGATACATTGTGTGGGAGATACATAAATTTTTTATAAAAAGTTATATTCAAAATATTAAATGAATTACACTCATATGCAATGTAACCAAACAATTGACACACACAAATGTTATGTCGCGCCCAAGGTAAGTCCAACATCTAAATATAACGATGATCTCAAATTTCTCATACAATACATCATTATAGTGATACCTCATTTTTTTGTATTAAATTATAATAAAAAAATTAAATGAATTAATATCATGTGTGATGTTATCAAACACTGGATTTGAACAAATTTTGTGTCACA
Organism: Viscum album; assembly: GCA_963277665.1. Classification (NCBI taxonomy): domain Eukaryota; kingdom Viridiplantae; phylum Streptophyta; class Magnoliopsida; order Santalales; family Viscaceae; genus Viscum; species Viscum album. The sequence continues at coordinate 863,772,564 of OY728132.1, read as the reverse complement.
TCTAGGGTAAACACCACATTTAAGACCTAAATACAGTCTCCAATTTTTCATATGATACATAGTTTGGGAGATACATGATTCTTTTATAAAAAATTATAATAAAAATATAAAACGAATTACTCTCACGTGAAATGTAACCAAACACTCGACACACACAAATGTTATGTCACACTTACAGTAAACCCAGTGTCCTCAATCTAATATTGGTCTTATATTTCTTATATGATACACCCTTATGAAGACACATAATTTTTTTGTATAAAATTATAATAAAATAATATATTAATTACCATCTTTCATGATTTTACCAAACTCTCGATGCCCAAAAAAATTATTGTGTATAGGGAAAACCACACATCATGGACCTAATGGTGGCCTCCAATTTTTCATTTGATACAAAATTTGGGAGATACATTAATTTTTTATAAAAAAATTATAATAAAAATATTAAATAAATTAATCTGATGTGAAATGTGAGCAAACACTTGACGCAAAAAATGTTATGTTGTGCCTAGGGTCAAACCAGGATCCTCGGTCTAATCATGGTCTTCGATTTTTGATACGATACAACATTATTGAGACATGTCAAATTTTTTAAATAATTATAATAAAAAAATAAATGAATTACTCTCATTTGTGATGTTACCAAATTTTCAACGCACACAAATATTATGTCATGAAAATGGTAAACCCCACATCCTATACCTAAAAGTGGTCCCTAATTTTTTATGTGATCCTTATTTTTTGAGATACTAAATTTTTTTATAAAAAATTATAATAAAAATATTAATTTCATTACCCACACATGAAATGTTACTAAGAACCCGACACATTCAAATGTTATGTCGTGCCTAGGGTAAACCCTATATGTCGGACCTATATGGGGACTTAGATTTCCCATATGAGATACCATTCGAGATATATTCCATCATTTTTATAAAATACTATATGTGTGATATAATATATTTAATATTTTTATTTTATCTATGCCAAGTCTCCATGGGACCTGTAATCCAATGCTAACCTAGCACCTCACTCTGATCATATTATATAGAAATATTTCAAGGTGTTAAAATGTAATAATAATTATCAATTATATTCAATTATCAGAAATAATAATTCTTAATTTTATTGTTTTTTTACATAACTATAGACTTAGGATGTAGACACTAGTTTCTATTACATGATCATGATTGGATAGATCATTACAGAATTACCAATGGATCTGTTATAATTCATGTCTACATTGAGGGTGTTGAAACATTTATATCATTTATATCATCAAATGCCGAATTTTTTCTGATGGAATACTTAAATTTCCATTTAAGAAATGTGATTTCAGAAATTCAAAATGATTGAAAATGTTTGACATTATCTTTTGAATTTTATTTTTTGAAAAGATTATATTTTTTGGTATTAACATGGTGAATAGAATTTGATAGAAAATAAAAAATATTGGTTATGAATCCATAATTTCAGAATTTAGTAGATGAGGTTGTTGGTCTGTTCATTTAAGAAAAAAGCAACACATAATGATATTAACAATCCTGAATCAAAACCTTCTCAGTTTTAATATTTGTTGAAATCTTATTAAGAGGCCTTATATCCAAGATTTAAAATGAGAAAACATGAATCTATAACAAAATTTATGGTGATTAAATCATATTTTGGAATGTTAAATTGTTTTGATCAGATATTGTTGTTGGTTATTTTTTTCATTGACACAAATACATTACATACAAGTTTATATGAATGTAATATGTTTTTCCTTAATTTGGGTCTTAGTTATCATAAGATTCATGCATGTTGAAATTAATAAATATTATATTGTGGTGATTATAAATCATCAGTTAATTTTACAACATGTGGAGAATGGCGGTATAAAGAGGTACAAGGAAAGTTCAGATTTACTGTGGAATAGTTGACGTGTATTCCAATTACACCTCATTTTCAATATTTATTTATGTATTGAAACACAACTGCATTGATTACATAAAATAAATAAAATATTTCCATGAGTAAAAGATTAAATTATCCACGTGATGGCGATTCATGGAAACAGTTCAATCAGATGAAACATTATTTTTCTCTAGAACCTCATAACATATGGTTGGTTATTTCTATTGATGGTTTTTGTCTATTTGGTAGTTATGGAAGGTAATAATCTTGTTTTCCTATTTCCATTACTATATACAACATACCTCCTTGGATGTTGATGAAGGAACCATTTATATATTTGGTGAGATAATTCCAAGAAATCCAATGAAGAATTTTTATTATTATTTGAAGCCACTAATTGATGAGTAAATTGGATTATGAACAATGGTGTGCATACATTTTATATATTTGTAGATCATTATTTTAAACTAAAGGATTCATTAATTTAGATGATCAATGAATTTTTAGTATATGTTATGTTATCTAGACATAGTATACATTATCTAAAATCATGTCCATACTACATGGATGATAATAAAGTGTTAAAGCTTGGTAATGGGAGAAAGAATAGTTATTTTTATTTCCCGCAGATATTTCTTCCCATTGACCACCATTTACAAAGGAACACAAATAATTATAAAAAAAATTACAATTGAAATAGATGTACCTCCAGCCGTGATCTCAGATATTCTGGTAAAATCTATCATCTCTAAATTAACTCATGTTACATTTAAATGTGACAAAAACAAATAAAAAATAAATGGTTTTAATAGAGATTGTGATTGGATTAAGAAAATTAATTTTTGGGACCTTCCATATTGATCTGATTTTTTGGTGCGTCACATATCAGATATAATAAATATTGAGAAAAAAAAATTGATAGCATATTTTATATCGTGTTGGACATGCCAGGTAAGACTAAAGATAATATAAAGGCATAGTTTTATCTTTCCTAGATTTAAAGACATCCGGAACATAATTTTTTTTGAAGATTAAAGATCTCACAATTTAATGGGCCCAAAATAAACATACATACTTTCTAAATAAATTCATATATTATTATATCAATGGATTTTATATTTGATTTTACCAAATTGTTATTATTTTAATTTTTTCCATACATTAGAATTTTTCATATTACTTGTTTCAAAGATCATGTATACCATGTCATAATCTAATGATTATAATCTGTTGTTCTTAAATGGCTATTTAATTTTTCAATTTGGGACGTGTGGACCAAAATAAAATATTTATTCCAAGATATTTTGGTGGAAAAATTAGATTATTCTTAATTTAGTATGATAAAAAATTATGTTTTTGAATGTTCTATATGTTGGAGAAAATATTCCCACCTAGCATGTTTTACTTAATGAATTTTTTAATATTTTATTTTTCGTTTAAAGATAAAAATCGAGGTCCAGTAAAATTACAATGGATGTACCTATTTGAGAGATGTTTGAAAAAAGTTTAAGATTAAAGTACATAACATATCATTGGTTCAGACATCAATTATTGAAGTATACTTTCAGTATGAAATTTCAAATTTATTCTCTTACCATTTTCTATCATAATGTCCTATAAAACATATCTAGATAGGTAATAATGAGACAATGTGAAGTTGAATTTTATGGTATGCTGGATGAAATAATTGAGTTATGTTATCTAAGACCAAATTACGTAATAATTTTTAAATTTCATTTATTTCATATTGATTAAGGGTTACGAGTTCATCCATGATATGGAGTCGTTGACATTGAATATAACAGTATTATTATATAAAATGAACCATTTGTGTTGGCACATGAAGAACATTATGTTTCTTATGAAAATTATTGTGATGTTTTGAGAGATTTTATTGACTGGTGGAGTGTAATAAATATAAAATCCTATGACAGTCGTTTTATTGAAAATTAAAATGGTTCTATGCAAGTGAAACATATTTAAATTTTTCATGAAACTTCCCAAGGTATATCTTTTACCTGAGGATATATAAATATTGATGAAGAAACCCCCTCAGTTATGGGATACTGATATAGATATTGTTGATGAGGTAATAAGGGATGATGAAACTAAAATTCATATAGAAGTTGATGATACTGAAGATGAGGATGAGGAAATTTTCCTTGATGAAAATGATAAAGAATATAATGATTCATGTATTATATTCTGGTATATATTAGTTTTTTATATTTTATATTTTTCATAAAAATTACTTACTGGTGAGATTATTTTTTCAAGTTGGTTGATCCTGATGATCTTTTATCTTTCTTCACTGATTCCATTAATTATGTTTTTTATATTTGATATATATATTAACAATTATTGACATGTAAGAATATTATATTCTACATGATTTTTATTAGTTTTTATATTTGATATCTATATTAAAAAATATTTATGTCTTAAATTATTATGTTTTGGTATTTATTATTTTTATATATATTTGATATATATATTAACAATTTCTTATCTGTAAGATTATTATATTTTCATATTTTTTAGATTATTATATTTGATATATTTATTAACAATTTATTACACATAAGATTATTTATTTCAAATGGATGTACAATCTTCTGATGATCTATTTCATTATGTTACTCATACCGAACATCATACTGATGAACCCAATTCATCTAATCTGTATGATGTAGTACCTATTAGGAGGGGGTGTGGTCTTAATTAGATGATGATTCTGGACCTTATACCAAATATATTCCCATCTCTTTATTTTTATCCTCATTTATGGTGGCATGTTTAATTTTTTAATATATTTATTTTATATTATGTTTTTTTATTAATTTGAATAATAATATTTTGGTTATTTTTTTTATTTGAACACTTTTCACATTTAGTTTTCGGCCAGGGTGTAGTGACTCTACGAAATTATTTCTCTGGTCTATGGGTGTCATGGGACCTCGTCTCCATCATCATTCATTAGAAAATGTTTTACCACTACATTTTACATTGTTAAATAACAAATACTTTTTAAATTTTATTTAAGTTCTGGCATATTTTTTAAATTATCTTGCTTAATTTTTGGTTTTTTATTTCTGATAGATAGAAATATTCTATATAATAGGAATGGGAAATTTTTATATGTGATTTCTTTTATCATTTTTAACACAACCTCAGAATGTGAGCTATGGATAAATCTTCTGCTTCTGTTTTCAACTAGTCTTTTTGTTGGGGAGAATCCCGAATCTGGGCCGAAAATTGCTTGCCAAAAAATGTCGTGAGATAACCGTCGAAATATGGAAGCGATATAAGTAGAATAAATAAATCAACACACAGGTTTTTAAACATGGAAAAACCCTCCCATGCAGAGGATTAAAAAACCACGGGGAAATTCCCAAAATATCAACTATGAATCAGAGAATACAAGAATCCAAGTAATATCCGAACTTGAATTACAAAAAGAGAGCGCAGAAAACCTGTGTGAAAACCACACCTCAATACTCCCCTGTCATCTATCTGATAAACATCCCGCTGACGCAATGTATCGTAAGATTAATCTATGACAAAATGTCACCCTTCTGTCGACGAAACGTCACTACCTCGGAGATCTTCAACCGAACATGCGTCAGCCTCGCACCAGCTTGCGACACCCGAATGATCTCGCCATATTGATGTACCGCTGATCTACAATCGGGACACGCCACCTGATCACCACTATCAGGAAGAATTTCGATACATGGTCTCTATCATCAATTGTGTTGTCGCTACTGCACACCATTCAAATGCCGACGCGCCATCGTCGTCGTGCCACACGGGCCACTACAAACGCGGAAACCCCTTCCTGGGTCTAACTTGCCGACTACATCTTGTTGGTACACCCTTTTTTCTCTTCCAGTTGCTTCCCCTTTTATAGGCTCTCATATGCCACATATCTTGATTGAAATGAAAATCTGAAAATATATCTCAAGGAAAAAGAGATATCACAAGATCACTTGTATCACATCCTAGTAGATACACATTCAGCCATATCTAAAAGATATGTCATATCCAAACAACATATCTTATCTTAAATCTGCAAACACCCACATGCGGTCAACGTCTGTTATTCCATCCATTAATAATGAAAATTAAATATTCATAATGCTAGGAGAAAATCTCCAATTAATGTTGAGAAAAATCTCTCCATTAATAATTTTCACTCTCATAATAAATGTGATGAATCCCAAAAATCTCCCCCTTCAGCACATTAATGAATGAAAATTTCCAACATACTCAATTGGAGAGAAAAATATCAGTATCAAATCAATCGTCATCATATGCAGAAAATATGACGATGTCCATTTGCACTTCTGATAAAAAATAAATATCAGCTCCCCTTGCAAAAGAAATCCAGACACAGAAGTCTTCGTCATATATGAATCTGCACCATCTTTCTCATCCGACTGAACAAGACAAGAACCAGAAACACCTGGCTCCCCCATAATAGTGATTACCACATAATATGGAGCACCTGCAGGAATAAACTGCTCCCCTTGCTCAACATCCCATAAGCGGATATGTGTATCACCTCTCTCAACCAGCTTTATTTTCCAAACTTTATTTTGCTCCATGCATGCATATGCGATCCTCTTCGAAGCTTCCAAAATCCTCACATTAAACTGAAAGCACAAACCAACCTCATTTGATACAACTGTTGGGGAGAATCCCGAATCCTGGCCAAAAATTTCTTGCCAAAAAATGTCGTGAGATACCTGTCGAAATATGGAAGCAATATAAGCAGAATAAATAAATCAACACATAGGTTTTTTTAACGTGGAAAAACCCTCCCATGTGGAGGATTAAAAAACCATGGGGTAATTCCCAAAATATCCACAATGAATAAGAGAATACAAGAATCCAAGTAATGTCCGAACTTGAATTACAAAAAGAGAGCGTAGAAAACCTGTGTGAAAACCACACCTCGATACGCCCCTGCCATCTCTCTGATAAACATCCCACTGACGCCATGTATCAGAAAAAAAATATGTGACAAAATTTCACCCTTCTGTTGACGAAACATCACTACCTCGTAGATCTTCACCTGAACATGCATCAGCCTCGCACCAGCTTGCGACACCCGAATGATCTCGCCATCATGATGTACCACCGATCTACAATCGGGACACGACACCTAATCACCGCTATCATGAAGACTTTCAATACATGGCCTCTATCATCAATTGTGTTGTCGCTTCTCCACACCTATCAAATTCTGATGTGCCATCGTCGTCGTGCCACACAGGCCACCGCAAACGCGGAAACCCCTTCCTGGGTCTACCTTGCCGTCTACATCTTGCTGGCACACCCTTTTTTCTCTTCTAGTTTCTTCCCCTTTTATAGGATCTCATATGCCACATATCTTGATTGAAATGGAAATATGAAAATATATCTCAAGAAAAAAAGAGATATCACAAGATCTCTTGTATCACATCCTAGTAGATACACATGCAGCCATATCTAAAAGATATGTCATATCCAAAAAACATATCTTATCTCAAATATAGAAACACCCACATGTAGTCAAAAACTATTATTCCATCCATTAATAATGAAAATTAAATCTTCATAATTCTAGGAGAAAATCTCCAATTAATGTTGAGAAAAATCTCTCCATTAATAATTTTCACTCTCATCATAAATGTGATGAATCCCAACACTTGCGTCTCTCGTTGACCTGATAATATCTCAACTCAGGTATGGGATATATTGTACTACTATAGACTAGGAGAGACCATTAGGATGAGTTCATCATCTGGATGTCTGATTCGAGGGAGTAAGGAGGTCACACATAGGGCTATAAGTTGTACATTTGGCATTAATTGACAACATATGGTAAGTAATATTATTTATTAGGGTATATATACATTTACTATAAAATTTTTTATATACAATATAGGTCACTACTAACACATGTATTAAGAAGTTTGAAGTTTATAAGAATATATATAATGATCCTTGTATAAGAGAACCGGTAAATTACTGACAGCGTCATATTTTATTTAGTAATTTTTATAAATTTTTTACTATTATTAATTTTATTTATATTCTAAATTTTATTTATATTTGATAGAAATATATGAGGTTGTGACTTCTCGTTCACAAGAGAATCAAACCGAGAGAGAGTTTTATGCCACTGGTATTTTCGGTTTCGATAAGGGGACCTGGATACATGTGAATTTGTATGGTTTGAAGTAAGGTCAGGGGATTAGTATTGGTTCCTGAGTGACACCTACTAGTTATAACGTTACATATAAGATGTCATCAGTTATCTCTAAAGAAGATCATGGAGAGTCTTCATTGATGTCATCATTCACAACACAATATGAGGAGAGGTTGAGAGCTCATGATGAGATGATACAATAGATATAGAGGGAGGGAGGTGGAGTGTGAGAAGAAACATTGGAGAGATGAGTAGATGTTGGAGTATATGCAATGTCTCTCACGTGGAATTGTTATGAAGTTTTGTCCCCTGATCCTTCGAGTGATCTTCCTTCAACCCGTACCAGTTGATGATTTGTTACATTTTATGACTCTTTTGTAATTTGAGGTGAAAACAAAATATATTTGAAATGATGTATTAATTTTATGTTTATTTCAATCAATTTATATTATTTTAAATTCTTGAAATTGTTTTTTTAATGTTTTTAAATTTTTTATTATTTTTACTTAATTTTTTAATTTTACTAATTTTTTTTTTTGAAATTTTTTAGTTATTTTATAAAAAAATTATATAAATTAAATTTTTTAAAAATTAGTTATTTAAATTTTTTGTTTTATTTTTAAAAATATTAGTATTTGCAAAGAAATGAACTACCATCACAAATAATATCAATTACGACGGACCACTATAATTGATCATTTAAAAAATGGTGGGTGTAGTTTTCTATGTTTATTTTATCTATTGTAATTATTTTTTATTTGCAACGGGTCTTCACAAATAACCACAATTATGATTCTATTTTTTTCAATGGTGCATTAGCGGCGGGCTCCCATCGCAAATGTCTTTTTGTGACAATAGTCCCTTGCTCATGCACCATCGCTAAAAACAGAAACCCAGTAGTGTATAATTGATATTTTATTTAAGTCAAGATATATTATGAAATGTTATTAATGGATGTCATAATTATGAAACTAATGATGACTCCTCAATTCCTAATTAATTCCCCTCTTAATAGAAAACTTTTCATATTCTCACTGTTGTATCAGATCTCATGTACTCCATAAATATGGTGATATGTTATTGAAATAAGATGGACCTTTGGCTCCACATTATGTTCTCTAATTCTTGTATTTTCTTTATTTGTTTTTCCATTTGTAATTATCATCTTCATATGCAATTTCCACATTCTCTTTCTCAATGATGTGCTTAGCCTAAGATTGTTATTACATTTCTGGTTTTGAAATTCCTTGCGGTTTCAATCGGAAATCGATCAATTTTTAAACATGTTATCAGCATGATCGTCTTCTTTGCATTGCACATCATGACATCACTATCTTCATCCCCTCCATCGGTATAAGAAAAAGATAATAGGAAAAAGGTATGTCACATGTTTTTATAAACATTCTTATTTTAACATAATCATTCATATGCGCATCGACTCCACTCATTCTAGGAGATACATCAAAATGTGAGCCTTATTTTATATTTAAGATATTGTAACATTTAATTTCCCCTCTTGATAAATCTGAAAATAATATATGACTTTCTTAATCTTTTGATACAATAAAAATAATGAGCTCTTGAAGAACTGTAATGACTCAGATTTGAAAAATTTCATTTCATTCCATGGAGAGAATGTGTTTTATCAATAACCGATGTGGTCTATTCCAAGATAAACATCATTCATCAATTGAAAAAAAACTATAAAACCATTAGTGGTTGAATGATGAACATCGTCTACCCATCATATGTCGAGTCGTTGAATGATGAACATCATGTACCCGTCGTACGTCGAGCCGTTGAATGACGAACATCACGTACCCGTCATACATTAGGAAATTTAATAATGAACATCATGTACCTGTTGTACATCCAGACAAAGTTTGACTAACATCGCGTACCCATCGTATGTCGAGATGATGTTTGATGAACATCGTGTACTTGTCATATGTCGAGCCATTGAATGATTAACATCACATACCCATTGTACATTGAGATGAAGATTGGTGAACATCGTGTACCCGTCTTATGTCGAGATGAAGTTTTATGGACATCATATTCCCGTTGTTCATCGAGCCGAAGTTTGATGAACATCACGTACCCATCGTACGTCAAGATGAAGTTTGATGATCATCGCATACCCATCGTACATCGAGCTGAAGTTTTTTTATTATCATGTACCTATCATACATCGATATGAAGTTCTATAATCATTCCATGAACCATGAATTTTCATATCTCTTATTTCTTGTTCACCCTGAAGGTGTCATTTTTTATTATGTTGTATAAAGGTTCATGAGGGAGATTATATTTACTTTGAATATTTGTAAATATTTTTTTCAGTTATTTTCTCTTTATTTTATTTATTGTAGAATATTTTAGAGAAATTAAATATTCTTGATGAACAAGAGTTAATATATTTTATATATATTAATCCCCGAATGTGGTTGAAATTGATGAAATTGCGGAATTGGATATTCATGCAATTGTCTTGAAGACACTATAACACTCGAACAAATAATTTTATTTTGTTCCCTGAAGTAATAGAGAATATTTATTGAAAATTATTTATTTCATTCTTCGAACTGAATGAAAATATACTTAATCTTATTATTAATAAAGATTGAGGTGAATATGATGTTTTTCAAATGATCATTGTGTTGTATTTGTTTAAAATAAATAATAAAAAATATAACCACCAGAAGTCGTTTGATGATAGTAAATATTTACAGAGCACAATGAATTTTATTGATATTTATAAAATATTACTTCTTGAAAGGATGATATTAAAATATTTTCCTTTGACATTATTTTAAAGAATATATTCATTTATCATTTATTTTTCTCGCGACAACAATATCAAGACAAACATTATTATTTATCATATTCTTATATATTATCAATATCACCTCATGTAATTCATCTATCCAATGAAGTGGATGTATTTGTTCATATAATTCATAAATGAAATGATTGAATTTCATAGTTTTTATAATCTGATATATATTATGAAAATTATTTTACCACCTGACGTGATTAAAACAATGATCATTATAGTCAATAAAATTTATATTTTATGAAAGTGGATCATTATTGATAAATAATAAATTTTCCTTCATAGATCATGAAATCCTATAAAATAATGAATTCCCATATGTGAATGTACTATTAATTAATATATATCATTCCTTGAAGTGAATGAAATTATTCATGAAAATTGTTGATATGTTTTGTGATATCATGAATATTTGAGAGTTGATGACGATTGATCAAATGATTAATCCTTCTTTTTCTAAAGTTAATGTTATTCAAATATTTATAATTTTTGATGGAGATGAGGTGTATGTTGTGAATCTAGAATATTCTTCCAAATTGGTTCTCACTATAACATTCACTATCTTTAAAAGATGTGGGGGATTCTATCCTAGGTAGATATATTTTAATATAATATTTGGAACTGAAGTTCCAAAATATTTTGGCCTGAAGTTATAAATTGTCCAATAATTTTCTTGGTGATGGGCCTAACCCATTATGATTACATTATGAATCATCAACCACCTTATGTGGAAATTATAATGACAAATATGAGTTTTCACAATGAATGATCCTAGAGATTTTATATGCATTGATCTTGAAGAAAAATATTTATAGATATTATTTTGATTAAATGCTTCCATAGAAATCATATATATGTTAGTATATGTTCATATAAGTAAATTTACCAGTAGTGAAAATTAATAAATGACTCCAGAAGAGCGAACACATTCCTACATGGTATTAGAAATTCTTAATGCCTTGTTATATCTAAAGTCTCAATGAGATATGAATGGTATTCTGGAAAATGAATATCATATGGAGACAAAAGAGGTACCTTGATACGTAACAAGAATTCATAAAAGTGATTATAAAGAATTTTTTGTGTACAATAGAATCAATAATGGTAAACCAGAGGTTTAACGATCATGGAACGTTAAATATATTACATGATGGTTTAGTCTATCCAGGATCAATTATAATGAAATATATTGATTCAAGTATACACGAGCATTGATTTATCGATAAAATAGTAGGCATCCATCATGGGGAGAATGATGAATTTATTTAATGGATGCATGTTTACAAAATTATCATTGAATTCATTTTCATTAAGTCATTATGAATTCCACCTGTATAATAATTTACCCTAAGGTACCCATTTTTGAGGTAAATTATTTATATCATTAGAATTTTTTAGGGAAATAAATTTCCTATATACTTATGAAAAATTATATATGGGCGCACCCACCTTCCATGTGATCAATCTATATTAAAGATGCATCAACTTAATGATAACATGTGTTATTTGATTATAGAGAGTATACATTTCATGAAATTCATGTTGATTAAAAGAAATATTGATTATCATATATTATATGGTCCTACGTAACCATTGACAAGATGCTCACAACACTAACATGAATATAAAGTGTGGGAAATCAATAGTCTGATTATACAATCCTGAAGTGTGGTTGAACTGATTACATAAAATCATTATTTATCATGAGTAGAAATAAAAAAATATATTTTCCCATTAAGAGGAAAATAAATATATTGGTAACATTATATCTTTTTAGATATTGTCCCTAAAGTGACACTGGTACTAGATAAATTATGAGATCTCAAACAAATGATGTTTATGATATATTTTCTCAGAATTCTTTTAAAACTAATTGACGACGATGAATTTTTATAGATGTCGACATCATAATAATTGGCCAAATTTATTAAAGGAACTTATGAAATGTTCAACGTATAATGTTCTTGATTTATTATCCAAACTATAAATATTATAGAATATCAATAATATTATTATAAGTAATTTTATCCCTTGTATATTTGAATATTTATATGAATACCAGAAGGGTTGGAAATGCCGGAATCCAAGTTAAAATTATTGAATTTTCACCCAATATGATAAATTGTGCATTGATCTGAATAGTATTTATCCATATTAAGTTAAGGAAGAATATAAATTGAATTTTTCATCATATGGTTTGTATAAATCATTGTATTCATTGAATTATTAAGGTGCTTTAAAAAACATGTAAACTCTTGAATATTTTTCTAAAATCAATAAATTATATGATCATGAAATTACATTGAATTTCCTTGTATTTTTTATTAATCATCTTGAAGATGAAATGTTAAATTTTTAATGGTTTTACCCTTAATGAATAATTAATTCTCTTTGTTTCAAAGAGTGGTATATTTCATACATTTGGGATTTATGAAGAACATATATATCCCAGAAGGATTAAATATAAATGCCCATTTTATTAATCCCTAAAATATATAAATGTACATGTGCTAATGTACCTTGTAAATGACAATAAATCATATTATGAACCATGTTAATGTTCTTCTCCATTCATTCAAATCTAAAGGGTATAAGTTATTATTATTCCAAAATTCAAAACTGAATGTTTTGTTTAGGAATTGATCATGGAAATTCTATGAGATAAATGATGATCATTAGGAATGGGAGATGTAACTGTTCTTCTCTTTTATTGTTAGTCATGTTTTTTCCACTGGGTTTTCTTGGAAAGGATTTTAACGATGCAACACTCTAGGGACTTGAGATTATTGTACTCTTTTTCCCTAATCAAGTGTTTTCCCCTCAAGGGTTTTTTCAATATGTTTTTAATGAGGAAATCATACATCATAAATAGATATACAAGGTAATTTTTTCAATTATTATAGATATATATAATTAATGGAAATTTTTGGTCTTCACAATGAGTGGTAATTTTCAATGAGACCATCCATTATTACTTTTTCTCTTCCTCCCATGTCCTGAATACATAATTAAATAATAATAATAATTAATGTCATGAAGGAATAACTAAATGATATTATCAGGGAGAGATGGGAATTATGCACTCTTTTTCCCTTCGTATGGTTTTTTTCCACTGGGATTTCTTGTTAAGGTTTTTAATGGGGCAGCATGACATGGAATTCTGTTATTTTGGGTTCACTGATTTTTCACATAGTGGTTTATTCAGTGAAGATTAATAAGGTTCAAAGAAACTATAACATCCAAGGGGGAGTGTTATAAAATTTTATTAATGGATTTCATAATTATGAAAATAATGATGACTCTTCAATTCCAAGTTAATTCCCCTCTTAATGGACAACCTTTCATACTCTTACTGTTGGATCAGATCTCATGTACTCTATAAATATGGATATATGTTAATGAAATAATATGGACTTCAGGCTCTACATTGTGTTCCCTAATTCTGGTATTTATTTTTTATTTGTATTTCCATTTGTTATAACCATCTTCATATGCAAATTCAACATTCACTTTCACAACGATGTGCTTTGCATACGATCAATCTTACATTTCCAGTTTCGAAATGCTTCGCAGTTTCAATCGATGTTCGATCAATTCCACAACAATCAACTATTTAATGAGATTCAAATAATCCTCATATAATATCACTTTAATTTGATATATTCAAAATAATTTATAATTAACAATTCGTAATCTTAAATATAAACATTTTATATTTTATCATTTTTTTTATAAATACTTTATAAATTACCCTTTTTATTTCTACGTAAACACTTTATTTATAGATCATAAGAAATTCCATATAACATTTTGAAAGGTAATTAAAATATTAACCATTATTATTTGAAATATTTTATAAATAAATTATTTATAAACATTTGTACAATTAGTTATAAACTATTTATATTTAATTAATTTATAAAATCATTATAAATTATAATATTCACAGATACTGTTTATTATGATTTATAAACAATTTAATAATGATAATAAAACTTAATAAAATGTATTTTGTTGTGTTTTTTGTTTACATGAACACAGTTAAAGTGACTTGAGTAGAGGTAAAGTCCTTTACCTTTTTTAAGATCAACTATGTAAAGGGAACACTGTAGTTACCTTTACACAAGATAGCTACATATTGGTAATGTGTTACCCTTAGAAAACCTCACTACATAAAGGTAACGTGTCACTTACGTTTGCGTAACTTGACTGCGTAATCATAAACACTTCGCTTTCCTTTTCATAGACCAACCGTGAAAAGGAAAAAAGTTGATTTTCTTTATGAACCCCATGTAACACCCTGATATTTTTAGAAGAATATTATATTCAATAGTGTATACAACACGCAACACCGAACTCAAAGGGACTGTGATACAAAATTAAAATAATTAATATTTTAGCCCGACCATTATAATATAGCTGTTAAATTGGAGAGTGTAAATATTATTAACCATATTATTAATTTTATATAAAGGTATTAACCAATAAATATTTATTGATTAATTCATAGGAAATAAAGACTCAAATTTTAGTAAATTCATTTTATTTATTTTCTTCAGAAATGATTTTTTGTTACTTTTTACGAGAAAATAATAAAATTAATTTCTTCCACATTTATAAAAAAAATTATATAAAATGAACTTATTTTTTTTAATTCAACATTTCAAAATTATCTTAGGATAAAATTTTATAATTTTTCTTAAATTACTTATTTTCTAATGAATAGAGAAAAATTCAGATTTTTATTCAAAACTGTATTTTTATTTCAACCATTTCAAAGTTAAAACCTGTATTAAAATGGTTTCAAAGTAATATTTCATATATTATATTATTAATAATCTAATTATGTATTCTATAATCAATTTCATGGTTTAATTTGAAATAAAAAAACTTTTATACTTAATATGGAATTTTTCTGAAAAAATATTTTCCATTGCAGTTTTTCTGTTTAATTTTAAATTAAACAATGCCAATAATTTTTATTAAGTTTATAACATGGAATTATTATTTGGATTAAATATTTTTTAATTTATTAAATAATTCCATTTTATTTTGGGTCTATATGAATAATTACATTATAAATTTTTCTTACCATGGTAAAAGGTAAATCATTTAAGTAAAGTTATAAATAAGATGAATAGGACTAGAAAATGACCCTAAAATTTTCTGAAATACTATTTAATGAGTTAATTTCGTCTATAATCTTCCAATATTTTTTATATGGCATTTTATGGTCACTTGTATAAGATTATGGCCTTTATAATATTTTATTTAATGAAAAGTCAAACATGTCACACACTTATTTTCAATAAGTGGAATATTTTTAATATGGTTTCATGCAAATGACATTTTCAACTAAAAATATTATTTTTAAATATATAATATCTTTTTAAATCATGGTAATTTATTATTAATTTTTCGTGAATAAATACATAACATAATTTCATACCCAACACTGATATTGTAGTTATTTAATTAATGGAATAATCAACTAAACAATACAAACAATTTTAAAAATATAATAATGTGAGAAATTTATGGTCATCCATGATTTCTCTAGATTACCATGACATTTTTACGACATAATAAAATATTTTTTTTGAATATGACTTGTTGTATTGGTGTTTTTAAAGTCAAAGTAATGAATAGTATCAAAATTGATAATAGTGATATTTAATGGGATTAATATTTTCTTAAATAATTTATAAATCATATAAATATTAAATAAGAACAATGGGGGTAATATATGGTCTAAAATATAAACCCATGTGCATTTATATTCCATTTTGAAGCATTTGGACATAGAATATTCTTATTATATTTTAACTGGTACCCAACTTGGGGATTTGTGTGGCCTGATTAATTTATTACAATTTTGAATGCACATGGTCAAAATTTTGTGGTGATGGTAGATGGAATCTGTATATATTTTTGGGGGAGTGGGATGAAATATTAAGATTAAATGAAGTGAGGGCGATGCTCATGACACATGGGAATGGAGTAAAGGCTGGTGGTTACATGTGTAGTTGGAAGCATTTTATATAACTATAGATGTGAATTTATGTGCACAAGTGTATATGAATTAAATCAATGTATGAATGAAGTATTCATATAGGTTTATGTGATTTCAAAAAAATTATCCATACTATATTCATTACACTATATGAATTTTTTTAATGATGAAGTGGCATGATAGGAATACTAAACTGCAAGTAGAAGGCGTGCATATTACTATTGAAAGATGTATATAGTGTATCAATATATTGTTGAAAAAGTAGTGAATGTAGGATTAAAATGAAATAAAAGTGGATTTTGAAAAATAAATATTGATAAACTTGATATGTTTGTATGATTCATTAATAAAAATAATAAAACATCTCTAAAAATAGAAATCGTTTGAAGTGACCATGCGTGGGTGATACTAACCTATCACAAGATAATCTCATATACAATTAAGTGATCATGAACCCCCCTAAAAGTGACTGAAAATGGTAACTCATGAAGCTTCATCTCCATAGTTGGTATAATAATCATTATTTTCTCCTTCAACCCATCTTAAAGGAAAAAACCAAAGCTACATCCTAGATAAATGTCATTGTTAAAACCAAATACAAATATTGTGAACCTAAAAAGGATAAAAATAACGCATAAAATCGAGTGATAAAGAAAAGGTTAGCTTAAAAAATAGTAAAAGAAAATTTCTAGTAAAGGAGTGAAACCCATTAGAGTTCCATGTATATTGAAATGAGTAGTCGGAAAAATATACCAGTCAGCTATATTGTACATGGTTCAACTAATACATGGAAAAATCATCAAAATATGCATAGGCCATGGAAGGACAACAAAAATTGGGGAAAGGGGGATCTTAAGACCCACTAGTGGTCCATAGGCTTCTGTGGTAGGGAATCATTAATGGGATCCTTGGAGCTTATGAATGATTTTGTAGGTCAAGAACTCAAACTCCTTGTATTGAAGTCTATGGCTCCATGATTAAATCATTATATTGTATGACATAATATGATTTTTGATAGCAGTTTTGTGTTGTAAACTTCCATTATACTACATACCATTAGTGAAACGAATTACCCATTTCATTGTTGTGTATGGGAGGAAGCCCAACTAATTTTCACTATACTAATGGGGAATCATGGATATATGTTGTAGATATTATGATCTTTAGTATAGGTAAAATACTCGAGAAACTAAAATTTATGGTTCCAAGAGTAAATATTTCCATAGTGTGTTGTATTTGAAGCTTGATAGTAGTTTAATGTCATAAAATTTCATAATATTTCATAGAGTTAGTGGAAGGAATGACTCATTTCATAGTTGGGTATGGAAGAAAACCCGAACTAAGATTCAGTATTCTAAAGGGGAATCATGAATATTTGTTTTAGACATTGTGCTCTTTAGTAGAGATAAATAACTAAATAAATTGAAATCAGACTTACAAAAATCATAGAAATGTATTCATATGTTTTCAAATATAAAAAAGAGCGAAGTGAACTAAAATGATGGGGTGACAAAGAGTTTGAAGAATTGAAGCCTCCAAAACAAGTATAGTTCCAAGGATGATTTTATGCGCATTCACAACACATTTTTAAAATTCATTTACTATCCTTTGGAAGTTGTTAACACATCAAATATTCATGATATATCAACTAATGACAGTTTTAATGAATCATTATGCTGAGGATGATTTTGAACTTGATATGAATAGTACTTGGTGTGTCATACCATGAAGAACTTTTTGTTTCTTACTTGACTCAAAATCCTAGATAATAAGGAACTCCAGTTGAAAGTCTATATGTCTAGGTAAATAAAAAAGGTGTAGATAAAATTACAGTTTGACATAGGATACAGTCCTTACAACGTATATTAAACAATCAACTATAATGGAATGAAGTCTATTTTGGAACAAAACCATCAACTCCGTATGGAGTCTGTTCGGGAAAAAAACCATCGACTCTCTTCAAACTATGTGGAACAGTTTGATAACATATATAGTGCCGATAATTGGTTAAATAATTCTATAGATATCTATAACTCGACATAAGGAAAACTATTTGTTAGAGGCATTTCATGGAAGAATATAGTATAAACATTTTCCATATATTTCAGAAATGGTGGAGAAAATGTGGATTCAATGATTATGATTGACAAGCATTCTTGAAGGACAAGGAGTTTTAGGTTTTTGACATTATCCAACATAGAATTTTTTGATGAGTTTTTGGTGGAGGAAAATATTATAGATGTTTGATCTGTATAGGTGAATAGAACAATCCAATGGGAAGACAAGAAATAGTTTGTTTCCATAGGGGTCTAAAAAAATTCATTATTGTTGGTATATCACCATCTTTTACTGAAGATGAACTAAGTGATTACTTCTCTTCCTATGGTTACATTTTTTAACACCAGATTCTACTCAACTGCCAAACTGGACGATCTAGAAGCATTGGTTTAGTCACTTTTGGGTATGAAGAAAGTGTTTGGAAGATCATTTCTAAATGTTGGACCAATAAGTTGGGAAGAAAACATGTAGTGATAAAGAGAGATGGACCCAAAATAATTGGGAATGGAAATTCATATGGAGGGTCTATGGGTTTTAATGGTATAAAAACGAGTAGAGGTCATGGGGATATAAAGTGAACAAATGAAACCAATGGGTGCTGAGGAAATGATAACTTGGATTTAGGTTGATCATAATCCAATAACGCACCTATAACTGAATATCTATAATCATTTTTTTAGAAATTCTAGGAAAACATAAAAAACCAAATGATGAATAATGATATAGAAGAACATTTTTCATACCATTTTCAATCCATTCTATTGGTGGGAGTTAACTTGCAATCTATTCAATGATGACTTGGAAGAATAAAAGAGTTGTGACATCAACAATAGGTAACAGGTCATTAGAATATAATGATCTATCAGTAGTTATTGAATCTAATATGGTTGAAAGACATAATCGATAGTTTTTATAACAAAATAGTATAGTAATATATTGGACTATTATAGATTTTATTTCAAGATAAAAAATATATGAACATACCTGTTCGTAGTAACAAAATATTTTCCCTAAAAAACATATAGTTTTACTAAAAAACATACAGTTTTCCTTAGAACATAGACGTCACAAATCCTACATCCCCACATATTAACAAAAAATCATAATAAAATGAATAATTTTTTTTAAAAATACAGTTTCTTTCGTGTCATTATTTGAAAAACCATGTATTAGAAAAAAAAATCAATAAATTTTTTGTTACAAACACTCCTTAATAGAATGTTGAGTGATTGAACAACATTTTAAAAATTATATTTTCTATTAGTTTTAAAATAGTTAATTACTTCACTGGAATATTTAGGGTGTGAACAGATACCTCAAAATATAGTTACCTAAAAAATATTGTTACCTCAAATATATAGTTTTGAGGTAACATATGAAGTAAAAAAAACCTCCTCAAAATACAGTTAAGGGCATGAATAACTATATTTTTTTAGGTTTCTGTTCACACCCTAAAAATAAAGTTACCTCAAAATATAGCAACCGAAAAATATAGTTACCTCAAAATATAGATACCTCAAAATCATAGATGTTTATGCCTTAATTATTCCAAAACAAGTACCTTGACTTTCTAGTAGTTGAAAACTAAATTTTCTAGTAGTTTTCAAATAGTTAATAACTTGGTTGAGGGAATGAAATGTTCAATTATTACTAACAATTTCAATGCTTATCTTTCATTTTATTTCATTTAAAAACTATATTTTCTATTTGAAAGTTTTAATTATTTTTATTTTATTGATTTTTTTAGAAACTGTGAGTTTTTTAGGAATCTATTCACACCCTACTTTTAAAAAATTTAGTTTTCTCAAAAACATTGACTTTTTGTTATGGTCACATTGTTACTATGAACTTGTATAGTAACATTGCTGAAGTATTTCATTTTAAAATAGAAATAATTAAAACTATATTTTTTACCACTATAAAATTTTCCAATTACTAATATTCTATATATAATGAAAATACAGTTTTATACTAAAATTAAAATACAGCTACCTCAAAATAATGAAAAAAAATTCCTCAAAAATATAAAATATGAAAATAATATTTCATTGTAACAAATATTTCAGACCCTCTATATTTTTGAACTAGTATATTCACGCACTCAATATTCTATTGAAGTGTATTGTAATATTTTTATAAATTTTGGGTTAGTTGTTCACACCCTCAACATATTTTTTCTATATTATTGAAATGACTATCAATAAAATGAAAATATTGTTGATTTCATTTTCCAAATGAAAATATAGTTCATTACCACTATTAAATTTCATTGTAAAATAGAAATGTGACCATACCAATTCATATAATTTGAGGGAATATTTAGTCGATGCATGAGCAAAGGATGATTTACAACATCATGTTATTTAGGATGTCCATGCCTTGGTAGATTACAAGATATTAGATAAGTCCACTCTCCACAATAGTAAGATGGTCTTCATTAGAAATATTAGTATCATAGACAAATCCATTTCCCAAAGCTACATACCTATCCAATTATCAATCTATAATTTGAGGGATGAATTGGTTGATACAGGCCATCTTGGGAAAAGTGTGATCTTATCATACAAAATTTTTGACCAAAGAGAATTAGGTCTAAAAAAAGATATAAAATATTATATTGATGAATTATTATGTACCTAATATATTTTGATCTATGAAAGATGAAAATCTAGTTGAAGAAATATACATAAATCCAAAATATAAAAATAGTATATTTTAGAATGTGATAGCCTACATTACAGCAGCATCCCTGACATTTGAAAATGGACATTCCATCATGGTGTCATCTATGAAGGCTCAAGGTCAACTATAGTAAAAATAAAAATTTATATGAAATCAAATGTAGGGAAAACAAGAAATAAATTTCATGGAAAAATGAAAGATGTAAGATAAAAAATAATTATTTGTTGAAAAATAATAATTATAAGAATGACAATATGAACATGTTAGATATATAGGGAAAGGAAATGAAAATAATTATATGAAAAGGTAAAGTAAAATAAAATATTGATAAATACATATAAAAAAATACATATAGGGAACAAACATGAGTAAATATTTAAACAAAAAACAAAAAGACAACACATAGAGACTCGATATTATAATAGAAAACTTTTCATGAAAAATTTCATATGAGAAATTACATACATTATAAATTGAGAGGTTACATTTTAGAAGAATAATGGAATGCAATTATATTCAATAATTAAAAAAATAAAAATAAAACAGAAATTAAAAACAATTATAAAAATTGAACATCATGTTCAAACAAATTCATAGAAAATTAATATAAATTTTCCCTATTAATGTAATGAGAGGTGAAAGTCTGACTTTTTAAATGAATTTTGTCACCAAAATAGAAAATATTGTTAAAAATATGTAGTATAAGCAAAAAAAATAAAAGAATAAATACATGTAGTTAATAACTAAGAGAGATTATGTAATAAAAAATGTACATATGATATCATAAGTATCACACATTGATATATCATGTTTGTCAATGTTATGCTTTCCCTAAAGTTGACCTACTTAAAATCATAAATTCTATCCCATGATTGAATTTTATGATAATTAATTGAGTGGGTATATGTGAGTAGAAATATATAATTAGATTATGCTATAAAAATGTAAATAAAAAGTCAAAATTAGAGAAAATACATGGAAAGGTGAAAAAATAGACATGTATAATACCTTGGAGGTATGGATTATGCTCATATAGATGCCTAAATGAACAAAATGTAAGTGTATATGGTGATACCCTATTATTTAATATGGGATTGGATGAACAATGAATAGGTACCTATTTGAACAAAAGGTACATAAATTACTGAAATTTTAACATGTACATATTCTTTTCATTTGAAACATACTGAAATTACAGGTATATATCAAATAGAAAGTACCTATATAATCTGTATTGTTTATATAGAAATTATAGTTTTTTTAAAAAAATGATTATCCCTACATTATTATACACATAAATTTCAATTAATCAACTATATTGTATATATAGAAATTACATTTAATAAAATTAATGTGGAAATTAAATTTGTTGTGTATTGTATACATAGAAATTTTAATAAATCAACAATATAAACAAAAATAACAGTTTATTAAAAAAAGTGTATAAAAATGTGATTTGATGCAATTAATGTACTTTTACAAAGAGAAACAAATGTTGATCATGAAATATTATCATTAAAAACATAAATAATTATAACAATACGTCACCAACATAACATAATAGTGAAAGTGTATTTTAATCACATCACATTAAGTAAATAAAAATGAAAATATCTTCATACACCAATTGAGTAATAAAAAACTGAATTCAAAAGAAATTCATGATATGCATCATGTTTAATTTACTTAGAATCAAAATCCAAAAATTTGTGGAAACCACCTCTCCTTTCCCCAATTCCAAGCAAACATGGCCTTAATATTGGTTAATCTTGGTGCTCATTCAATGCTTTTTTATGCCCCTGAAAACAAACCAAATTAATGAAGCTAGTCATTAAATAAAAATTAAATTTAATTTAGTAAGAATTGAAGATCAATGATCTAATGACAGAATATAACAAATGAGTATTTAGATCTCTATAATATCATTTGACAGTGAAAATTTAAAAATAAATAATAATTTGAAAAGTTAAATAGAATAAATAATAACAATTAGGGAGGAATGAAATTAATGATGAACATATTAGAACACATTTGAAACGGAACAAAACATAGGAATTGAGAAGTTGTGAGGTTAAAGAAGAAAAAGAGATTACTGTAGAATAAACATAACATAGATGATAGAGCTCGTGATTGCAATGTAAGACCGAATGATGACCCTGATTTTCTAAACATTAATTCTAATTGGATGAGTGAGTTTATGTTATTTGAAAAATATGATTTAACTATGTAGTGAAAATGTAAATAAAAAGTAACAAATAAAATCAAGTTCAAGGAAAAGGAGAAAAACATACATTTATAATACCTTGGAGGTATGGATTATGATCATATAAGTACCTGGATGAACAAAAGGTTAGCGTATGCAGTGATGCCCTATTATTAAATATGTGATAGGTTGATCAAAGAATAGGTTCATGTATGAAAAAAAGTTACATAAATTACTATAATTTTAAAATGTACCTATTCATTTCATTTTAAACATACTGAAATTACAAGAATATATCAAATAGAAAGAAATTTTATAATCTATATTGTATACATAGAAATTAATTTTTTTTATAAAAATGTGTTTAATCAAACTGTGTTATATACATAAATTACAATTAATCGAATGTATTGTATACACATAAATTAAAGTAAATCAACTTTAAGAATAAATTACAATTGTTGTGTATTGTATACATAGAAATTATAATTAATAAACTATAAAAATAGAAATAATAGTTTCTTAAAAAAGTGTATAAACTAAATGTATTATGATGCATTAAATGTACTTGTACCAAGAGAAACAACAGTTTATCATGAAAGAAGATCATTAAAAAATAATAATTATAAGAATGCATCATGAACATAACATAATAGTGAATTTTTATTTTAATCATATAACATAGTAAACAAAACCCGAGCATAGCTTTATCCACCAATTGATTAACAAATATAGAACTAAATACAAAAAATATATATTCTTCATATGCATCATTTTTAATTTACCAAAAATCAAAATTCAATAATTTTAGGAAAACACCTCTCCCTTACCCTTTCCCTTCCAAAATAGGCCTTAAGATTTGTTAACCTTGGAAATTTGTCAATGCTTGTTGACGCACCGGAAGACATACCAAATAAAGGATGTTAATCATAAAATAAAAATTAAAGAGATTTTAGTAGGAATTTAAGATCAATGATCTAATGATACAATATACCAAATGTGTATTTAGATATTTATAAGATCAATTTATAGTGAATCTTTTAAAAGAATTCGTACTTTGAAAAGTTAAATATACTAAATAAAAAATATTGGTGTTGAATGAAATTATGTACGAACACAGTATAATGCATGTGATAGAGAACAGAACACATGCATTGAGTAGTTGTGAGGCTGAAGAAGAAAATGATATTTCCAAATCATGAATAGAACATAGCTAATAAAGGTCATTATTGCGAAGTAAGACCGAATGTCAAACCTGAGGTTATTGACATTTAGGATAATTATATGAATGAATATATGTGATTTTCAATATATGAATTGATTATATAGTGAATATGTAAATAAAAAGTCAAAAATGAAATCAAATTCCAGGAAAAAGAGAAAAAACAGACATTTTTAACACCTTGGAGGTACAAATTATGCTCATATAGGTACCTGGATGAAAAAAGGTAAGGGTATGCAATGAAACCCCATTATTGTAGCATCAATGCCGCTATCACCAAATTCATGAAGACTAATCCAATCACCCTCAAGAACAACCTCACTATAGTAAAAATATTTAATCAAAATAACATCATTTAAATAATAAATATAATAAATATAAAATAGTAACCATTAAAAAGATCAACCAAAACATGTAAATGAATAAAAAAATTTGACACTCATGGAAGCCTATTGCATTAAAACATAGAAACTATAATTCAATCAACACAACCAATAAGATCACTAGTCAAACATAAAAATTAATGAAAGAAAATCACAAAATGATATTCAAATGAGATTGAGATAATCCAAAAATTTGATGATGGTTGCACCAAGAATTATGAATAGTGAATGTACTGTAGTTAAGATGATATCATACTTGATACAAAACATGTTCTATAATAATTCTGAAGCATCGTGTTTATAAAAATCCATGTATCTAGAATTTAAAGAATGATAGAGTATTTACAATGATTACTGGAGTATTTATGAGTTTATTAAAAGCCTTGAATCAAGAAACATTTCAAGAATCAAAAAAGTAATGAATTATTGAGTATTTACCATGATTACTCGACCCATGATCTATAATTATCCATTTAAATTCATAGAAACGTAGTCGATATGGGTATATAAAAGGAACTCCTAATCCTTAAGAATTCATCAAATAAATGAAAGTGAGTACATTTTTTTTATTTACATTAACAATGAGACATATGGAAGGGGTGTTGGAGTTATAAAACATACCATCCATAGGGTATACATCAATTAAAAACCCATTGATGTCTAATAAATAGTGTTTAGTAAATAATTAAAAAAATAAAAATACAAAAAACTTAAAAAAATTCTACAGCATGCCCCAACCTATGTTATTGGTAACATTATCAAATAATTAAACTTTTTTATACCTTATAACTCACCAATTCATGATCACATTTTACATCCTGCTTCAACCTATGTATTACTAGGAAATATTCTTCAGTGTAATGGAAGACAACCATAAAAATTGTAGAAGACAGCAAGCTTCATACTCATTTACAACACTTAACCATCCAAAAATGTTTATGTAGATTAAAACAAAACACTTCACAATTAAAATGTGTTATTAGTGAAATTCTAAAAAAATAGACATTAACATTTCATCATAAGCAATGTAATTTACTTATTATATGGGTAAATTAAAATAATGAAATACTACTCATGAATTCCCCTAATGAAATCAAAATTCACTTCTTGAAAATGTCATGAAACATATACACTTCATATTTATAATAAAACCTTACTTTATGGTGAATATTAGTTTCAGTTACATAAGTGTCGAAATAATTGGTATTAAAATGCAATGCATTGTCAAAATAATACATTATTTACCCTCGAAACCAGCTATAATAACTGCAGCATCAATGATTCCATCACTAAATTAATGAAGTCCAATTCCCTTACCCTAGAGAAAATCCTCACTATAGTAAATATTATTAATTTAAGTAACAACATTTAAATAATACATAGAAAAAATAGATGAAATAATAATCATTAAACTGATCAACTTAAATGGTTGTCGACCGAATGAAGTGAATCTTGTGAAAGAAAATGTATTGTATTATAATATGGAAATTTCATATGAATATAGCGAAAAAAATCATAAACATGGAGAAAAATGTCACAATGTTTATATGAAGGGAAAAACACCTTATGTGGTATACGTTAACAATAAGATGAGAGTCGACCAAATCTGAACCTTGGGAAATAAATTGATGAAGGTCATCTGATTTGAACTAGTTCTAAGATTCTAAGCAGATCTCTAATTTGATTTTACTATTTTCTAAAAACCATTATTGATTACTGTTGAGTTACTGATTTTATACTTCATTGAAATTGAGATTCATTGATGAAATTGTGACTCCCTTCTAGATCTGTAGAACCCAGAATGAAATTGTGAGATTTCTCCAAACCATGTTTCTGACTAAAGTTGAGACCAAGATATAGGTTTAATTTGAGGAATGGTGATGAGTAGTGAAGAATGTATAAAGCCAAAGGAGGTGCCTATATGTAGGTGGAGTATTCGAATGGGGAGCACGGGGGCGTAGTAGCAGGAGGAGTAAATGGAAGTGGCAGAGGTACCTGAGCTTGCGTTAGGGAGGTGGAGGTCGGGATGAATCGTAGAAGAACCTAGGGAGGTAGTGGAAAATAGGGGGTCATGGAGGGAGATGGTTAATTGGGAGACAGAGGAAGAGAGGGGCGGGATATGGTGATTCGGGAGGTGAATGAGTAGAGGGGAGGGATAGGAATAGAGACAATGAGGTAATTGGGAATGTAGAAGAGGAGGAGCAGGTGAGATGGTGAATTAGGAGGGGATTTGGGGAGGGAGATGGTGAATCAGGAGGGGAGGGAGAGGAATAGATATGATGACTTAATCAGGAATCATAGTGAGGAATCCACATTATGGAAATAAAGGAGGTGGTGACACATGCAGTGGGAGGGGACACCCTTCTGTATAGTTAATGGGTTTTGTGAGAAATTCCAAAAGCGAACCTCTCCTCAATTATAAAATAGAACCCATTACACCACTTATTGACACAATGTTGATCCATATACCTCAAGAAAACCCTACTCATTCCTATTATTAACATCATTATCCGTGTTATGGATGTTATGTTCCTTATAATACAGCAACCCTTGGTCCCTTACAAAGATATCTAAAGGGAATCCACTGGATAACAGGTAATCATCTTTACCGACTCTTTCATGTTTATTTCTTATTCAACATAATATTCATGGGTTCTTTCAACACTAAATTTATTAATACAGTATCATATATATAATAAAATATTATAATGATTATTATATAACTATATTCTTTCTTTTATCCACCCTATGAAAAATGAAAGCATCGCGTGTGCGTACGTACGACTTACCATCTCCACATAGTGGTGTAATTCATTCTTCATTAAAACATTACATGGATTGTTATAATAATGAAAATAATGGATATATATGATAATTATGACATGATATAAATTTTTTAGAACTAATATATCATCATTTTCCTTACCCATTCACCATTAATGGAATGATATCGTCACTCATGCGTGCGTACTACCTACCATCTCCACAAAGTGATACAACTCATTTTCCATATCTAACTTTCAAAAATGAATCTAAAAATTTATAAAATAATTAAATATTATATTTATATAATTAAAAACATTTTGGATATGATGAATATATATCTCATTCAAATAAACTAGAACATACGTGACAAAACATGCATGAAAAAATAAAGTAGTTGACACACAAAAAAATGCGAAAAATCAAATATTATTAACGAGCGGGTGGTAATATGTTATATAAAAATTAAATATGATTTAATAAATATTAATACGGTTCTAGAATAAATTAATAACATTATTTAAACCACTATAAATGTGGTTAAATTGTGATCAAATAATGAAAAGTACAAGTTAAGATATTTTTAGTCCCACTTTTATTTATGGGAGACTTTTTCCATATTCATCACTCATTCCATTTATATGGTTTATATACATCCCTTTGACAAGTTATATAATGAAATTATTTATGTTAATGCTATTTAAAGTTACTTTTAAAGTTATTATTTCATGGAGTTTATTATACAAATGTTACCAAAGTGGTAATGTTTTATTTCACAATCACTTCAATATTTATGATTGTTTATGTTTGAGTCCCAACTGGGAAATATTTTTCTTTTATATCCACATTTTATAATAATATTTTTTGAAAATATTTTTTATATTCATCTACAATTGTTTAAATTCATTTTTAACCTTGTTTTACTTTTTACAAAAAAAATTAAATGGAATCAATATTTTGTTTTCCAAATGAGGTACTTTTTGGATTTTACCAAAACAATATGAAAGGAATGATTATTTAACTTATGAAAAATGATTATATTTTCCCACTGTCATGAATCCTCAATGATTTGAATCCACCTTTAAAATTTTATGAAGTTATTTCCAAAGAAAAGTTTTCTTTTATAATTGTCCATCTTTTTTAACATAAGTCATTTCAATGTGAAAAAGGATATTTTCAACAAAAAACTTTCAATGGTATTATTAAATTATTTTTGTCTATGTAAACATCCATTGTTGTTTATTATGCATCATTGATGATGATATCTAATTAAATCATCTATCATATTTTTTTGAATGGATTATGTTCAATTTAACTTGGGATGCACTATTTTGATACCATTATCCATATTACTCTAGATAGCTTATGATTATGTTTTTAGTTTGGGGAAATTACTAACATTATTTATATTAATTTCAATAAAAATGGTTATTTTGTTTAATCAATTTTATATGAGTATTGTATTGGAATTATTATGTAATGGTTGGTTCCCACTATAGCCTCTTGATGCATCGATAGGTCTTATGAGAAAAAATAGCATGGGTATTGGCTAAGGCGATACTCATTTATGTAGTTTTCGTGGTTGAGGCATTGAAGACATGTTTTAAAAGTATAAAATTATGGATTATATCATTATGATATTATTTATTGATGTATATGTTATAATTAGACTAGTTAGAATATTCATGGATAAGTTTCAAGGTCATGTGATTATTTATTTGGAATTATTTTCTAATCATTTATTCCTACCATCTTTTTTATAGTTATTTATTAAATGAATTTTTTTTCACTTATCTACCCTTCCATAATTATTATATCTTATTTACTCGAAGTATCAGTTGTACACATATGCATACTGAGCATCTGAGCTCAACCTTTTTATGTTTATTTTTTTTCAGGATTCAAAGAAGTATATTATGACTGATATATAGGAATAATCTAAGAGAATAATTGTATTCTCAAATAAAATAATTTTTTTATTTGATGTATTAAAATTTATGTGAAATTCAATCATGTAACTAGTTTAACAAGACTACTGTGCAATTTTTTCATTTAGGATTAAATTCATTATATCTTGTCCCAATGTAATAAAGTAACCATCTACTCTAGGATACTAGAGTTGGGTTTTTTAGAGTTGGTATCATAGGATGTTTATTAGATATCTTGGGAAGTAGATTTAAGAAATCATATATTATGGAATATAACCCCATGAATGAATTTGAGTATAAATTTATGTATAATATAACATCATATATAATTGGAAATAAAAATATAGAACCTAGATTAAACATATATAATTGGTGATTGAGATGAATGTGTCTTGATTTATACATCATTTGAATTATATTTTATGATTATTTGATATCCCAGTCAGATTATTATAGTTTGATGCTTACACATTAACATCTAATGTGATGGAAAATATGGATTTGTTAAAATCCACATAGAATTATAATGGTAGTGAAAGACATTTGGATTATGACTTATCAATTATCAGTATATATGATTAATAAACTACACCTTAACTAACACACAATCTCACTAAAAAAAAGGATACAGTTTTCTGAGAAATTGGGTGGTGGAATCCATGAATGATAGAAGGTTCAATTTATTTCATGTCAGAAATGTGGAAAGAGAAAAAATAGAGAATATCTCAGTGTATTGGGAAAAAATTTTAATTTTAGAGAAGAAGGATATAAAGTAGAAAATTTCAAAGAAAAATGAGGAGTATGATTAAAGGAAACAAATTTCATCCTAGGGATGAATTTATAGTTCATTGTATAAAATTTAGGAAACCTAGGCATTATCCTAGTCAATTACCTATTCTTAAGGTTAAATCCTAGACTAAGGAGGGGTTTATGTATTTATTTTAAAATCATTAAAGTGTAGTGATAGAACAATTATGTATTAATATTGAAGAATTATTTTATAAAAGTATTTTACCAATGGTATTTTGGTTATAAGAATCCTGAAACGTCTAAGGATTATGTTGATTTTGGAAGAATATATGTATTCACTAACTTAAAAGATATAGACACCATTTTGGGTTTATGAGTTAAATTTTTATCGTAATTTTAAATTCATAAACACCCTTTTGAGGTTTTATGTTGTGGGAGTTAATCAATATTAAGGATATTTTTGGAGACATTGTGTAAACACAACTCATTGGTTTACTGTATTTTTTATTTATTTAAATAATAATATATTTATATTTCCTAGACATAATTTTAAAGGTATGAATAACCTTTGGGGTTTATATAATCTTTTTTTAAGGTAATTATGGGTTATTATGATTTTGGGAAGGAAAAATGAAAAGTAAGGGATGACCATTGAGGTAAAAATGTTTCTTTAATGTTGAAGATATTAAGGTTAATTTAGATGATGTTTGTTACATTTTTGTATGGTTGTAAGGATTGTATTAATATATTTTTAGGAAAAGTAAAACCTGCAGTTCAACAGACAACCCGTCACATCTGTCAAGTACATGAGGCTTGAAGCCTAAACCGAAAGGGAAATAAGGTTGCATCACCTACAACTAACTTATGTGATGTCATGGCTAGTTTGGAATAGATTTTCTCTATTTAAATAAAATGATAGATAAAGGATATGTTCATTTTAGGTTCATATGCTTTATCTTATCTATAACCAGGGGATTTGAAATTTATTTGGTTTTATTTGATTCATATTATTTTAGAAGATGCTCACTATTTTGTGGGCCCTACATGATTCAGGTAAACAAAATATTACATAACTTTATTTGAGTAATGAATTTTTATTTTTTTAAGGAATATATTATTTTATTGGGGAATTATGGTGATTAATGTTATTTAATGGTGACCATATCTTGGAGATTATATGTTTAGAGCATAAATTTTTTTTGAGATAAAATATTAAATTTATCTTGGAAGACTATGTGATAAAATCCTTATAATTTAGAGGTTTCAATATTAGGAAGGAATAATTTGGAGTAATTTTATGGATACAAATTTATTGAATGACCTTTGTTGACTTTTGGGTATTATTGTAGAATTTTGAGAGATTAAAGTATTTTTCTTTATACGAAAGATTTTTTTTGTAATTATCTTATCTTGTATTAACCGTGTTAGATTTGGATAATGTAAAAATAAAGGAGGAATATTTTTTTCATTTTATTTATTTTTTGATCCATAGAAGTTGATTCTAGTTCTATAGGAATGAAAAAAAATCATACTCATCGTTTAGAGAAAAAGAGGAGTTTATGTTGGGATTTGATTAAAGTATGAAACTATACATGTAAAGTAAGTATATTTTCATATGTTATTTCTTTAGGAATTAAAATAATTACTCAACTATAAGAAAATGAATTTGGAGAAAAATATTATCTATTTTATTTTTTTACCAAGAAATCATTGACCTTTTAAACCATCACAAATTTACAATTTTGGGATGGTTATCTTTTTCTTAACCATATACCATATCACTCTCCATCATTCCTTGGGAGTTAGTTTTCAATTTAATATCCATGTTTTCAATTCACACCAATTTTATGTTGCATGGAAAACTATCATGTGTTTTTCCATATGACATTTTTACTTCCCATTCTCTGTTTTTAAGAGGAATATTTATTAAACATTTTTACGATGTGGGATTTCCACAAAGGTATTTTAAAATATCAGACAAGTGATTATTAATCAAGAGTTTAAATTATGAGTGTGATATTTCTTTAAGGATTTGATAATGTGACACCCCAATATTTTTGAAAGGAATTTATGTTTAATAGAATATATAAAAAAGCAACATCGAACTTAAACGAACAATAATACACTATCAAAATAATTAATATATTAACATGACTATTATAACCTAGCCATTAAATTGGTGAGTGTGAATATGATTAACCATATTATGAAATATATATAAAGTTATTAACCAATAAAAATTTATTTAGTAATTTTTAAGAAATAAACACTCAAATTTTATTAAAGTCATATTATATGTTTTCTTCAAAAAATATTTTATTAATTTCTAGGAGAAGAAATATAATTACTTTTAAAAAATTTAAAAAAATATATTTCATAAAATGAACCAATTTTAAAAATAAAAAAATATCAAAATTATATTAGGGTGTAATTTTCATATTTTTTTGAAATGATTTATTTTATAGTGTACAGTGAAAAATACCGATTTTTATTGAAAACTCAATTTTTTTGAACCATTGAAAAGTTACGTTTTATTTTAAAATTTTTTAAAAGAAAATTTATTTATATTATATTATTAATATTATAATTAAGAAATTTTTTATTAAATTAATGGTTGAATATGTGATAAAAACATTTTTATATAAAAAAGGGAATTTTTCTAAAAAACTATTTTTCGTTTCATTTTTCCAATTTAATTTTAAATTAATAATTTTCACTTCTATATTTTTAATTTTTTAAAATAGAATCTTTATTTTTATTTAAGGGTTCAAAATATAGTTAATATTTCTCTAATATTTTTGTTTAATATGAAGAATAACCATAGTAATTGTTTTACCATTGTAAATGGTAAATCTGGTAAGTAAAGTAAAAAATAAAATTATATGAACTATAAAATGACCCTAAAACATGAATAACTATTATTTTATGTGTTACTTTAGTCTATAATTTTCCAATAATAGGTTATGTGCTATTTTATATCCACATTTATAAGATTATGATATTTATACTATTTTATTTAATGAGAAGTCAAACATGTCACACTCTTGTTTTTAATATGTAAGATTTTTTTAATATATTTTCATCTAAAGGATATGTTAGAATATTAATAGTTTTTAGAAATATAAAATATTTATATTCATAAATATAATTGATTTTTAATTTTTAGTGAATAAATATTTAAATTTAATTCTTACACAGCGCTTATGAAAAATATATTTAATTAATGGAATAATCAAATAAATTATATTAAAAATATTAAACGGTAATATAATTTGAAATATTTAAGGTGAGAAATTAAATATATAAATTATAATGAATCTTTTATGGTATAATAAAATATTTTTTTGAATTTTAATTGTTTTATTGGTGTTTTTAATTTCAAATTATCGAATAGTATCAAAATTGACAATAATGATATTTTATGGTATTAATATTTTATTAAATTATTTAAAAATAATAAAAAGTTTAAATAATAACACAAGAGATATTATATAGTCTAAAATTTTATCCCTTGGGATTTTATATTCCATTTGGAAGCATTTGGATCTAGAATAGTCTCTTTATATTTTAATATTTTGATAAATTCCAAAAGTACCTGTCACCTCAATTATAAATGGGCACCCCTTACTACACATATGTACACCACATTGTGAAATGTATCATGAAAACACCTACCCATTCCTATAATTAACATAATTATGCAAGTTCTGGAGTTTTTTTCTTTCCAAAATAGAAATCCTCGGTCTCTTATGAGGAGATCCAAAGGGAATCCACCGAAGAAGAGGTAATCATCTTTACCGACTATTTCAAGTTTATTTATTCTTCTACATCCTATAAATTTGTTCTTAACATAATAAATTAATAAATATATTATTATATATATAATAAAATATAATTATTATTATGATACAATCACATTTTACCTTTTATCTGTCCTATAAAAAATGAAAGCACCACATGTGCAAACGTGTGACTTACCATCTCCAAATAGAGTTGTAATTTATTCTTCATCACTAATTTAAATAGATGGTTATAAAAATAAAAATAATGGATATATATGATAATTATGACATGGTATTTATTATATAAAATTAATTTATCCACCATTTCACTACCCGTTCACCATTAAGAGAATGATATCATCGCTCGTGCGTATTTATGACCTACCATCTCCATGAAGCGACGTGACTCATTTTCCATATCTAACTCTAAATAATGGTTAAAAAAATTTATTTTGTAATTAAATATTATATTTATATTATTAATTAAATTATTTAGGCAATAAATATATATCACATGAACATGAACTGAATTTATGTGACAAAACATGCATGGGAAAATGAAGCAGTTAACACCAAAAACAATGTTAATAATGAAAAATTATTAATGATTATGAAATAAGATGTTATATAAGTATTATATGTGATATAATAAATATGAACATGGTTATTTTATTAATTAATATTTTTAATTAAATTATTATATAGACTCTTAAATGATTTTCAACTAATGAAAAGTGCAAGGTAATGGATGTTTAGTCTCAATTTTATTTCTAGGAGACTTTTTCAATATTCACCACTTGATTATATTTAATGGTGTATAAACTTCCCTTATTAATTTTATATGATGAAAATTATTATTTTAATTATGTTTTAAATAAATATTCTAGTTATTATTTCATAGGGATTATGGTACGAATGTTATCAAAACGGTAAGGGTTTATTTCACAATATCATAATTACTTGAGATTTTTTATGTTTAAGTTACAACTGGGAAATATTTATCCTCTATTCCCATGTTTTATAAAAGTGATTAAAAAATATTTTTATCGTTATTATACAATTGTTTAAATTTATTTTTAAACATGTTTTACTTTTTAAAAAATGTTTTGAAAGGAATCTTCTTCTCCTTTTCCAAATGATGTACTTTGTGGCTTTTCCAAAAAATGAAGGAATGTTTTTAACATATAAAACATGGTCAAATTTTATTTCCATCATGATGTGTCAATGATTTTAATCTTATATTAAATGTTTATAAGGTTATTTCTAAATAAAAAATGTTATTTTATAATTTCATAGTTTTTTAAAAATAAGTGATTTCAAAGTGAAAAATGTTATTTTCCGAAACGTTTTTTCAATGATCATATTAAGAAAACTCTTATTTTTAAACATACTTTTTTGAATCTTATTATTAATTGACGTTGACCTCTTATGATAGAATCTACCATATTTTATTGTATTTTTTATGATCCGTTATACTTGGGGTAAACTGTTTTGATACCATATTTCATATTACTCCGAATGATTTATGATTATGTTTATTTAAAGGGGAAATTTTTAACATTTCATATGATAATTTCAATATGAATTGTTATTAGGTTTCACCCCTTATATAAGAGGAATTCATTGGACTTTGTATGTGATGGGTGGATCCTGTTATAGCCTCTTGATGCATCAGTAGGTCTCATGGGATAAACTAACTTGGGTATTGGTGAAGGCCTCCCCAAATTATGTGGATGTCTTGGATTAGGCCTTGTGTGTGTGTTTTAGATGTATTAAATTATTAATTATATCATTATTATATTATTTACTGATTTCCATGTGATTGTTAGACTATTTACAATATACCTCGATAAGTTTTAAGATCTAGTGATTATTTATATGGAATTATTTTCTCATCATTTATTCCTGAAATATTAGGTTCTAGTTATTGATTAAAGGGAAGGTGTTTTATTTATTTACCGTTCCACATTTACTATATGTTATTTACTCATACCTTCACCTATATGCAAATAATTATGGAACATCGGAGCTCACCCCTTTTCTTATGTTTATTTCTAGTTTGATTCCAAGAAGTATTTTATGATTGATATATAGGGATAATCTAAGAGAATAATGGTTTTATCAATGAAAATAATTTTTTATATTTTATTTAATCAATTTCATGTGAAATTCAAGTATTTATCTAGTTTACCATGACTACTAAGCTATTAGGTCCATTGGAATGTGATTCCTTATATGTTGTGCACATGTAATAAAGTAACCAGAAACTCTGGGCTACTAGAGTTTGTTTCATTATACTTGGTATTAGATTTAGTTTAGTAGAAATTTTGGTATGTATATTTATGAAATCATATATTGGGGAATATAACCCCATGGTTGACTTTGAGGATAAGTATAATTATAGGATAACATCCTATTGAATTGGTAATAACTACAGGTAACCTATGTCAAACATAGGGAATCAAAGATTGAGAATAATCTATCATGAGTTAGACATCATTTGAATAATATTTCATTATTTTTTGATAGCTCACTTGGATTAATATTGATTGATGATTACGCATTAACATCAAATGTGATAAAAAATGTGGTAATTTTTAGTAACCAAATAGAATCATAATGGGTGTGAATGATATTTTGATTTTTTCTTAACAATTATCAAGATATATGATCAACAACCTACACCTTAACAAAATATCAGACTTTCCAAAAAAGGATAACTTTTTTTGAGAGATTGGGTAGTGGAGGACATGGGAGAAAGAAGGTTCAATTTCATTAATGGTATAAATGTGGAAAGTGAAACCTTGGAGAACATCTCAAAGGATTGAGAAATGTTTTAATTGTGGGAAATAAGTATATTAAGAAAAAAAATTCTGAGGAAAAATGATGATTCTGATGAAAGGAAACAAATTTCATCATAGGGGTGCATTTAAAGTTCATTTTCTAAAATGTGGGAAATGTGGGCATTATCCAAGACAATTACATCTTCTAAAGGTTTACTCTTATACTAAGGAGGGGATTATGTTTTTATTTTCCATTATTTATAGTGTAATTATAGAACTATTATGTATTGGGATTCAAGGATTATGTCGTAAAAGTATTTTACCAATGGAATTTTGGTTATAAGATTCATAAAACGTTTAAGGATTGTGTTGATTTTGGAAGTATATATGTATTCATTATGATAAGTGTTATATAAATCATCATTGTTTTATGAGGTTAATGTATATCATATTATTAAATTCATAAACCCACTTTTGAGGTTTTATGTTATGGGAGTTAATCAGGATTAATGATATTTTCGGAGACACTGTGGAAATACAAACCATTAATTTATTATATATTTTTAGTTATTTAAGGAATAATGAATTTACATTTTGTTGACATATGTTTAAAGGTAAGTACAAACATTAGGGATTATATGATATATGGTTTTATGGTAATTATGGGTTATTATAATTTTGGGAATGAAAATTGAAATGTGTGTGATGACCATTGAGGTTAAAACATTTATTTCATGCTGAATATATTAAGGTTATTTTTTAAGATGTTTATCACATTTTTTTTATTTTATAATGATTATACTAATATAATTTTATAAAAGTAAAACATATAGGTCAGGAGATAACCCATTACATTCGGTAAGTCCATGAGGCGTGAACCCACAACTAACTGGCAACAAGGGTGCATCACCTACCACTAGCCTACGTGATGTCCTGGTTAGTATGAAATAAATTTTCTTTATATAAGTGATATTATAAATAAAATATAATTAAATTTTAGGAGCATATTATTTATATTATAGGCCACCATGGGATTTGAAATTCATTTCATTTTATGTGACTTATATTATTTGGAAATTTGATCACTATTTTGGAACCCTGCATAATTAAGGTAAATAGAATATTATAGAATGTTATTCAAGGAATAAAGGTTGAATTGTATTTTGAATGAATATATGATTTTTGTGTAATTATGGTGATTTTGGTTATTTAATTGTTAGAGTATCTTGGATATTATATGTTCAGAGCACACACTTTTTTAGAGATAAATATAAAATTTATATTGGAAGACTACATGATCAAATCCTCCTGATTTTTGGGATTCAATATCAGTCTACAATATTTTTGAGTAATATTAAGGCTACTTATTTATTGAATTATCAACGTTGGATTTTGGGAATTACTATTTAATTTTAGGATATTAAAGTAGGTTTATTCATATAAATGTTTATTGTTTTTGGGACTTAATTTATCATGTATTGACCTTATTGGTTTTGGTTAATGTATAATTATAGGATGAATAAGTCATTTTTTGTAGATTTTGATACTGTTATAAGTTTATTGTAGTTATTTAGGAATGAAAAAAAATTTATACTCATATTTTGGAGAAAAATACAAGATTTTAAGTGAAATTGATTAAAGGATGAAACCTTATTTGTAAATTAAGTATATTTTCTTTTTTTTCTATCTCTAGTAAGTAAAATAATTCCTTAAATATAGGAAAAGGATTTTGGAAGTAAAATGATATCCATTTAAATTTCTTACTGAGAAATCAATGGCCTTTTAACCGAAAACATATTTATGATTTTGTAATGGTTATCTTTCCCATGACCATGTTCTCTATCATTCGCCATCAGTACATGGGTGTTAGTTTTATCATTCATTTCAATGTTTTAACTTCCCAACTATGATCTTCTATAGGTAAAACTGTTCAATGTTATCCCAGATGACCTTTATACTTTCCCATCTCTATTTTTTAGAAGAAGTTCAATTATCTATTTATACGATGTGGGATTTCCACAAAGGTATTTTTAAATGTCCGAACCATGATTACTAATAAAAAGTAAAAAGTGTGAGGATGAAATTTTTTAAAGGTGGGTAGAATTTAACACCCATATATTTTTAAAATAATGCTATTTCTAATAGAGTATACAACACGCAAAACCGAACATAAACGAACCGTAATACGCTATTAAAATTATTATTATTTTAACACGATCATTAAAACATAGCCATTAATTAGAGAGTATAAATAGGATTAACCATATTATACAAAATATATAAAGGTATTAACCAATATAGATTTATCAATTAATTCTTACGAAATAAAAACTAAAATTTTAGTAAATTCATTTTATACTTTTTCTTCAAAACGAATATTTAATTTTTATGAGAAAATAATATAATTAATTTTTTCAAATTCTATAAAATTTGTTTGATAAAATAAAATTCATTATTTAAATTATAATATCAAACTTATATTAGGATTAAATTTTTTTAATTTTCTAAAAAAATTATTTTCTATTGAATAGTGAAAAATAACGATTTTAATTGAAAATTGTATTTTTATTTCAACCATTGCAATGTTACGCTTTATTTTAACATGGTTTCAATGTTAAATTTGTCATATTATATTATTAATAATTTAATTAATAATATTATAATCAATTTCATGGTATAATACAGAATAAGAAATTATACTTAAAAGGGCATTTTTTTGAAAAAAAACATTTCATTGCATTTTACTGGTCAAATTTGACTTTGAATTATCACACTTATGTGTTTTGATCTTATAAAAATGGAATAAATATTTTTATTCAATAGGTAAAAATTTAGTAAATATTTCTCTTTTATTTTTGTTTAATATGACTAGTAGCCTTAGTAATTTTTGTTACGACGGTAAAAGGTAAACATGGTTAGTAAAGATAAAAAAAGTTATGGACTAAAAAATGGAAATAACACTTTAATAAATGTTATTTTATTAGAAAATTGCATTCATAATCATTCAATATGAGATTATATGACATTTCATAGACACTTGAATGAGATTATGACCA
Source organism: Viscum album (assembly GCA_963277665.1). NCBI lineage: Eukaryota > Viridiplantae > Streptophyta > Magnoliopsida > Santalales > Viscaceae > Viscum > Viscum album. The sequence continues at coordinate 863,732,010 of OY728132.1, read as the reverse complement.
TTACAATATTTTAAATGATGAAAAGTCAAACGTGCCATACTCTTGTTTTTAATAAGTGTAATATTTTAAATATGGTGTGAACCAAATTATATGATAGACTATAAATATTATTTTTAAATATAAAATATTCGACTACATCATGTTAATTTATTTTTATTTTTTAGTGAAGAAATTGTTAACTTATATTCTTACACAACCCTGATGAAGTAATTATTTAATTAATTAATTAATCAAATAAATGATCTTAAAAATATTAAAAATAACATAATTTGAGATATTTTAGGTTATAAAATAACTATATAGATGAAAATGAAAATTTTATGATATAATAAAATAATTTTTTTAATTTTACTTGTTTTGCTGGTGTTTCGAATTTCTAAGTAATGAATTGTATCAAAATTGACAATAATGATATTTTATGGCATTAATATTTTTTTAAATTATTTAAAAATATAAAAAACTTAAATAAACACAAATAGGATAATATATGACCAAAATTGAAATCTGAAATTCATTTATTTTCCATTTGGAATCATTTTTATATAGATTATTCTTATTATATTTTAATATTATGAGAAATTCCAAAATTTCCCCTCACCCCAATTATAAAATGGAACCCATTCTTTAACTTATATAAAAAAATTATCCATATATCTAAACAAATCCATAAAAAATACTCTTACTAACATACTTATCTAATATGTAGATGTTTTTCCTTCCAAAATAGCATCCTTAGATCCCTTAAAAAGATATCCAAAGGGAATCCACCAAAGAAGAGGTTATCATCTTTAACGACTCATTAAAGTTTATTTCTTATTCTACTTCCTATTCATGAGTTTTTTTACTAATAAATTGATAAATATAGTATAATTTATATAATATGATGTTATTATTATTATGATATGATCATATTCATCATTTATCCATTCTATGAAAAATGAAATCCCCAAGTCCATGTGCATATGGCTTACCGTCTCCACATTGCGGTGTAAATCATTCTTTATCACCACATTACATGGATAGTTATAATGATAAAAATAATGGAAATATATGATATTTATGACATGATATTGATTATTTAAAAGTAATATATCATCATTTTCCCTACACATTCACTATTAAGGGAATGATGTCATCACTCATGCGTGTGTGTGACCTACCATCTCCACAAAGTGATGAGACTCATTTACCATATCTGACTTTCAATAATGGGTATAAAAAGGTATTAGATAATTAAATATGATATTTATATAATTAATAAATTTATGAATATAATTTACTTATATCCCATGAATATGAAACAGAACATATGTGACAAAACATGCATGCAAAAATGAAGTAGTTAACACCCAAAACCATGATAATAATGAAATATTATCAACCAGCGGGTGGTAATATGTTATATAAGGATTTTATATGATATAAAAATATTAATATAGTTCTGTTATAAATTAATAACTATTTAAACCATTATAAGGTAGGATAAATGTTGTTCCGCAAAAGGAAAGTGCAATATAAGGGATTTTAGTCTCACTTTTATTTCTGTGACACTAAGGCCATATTCACCACTTGTTTCTTTTATGTGGTGTATATAATTTCCTTCGACATGTTATATCATGAACATACTTATATTCAAGATATTTAAAGTTATTTTTTATGTTACTCTTTCTCAGGGCATATGTTATGAATTTTACCAAGTGGTAAGGGTTTATTTTATAATCTATTTATTATTCAGGATTGTATATGTTTAAGTCCAAACATTGGAATATTTCTCTTACATGTCTCTGTTTTCTAAAAAAATTCAAAAAAAGTTTTTATTATTAATCTATAATTTTATAAGGTCATTTTTAACCATATTTTACTTTTTACAAAATGTTTTAAACGAATATTCCAATTTTTTTCAAATGAGGTACTTTTTGACTTTTTTGACAAAAATATGAAGGAAATGCTTTTTTAACTTATACGGAATGATAAAAGTTTCTTAATGTCGTGCAAACTCAGTTATATTATTCTTACATTACAAGAATACATGATTATTTTTAAAAAAAATCTTTTACAATTGCACAAAATGTTTATAAATAAGTTATTTCAATGTTAAAAAGGGTATTTTTCACAATATTATTTCAATGATATTATTTAATTATTTTCATCCATGTCAACATCCAATAATAAATCATATAATTAATTGAGGTTTATATCTTGCAATACCATCTACCAAGTGTTATTGAATGGTTTAGGATTAGTTTTATGGGTGATGTACTATTTTGATACCATTAACCATATTAATTTGGATGGTTTATGATTATGTTTAGTGATTGAGGAAATTATTAAATTTTCATATGCTAGTTTCAATAGTAATGATTATTATGTTTCACCCCCAATATATGAGGAATGAATTCTACTTGGTATGTGATAGGTGGGGTCTACTATATCCCCTCGATGTGTCGGTAGGTCTCATGAGACATACTATCATAGATATTGGCCAATGCCTTACCCATTAGTGTAGATGTATTGGTCGAGGCCTATAATGTATGTTTTAGATGTCTAGAATTATGAATTATATCATTATGAGATTAGTTATTGATGTCCACATGATTATTCGACTAGATAAAATATACATGGATAAGTTTCAATCTCATGTTATTATTTATAAGGAATTATATTCTCATCATTTATTCCTCCCATATTATTTTTTAGTTTTATATTATATGGAATGTTTTTTATTTATTTACATTATTCATATTGATTCTGTATTATTTACTCATAGCTTCCATTATACGCATATCTTTACTAAGCATCTGAGCTCACCCATTTATTATGTTTATTATTTTGAAGATGCCAAGAAGTATATTATCATTTATATGTGCGGATAATCTAGGATCATAATTGTTTTTTCAAAGAAGATACTTTGTTTGTTTTATATTTTCAAATATAAGTGAAATTTATATATGTATCATGTTTATGAAGACAACTAAACTATTACGTCCTTCAAGATGTTATTCCTTGTATCTAGTGCCAATGTAATAAAGAAACCACCAAATTTGGGCTACTAGACTTTGGGTATTTACAACCTAACTATATAATAGAAACATAACAGATACCTTCAGGTAGAGTAACCACATATGGTAACACCTGATTTACCTTTACATACCCCAACTATATAATGGAAAACCATTTTAATAAAAAATTTCCTGAAATAAGAAAAATTGATCTATTCTTCATGATTTCTTTATTTTAATCATTATTTAAAAATTATTCACAAATGGGTCAAATTTTCTATAATTAAAATGATTAAAATGATTCCAATAATATTTTTTAGAACATATAGAAGTTATTAAATCCCTTTTCCTGGATTTTCCAAGCATGAAATATGAAAAATACATAAAATAGAAATAAAGAACTATTCTTAATAGTGTATTATACACTAAAAAGAAACTCCAACATATTAATAGATATCACATGTGTTTGAGATATATCACAGGAGTGGCTTCTAAAATATATCTCGCCTCTAGAGGATTCCATGGTATAATATGAATCATCTAATGTCTGAATGGTATTATTCACACATTCATGACATGCTGGTGGATCAGCCATAAATATGGTCAAGAAGGAAATAATCAACTTTAGGGATGTATGACCAAGCTTCAAAAAACCCCACACATGCACACATTCCATTAAATGGTAGAGATATATAAATCCACTATAATGATACTCACACTATTGTATTTACTCATGTGTTTATAATACATGGGTAAATATTTCTTTAAACCACTCATGTATGAATACTTACAATGAATTTATTCCTAGTTTTTTCATCTCATAAAATGGTTCATTTTATGATAAAATATGTGTGATTATCATAAAATTTTAGTATTTTATCAATTATCCTAACAACACAAGTTTCATGGTATAATAGACACATTTTACATAAAAAACATACTTTGCATGAAATTCAATTCATCTCATTAAAATATCATATAAATATATATATTTTGAAAATATCTCATTCATTAAATAATCCTAATTATAATATAGTATAAGGAGAAAACAACTAAAAATAATTATAATCATATATTAATTTATCATGCCATTAACTTGAGGAAACAATAAGGTTATCCAAGAGAAAGTCATATGATCGATGTGTTTTTGAGATAATGTACTTTAAAATAAAATCTCAAATCCTATAGTACAAAAAGATCAAAATACAGAAGAACACATCCAAAAAATAATCTCAATGAAAATATAGCGACACTAGGAAATAAAATTAGCACTTTTTTATCATTCATTATACAAAAAATGACAACACTCTGAAAAATATGTAAGATCCCAGGTATAAACCAATAAAAACCCAATTGAATTGATGATTAAAAACAAAAAATGATCCATGTAATTAATTATTGACAATATAATTCAATAATAACAATTCTCTAGTCCTGGTCCTTCATAAACATCAACATTGGACAAAAAATACAAGTTTCAATAATCAAATCTCTCCAATTTGCAATGTAATATTTATGGATTGAATAAACAACCTGTCTAAAGAAGTCCTCCAAATAATACCAACTCTCACCCCGAAACTATAAAAAGTTTCCACACTAGTACTTAGTTTAACAAATAAAAATAAACGGAACCTCCAAAATTGACCATCTTGTAATTTTTTATCTTCCTAATCAATCTGAATTAAATCCATTTTCTTATCATTCTAAACATCTAAAAAAATTCACAAACTTTATGATTCAAAATCTACTACAAAAATAAATTATGGTTAAAATTAAATTCATTACACATCATTTAATAAACTAAGACACTGTATAAGCCTCTTCAAATAATTTAATATAGTAAACCATATTCCATATAATAAGTACCATAGTGGAACTATAAACTATAAATTTTTGTTCATTTGATCTAAATTTATGTTATTTACTTTTTATTATTTCTCCATGTATAAAATTTGATATTTACATGATGATTATTAATATTTCATATTCTTTATACTTATTTTTTCTTTATGTAATAATACCCTTAAAATATAAGATTCATCGAAAGGTCATAATAGTTTCCTTCTTTGATGAGAACCTGGGTATTTTGTGAAAATGTTCTTAAAGATATGACTTATGGTCTAGACATGTAATTTTTATAGGAAAATAATAATTTTGTACTATCGCGTGTTGGAGGCTCATATATATTGAGATGTTTTTCTCAGGATGTTCACACCTTCTGATCTCCATGCTGGGAGGTCATTAGGATAAACCCCCCATAGGAATTGAATATATCACAAGATTACTTGGGTCTTATTATTTCTAGGTGTGTGTATTGATCCTTGTACTTGAGGTCATCATCAAGGTATATCCGAAAGGGTTTACTTTGACGTGTGATGAAAACCTTGACATTTATGTTCTTGGTGAAGTAGCTTTCACTAAGTACATCATTAGTGCTATGTTGAATGATTGAATTGTCAAGATATTATTTGTTACTTAAAGACTATGGATGAATATATCTTTGACCCATTTATTGAGATGATATTTCCTTACCTAAATCAAAATCCATGGTTGTAATTATTGTATCCCATTTACCCAAGCAACATTGGGATGAGTAGATGCATTTCCTCAAGCACAGCTCACAAATTATAGAGGATGGTGTAAAAAATAGTGTTTGAAAAATTATGAGCAGGATATGGTTCTCTCCTTATCCCCAATATAAAAATTAACAATGTTGGGTTCACACCTATTTTAGGCACATCCTAGTTTTTCTGTTAAGCACAATGAAGGACACCTAATTTACTATTGGAATCGGGAGAGAATGACATAACATAATGTTAGTGAGATGATATGAAGATTAAATACATACAAACATGGACCAAAATCATTCATACAACCCATGAATCATGTGTGACTAGAAAAAAAACTAATATGCAAATAATGTTTTGGAAAAACAAAGCCTAAGGTAAAGGTATCAAGGCATGCATTGGATGTTAGTGGGTTGTGCATTTAAAAAATTTCATTATTATATTGATGCAACTTCGTCATCCTTGAAAATCCAATCCCTGAAATATGTATGTGAAGCTCATTTGAATTCAGAAAATTAAAATTTAAAAGAATAAATACTTCATGTGGATTGAATATGAGTTCATCTATCACATGTTTCTGACAAGTGTAGCTTGAATGATCCAAGCTCGAGCCCCTCTATATCATACATACAAGCTTCAGGAATATACATGGGAAAATATCATTGAATTTTAGGTTCTATCATAGATCTCGGACGATTCCTTCAATGTGAATACTGTCACTCGGAGCATGTCCCTTTGATATGTGAAGGAAATCGAATATTAAAGACACATATGGGATGTTTCCCTCTCTTTGATGCAGGAAGAGGGGATTGGTTCTCTCTATCCATTTGAATGAATTCAATTTATAAAATAAATAATTATCAGATTATACAGTGGGATCCAAAATACATAGTACTGCTTCCTCATCCCCTTTATATCCAGTAGCCACTAAATAAGCAATAAACATCATGTTATAATGAACTAATTGCTTCATAATTTCATTTAAATTTTTATCACATACTTGTAATATATATTAAATATATTACATTCTAAAATCGAGTCATTCACTCGACTCATAATTATCATTATTTTAAATGAATCATGGATATTAAAATAATATTCATTCATATAATACTTTTCATATATTTACTTAATTACTTGTAAATATATTTAATAAATAAATTCAACCTGATTATTCTATATTCAAATAATAATAAATTTTTTTATTCATCATTGATTGTTAATAGTTAGAAAACACTCAGAACATGTGGTGGGATCCACCATATCTTATACACCTATTCACTAGAATAGGGTAGAATCTTGAATATGCTATAGTGTGTGACCCTCTATGCACTTATCTCAATAGTAGTAAGTAACATTCACATACCAAGAGTGGAATCTAGCAACCCATAAAGGCCACAAAAGTGGTATGTAATAGTCATAATAATGACAACCAACCTTAGAACATGCACTATGTTACATAATTTCTTTGTTTCATGATACCTCATAAAGTAGGATTTACAACTTGTGTTAACATCCATTCTTACTTTATTATCTACTAATATATCTTGATATAATTACCATTGACATCCATGAACATATATATAATTAAGGAACTACCATTGGGATCAAATAGGTATAGGATATCACTTCCTCAAATCAAAATAAAAAAAATTCTATCTTGACAATTAAACCAATTCCATGCCAACAAAGACACACCCAATACAAGTTACCAAATCCTGAATTCAATGTCGTGGTTTTTAATTTGAATCAAGGTACATGATCAAATTGAACACATTGATTACAATCTCAAGTCAGGAGACTAATTCACATATTTGAATATAGGAACAAAAAATGACACCTAAAACATTTAGTGTTCATATTGACAATTATATCCTCATGATATTATCTTCTCAAGATCACAATGTGTGAATTTCATGGGAATAAGTCTTAATGAATATTATCATCCAACACCATATGGATGCATATAATTTGTTTCCTATTAGTATGATGTATCTGGACTATAATAAATTACTTTATAATTATTGACATGAAATATCTTTGTTCTCAGTATGGCCTGATAACTATTATAACCTTTTTATATGACATGTAATCTAAGGAAAATATTGTAAATGTAGTGGACAAAAAATTATCAACACTATTTTGGTAAGATAAACACACACACACACACACACACATATATATATATTAGACTATATAAATGTATCAATAATCAAAGTATATATATAATTTGGTTTTAGGGAACTTTCAACACTCCCACTTACACTAGAGATAACTACTAACATGTCTCAACCCATTATCTCTCACATGAGAATCATGCTTCTTTTGAGAGATGGACTTAGTCAGAGGGTCTAACAAATTATTCTCCATGGAAACTATACTAATTGTGACTTCACCTCTCTAAGAAAAATCCATTAAGGGATTAAACTTTTGAAGTATATTCATTTTAATCAAATGTAAACTGGGGTCATTAAAAATCACCAATGTCATAGTATAATCATACTAATATTGAACAAGGTATTCACTACTAGGAACAATGCCAATTTTTTAGACAAATATATGTATCCAAACCACCTCCTTAACTACATCGAAATATGTTATATACTCATATTATATTTTAATGTTAGTGGTCATAGGATTCATTAGGCTTCCCTAACTCAATGCACCACTATTCGGGTAAAAGTCATAGCTAGAATGTGATTTGAGATCATCATGATCTATCTGGAAACTACCATCAGTGTATCTTCTCACTAATAAATCCTCACCTCCTCCATATATTAGGAATAAATCCTTTGAATGTCTCAAGTAATTCAGGATATTTTTTACAGCTTCCCAATGTAACTCTCCTCGATTTGCTTGATATCTTCCAACCAAGATTAAAGTAAAAGAATCATAATACTTATTATATAGCATGATATAAATGATAGATTAAACTATTAAATCATAAGGGATTAGACTAATTCTTGTTATATCCTATTATATTTTTGGACATATTTTTTTGTAGATATTGATACCATGTAGCATAGGAAACAACCCCCTCTTGGATTGTTTTATACTATACCTTTTGAGTACCCTATCTATATATTTACATTGACTTAGTCCAAGAAACCTAAATGATCTATCCTGATATATCAAAATTTCTAGAATATAGTATTCTTCAACTAATTCTTTCATGAATAATCAATCATTTAACCAAGTCTTAATTTACTATAATATGTGGACATTGTTTCCCATAAAAAGATTTCATCAACACCTAATATTAGAGAAATTATGGAATTTCTATTGACCATATTATATACACATGAATCACTTTTATTTTTGACAACACCAAATCTTATTGAATGATTAAAATGAAGATTCCATGATTGTGGTTCTTACCTTAACCCATAAGTAGATCTTTGTAGCTTACACACTTTATTAGCATTCTTTGACTTAATAAAGCCTTTAGGTTGAGTATTATTGACGTCTTCAACCAAATTCTCATTTTGAAAATAATTTTTGACATCCATTTCCAAAATCTCATAATCATGTAATGATTCTATTATAAGCAATATTCTGATGGATTTCGATATTTTTACTAGTGGTAGGGTTTTGGCAATGTCTATGCCCTGAAATTGTCTAAAACTCTTCACTACTAGTCCAGAATTATAGTTATTGAATTTACCATCCACATACATATTTTTCTTGAATACCCATTTTCACTTAATGGGTTTCAAATTTGATATAGGGTCTAGAAAAATCCAAAATTTATTTTAGTACATGGAATCCATCATAGAATGCAAAGCTTCTTGTGATTTAGCATCATCCTTTCCATCTACTACTTCCTTGTAGGTAATAGCTTCATCTTTATTTTGGAGTAATGTTTCACTTAACCCAATGAATATAAAACCATAAGGATCAAGTTCTCTAACCTATCGCGTTGACCTATGCAGTGCTTGTGTATTAGGAACCTCATCATCTTCTATTATCTCTTGTGAATATTGTTCTCGTACCAACTATAATTCATCTGAAGCCTTATCTTCATCAAATTCAATATTTATCCCACTATTTCAATTAGAAATGTGTTCCCCTTCTAGATATATGTATTTTATTTCAACAATCACTTTTCTATTAGAAGGTTTATAAATGTAATATCCTTTGGTTTCTTTTAGATAAACATGAAATATGCACTTCAAGCTTATGGATACTAATTTGTCACTAGATATTGTTTTGAAAAATTCCTCGCATCCCCATACATGTATATGTGATAGATTGGGTTTCTCTACACCCCACAACTCACATGGAATCCCATATTTTACTTTAGTTGGTACTTGGTTGAGGTTATATGCCATTATCTACAATGTATATCCCCAAAAGTATAATAGAAGTGTTTCCATACTCATCATTAACCTATCCATGTCACGTAAGGTTTAATTCTACCTTTAACTAATACTGTTATATTCTAATGTATATGGAATATTGAGTATGTATAATATTCCATACACCTTTAGGTGATCAATAAAATATTGGTTAAGATACTACCCACCATGATATGAGTGGCGTGCCTTAATCTTCTTACCAAGCAGGTTTTCTAATTCACGAAAATATTCCTTAAACATATGAAAGTATTATGACTTATACCTCATTATGTGTATTTAACCATAACTGATATATTAATTAGTATAACTAATGAAGTATGAAAACTCAACACCTGCCTCTGTTGGAAACAGAATGCATATTTCAATGTGAAATAATTTTATTAATTCAGTGGCTCTTAACTCCTTCCTAGAGAAGGGTGATTTGGACATTTTACCATGTAAAAAAGCAGGACAAACATCTAGGGTCTTTAACTTTTCAATGTCTAAATACCTTTATTGATGTAATTTTCATAAATTATTATTATTTACATAACCAATCTTAATGTTCCATAATCTTGTGTTATATGATTCATATTCACTAGTTTTTCATTGATTTAAGTTATTGAATTCTCAAGTTTAGGTATGTACAAGCCATTATTATGATACATCATACTATAACATATGTTATCCTTATAAAAGAGACAAAAAAACTTCCTATCTTGAAATAAAATCCTATAGTGTTAAAATTTGACACAGAGATAATGTTTTTGTAACCGAAGGAACATAATATAAATTATTCAATACAATAATCAAACCACTTCAAAAAGTCAGATGATAATATCCCATTTCCAATGATAATAGACTCCATTCATTTATATCCAAAATATACCCCTTTTATTTTTCAATAATTTTTAACATACTTTGTTCTTATATATTAATAAATATATGTGATCCACACGCTGAATCCATTACCCAACTTATAGATAAATATGGACTGTGTTCAATAACAAAAACCCCTGAAGTATAAGCATGAGCTTGATTCTTATTTGCATATCTATAATTCTTCTTCAAGTGGCATTTATTTCCAAATGGAAATTAGATAGCCTCCTTAACAGTTCCTTCCCACTATATCTTTGGATTTTTCGATGGATGTTTTATAGGTTTCCTTGACTTGGACTTAGCTTTAGACCCCTTATTCTTGCTCTTCCTCCTTTTTTCACTATAATGACTAAAGAATTGGTATTCTTCATATCCTTATCATCTTGGAGAACTAAATCGAATATATATGGAAGTGAATTTTTCATGTAATTAATATTATATTTAATGATAAAAGTTGATAATTTTTGCGATAAGAGGCAAGAATGAGAAGAGTTCATTGTTCTTGGTTCATCTTGAACCTAAGGGCCACAAGTCCTTCATTGTACCTGGTCATATTGAGTACATGAGGTTGAACTTGATTTCTTATTATAGATGATACCTATATAGTGTACTAGATATATCATTCCTTTTTTATCTTTCCATCTCTTGATATAATTTTCGGATACTTGTTAGCATCTTGTAGGAATTATCATCCTCATAAATCTTCTAAAATTAACTGAACATAGATGAAAACATGATACAATGTAAATGTAGTATATCATATACATTATTTTTGTACTTATCTTTATCCACCTTTAATTCTCCATAAAGAGTATTAGTAGGAAGTGATGACTTCATCACATAAATCATCCTTTCTTGACAGATTACTCTGCACAAGTTCATGTACCACTCATGAAAGTTATATCTAGTCTGGATATTTTCTTTATCCAATATTGATTTCAGTGATAATGTACAAGTGGTGTTGTTGATTTAAATTTTTTTCTACAACCAAAGTTTTGTAGTTAGTACTTTATATTGATTAAATTTTATATATTATTAATTAATTAATGAAATAATTTATTATCTCCCACTATTTTATCAAAATCTAGTAACCATCATTACTAGACAAATAATACTTATATCCTTTGACTATTATAATGGAAATGATCCTTGAAACCTCCCCTCAATGTCTACAATATTTTGTTATGAAACTACTCATAGAGTTTCAGGGTATGTACTTGCTTGGACAACCACATTGACACATGATTCCTTGAACTGTTGAGTTAAGTACCATAATCTCAATATAGTAACCTTGACTTCCTCAATATATTCACTTTAATGTGGTAGAAAACTATCTTTGGATATTAATTTTCTACCATATTTAGTTAATTAAACCCATCACTCTCATAATAATTCCTCGGCAATAAGGGGAACAGTCAACTTTGGCTAATAAGAACCCCATACACCTAATTTTGTTAAAATTTGAGTGATGGAAAGTGTTCATGACATAATATTTCTTTAAGGTATTTTTTTAACACCCTATAATTTTATTGTAAGTTGTTTTATTTAATGTGATTCATTAGCTTGCGCTACACGCAACAACGAGTTTGACTGCACCATGACTTACCAAACTAGCTGTTCAAAAAGAGGATGTGAATAGTATTAACTGAATTTTGAATTTTATATACTCTAGAATTTTATAGTCCATATTATGTGTTTCATAGAAATAATATAAGAACAAATTCATTTTTTAGATAAAAGAAGTATTTTGCAAAAAAATGAAAATTTACCACCTTTTAATTGAAAACAATTTTTAAAACAAATATTTTACACTTTTATTTATACATTTTAATGAAATTAAATATTTCTTTAGAATCGGGACATAAAAATTTATTTTAGATAAATTTTTGGTACTTTTCTAATGACTTTCATATTTTCATGAATACTGAAAAATACTAAATTTTAATTGAAAAAAACGTTTTTAATTGAAATAATTTATAGGGATAAATTATGAATTTTAATAGTTTGGAAGTGTAATTATCTTATATTTTTATCATTTAATACAATTTAAGTCATTATAAGTAATTTCACATTTAAATTTGACAAAAACACATGTTAATCTTTTGATAGTTTTTACTTTTTAAAAACCCACTTTTTGGATGTGACAATAGGAATTAATTTTAAATTAATTAATCAAAATTATATTTCTTTAATTTGGTAAATTATAATTCATTTTTTAATTCAGAATATCAAAATTAAATTAGGGTAAATTTTTGGTATTCTTCTGAAAATATTCCATTTTTGATGAATAGTGAAAAACATTGAGTTATAGTTTAAAATAAACTTTTTATTTAAATAATTATTTATTTCATTTAAATATATTTTAAGTCAAAAAATATATATATAATACCTATATATGTTCAATGTAATTCATTGGATTCGTTTTATAATAAAATTATATGTATAAAATTTTATTGAACTTTTTACAGCCTTTTACCCACCTTATAAGAGCATTTACAAATTTACATAAAACATAATTTTACCACTTCTGTGAATTGAATTTTAATTTTTAGAGACATGGATAACTTTATTATGTAAAATTTGGTTCAATAAGATGAAAATATTTTTTGGTGAATAGTATCTTTAGACTTTTTTACCCCGGTTAAAAGAAAATAGGGTAATTAAAGGTAAAAATGATATTATAATTACCCTAACATATGTCTTAATTATATTTGATAAGTTTAATTAGACCCAAAACAACCTTAGTAATAAAATATGATCTTTTATGTCCACTTGGATTAGATGAGAACATTTATTATTATTTTATTTAATGAAGAGTTAAAAGTGTTAAATTCAAATTTTATTAACTCAACCATTTTTAATATAGGGGTATACATATGAAAATTTTGACTATAAATATTTATTATATAAATAAAAATATTTCCTAAATAATTGTATTTTATTTATAATTTTTAGATATTAATTAAATTCATTTATGACACAATGACGATGCAGTAATTAACATTATAATGAAATATTAAAATAGTTTATATTATAAATATTAAAATAAATAGAATTTAAATTTTTTGATTCCATACACATATATTATAGGTTAATAAGACATTTTAAGGTTTATTAGATATATTTTTTAAAGTTATATTGTTGTTGTGACTTTAACAAAAACAAAATACCAAATAGTGTCAAAATTGACATAAATTGGTTTTTGAAATAAATACTATATTATTGGTTGATATAATATTAAAAAAATTATAAGGTTCGTCCAAAGGTCTTAAATAAAATTATATATTTAATTAATGAACCATTTTTGGTTCTCTAGGAAGTTTATATTATGTTTATTAACAATATAGTGTAAGAATACAAGAAGACGCGTTAAAAGTTAAACTATTTAACTAAGATATAAATCTAAAAGATAAGACTAAAATGCTAACCTAAACATGTCTAAAACCTATTGGTTGAGATTTTTTAGACCCATAACCACCTAATATTCTAAATGAATCATTTCTGAGCTATTAAAAACCGAAATTAATTTTATTATAAAATAATATTTCGGGCTATTCATAAAGTGACCCTCACCTCACTTATAAAAGGGTACTTTCCCTTATCTTAATTTCACACCTCCATATCCATTTTCCTCATTAAAAACCTACCCAAATATCTTCCCAACTTCAATTAATTCATCCTAGAGGTCATACATTGATCAGAAAGCCAATCTAAAGATCCCTTTTGATCAACTCCAAAGGGAACCCCTGACGAAGAGGTAATAATTTCACCACCCTCATTCAAGTTCTTTTCTTCTTCCACTTCCTCTTTTTTTTGTTTCCATACTGACATAATTAATTAAGTACCTTCTACATAATATTTTTTAATTATAAATATGGTACTACCATATTCATTATTCTATCCATCTAGTAAATGACAAAGTCACCAAACGTGTGTACGTACGACTTACCGTCTCCACGTCGTGTTGTAGTTTGTTATTCAAACACTTCATTGTATAAATGGGTATAATAATGAGTATAAATGATTTAAATAATAAATTTAACATGTTAATTATTCTGTATATATGATATACCATCCAATTACATACGATTTCACCATCAATATATTGATATTTTCGCCTGTGCGTACGTATTGCTTACCGTCTCCACGAACGCAATGAGATTCATTCCCCATCATAATCATTCATTAATAATTTTTATTTAATGATTTAAAATAATTTATAAGAACTTAATATTATTCTATATATGATTCAAATATATCCTATACATACCAAACATTTCTTACGTAACAAAACATAGAAAGGATAACAAATCAGTTAACAATCAAAATAATGATACTACTAAAATATCATTATAAAAGAAATATTAGAATATCATATATGATATCATATTTATGTATTTTTTTCTTTTATAATTTTATAACAGTGATTTAACCATTATAAAGGAGGTTAACATACCCTATACAATGAAAAATCCCAAGGTAAGGGGTTTTCATCTCACTTTTATTCCCGTGAGATTCATGCTATATTTGACACTATTACCTTTTGTGTGGTGTATGTACTGCCCATGACTGTATTGTTTGAAAAATATACTTTAATTTATGGGTATTTATATCATCATTTTATGATCCTTCTTTAATGGGGTGAATGTTGCATAAGTTACCAAATCGGTAAGAGAGTTTCAAATTTCAATTTCCCCTCATTCGGTTTTATGCAAACATCATTGATTACTTTACTCCAAGATTATGTATGAAATAACTATTTATTTACTTATGTAGTAATATCTACTCCCCTTTGTGTGGATATAATTTTGATACACATAATCACTCAATTTATAAATTATCAAGTCATCGATATAAACTTGAGAAGAGTACTTTTAACTCAATTTCTATTCATTGAGTTATACATCTAAGTCATTGGTGTTTTTTTACAAGAATATATGTTAATGTCCTATGATTGATTTACACTGAATATCCAATCATATTGAGTGTATTTATATTTTTTACACAACAATATGTCATTGACTTATCCTTAACATAAGGATATGGTCTTTATAATGGAATTCATCTCAACTTACATTCCATTGAGACTTCATTGTTTTTATACGCCAATTCAATTTTATTTGGTGTATATACTATACTTTGACATATTATATCAAGAATACCTTTATTATCATGATATTATAATTTTTTTATTTCCTTAATTATTTCTATTCAATATTCTCTCTTTTGGTTAGGAACTCTAACTAAAATATCATTTTAAATGTTTTAAAATTTTATTCTTCTAAATCTTTCTCATAAATGTCCATGTTTTAAAAATGGTTTTAAGGTTTTATTTATATATATGGACATTAATGTTTTAAAATAAAAATTCATTTTAAAAGTTTCTAAGTGGTATGGGATACATTTATTAAAAAATCTAATTTAAACAGCTTCTTGATAAATAGTGATACTTTTAAATGTTTTCATGAAAAAGGGATATTTCTCTCAACTATTTTTTCTGGTCATATTAATCTATGTCAAAATAATTTAAGAAATATTATTCATGATTGAGGTTTATTTATTATGATACAAATGTTCTATAATGTTTTGAAGCTTTCGTGATATGTTTTACTATGTATGTGTCAGATTTATACAATTCATGGTTTATGGATAATGTATTGACAATTAGTATTTTAGTTTTAATACAAATGTTTATGTTATGTTTAAACCATTTCATATAAGGAATGTATTGGACATAATAAGTGATGGGTGGAGCCCGAAACATCCCTTCGATGCATCGGTAGGTCTCATGAGACAAAATAGTGTCTTGGCACAAGGCCTTGACAAAATCTTATTTGTAGTCTTGGCACAATTCCTTGAATATGTGGTTACGAAGTCTGGAATTATGCATTCCATCATTATGAAATTGTCTATTGATATTAAATGTGATTATTTGAATAGTAGAATATCCATGTGAATAAGTAAATGGAATTATTTGATTTATATTTTACATAATATGATGATGTTTATGTTTAAATGGCTTGTGATATAGTCTTATACATTGCCTTAAATATTTGTTCTTGTTTATGAAAGATTCCGCTATACTTTTATCCTTATTGAGAATCTGAGCTCACCCCTTTCTTATATTTTATTTTTACAAGGATGAAATGAATTATATTACGATTAGCCTGCAGTAATAGTCTGTGGGGTATTAGAGGTTCAAAGGGGAAACAGTGTTGTTTTTTTATTTCGTGATATAATGTAAATTGTATGTATGTATCTAGTACTTTCAAGGCTACTAAATTGATCGGAATTTCAGGACATGATTCCTTTTATCATGCCAATGTTGTAGGAAGTTTAGTACAAACCTTAAAATCTATATTTAGAAAAAAAACCTGATTAGGAAACACTACCCTAAGATAGACATTGAGGATTAGTATATAAGAAAATCAAAAAAAATTGATAATTTAAATATTATTTGGGTTTTCTAGAAAATATATCATTATCTAGACATGAACAAGAATGGAAGTTCTGGAACAGATGTACCTAGGAGTGAAAACTCTAACAAGGAGTTTTGGGCTTGACTCGGGGTATCTTGGTATACGACAACGGGCCTTGCTGCACTCTTGGTTACAACACTCCCAGGGGATATGGTTAGGATAATTTACATTTTCTTTACAAACTGATTTGAAGGATTTTAATATAAGATGTGAATAAATAACCTTGGATAATCTTATGGTGTTTTAGATTGAAAAGAAGGTGTTATGATATGCTCTAAATGATTTTATGACTCACACTATACTTTCTTGTGTTAGTCAATAGATGGATTCCAAGGAAGTCATAGTAACATTGAAAATGTTGTACAAAGTGGGAACAATGGTGGAAATGTTAAAATAAATCGAATGTTTATAGGTGTAAAAGATATCGTGTTCATGTAGAGTCAGTTTTCCAAAAATATGATCCACAACATATATATTAACCAACTCCCAAACTCAACAAATAAGAGAAATGTGGGGAATGATTCAAGCTCTAGTAGTGGATACCATGGAGAAAAGAAATATCAATTTACATAATATAGTAAATGTGGAAGGATACACCTATGAAAGTGTCTCAATGGAACAAATAAATACTTTATGTGTGGTAAATAAGGACATAAAGAAAATAATAGAGGAGGAAAAATGAAGAGTACTATGGAAAAAAATAAAAATGAACCCAATAATCCATTTACAGTAATTTTTCATAAATGTAGGGGATATGGAAATAACCTGAGTGAATGATCTATTTTATAGGATAACCTCTTTTCCAAGGAAGAACCTATGTTGAAATAAATGGATGGGTAAATGTTTAAAAGTATCAATTCTCTTTGTTGGTGGGATTACATTGGAAGACTTTTCTCTTGTATATGTAACTCTACAGTTTGTTATGTGAAAAATACTATTTTAGGAAGAATTGTCTTTTCTATTGTTGATATAGTTATGAATAACTATTTGGGTTTATATGATTTTTGAATTTGATTCAATTACAAGTTATTAAATTTTGGGATGAAAATGTGAGGTATGAGATAACATTTGTGGAGAAATTATGGTATAGTTATTTTGAAGAATTTATCTCATTATTGGAATGTTTTAAAATATAGTTTTTGAAGAAGGAAAACACACGAACTTTTGGACAACCCATCGCTTCGGACAAAGCTGCGGGAATCGATCCCACAACCAGAGTGCAATTGGGATTTATCTTCTACCACAAGACTACGTGAAGTCTCAGGTTAGTGTCACTAATTACTTTTAGTTAAATGATTTTATTGATAAATAATAAGTTTATTTGGGATATTATTTCATATCAAATGGTTATCGTTAGTATAATAAAAATGATTTGGTGATTACATGATAAATTTTATTTTGGAAGATGTTCACTCTGTTGGAAACACTATATGCCCATGGAAAATAGAATACTATGGGATTTTATTTCAGAAGTAATGGTGGACTTTTATCTATGTTTTTATTGTATATTTATAGAGATTTGGGTTATTTATAGAAATGATTATCCTATCATAGAGAATATGTGATCAGGTTAATTACTTTTAGGTATGTTAATTTAAGAGTAGTCGTTGTTATTTAGAGATATCATTTAACGTAGAAGACTACATAATTGAATTCTTCTATGTTTTGGGTTTCAATATTAGTTTGGATTATACTGAATGATTTTTAATGAAAATTTTCTATTGAATGGTATTTATTGAACATTGGGTATTGTTGTTTTATTTTTAGAAATTAAGATTAATATTTATTTTTCTAAAGGATTATCCTTTTTGGGGATCATCTAATCTTGTACTAACCATTTTGGTTTTGGATAATCTATAAATACAAGTTAAATATATAGTATATCCTTTGTGAATCATGTGGTTCTCTAGAAGTTGATTCTAGTGCTTTAGTTGTGACCAATTCATCTTGAATACTCATCATTTGAAAAAAAAATTACGAGTTACTAGTAGAAATTTATTAAAGGAAAAAATTCTACTTAAAATGTAAGTATATATATTTATGTTCTTAGTCAATCTCATAAATTAATTCCTCAACATTATGAAATGGAACTTAAAACACAAAAGACGTTATACATTTACTTATTCTATTGGGAAACTGTTGACCATTTATCCCATCACAAGTTTGTGGTTTTCTTGTTGTTAAATTTCTCCTGATCATGTTTTCTATCACTCTACATTATAACTTGACACTTATTTTATCTTCCATATCCACGTGTTCCTACATGGAATCCTAGTATGGGTTATCTGAGGTGACCATTTTACATCTCATTATTTCTTTTAAAGTGATAGTTTTATTGACTCTTTTTCTGATGTGGGACTTTCAATGACATTTCCAAGCCCAATTTTAAAATTTCACGGACAAAATTTCCAAATGGGGGAATAATGTAACACCCCAAGATTTCATATTATGGTATTTTCTTTAAAGTAATTCAATAGATTGCGCTACACACAACACCGAGTTTGAGCAGACCATGACTTACCAAAATAGCCGTTCAAAATACGATTATGAATATTATTAACTTAATTTTTAATTTTATATATTCCATATAATTTTAGAATCCATATTATGTGTTCCTTGGACATAATATAAGAAGAAATTAATTTTTTAGATAAAAGAATTATTTTTCAAAAAATGAAATTTTAACACCTTTTAATGGAAAACCCTTTTTATAACAAATATTTGACATTTTTATATATTCAATTTAATGAAATTAAATTATTATTCATAATATAGACATATAAAATTTATTTTGGATAAATATTTCGTACTTTTCTGATAACATTCATATTTTGATTAATACTGAAAAATACTAAATTTTAATTGAATATTTTTTAATTGTAATAATTTATACTGTTAAATTATTCATTATAATGGTTTTTAAGTATAATTATATTATATTTTTATCATTTAATACAATTTAGGTCATTATAAGTAATTTCACATTTAAATTTCACATAAACACATGTTAATCTTTTGATAGTTTTTACTTTTTAAAAACCCGCTTTTCGGTTTTGAAAATGATAATTAATTTTAAATTATTTAATATTACTTATATGTTTTGAATTTGGTAAAATAGAATTATTTTTTAATTTGGAATATCAAAATTAGCTTTGTGTAAATTTTTGTTATTTTTCTGAAAACATTCAATTTTTAATGAATAGTGAAAAACACTACATTATAGTTTAAAAAAAACTATTTATTTAAATATATATTTATTTTATTTAAATTTATTTTTAGGTTAAAATTGATATATAATACCTATATAAGTTCAATTTAATTCTCTTGATTCATTTAATAATAAAATTAGATGTATAAAATTTTATTGAACTTTTTACCATCTTTTACCCACCTTCTAGGAGCATTTGCAAATTTGCATAAAACATAATTTTATCGCTTCTGTGAAATTAATTTCAAAAATACATGAGACATGGTTAATATAAGTAAAGGAAATTTGGTTCAATAAAATGAAAATAATTTTTGGGTAATAGTAACTTTTTCCTTTTTTACCACAGTTAAAAGTAAATAGGGAAATTAAAGGTACAAATGATATTATAATTACCCTAACATATGTCCTAATTCTATTAGATAAGTGTAATTAGAAAAAAATACTTAGGAATAAAATATTATCCTTTAGGTCCACTTGTATTATATTAGGACAATTATTATTATTTTATTGAAAGAAGATTTAAAAGTGTTAAATTCAAAGTTTATTAACTAAACCGTTTTAAAATTAGGATTATACATAACAAATATTCGACTATAATTATTAATTAGAAAGCTAAAAATATTTCATACATAATGGTAATTTATTTATATTTTTTAGAGATTAAATAATTAAATTTATTTTTGACATAATGATGATACAGTAATTACCCTCTTAATGAAATATTAAAATAGTTTATATTATAAATATTAAAATAAATATAATTTAAATTTTTTGATTCCATCCACGAATTTTATAGGTTAATATGACATTTAAGGGTTTATTAGATAAATATTTTTCTATGTGATAAGGTTTTTATTACTTTCACAAAAACAAAATACCAAACAATGTTAAAATAGGCATAAATTAGCTTTTTAAATAAATACTATATTATTGGTTGATATATTATTTATAAAAATATAAGGGCCAGTAAAATGATTAAATAATATTATATAAGTAATTAATGAACCATTTCAGGTTCTCTTGTAATTTTAGAGTATGTTTATTAACCATATAGTGTAAGATTGCAAGAAGACACGGTAAAAGTTGAACTATTAAACTAAGAGTTAAATCTAGAATATAAGGTTAAAATGTTAACCTAAACTTATCTAAAACCTATACGTTGAGAGTTTCATGACCCATAACCACCTTATATTGGAAATAAATAATTTTGGAGGCATTATTAACCGAAAATTATTTTATTATAAAATAATATTTCAAGCTTTTTCTAAAGTGACACTCACCTCTCTTATAAAAAGGTACTTCCCCTTCTCTAAATTTCTCACTCCAAATCCATGTGGCTATGCCATACCAAGACCAAATATATTTTCAACTTCCATTAATTCAACCTCTAGGCCTTATTTTGATCATAAAGACAACCTAAGGATCCCTTTTGATCAACTAAAAAGGAAACTCTTGAAGAAGAGGTGATAATTTCACCACCCTCTTTCACCTTCTTTTCTTCTTCCACTTCATCTTTCTTTTTTAATTCCATTCCAAAATAAAAAATATTGTACCTTATACATACAGTGATGTTTTTATGAATATGGTACAACCATATTCTCTATTCTATCCATTATATAAATGACAAAGTTGCCATATGTGCATACGTACGGTTTACCATCTCCACTTTGTGGTGTAGTCTGTTATTGTAACACTTCATTATATTGATGGATATAAAAATGAGTATAACTAATTTAAATAATAAATATAACATGTTAATGATTCTATACATATTATATACCATCCAATTACATATTATTTCACCATAAATATAACGATATTTTCGCTCGTGTGTACGTACGACTTACCATCTCCACGGACGCGATAAGATTCATTACCCATCATAATCATTCAAGAATAATTTTAATTTTATAATTAAAAATAATTTTTATGAACTTAATATCATCTTGGATATGAATAAAATATATCCTATACATAACAAAAACGACATACGTGCCAAAACATATTAATGAAAACGAATAAGTTAACAACCAAAACAATGATAATACTAAAATATCATTAACCAAGAAATATTAGAAGATAATATATGATATCATATTTATGTATTAGGTTCTTTTATAATATAATAACAATTATTTCACCATTATATAGGAGTTCAACCAACCGTATACTAAGGAAATTACAGGGTAATGGGTTTTCATCTCACTTGTATTCATGTGGGATTCATGCTATATAATCCACTATTACCTTTTGTGTGGTGTATGCACTGCCAATAATTGTATTTTTTTGTAATATAATTTAATTTATGGGTGTTTACATCATCATTTGATGATTCTTATTTCATGGGGTGTATTTTCATAAGTTACCAAATTGGTAAGGGAATTTCAAATTTTAATTTCCCCTCCTTCGGTTTTAGGAAAACGTCATTGATTACTTTACTCCAAGATTATGTGTGAAATCACTATTTATTTAATTATGTAGTAATTTCCACTCTCCTTTATGTGGATATTATTTTTCTACACATAATCACTCCATTGATAAATTCTCAAGTCATCGATATAAACGTGATAAGAGTAATTTAAACTCAATTTCTATTCATTGAGTTGAACATCCATGTCAATGGTGTTGTTTTTACAATAATATGTGTGAATGTCCTATGATTGATTTACACTGAATATAAAATAACATTGAGTGTATTTAAATTTTTCACACATAATTATGTCATTGATTTATCCTTAACCTAATGATATGTTCTTTATAAAGGAATTCATCTCAACTTACATTCCACTGATACTTCATTGTTGTTATACGCCAATTCACTTTTATTTGGTGTATATACTGTAGTTGGACATAGTATATCGTGAATCCGTTTATTATCATTATATTGTAATGTTTTTATTAACTCAATTATTTTTAAACAAGCGTCTCCCATTTGGTTAGGAACTCTAACTAAAATATCATTTTAAATATTTTAAAATTTTATTCTTCTAAATCTTTCCCATTAATGTCCATGTTTTAAAAATTCTTTTATGGTTTTATTTATATATATGGACATTAATGTTTTAAAATTTAAATTAGTTTTAAAATTTTTAAAGTGGTATGTGACAATTTGATTCAAAACTCTATTTTAAACAGATTCTTGATAAACAGTAAAACTTTTAAATGTTCTCATGAAAAAGGGATATTTCTCTCAAAGGTTATTACTGATCATTTTCAACTATGTCAACATTAGTTACGGGATATTATTCTTGATCGAGGTTGATTTATTATGATAAAAATATTGCATACTGTATTGAAGGTTTTGTGATGTGTTTGAATGTGTATGTTTTATTTTTAAACCATTCACGGTTTATGGATAATGTATTGACATTTCATATTCTAATTTTAATATGAATGTTTATGATATGTTTAAACCTTTTCTTATGAGGAATTAATTGGACTCGGTAAGTGATGGGTGGAGCTCTTTATAGCTCCTTGATGCATTGGTAGGTCTCATGAGACAAACTAGTGTCTTCGCACATGGCCTTGACAAAATCTTTTTTGTAGTCTTGGCATATGGCCTTGACTATGTGGTTGTGAAGTTTGGCATTATGCATTCCATCCTTATGAAATTTGATATTGATATTACATGAGATTATTTTACAAGTAGAATATCTATGTGAATAAGAAAATGACATTATTTGATTTATCTTGGCCATATTATGATGAAGTTTAAGTTCAAAAGGTTTGTGTTTTAGTCTTATACATTTCCTTAAATGTTTGTTCTTTTTTATGAAATTGTTCTTCTATATTGTTATCCTTAATAAGTATATGAGTTTTCCCCTTTCTGTTGTCTTATTTTTTCCAAGTTTTAAAGATGTATATTACGATTAACCTTTAGGAATAGGTTAAGGGATATAATAGTGTTCAAAGGGGACACAATGGTTTATTTATTTCATGATGTAGTTTAAAACTTATTTATGTATATAGTACTTCCAATGCTACTAAACTGATCGGTCATTTGTGACATGATTCCTTGTATCATGCCAATGTTATCTAATAATGCACCGATTCTAGGTAACTGGGATTGGGGAGTTTCATTTTTAATATTTTCAACTAATGTAATTATTTTCTATTAAATGTGTTCATACTATGTTTTCACACTCATAAATAAAAATTCATTAATAGAAAGTATTAATCCAATCCTTGTACATTTTTCTATTTTTTATTTTATATGAATCATTCTAACATGAATATTCAAAAAAAATAAACAATACATAAAAGATATAAATTACCCAACTAGCCCTGAGAATTTAATAATGTTTGATCCATTTAAACTAAATGGATCAACCATGACTTTGGGGTATCATACCTAAGTCGTGACTTTACTTGTATTGTAGCTCACTCTTGGTCAAATGCTTCCACATCCCGTCTATGATATTACATTGTATTCGCGGTACCTGCATATTGTAACATCATCTTAAATAATACAAATGTACTCAAATTTGAGTGAGTGGGTCTCAATATGTGAAATATACATATGGATATAAATGGATGTGCAATCCATTGTAAATATTTCATAAGAAAGATGATGCACAAACCAATAATAATTAAATAATTATTACAGAAAACACACACATTTTTTATAAATATTTTAATAAAAACACATATATCCATCATAGATTCTTGGGTTTTAGATTTAAACTCTAGTTCTCATTCCTCAAATAATTCAATATCATCATCTTCGTCTTTATAGAAAAATACTTTCTCTATAATTTCTTTTCATATTTGAAGTCTCCCTTTTGAGAAAACATTTTATAGGGAATCTGTGAGTTTCCAACATTATTTTTGTCATCATCGAACATCCTAGATCTTCTATAGGCAATGTTTCCAACTATAAAGCAATGAAATCATGCCAAGGGTATCATTACTTAAAATATTCCATTTCCTCTCTTGAATTTCATAGTAAAGTGAGAAATAATTATGCCTTCCTTATTAAAATTCTTAATACAATATCCTAAAATCTAAAGTTATTCCATGGATTTTAATGATATCTAATTGCTAACATGACTTGTTGTATCCTCTATCTTGACTCTCATTTAATATGTTACTAAACTACTCAGCAAATTATCCAAGTAATGTTTTGAATGATCCCTTTCCCCAAGGGCTGAAAATTTGGATTATAAAGAGGTGGAATTATTCTCAATATTTTCTTTACAATTTCAATGTATTTGATTTCTTCACCAAGCCCTAAAACTTCTCCTAAAACATATGTAATTTGATTTAAAAAAGATATCTTCATTTTCATAAGGATGCATTTTGATATCATCAAACCTATTGTGTAAGACATGGAGTTTCGCCTCCTTCACATTGTTGGTGCCTTCATAAATAATTTTGAAAATTTCCCACATAGGATTTTCGGAAGTGAAGATCATCACCTTCAAATTGATTTGATCATATAGATCTAGAGGGATGGAATTTTTTTTCTTTGGCATCAGCATCAATTATTTTCTTATCATTTTCAGTCATAGACAGTCCCATCAGGTTGGTGACCAAAATACCTTATGCAGTTGAAAATAGTACTTACATTACAAGAGATCTTAGATGGTATCTCATCCTAGTCTTCTAAATCTTTAAGTTTCGTCCATGAAATAAGGGGAATCCTTTGACATTTACTAAATTCTCTATGAAAGAAATGAAGGATAGATTTATCACCAACAACCTATAGGCTCTAATACCATCAAAAGGACCCCATAACACCCTAAGAGGGGAGGGGTGAATCAGGGTATCAAATTTTTATTCTTAAAGTGATGGATCTAATTTTCATGTTGGTAGGAACTCGTTAAAACTGGTTGGTGAGAAATTCTAGCAAATAAACAATCACTTGGAAATAGATAACACATCAATTTTACTTGGTTCCCCACTAAGCACTAGTCCAAGGATCGTACACCGATAGTGTTTCGATCGTACCTAAATCCACTAATCATCACTATTTTGGGAATATAGAAGATCAAACACAATCACTCTATGATAGGAACACTACCTTTAGAGGATTTTAGGGATAACTCACTGTATCCCTCAGACCACTTTTGTTGACTACCCTTAGCTCAGTACTTTGTGATAAATGTTACTCAGTTTATCAATATGAAGGTATATTCAACATATAGGAATTGAATTCTTTGTCTATAATAAGCACAATATTCTTCTTGAACCATTGTCCTAAATTTATGCACATTAAATCCATGATCAGACAAACTAGATATCTAAAACCTGTTAGAATCTCCACACTGCACTTGTGTGAAACACATGTTCATGCATGCATGTATTGTAATTTACATGAAATATTTCTTTATATAACCCCTTATCATTAATAAAACAACACAATGTCGTTCACTTGGTCCTAATTGACTCAAATAATACCTTATACTCAAGATTTACTGTGTATAAATCTTCCGCGTACAAATATGTCGTGTGGAAGAGCTATCGAATCTTCATTGGAAAAAGTTATAAGCCTTGAGTTGGGGTATCCTCCTATTTATTGGCCTCAATGACTCTCTATTTAATATTCTGGAACATCTTTCTCTATGTACGTAAGATTCTCTCTGATCATGAAAACCCATTTTTGAAGTTGCATTGGGTATGTAAGTCTCTTCCACAGAACATCCTCCTTCATGCACATTTTAAATCTTCCACGTGCTTTTCCCATTCCAAAATTTTTATGTGATTATCCCAAAACATTCCTTGGACACAAATTACCAAACCACCTTCAATATTGTGCGCAACATTTTTTCCAAAAACACATATCTCCATTCTCTGATTTTTGGACCCAAAAACTAGGAAAACACTGGGAAAAAACACCACCTTCAACACTATTTTCATCATGACCCATAAGAATACATTCCCTAAAAAATATCTAATCATAGAAGTGTATTTAATACAAATAAAAACCATACCCCAATTCCAAAATGGAACATTCTTGGTTCTAAAAATATCACCAATTGAAAATTTCATGAAAATAATTCTCAATACATATGAGCCCCAAAAACTCGATGGTTTCACATCATTAGTGTCTTATTAGTATGATGTATCTGGACCATAGGATATTAATTTAATGTTACAGTAATTTTATCTCTAGGTTTTCATTATATCCTATGAACTACTCTAACCATTTTATATAATACATAATCTAAGGACATTACCATGAATATAGTCAACACAGAAGTATCGACACTATTATGGTAAGATAAAGATATATATATATATATATATCAATCTCTATTTGTTAAATGATTATAAAACTGTATACATAATTTGGGTATAGGAACCCACTTTCAATACAAGGAACTAAAAGGGGATGGTCTCATGTGTTAGAATTCCATATAGACCTCCTAGGATATCCCCTTTACATCCAATCCTTGTGCTCTCCCAAAAACTCCAAGAAATATCTCCCATGAACCCAATTCTAAATTAATTTACCCTGCATACTCTAGAATTTTTCCTTTTCTTTCATACCAACACATGTAAGTAATCTCTTTATATAGCCTCCAAGGACACTACTCAAGTGACCACGCATTCAATCATGAATTATAATGTCTGAGAAAATATATCAACCATTCACGTAAACATTTATGGAATATATATAAATTATTTTACATTTCATCCTATTAAATAACCATTAAATGATAATCATTTACTAGAAGATATCTGAACATTAAAACATTAATGTTCGACTAGAAAATTAAGTTATAGCCATACCAAATGAATCATGGTATACAATTCATGGAAATGGTAGTGGTATATTATCATTATAATGTGACTTATAATATGTAATATCATACCTATGATTTTATGTCAAGTATCACCTTACGATATCCCTTAGTCATTAAATATAAATTATACAAATTTCATTATATGTAAAGTTTCTTTAGGGCATATTTCCTTCAATAACTCACTTACACTAAATCCATATAAACATTGTGACATTTTACCTTATACTTTATCACATATAAAAACCTATAAAAAGATATCCAAAAATTTTTTAAAACTAAAAAAATATCTAATTTTCACATTTGAAAACTGTGGAAATAGGAGCCAAAACCGTGGTAGTGTCCTATAACCTAAGAATCAAAAATTGTGTCCATATATGATGTTTTAGTAAGTACCTAGACTATGGAAACTGTTTTAACCCATGGTGTATGTTCAAGGATATTTCCATGGTTTTCAAAAAATGGTGCTAGTTCAAGCCTATTTCCACATTTTCAAACCATGGTAATAGCTTTGGAAAAATAAAACACACATCGAATTTTGATCTTTCGACATGTTCCCACATCTATGTACAACATTTCCACTAACCGATGATCCACTATTTTTATTAATATATGTATATATATACACATATAATTATTTATATATAAATATTATTAAAATTATTATTAAAAAAAGAAAAAAAGAAAAATGGAACATGGAATGGGACCTACGACAATAGTTTTATGAAGTTGTGGTCATAGGTCTTCTCTACCACAACATTTTTCCAAAATTGTTTCAATATGTGTTTTATATAAGGGATATGGATTTTATTTTACAATACCATGGTAATAGGTCTTCTCAACCAACACAATTTCAAGAAACTATGGTTATGGGTGTTTTATATGAAGTTTATGGCCACAATTTTAGAAAACTATGGTCATAGGTCTTCTCTACCATAATGATTTTTGGATCCCATGGTTATTGATCTTCTATAAAAATTTCCCAAAACAAATTATATTTTTTTCATGTTCCCATAACTACTTAATTTTTAAAAATATTGGCATTATTATTCTTTATATCCTCAGTTTTTTAAAACTGTGGAAATATACCAAAACAGCCAACCCTAAGACCAAATATTATCTCTAACCAGGGTTGTGGGCAACCCTATGGATACAATTTTTTCATCCATAGAAATAGAATCATGGTTGTAATCTAGTTTTCTAGTTGGTATGTATATCTTCTAGAAAACTTTTCAAAATATATCATTAACTCCCCCATGTATCACATCATATGTCATACCCTATGAATACTTTTCCAAAAAACTTTTGGATCTAAATAATTTTTATAGTGACTCTATAAGTTCTAATCAATCCCTATTTAGTCAAACATAATGTTTCACCCTAGGGTATTTTTTGATGTTGAGAATAAATATGAATCATGATATCTATAAATATAATCAGGTAGTGTTCTCTTGAAAATCATTGGTGCTACTCAAGCTACAAACATATCTAGAGTTATCTTTATCAAGAACCTGTATATATATACAATTTCACACCCATTACATCACATTATAGCATTATTTATCATATGTTCCCTTTGTTTAAAACATAGAGTGGAAATGAGATATAGAGTATGTCACTCCCATATAGCCAACTCATTATCAATTGTTCAAGTATATACTAACAAAGTAATTGAATACATTACATGTCCTTCACCTTTATGGATGATAACATCACACATCCCACACACAAGAAGATAGTAACATCATATAAACTATCTAGGTGTGGCCGCACACTTCCAGATCTATCTCATTTGAGGCCCCATATGTTATACTCATCATAAAAGAGAGAAAAAATACAAACATGGTTGAGATCCAACCAATGACATGACCAAATACATACTTTGTAAACCGCTAATTAGATAACCCTCAAGGATTCTTTAAGAAAGGTAACAATTTATAAAGCTTATAATTCCATATATATCACCATCCAATGGTAGGGAGACTGCAAATATGATCTTTCCATACAGAGTAAACTAGAGATATAGTATATTTCACTCATTGTGGTATACTGATTAGATCATAAAATGCACAAATGCACTTTTATTCCTGTGAGATTATTTGGTATCTTCATAATAGATTCATACTCATTTTAACCTTAAAATTTCATTGTAACACATAATTATCCATGAATAACATTAGTTAGAGATAACTCAATGTAATACTTTTAATGGTCATTTTTCTTTACACTTTACAAAATATATATTAATATATACATATATGCACCCAATGTAAAAGAATTATAAAATGGAGATTGAATTTTTCTATGATAAATTTTGATATTATTAAATCATCTTAATAATACTTAATAGAACCCTAAAAAAGTGTATGTCTTTCATATAATATATTATAGACTTCTATATCATCGTTATTTTTGCTTCATCTTCTATTGTTTTGTAAACTCATTAAATTTTTATATAATTAATTCCACATCACTATGTGACCATATGATAAAACCATCCTACTAAAATATTTAGTGAGTAACATCCATGAATAAATAAAGTTTAAATTATGGTGATATTTAGGAGTCATATTCCTGATGTTCAACTCCATGGAAATATTCAAATTTATTAACTCCACTACATAAAATATTACTATAATGGTCCATGCCATCCCAACCTAATATTTAGCCAGTTTGGGAAGTTAGAGGTGTTCCAAGGAGGCTTGAGGAGGTTTTTTTTGTGTTTGTATCTACTGGAGTGCTACAAAAGGTTGTTCATAATGTGAACCTTTTTCACTGCATGAGTTGATCATTCTCTGCTTGTGTAGCCAGTGAATTTCATGGATTGTTTAAAACGGTGGAGCATTCTATGAAAGGGATACACATAATGAATGTGTAATTCATGAAGTGTATTAAATTCATGTTGAGGGGACTTAATTTTCAACAAATATAAACTATATTGGAAATTCATGGCTAAAAAATAATTCATGGCTTGTAATTCATAGATCCCATGGAATTGACATCATGCATATGGAATTCATGACATGAAAGGGCAATATTTTAAGTTATTTTTAAATCAGTTATTTATATTCTCCTCTCATTTGGTCATTTTTATCTTAGTTGTGGTCAAAACTATATGTGTTTTGTGAAATATTCTATACCATCTCCCATTGCTTCTATCCTTGGGTTTCTGTGGTTGATTTTTGGGGATCAATAGTATGTTCTTCTTATTACACCATAGTTTATTCTTAGTATTATTTTTTGGTATCATTGCGACAATGTTGGTTTTGGTTTGGGGTGTGTATTTTGTTGGGATTTGATTATCCTTTGATGTGGTGTATCTTGATCCATCCTTTCCTGGTGTAGTTATGGTTCATAGGTAGATTCTAATTTACCCAGTGGTGCACAGTGAGATTAGATATCTTATTTGAGGTAGGTGATCCTATTTCTCTCCTATTTATATAGTATGTGTGGAATTTTCATGGGTTTTTTGCCTTTAGGTTAATAGTAATGGTTTTCTCAATGAGATAATAAATTTTTATGACTAAAATTGAAGGCTATGGTGAATTTTCACTTTTTTGGATAATTTTATATTATTGTTTATATTAATATGCTTGATGTTTTCAATACTAAAAATAACAGATGTTTGGAGCCTTTCGTTTATAGTATTTGATGTGTGTTGAGAAACGTTTTGTGTCATTAAGTGATCTCACAATAAATAAAAATATAAAGAATGTATATTTATCTAAATAATTAGTTTCTCATGTAAACCTAGTTTTTTTTATAATACTCATAATAAATAAATATGTAATGTGGTGAAATATATTTAGTAAATTATGGAAGATGATGTGTGTTGTTGTTGTGTGAGGTTTCTTTGTTGTGCTGACTTGTGTGTAATCAGATATTTTGAGTTGGTGGTGATGACTACATGGTCTTTACAGTGTGTGGGGAAGTGATGTGATGTGGTTGATTGGAATGGATTAGATGTGAGAAATTGTGTGATGTGGTACACAAAGGTTGTTGTGTGTAGATGATGTGGTGTGAAATTGAGATGATGTGTGGTGGTAACATGTGGTTTTGATGTGCACTTATTGTGTGTGGTGGTTGTGTTGTGAGAGGTGGTTGTGATGTTCAATATTTTTTGTGCATAGAGGTTGTGGTTTGTCATGGTGTGGTGGTGGTTTTCATATGTGGATGTCATGGTGAGGTGGTTTGGTTAGTTTGGTATGGTGATGATGTTAGATGTGTGGTGTTATGGTGGATTATCTATGTTGATATATTTGATATGTGGCATGGTTGTGTTAGTTTCTCACTTATCCATGGAATAAATTATGATTCTATATGGAATGAATATATATAGGTGGAATTGATTGTGTGGTAAATGGAATAAATTAATGGGATGTGGAAATGTGGATAAAATAAATTATTAGTGAAATTTAGTGGGAAGTTGATAGATCTAGAAAGTAGTGAAAATTGTAAATAAAAGTGGGAAATGTTGCATGGCATGTGTGGTGGTTGTATGGGGTTGTATGGGGTTGAATACAGTAGTGGAAGAGGTTGTGATGATAGATGTGTGGTTCAGTGGCTTTGGTGGTGTGTGTTGGTACTGATATTGTGAACCCATTGGTTGGGTATTGTGTGTTATCTATATATCATGCATATTTATGTTATTTATTTACATTCCACATCCAATTTGGATAACCTTACCAACTCTTATATTTGTTTGTTTTAGGTGTTTTCCCCAACATCTAGGTTAGTTGTGATAGAGACGGCAAGCTACACTATCCTCCTCACTCTTCATTTAGTAGTGATGGACCCGGTGTCTACAAGAAACATACACTGTGATGAACCATGTTTCTTCATGTGAGTTGTGATGTGATGTGGTTGTAATGTAATTCCTAATGCAAGAATTAGATTCTAGACCTTGTGAGAGTGGGGTGGGTAGAGATTCCTCCCAACCAACATCATAGATGGCTTGTATTATATGTGATATATGGTGGTGGTCATCTGTAGTAGGTGGAGGGAACGAGGTTGATGTCCTAATTGTTCATGATAACTTGTTTCTCTGGTTATGTGATGAGGTTGAGGTGGGATGTTTTAACATCCTATGTTTTTATGGACCATTTTTTTAATAAATTAAAATTTTCATTTATATCATTCAATTCACTAAGTTAAACATTTTGTTTCACACAAACCCGACTTGTTGTATGTCACACTCAACACCGAGTCGGCATACGATACACACAACACTAAGTATGGATTTTTTTCATTGTATAAAATAACTATTTTTGGATTATGTCATACACAACACTAAATAAATATTTTACTACACAGAACACTGACTTGTCTTTCATTACACGCAAGAGAGACCATCCTCGATAGCATGCATTGTACGCAATACAGTGTTTCGCTAAACAACGCTATATTATTAAAATATTATTATTTAATGGGATATAAAATCGACATTATAAATATTATTAAACACGTTTTTAATTTTAATTAACATCCAAATTTATCTTATTTATTTTCTAGAACATGATATAAAGACAAATTCATTTTTTCGATTAAAAGAAGTATTTTTTCAAAATGCAGTTTTGCCGCCTTTTGATGGCGCACCAATTATAATTATAGTTTTTATCACTCTTATATATTCTATTTGAAAAGATAAACATCTTACTTGTAACAGGGACATAAAAAATTTAACATCATTGAAATTTAGGTATTTTTCTGATGAAATTCATATTTTGATAAATAGTGAAAAATACTGCATTTTAATTCTAAACTGCCTTTTCATCTAATTTATTTTTATAGTTAGATTATATTTTTAATTGATTTTAAAATTTAATTGGATTATTATTTATAATTTAATCCAATGGTTTTAATTTAATGTAATTTCATATTTAAATTGCACAAGAATACATGAAAATCTTTTGATACTTTTTTTACTTCTTAAAACCCCACATTTTGGTTTTTGAAATGGGAATTAATTTTATATGAATATATAAATATTATGTGTATTTAATTATGAAAAATGGATTCCACATTTGTAATAATTGTTTCCAAATTATTTCAATATGTTACTTTTTGTTTTTCAGATAATATGAATAGTAACTACGGTAATTTTTATTTACCATAGTTAAAGGTGAATCTGGTAAATTAGGGTAACTAACAATACGATAAAGATGATAAGATTACCCTAAAACCTACCAAAATACTATTGGATGTATTAAATTCGACCAATATCACCTATGGGTTGGAATTGATACATTTAATAGACTTTATTCCATGAAAGTGATATAATTATAATTAAAACAAAAGAAGGTGACACCATGTCACTCTCGTGTATCTTAGAAGTATAAAAATTTTAATATATTAGTAAATGTAATAAAACATAGAATATAAATATTATACAGAAATATAATAAATTTATCTACATCACTTCAATTTATTTATAATTTTGAGAGATTAAATAATTACCATTAATGATGACACAATAGTAATGTAGAAATTATTTTATTGATAGAAATATATAATAAATGGTTTTAAAAATATTAAAATAAATATCATATAAACTAATTAATATTATATACTAATTTTATAGGTGACTATGACATGTTAGGATTGTATTAAATATTTTGGTTTGAATTTATCTTCTATGTGAATTTTATTTAATGTGAAATAAATGAATAGTTTCAAAGTTGACAATATTGATATTATATAAAAGTAACATATTATTAAATTTGTTAAAAATCATAAAAATATTTAAAAATTACAAATTGAAAATTATATGGTTTAAAATTTCATAAATTATCCATTTATATACTATTTATAACCATTTAATATTTAGAATATTATTACCATAGATAAAATTAAATAGATAGATCAAAATGATAAGGCTTATAATAAAATCAAATCATGAATAAATATTATTTCCTGAGAGTATTTAGACCCATATGAATCTTATATTTGAAAAAAATGAGTTTGGGATCATTATAAACTGAAAATAAATTAATAACAAATTAATATTTCACATCTTTCCAAAGGTTCCCCTCCCCTCTCTTATAAAAGGGAACCTATCATTCTATTTTAATATCACCTCAAAATCCATTTGTCTCATCCAAACCCTACATAAATATCCTCCCAACTTCACTCACATAATCCTAGTGTCCACCCTTTGGGTACGAAGTCATCTAAAGGATTCCTTTTGTGCATACAAAAAGGAGATACCCGAAAAGAGGTGATTGTCATATCACCTCTTTCAAAATTATTTTCATCTTATAATTCCTCTTCTTATATTTTTTCCATCATAAAAGGATAAATACAGTCTATTATACCTACTTAAATGTTATTATAATTATAGTACAACCTTATGCCTCATTTTATCCATCATACGAATAACAATATCGCCATGTGTGCGTATGTATGGATTATCATCTCCTCACCGTGGTGTAATTGTTAATCAACAATACTTAATTTTGATGGGTATATTGATGAATATAATCAAATTAAATAATTAATATAACATAATAATTATTCAGTAAAATTAATATACCATCCAATTCCATTCTATTTATCCATCAATAGAATGATATCATTGCTCCTACGTATGTACAGCTTACCGTCTACACAATGCACTGAGATTATTTCCCCATATTAACTATTCAAGAATGATTATAAAGTATTTAAAGTAAATAATCATGAAATATATAACATAATAATTCCACTATATATATATATATATATATTTCATTTACTTTCTTCAATTCAATACAATAAGGAAACAGAAACAATGTTCATGCGTACGTACGGCCTATTGTCTCCTGGAACAAGGTATTCCATTTCATTTATATATCTATTATATATAGTTATATACTGAATATATATGATATATAAATGAGTTTTTACATTTATTAGGTAATTATATCATGATCTATGTAATAATATCAAGAATAACAAGTAAAAACATGTACAATAAAGAAAACGATTATTATCCAAAATGTTGATTTAACATGGAATTGGTAAATGAATGGGTAATATAAAGTCATAAGAGAATCATAAATGATGTCATAAATATTATTATGGTTCTTTTAGAAGATAATAATATGTTTAAAACCACTATAATGAAGTTTCAAACACATATATAATAAATCGGACCTAAGGTAGGGGATAATTTCACAATCTTATTATTTTTTAGGATGGATTATATGTGAATATTTGTTGGGGTATATTTATCATCCATGTCCACGTTTTTAAAAAAAATCTTAAAATGTTTAATATTCATCTATGTATGTTTAAATTCATTTTTACCCATTTTTTACTTTTACTACACGGTATAGAAGGAATCTTTCTTCAATTTTCTATAAGAGGTATTTTTTGACTCATAAGTAAAAGTATGTGGTGAATGTTTTTTTAAATTTATATGGCGTGAACAGATTCTTATGTTTTCATGACATATTATTTTAATGAATCTTCTTTAACATGATTTTGAGATTATTTTTAACTGAATTCTTTTCTTTTAAATTGAATGGAATTTTTAGAAAAGAAAACATTTTTTAAAAAGAAAGGATATTTTCCTCAGAAATTTAGTTCAATTGTTTTATCAAAATTATTTTCCATATAAGATGACATAGGGTTATGTTTATTTCCCTATTATTAATTTGATTTTTTTTGTTTATGATGGAATTATTTTTATGAAATCCATTTATTTTATATGAATTATAATGTAATGATTTTTAAGAAACATATTTTATTTCATGGTTTTTGCTATGATGAATCATTTTTGTTTTTTGGAACATGTTAGAATGATTTTTAATGAGATGGTTGGTACCTATATCTCTCTCCAATGAATTGGTAAAAGATTAATATCTCGTGATATAGACATTATTGGAATGGAAATTAAATATGAGTCAGTAATATAGGGTGAGAACGACAAGTAAATCTTGTTCAGTAGTTCATGGCAGTTTCAAAAAGTAAACCCGGTTTAGTAATGGACTTTGTACACTATGATGGTCTTGGTAGAAATGGCTTGGCTACTATGGAAATAATATTATTTGATTATTTGTTTTCCACAATTACATGTTTTATTCCAATTTTATTTTATCATGGTTAATGTTTCTCTATGATCTATTCCTTATGTATTGCCAAGATTTATTTCATGACTTGAAATCTTGATATTCAAAATTTATGTTCATGTTTTCACATTCTTATGTTAATGTTTTGTTTTATGTTCTTCATCTTTACCCTTACTAATAATTTTAGATCACCATTTTTATATTTTATTTTCCGCAGGATATAAAGAATGATTTTACGTAGGAAAACTAAAGGGGAATATATTAATGGGAGATATTTAATATCTTTCACCAAGTTAGAATATTATATTCCAAGTTTCCAAACACACTAAACTAATATGGTCTTTGGGAATATTTTTTGTGTCATGTATTAATTATTACTCAAAATTAATTTAATGTCTATGTAAATCAATCATGGTTCATTTCATATGTAATTTACCAGGTGTCTATGAGTGATATTTGTTGTGATGTACCAGGTGTTTTCGTGTGAG
Organism: Viscum album; assembly: GCA_963277665.1. NCBI lineage: Eukaryota > Viridiplantae > Streptophyta > Magnoliopsida > Santalales > Viscaceae > Viscum > Viscum album. The sequence continues at coordinate 863,694,258 of OY728132.1, read as the reverse complement.
GCGTGTTGTGTTGTGGTGTGATGTGATATGTATAGAACGAATGGTAGCACAATATGTTCAAATTTGGGGCATGAGAGCATAAAATAAGTGGGTAAGTGTTATCAAGTCATGTTTCTATGTTATGATCTTGATACTATATTACTATACTAGATACATGAATTGATGAGTTATCCATGGTGAGGCTAGGTTGGTAAGTTATATTTTATAGGTTGTTATTGGTTTAGTTCCGTGTTCACTATATCATTATCATTCTCTTTTAAAATTTTTAGTAGAGACCTTGGTTATTTCCCTACCAAGTATAACTATTAGGTTCTAACTATATATACATATATCCTTTTTTAGGATTTTAGGATGACTTTTGGGACCAATCTGAACATTACTAGCATGGGTTGGAGTTATTGTTCAGTATCTTTCATACACATGTATTTTGATACATATTTGAGTCATTTATATGTATTTTTTTACATTATATATGAATTTTGGGATGGTTTGGGATTATGTTATATTATCCACAAGAATTTTTTATGATTTTTTATCATATATCTTGATATTATTGTATTATAGAGGGTGATTCTTCCCATAATGTGTGATATTTATAACCTTAGTGACAGTATCAAACCTGGGGCCTACTGGACGTCGGACTCAAGAGTCATTATCTCTCTTCCCTCATTATAGTATCTTTGGAGAGAGTGGGTTGTGACAGAGTGGTATCAAAGGCTTTGGTTGAGAGATACGATGGTGTTTGGAGTTTGTTACTATATGTTTTGTATAGGTCACGGTGTTTCATGGTTAATTAGTGGTTATGATATGTGGTTATTATGGTAGGGTGTCTTGGTTGGTGTGGCACAATGATGATGGTGTATGTGTGGTGTTATGGTAGTTTATGCATGTTGATCCAGTTATTTTGTGACATGGTTGTGTTAATTGATCGGTTATATTAGAAAAAATTGATGATTCAAAATGAAATTAATATGAATGGGTGGAATATATATATATGTGTGGTAAATGGAATAAATGAATGGGAAATGAAAATTTGGATGAAATTGATTACAAATGAATGTTAGTGGGAAGTAGATATATATATATAAAGTAGGGTAACGTGTAAATGAAAGCGAGAAATGATTTGTGGCTTGTTTGGTGGTAGTGTGGGGTTACATATAGTGGTAGAAGTGGTTGTAAATAATATATATGTGTTGTAGTGGTTGTGGTGGTGTGTGCTAGTGCAGTTTTTGTGAACCCATAGGTTTCATATTGTGTGACATCTATATATAATTTATATTTTTATATATATTTACGCATCTCACCAGTTTTGGATAATGTTACAAAAGCTAATATTTTTTGGGTTTTAGAAGTTTTCCCCAATATCCAGGTTGGTGGTGATATAGTTGGATGCATACCCCCTCTTCCATGCTCTTCCTACAGCAAGTATGGAATAGTGTCTGTGGTTGGGATGCACAGTGATGGCCCTGGTGTCTTCAGGTGATATGTGACGTGATGTGGTTGTGATGTAGTTTCTAATTATAGCACCATATTCTAGACCTTTCATGGGTGGGTTAGGTAGGGATGGGTCATAATCCACATCGTAGATTACCAATATGATATTTGATATATGGTGGGGGTTATGAATGGTAGGAGTACTGCATGAGGTTGATGTATTTCACATTAATGATACACTACTGCTTTGGTTATGTGATGAGGTTGTTGTGTGATGTGATGACCCAGGTGTCTATAAGAAGATATTTTCTGATTTCTTAGGTGTCTTCGGGTGAGGTTTCAAGTGGTGTGATGTGATTTGATGTGATATATATGGATGGGATGAGATAAATGGGTGTTCGACATGGGGGTGTGAGATAAACAAATTAATGTCGAATCAGCAGTGAGGCACCATGATTTTTTATAATCTTGATGCAGTATTACTATATTAGATGTGTGATTTGGAGAGTGATCCATAGTGAGGATAGGTTGGTTAGTTGACCTATACTGGTGCTTATTGGTTATGTTATATGTTTGTTAGCGCAATATCATGCTCTTTCCACTTTTTCACTTGATACCTTAGTTATTTTTTTCTGAGTATACCTATTATGATCACCCGATATATATAAACTATTTTTCAGGTTTCTAGGCGGACTTTAGGGATGGATCTTCACATTACTAGCTTGGTTGGGAGGGGTTTTTGAGTCACTACCATAGACTTATCTTTCAGTATATATTATAAACTTTTATATGTATTGGGATTCTTTCTACTTAGAACTCTTTATAAGTTTAGTATCACCATCCATCGAACCCTTTCCATCAAACTTTTACCTTGTGATATTATAGTAATTAAGTTAACTATTTACATTATTACTCAAGAGTACATCATAAACTCACTTAGGATAAAGTGATATTCAATTTATTATAAAAACTTAATATAACCCTTTGCATACCTCTTTACCCTCATTCCCTAAAACAATTTCATGATATTTATTGAAATTCACATTGAATTTTGACTAGTACAATATTTTATTTATTAAATTTTAACTTCTCTAACTACAAACATACTCCCACTAGCCACTTAGACGCTATATTATCTTTAAAATATCATAAAGAGTTACAGAAATGACTTCGTGATAAATAAATAACCCTTATTTCATTGTAGTAGGAATACATAAAAAATAAAAAAAAAATCATTTCATATATTTTTTTATGTGTTATGGTCATTTTTCTAAAAATAATACTATATTATTTAAAATATTCCACTAATGGGTGACAAGAACATTCCCCCTCACATTTTAACAAATATATGGATAAAAAAATTGTCTAATATAAAACATTTTTATCCTTATCTCCTTTTAAAAAAATTATTAAGGAAAATGAATCATAAAACATGTGTATTGAATTCATTATCTCATATTGTTCATCGCATCTCTTATTAATAAAAAATCCTCTTATCATGTAAGAGAAATTAGATAACCATACACATATTTTATTTAGATCCATATGAGATTTATATACTACTTTATATTCAAATATTTGATGTAACAACTCTTTTCATTATCACTTGAATAATAAATAAAAGGTCTATCAATTATTCTCTTTATATTAAACTCTTGTATATTTAAAACACTTGTAAAACTTATAGTTGGTATCATATATTGTTCAAAACTGAATAATTAATTTCTATAACACTAATAACTAACATGGAAATTACATAGAGTTTCATAAAATCCTTTAGTTATTCCAAAATAATTTCATCCAATGAAATCATTACTCTATTCTTACTGATTTCAGCTTTATGTTTCAATGACATTGACTAGATAATTAAAGACACAACCTAGGACACTCCAACTAAATTTGCTTATTTCGGTTTGAACTTTTATCCCCTTATACTATAAACATATCCTAAAACATATCCATTACATGATCATTTCATCTACTCTCAATATTTTATAATTTCAAGTAAATTCTTCCTGATTTATTTCATATTGTTTGAACATTTATAGTAATGATAACCAAATAAATTCATTAACAATAATAATATCAAAGAAACCACTAGTCTCACTAAGTCATTAGCATACTCAATAACATTTAGTATAATTGACTAACCCAGTCATATTGAGTATATGAGACTAAAATTATTTAAGTTGTTTTATATATTATTTCTTTGAAACCCTAATTGAATCAGACTATTCTTATAATAATAATCTGGATTAATCTATTGAATAACATCAACACTTGGTTACATGAGAAGTTGTTTCTATAACACATATAATATCTCTTTAATTAAGAACTATTATTAAGTAAACATTCAAAATAATTTCTTACATTAAGATTATATTTTTCAAGAAATGATATTAATGTTATGTTTGATGATAGAAATTTTATCTATATATAACAAAATAATTTATCATGTAAGTTCCTTGTTTTACTAACATTTAATACATAATTTTATCAAATGGGATCCCACAAAACAATGAACCATTTTAATAAATAGTATTCCCATTACTGAGTTAAGATCTATATTTCACTAATCAATTATTCTACTATGGAATTCCTCTCACTACATAGCTATTTATGTATAGCATCGTCCTAATCATGTCATATATTACTCATGGGTAATTTAATGGAAAAATATTCTTCCAAACCAACATATGGATAAGATCGTATTTATTCCTATGGTATCCTAACTCTTAGGGTTTCGTAGTTAACTATAACCCAAATATCATAGTATTATTTGGTTACCTATCTCTTAATATTATTCATTTCCACTATTCCTTACAAAATATAATCCATGGAAACTCATTAATGGTAGAACATACTTGATTGAATGATTGGGGTCTAAAGAAGTGTTTTCTTGGGGAGGAATCTAACACTTTTTATTTCGAATAGAATTTAATCTCACCATATTATATTATGTTATTCCATTAATGTATGCATTAAAATAAAAATTTAGTTTTGGAATAATATTCCATCCACTATATCAATATGTTCAAACCATATTGATTCATAACTCATTACAAGACTCACCATTTGTGTTACTCGCTCAAAAATACATGCTAAACATATTTAAAAGCATAAAAATTAATCTCATGCATATGATACATGAACATTACACTTAATGTTTTATAATTATATGAAATTATAAATCCACACATGAGTAAGCCTATGTCCACAGATAGCCAAGCGCCACCATTCTAAAACAATGAATAATCTTCTAATATAGTGGGATCTTTGAAGAAAATACATTATATGCATGGATATATTACTAAAGATAGATTCCAATTCATCATAAATATTTCAACAAATATTTATAAACAATATATATTAACTAAATTCAAGCTAATAACTAAAATTAAAAACTATATTCAATGTAGATCGAAACTAAATCCATTACCATAACAAGCATGTAAATACTAATATCCATGTATAATAACTGAAAAGAAATATTACAACTTTAAACTAAATCATATGAATATTCAGAATATAAAAAATAAATATCCATGAATTATTAACATGGTAATAACATTTAAATATATAATTAATTAAAATGCTTAAATATGGGAAAAATATTTATGAACAGATTATAAATAAAATCTATTTATAAATAGTTTTTATAATTTCAGCTTCTCTTATGGAAATTCAAAAATAATAAACATAAACATTTTATATTACTTTCATCATATAAACTCCTTTTTATTATTAATTATATTACATTTCATTTTAAATATATTATATTTTATGAATTATAAACATTTTATAATACAATTTATATTATTTAAAAATTTTATAAAATATTAACATCACATATATAATATTATATAAACCATGATAAAATCATTCAACAAAAATATTTGATTTGGTATAAAAAATTCCAAAATAATGTAATTTTATTTTATTAATTGAAATTAATCAATTATTCTTTTATTAGGGTTAGGATATGAAATATGATTGTTGAAACATTATTTTTCGGAATGATTTCATGAATGTAAATGCATGGTAAGGTTTTTATAAAACTATTAGGTTTCAAATGGATATAAAAACACTTGTTAAACTAGTGATATTGATTAAAGAAACCCAAAACAATATCACCATGCTATAATACTAAAACCATGCATACTATAAATGAAGAACAATGAAACCAATTCGCTTTTCACTGAAGTGGTCAGTGCACCATTTTTAACCAACATCTTTGGAGTTTTATAAAGATCAATAAAGGGTAGCCAAAAAATATCCCCTCTTCATTAAATATCCATGGATATTGAACCATCATATGTTTGGGTGTGATTACTATTCTCACTGCGATGTGCTTCCACTATGGTGTTCAAATGTTAAATAAGAAACAAATATTAAATAATAAAGGAGTTTTTGATTTAGTCTTAGAATGGTTTTTTTATATACCATAACATGGTAGTGGGGACTTTATATATCCCCCAAGTATGTTGTTCAGGTGAGCTTTAATTTACTCATCTGTTATAATGCATGAGTAAATGTCTCGACCATTAATTAAACCCTTTCATGAATGTATCTAACCTACTATAAATTTCATCCTATAAAAAAGCATTAAATTATAGCTATTTGGTGTAAGATATTAAAATATAAACACATTAATGTTGAGCTATAAAACCATTCTATATCATTACTAAATGATTCGTGGTATATGATTCATAGAAAATGTTGTGGCATATTATCATTATAATATGCTTTGTTCTATGTTATGTCCTACCCTGTGATTTCATGGGTAGTGGAACATTATCATATCCCTTAGTTGTAAAAAATAAATTATCTAAATTGAATAATTTTCAAAGAGGATTTATGGAATACCTCTTTTAAAAACCACAATAGGTAGTTGTATACAAGATTTTTATTCCCCTTTCACATTCTATTAAATATAAATAAACATGATTAATGAATAAGAACAATAATAAAATGCATAAAAGGGTATATATGATATAAAATCATAGGCATGGAATGATATCAGAGAAGGAAATATAAAATCAGTTCAAGATTTTCATTCCTCTTCCAAAACCATTTGGGTAAGAATTTATTTTCTAAAAAACTTTGTTTCCATCGAATTCTCTCTGTCCCAAACCATTTCTCGGATAAATATCTATGAGTATGAAAGTATTAAGTGGTTATCCTACTATTATAATTGAAACTAGTTCATTTGAGGTCAATATAGAGAAGGTAAGCTACCAATTAAACCAACAGATCAATCTAAAATAAAATACAATTTGGGATTAAATAACTACTATAGAAGAGGATATATTATTAATATTGAATCCTAGGAAATAAATTTACTATTCTAAGAGAAAACTCCTAGACTAGATAGAATTAAATAAAACTTTGTTATTATAGAAAAATCACGTCCCTAAATTTGAGAACAGTGTATTTACACTGACATTTATTTATAAATAAGAAAAATATGAAGGTTTGAGGAAATAAATCCTACTCTATGATGAGTTAATATATCATGTAAAATTATAAGAAACTTAAACTAACGAAGATGAGTCACTTGGGAGAGTTGAGAGTAATAGGGGAGATATCCCAAGGGCTCAAATGGCAGAGAATAATTGTATTTATTAAGAGTTTTTTAAAATTAAAATACTATTTTGATCCCAAATAAAAAAATAGTGAAAATGTACCCCTAATATATGCCTATAGAGTACCTGATGGTGCTGATAGTGGTTTAGTAGCATTACTCTTACCACTGGGTACTTGCTAATATTCCATATAGGTACTTAGTGTTGTCCAATAACTTTGGTACCTCCCCTTCCACTTTCCATCATTATCCAATTTCCCCCCAACTCTTCCCTAATCTAGAATTAGGCATTAAATTATATTTAAATACAAAAATTATATATAATTCCTAAACTCACCATAATTATTATCTCTGAGAAGATTCAACCTAGTTCTTATTGGGAGACTTTCAACCAATAAACGTTCACTTTAGCTTCCCACTCCTAGGTTTCATATTAGATCATTACATATTTCCACCTAACCCAAAAAAAGGCACCAACATTTTCCCATAACACCTTCTAACCCGAACAAACAATAAAATAGGATGATCCACAAAGAATGTATCTACTTTCATAAGTAAATCATATTGTAGAAACCTTAAGTAAATTCACTTAATTATTCTTTCCATATTTTTGACATACAGTTGGTTGAATATCCTTTCCTTCATCATCATTATTACTTGAATTTTTTTGAGTCTTCATCCTTCTCTACTTTTCTGAACATAGATTTCAATTATGGTTACATTTTTAATCATATTTCATGATAATTAGTTTGTAAAAATCACTATATTTTTTAATTTATCTCCCATACCAAAGGGTGGACTATTGAGGAAATCCTCACATTGTTTTTCACACCCATGGTTAACTTGGTTCCTTCTAGTTACATCCATAAGTAAAATGAAAATGGGTTAACATGAGTCACAAAACATTTATAATATGAGGGAATTATTATAATCATAAAACTAATTTGACCTTAAAAATTTTTAATCTTTTACATTATCACATGGGAATGTAGTTCATTTATTTTGACCTATATCAATATTAGTTTGAAATATGATACTTTATGTTAGGTCATATTACATTTCTAAACATAATACATAAACCAAATTTGTAAATTAATAATTCATAGTGGTTAACAATAATAATGTGAACTTTAAAAGAATATATATAGGGAGTGTCAAATCAGGTGTTCAATCATGAGTCCACTCATCCTGTATCAGTGTGATTGTTGAGTTAATGCTCAACCAACACTTTTAGGGTGATTTCCCCTAGTTGCATCTATTCCACAACTACATTCACTTGTAGTATCAAAACATGTATGTATTTCTAGGGAAGGCCATATACTCAAGACATTACTATTATTCTAGGATATCATCCAATACTTAAAATTATATCTAGGGTATTCAATAAGGTTCTATAAACTAATCCCCAAAATAAATAAACAAATATCTAAAAATAACTAAACTGATATTGAAAAAATAATAAAACTATTATCTAATACCAATAATAGGGACCCAAGCTAAACAAAACATAATATTATAAAAATATAATTATTTTAATAATACGTCTCACAAATAGTCTCATAACCCAAAGACTAAATGGATTAGTTTCTTGTATATTATCTACATAAATATCTTATTTTACAACACTTGAAAAAATTTATATATAATCGTACTCCTTTATAATCTTCATGACATTTCACACTATACAACAATCATTATAACCTAGGGATTGGAATCATAAGAAAGGGGTGAGCTCAAATAATTAGTATAGGAAAAGGAATCTCAAAAAAAATTATATCAAAAGAATAAAGGAGAATATGATGTAGGCATAAATATCTCAACAAAAGATCATAAGACCATGAATGATAATCATAAAACCTAGTGGAGAAACATAGGATCACAGAAGGGTTATTACATAAGAATAAAAGATATAACATGGCTCAAAAATATATCATTAATCACAAAAAATGTGATCAGGATATAAAAGTAATGAATACTTTAGAAACAAGGAATGATCATGAAACGTGGACTTTTATGGAAATGAAATTCATCTTGTGAAATATGAGTAACTAAATAAACAACTTGGGAATGTGGAACAACAATAAGAATAAAAAATCCACTATGGAAAAGCCCATTATGCTCAAGCATATGTGAACAAACACCATATTCACATGTCTGATATTTCCTAAAATATGATTTATATAACAAAAATATATATATTCTTACATTAAATAATCCATATATTTAGTGATTAATGGTTTATAATTGAAAGGTAAAATTAATTAAAAATATTGACTAATAGTATCAAATAATAGACATTAATTAAATGTCGTTTGATTTTACAATTTAAAATATATCACACGTGTTTTACATTTATTTCACACATACATCTACATAATTATGGAATTTTTTGAAACAACACAAACACAAATATATCCCTAATTAAAGGTATCTTTTATATAAATACATACACCTAATATTTATTTAATTTATTCAAGTTTTAGTATTCATTTTTGAATTTTATTAAGTAAAATGATACTTTTAATGTATTTTTTTCTAATTGGTAAATTTTATTTATTTGTTTTTAGTATTATTACATTTAGGTGTTATTTTATAATTTTTAGTATTTTTTTGGAATTTAATCAGTTTTTTCAATTTTATTAATATATAGTTATTTACTATGCTTTAATATTTTCGATATTTACTCATAATTATTTCAATATATATCAATATTTTTTAATAATTTAAATTTAATTGATGAATACTATCCATTTTTTCAATATTTCTAAAGTGTTCTCATTTTTATTTATTTAATTTCAACCATTTTTAACATGCACACATTTAAGATTATATATCCATTAATAATTTTCAAAATATATTTGTAAATAAATGTTTATAAATTTGTATATTTATATATATATAATTAGTATATTTATAATTATAAATAAATAGAAATTATATTTTAAAAAAGTATTTATATATATTTATATATATGCATTTATTAAAATAATTAATAAATTATAATAAATTTATTTAAATAAAGAATATATTTACTATATTTATAATTATATAATTATATAATTATTAAAAATATATTTGTATATATATAATTATATAATGATATATATATATATATATTGTTTTTAATAAAAGAATTTATATAATTACTAACAAGTAAATACATATTTAAATAATTTTGAAATTATAATAAATTTATTAAAATAATGAATATATTTACTATATATTTAATTTTATATATATATATTTTTTTAACATATATATAATTATATAAATATACTTATAATAATAAATAAAAAAATTATAATTTTTTAAAAAAGTATTTATATAATTATAAAAAAATAATTATATATCTAAATAATTATAAAATTGTAATAAATATATTTAAATAATGAATATATTTAATATATATATAATTATATATATATTAACAATAAACATACCTTTATAATTATATAAATATTTTTATAAATATTTTTACATATACTAGAATTTATAATTATAATTATAAATTCTTCATTAGCACTAAAGTTATAGAGTTGGTAAAGATGCCTTTTATTAGCGCTAAAGAAGCGCTGATAAATATATCATTTATCAGTGGTTATTATTTTAGCACTGATAAAACATATCTTTATCACTACTTTTTTAGAATTGTTGATAAAACCCTCAACTATGTTTGTAAAAGAACCCTAACTACATTGATACTAGTAACGATACTCAAGCCTTCATGGAATTCCCCTACTATCGGTGCTCATCAAATTTCACTCAAACAAATAATGCCATGAATCCAAGGTACATTATTTTTTTCTCCTCCTCTCTCATTACTTACCTGTTCAGGTTCTTTATTTAATAAATTTGTATGATCAAATCATCACCCTTCAAGTTCAATGAGTCCCCAGATATTACACTTCCCTTCCACTTTCTCTTATTCCATTTATTCGCACCCCCCCTCATTTTCACTGTCTTTATCTTTACGCACACCCCAGGCTGAACCCGTGGGGGTTTTGGGTTTTGTTTTTTGTTGCAGATTTGGTTTCTAGGGCATGTGATCTTTCCTTGGGGTATTCATCTATTTGTTCTCAAGGGTTTATTATTTTTATATTGGTCCACATTTTTCCCATTTTTGAATCTTTAATTTCGAAATTTATGATTAATTGATTCTCATATTAGTGTTTTCTCATTGGGTTTCTAGGGAATAATTTGTATTTTGAAATGGTTTTCATAGATGTCAATGGGTTTTCCTATATTTAAAGAAACGTTTGAATATGGTTTTAAGTTACTCACTTGTAAAATTATCCAATTGGCCCACTAAAATGGTATTTTAAATTTAAAATTATGTATTAGTCTTGATAATTTTTTTGATAACGATTTGTCTTGACATATCAAGGGATAAGTGAAAAGCCAAACATTTTGAAAGAGTTTCAAGATGAGTTTTAATTAAAATGTTTGGTTAAAAAACGTTTATACCCAATTTGTATCAAGGGATAAATTATGTAATGAAGTATCAATCCTTTATTTTTTTATGATATGTAACTACGAGGCCTATGTGGAACTTTTAAATGTTATTTCTAAAATATGATGTTTTTTAATAAGGTATTCCAAGTGATTCTTAAAAGACCTTGCTAAGATAATCTTTCATGATTTCTTATTCTAAAATGTGGTTTTGAATTTTTTTTAAAAATAATGACTTTTGATGATTTTGAAAATAGTTTTCAATGTCATGAATATTTTTAAAACCTTCCTGATGTTGATTCTTGAATAAATTTTATGACATGTGAAATCTTGGATTCATGGCTTCTCATGTGATATTTGATGAAACAGGTTTTTGATAAATTAATGTTCCCTTGATCTAATTTTCAAAGAATACCATGGGAATATCATTTTTTAGGTGGGTAGTCTAGGAAAATTATGTTAGTATTTCAATTGTTAATTTACTCCTATATTATGAAAAATGTTTTATTCTTTCCAGCTTTATAAAATAATTATAAAATGTTTCATAATCACGCTTTCATTTAGAAACGTTAGTGGCCTACTTATCGTTTTCATGGTCATGCCTTTTTTAAATTTATTTTTTGGAAAAGGAAACATCTTTTTAAATGTTAAGGTGGTATTTGAAATGAAAAAATAGGTACTCCCTTAAAATTAAAAAAATGGATTCAGTGTTTTGATGCTTACGAAGTGATTTCAAAGTGAAATTGTAATGATATAAACATTTAAAAGGGTAAATATTACCATGTAAGTGTTTTTGATCTTATATTTTATTATATATGGTTTTTAAATAAAAATTTATAATTTTTTTTAATTGAAGATAATTATTTTTATATAAAATGGGGTTCATATCCCAATAAATTTCTGAAACAAATTGGCCGATTTTTAGGTGGAATTAAAAAAACAGATCTCAAACTATGTTTTTAAAAATTAGAAAAGATTAATTTTTAATTTTGAAATTGGTTATGAGATTACATTTGTAATTATCAATTATGATATGCTAATTTAAAAAAAATTATCTTCCAATGTGTTTTGTAAAGTGGTTGGTTTCAATATGGAATTTTGAAAATGATTTAATAAAATGTTTTTGGTGTTAAGAAAATGAGTTAGTGATTTAATAAAGGGACATGGAAAATATTTTTTAAAAATATTTTATTTATTTTGATCTATTGATATGGATTGAAAGGTTTTTCTATGTGGTTTATAGTATACCATTTTTTTTGTTTATGGTGTGCCTTTGATTGGTGTTGTGTTTTGATTATATGGCCATTGTGAAAAACAATTTTAAGAAAGAACAATATCAATAACAATTTACCCCTATCACAAATCAAGTATCTTATAGATGTGGGGGAACCTCTTGATTCCATTTCAAGTCTAATATAAACTTCATGATTCCCTATTAAGTCTCTTCTAGTTGTGGGAGAATTTTCCCCAATGCATTCCAACATTACTGAAATTTTTAATATCTTTCTTACATATTTTTTCATTTTTCTTAATATTTAATCCTTCTCAAACATTATATTCATAATATTGATTAATATTCGAATTCAAATTCATAACATCATTAATCTATTATTAATTAGTATATTTCCTTAAACCTATATTTTTTTAATTCATCCCCGTATTATTCCATTCATTCTAGGGAATATGATTTCTTTGTTTTTCATGTTCTATTTAGTTTTTTGGATGAAGTCCCACCGTATTTATTCATTCCATGATATCTTGGATTAAATGATCTTAATGTTCTCCCGGATAATTTCAATTCCATTATCATTCCCTGTTGATGTTGTGTGCTCTTTATCAACAATCCCAAGTTGAGTTTCTCTTGGTTATATATACTAAAAGTTATCCTAATTTCTATTAAATATATTAATGTGAATTCATATTGGTCCCTCAATGGAATTGAAATCTAATTTCTCTAATATAATAGCATAAATTTGATAATTTATCATCCTTCACATGATTATCCAGTTGATATGGAAAACCATTAATGTTTTGGTAATCTTCAAATCAAAACCCATCAAAAGAAAAAACATGAAATATAGCTTAAAATTAAATTATTAAATAATTAATCACTCCTAATAACATGATTTTTTTATTTCCTTTATACCAATTAGGATGCTCATCATAGTTTTGGAAATAATATAGACTAGTAAATCATGCATATATTTCCACTAGGAGAGCATATTGTTCTCTTGATGGAATACTTTTTATATTCAAGGGATATTGGTTTATATATACTCGAGCCAAGTTGATCGTGAATCACAACCCATTGGTAATGGGGAAAAGGGTATAAAAAAGTAATGGTATTGTGGAAATGTATTGTATGATCAACTCATCTATCAAACCATTGTGTTCTTGAGAAACATTTTAGATTTAGTCAATAAACTATGAAATATTGTCCAGTGTATCACCAACCCCCAACCTAAGAACATTTAGATCTAAGGAGACAAATGTTATCCTCATTAGAATAATAACCTAAAAATTTATTATTTAATTTTTTTTCTTGAGACTTAACCCCCATATCATCTATACATGAACATATGTTTCTTGAACTACTCAAAGAATCATTCATCTCATACCACATATTAATTATCATTTTGGATGAATCCAAAGGATAAAACCTATCATTATGGATTAATTCATTTAATAAATTTAATTAACCATTTATTTAAAGGCATACTAAAATTATTTGAAACGATCAAAAATTGGGTTCTCTTTATTAGAATTATCTATAACTTTCACCCTTGATAATGAAAATCTTATGTGTATTTATTTAGTTATTATAAAAAATGAATATTTTATAAACATAATATGATAGATATGAATCAAAAATGGATTCACACTAATTGTATGAAAAATTATTGTGAATATGGATTTAAATATATCATCAAGTTTACAATAGATAAAGCATATGACCCTTCTCAAATCCTTTTTCCATGTTTATAATATGTTCATTCATTAAAAATTATTCCGGAAGAGTTAGAATAACATTTTATTTATCATGAAATTGATTAGAGTTATAAATTTTGGACTAAAAATGGGGAAAAACTAAATTTTCACACCGATTGTGATGATACTATGGTTTATGAATCATTTGATAGGAATTCCAATGTAAATGATGGTGGAGATCACATGGAAGAAATAAAAATTAAAATTGAAAATGACATTCACGATTCCCAAGAGTTGTTTGAGAAGTTAAATAGTTGTTCTAAGAGTTCATTGTATAATGGTTGTACTAAATAAACGACATTTCCAACTGCATTGAGGTTATATAATTTGAAAAATGGAAATGGATGGAGAAACACCAGCTTTAGAGAACTACTGGGCCTCATGAATGATATTTTACTAGAAGAAAATGAAATTACTTGTCAAACATATGATGATAAATGAATATTACATTAAATGGGAATGATAAATAAAAAATACATGCTTTCCCAAATGATAGAATATTATTTCACAATGACCATTAATCACTCATAAAACTCTCTAAGTATGGTGTGGATAAATATGAGAAAAATGAATCTAGTACATAGAATGTGGTATGGTACATTCCAATCATTCCAATGGTTAGAAGAATACATGGATATTAGGAAAGTATGAGATAATTTATATTGAATGTAGATATAATAATTAAATATGGGAACCTTTTTCATCCAACATATTATCCTCAAAAAATAAAATTGATTATGAGAATCCATAATTTTGAAATGATTCGAGAAACCTTTATCTTATGTTATCAAAATAATGATTAAATCTTATTAGTGTATAAATTTGTACACATAGTACATGGATAATAATGTTGGTAAATTATATCTTTCCCCCATAGATATGCATGATACACAAATACATTATGTTGTATCTGTATATATCTAGACTAAAGAAACCAAGTAATGAAATTGATGTCTTTTTGACTCCATTGATCAAAGATATGAAATTGACGTGGGGTACTAGTGTTACAATGTATTATGCTCAAAGAAGATAATAATCCACATTTATGGCCATGTTTATAGGATGATAATTGAATTTCCTAGTTTTGGAAAATTTTCAAGCTATATCATTAAAGCAATGTTAGTGTGTCCCATCTATGAAGAACGTAGACATTCAATTCGATTGAAAAAATTCTCGAAGTATGGGTTTTTTAGGACATTAGATATTTTTACCTTGATGAAATAAATATCAGTCCTTGAAAATATAATTCTATGGGAATATTAGAAAAGGTAAAGAAACATCTCCATATATTAGTGATCAACAATTTGATAAATTATAAAATATTTAAATTGTTTTCAGTAAACCAATTTTGAAATACCTTATGAAAATAGTTTGGAAAAATATATCAATTTTCATTGATTTATGAAATTGGAATTATTTTTATGTTAGTCATTTTCATGATGTCATTCATGTAGAAAAAATTTATTTGATAGTGTCATTGGAATGTTACTAAATTTTCTAAGAAAAAAAATATGGCATCAAGGATAAGTTTTACATGAATGACATGGGGATAAGGGAAGAGTTGGCACATGTGGAGGGTAAAGGGTGTACTTTTATTCCTATATAATCTTACACATTATAGATAGGAAAAATTTAAATTTTACATTTTCCAAAATGATGTAAAAAATTATAATGGGGAATTCCTAAAATATCAATAATGTCATTTAAATGACTAATTTAAAGTTACAATGACTAAAATCACATGAATGTAATGATTTAGTGTAATATTTGATTATTATTTATTTACGTTGCATATGCCTAAAAATGTATTCCTTATATTATGTAGAAATTGCTTCTTCTTCAAAGCCATTTGCAATTTATTAACCTGATGAAGTTTAAAATCATAAATAAGGAGGTTTCAATCATATTATGTGAATTAGATATGTACTTCCCACCATAATTCTCTAATATAATGGTCCCCCTAATGGTTTACTTGGTTATAGAGGTTCTACTATGTGGTATTTTCTATTATATATGGAAGTACCCCATTGAAAGGTATATGAATATTTTTAAAGGGTATGTCAAGATTCAAAGTCATCTTGAAGCTTTTATTGTAGAATAATATATTATTGAAGAATTTGTTGAATTCTGTAACAATTACCAATCAGATCTTGATAGAATCAATCTCCAAAAGTCTTGTCATAGCATATGCCATATGGGTAAAGGGTTCTCTATAAGATATGTTGTTATGATTACCATCACATATAAAGAGAAATAAAACCTTTACATTTTACATAATATTAAAGATGTTGATCCATATGTTAAATCCTATAAATATATTCTTATGTATTTAAATCCATCAAGGGAGGAAGCTTCGATATCTAATACATATAATCAGAAAATTATAATATTGTTCTGAGATCATATATTTATGGATTTATTTGAAAAAATGAATTCATTTATCGAAAAAATTTAAAGGTTGTCTAGAGGACCAAATGAATATGTTATATCTTACACTACTTTTGTAATCAGTGGTTATATGTTCTTTATAAAATAACATGATGGCTTCAGTAGGTTGCAAAAAAATGGAGCTTCACATTTGGGTGAAGTGATGAAAATATATTGTTCTAGGGATAGAAATCCAATTTATGTGAATATTTAATATTTATAAATTATCAAATAGATATAAGAGTTGCATTATACAACATTTCTAGTGCTTCTTTTCCATTGAAAATGGGTTAACAAAAGGAGTGTAGTGAATTTTGATGAAATGGAATTTGTGAAGGTGATTTTTAGTTTGTAAGGGGAAATGGAAGATTCATTAATAGTGTCATCATAAGTAGTGAATGAATTTTTTGTCTCAAATCTAGATAACAAGAATTGGTCGATTGAACTACAGGTGACTAAAAAAACAATAGGGTCAAGTGAAAATTCAATCGAGGATAACCCTTTCATTGGGATATCACAATCTGTTCATAGTGGTTAAAAAATAGAAAATGTCTTGTATATTAGTGGGGACCATAGAGAGGGGATTTGGATTCTCTATAGAGGATCCAAATCACTTCAAAAATTAAAAAAAAAGAATGAGAGTTCAATGAGAAGGTTATATTTTTTAATATACTAGTATATTCCTCATATCATTATTTTTTTCTCTGATATATTAATAAAATATAAAATAAATGTTTGACTACTCATACATAAAATTTCTTCTCGCGTATGATGATGTTACCGATCTCAGGGAATAATATGCAGTTGATGATGAAACTATAGATTTATTAAGCGATCAATAGCATGTTGATGAGGAAAATAAGAATGAAACAACATCATAGTATTGAATAAAATTATCAATTCAATAAGTAAGGTTATAGAATTAGAGGTTGGCTGGAATCATCACAGAGAACCTATTGATGCTAAAAAGTCATTATTTATTAGTTATTTTTGGGTCACAATAAGTATGAATGTGCCAATTGATGTAGATTTTTGATGTTCCATCCAACCTGTAATGAAGGAATACATTTGGAAATATATAAAGGTAATGATACGATATACTTTATCTATTTTACTAAAAAAATATATAATGAAACATTGATTTAATATTCATTATTTCTTATAGAGTTTGTTTATTATAGAAAATTTCTATAAGAAATATGTCTTAATGGCTTCTAGAAAATACCATAGAGGATTATGGTCTCTTCTTACTAACTTATATCTTATGGATGCTGAGGGGAATGTGAATCCCCACCCATCAGTTAGTTATGAAAACAATATAAAACTAGAAACATGGAATTATTTCATCATTCAACATGATGAGAAATAATTTTAGGTTCATTGTAGTCAATACTATATTATTTTACATTAATTATTTTAGCCAATTTTATTTAAAAAGTTTAATTAATCAGATAGAAAAAGAGTGCTCAAAATAAAGAACATGCATCAAAACCGATATACCCCTATCAAAAAGCAAGGATGTGGTATGCTTCACTAGATATGAAGTTGGTATGTATTTTAAATCAACAATAAAAGTTTTAGGTGATATGAAAAAACATAGGTTCCTTTATTTATATTCATATTTATGAATCAAAATAATTTTCCACTTCCATCCCCTATAATATGCTATATGGAAGGAGGATCACATAAATAAGGAGGGTAAACTAGATGATTAAAATAAAAAAAAGAATTTTGGAGAAAAAGAGTAATTATGATTTAATAGTAATTATTTATGATTTATAATAGTATTATATAAAAATATATATTTATTTTCATTTGATCATTATTATGTTTATAAATAATAATCTCTAGTGACTTTACAAGAAGAGAAACTACTTTCAGTATCTTTGAAGTGGATAGAACAATATGGTCGCGTTAGAGGGGTAGGTTTTGGAATATATCCTAGAATATATTTCCAAATGACCAAACAACAAAAAGATAGATATAATATGATCAATATATTGTAGTAATAACTATACTCTTTTAAATATATTATTTTTCAGACTAGTTTGGCAGATCATTATAAGAGAAAGGATCAAAGTCAATTAGTGGTCAAATAAATATCCACACATGAACAACTAAATGACCCCACTATCATTGAGGCTAGTCATTCCCCTTAACTGCATACCTTACCTGAGTTAATAAATAGTTTCATTACTCTTTATCCTAAATTTGAATCAAACAACTTCTGATAACTATATATTACTAAAATATTAAAGGGTAAAGTTGCATGTGATTTCTATTTGTCAATACACATGTACTGCCATGTTATGAGTGGTATAGTGTATACTATCCTTGGAGAAAAGATGCATAATAAATAACTCCCAAAATTTCTCATTAGAGTGAGTATGGACGTAGCTCAAGAGTCAACTACTAGGTTTCATGTTCCACTAGATGATCCGGATATTATAATGGTCAATGATGTTATTAGAACTTTCAAAGCATGGACGCCTAATTTTATAAAGACACATGAGGTATGTTGTTAACAAATTGTTTCATATGAAAAACCTGTATTAGTTGATGAAAAAGTTATTAATTGTGTTATGGTATTATATATGGATTAATATATGTGGAAACAGAAGGTCAAATCAGGATAATCTCGTGAATTGACCAAGAAATCAAAAGGACCTTCCAGGAGTACCATCTCCCCACTTGTTCAAATACAAATTTTATTATCCATAAAACATTATGAAGAGACCACATTTAAAGATGGATATATTTATTACATTCCATATGAAGAATAAATATTTTGAATTTTCATTACAGATGTAGTTGATCTCAAGTGTATATATGAGATTCCAATGTTTGAATGGTTGAGAGTCTCACTTGTGAATATATACATAAGGTATATTTTCATTATACATTTATCCAATAAATGATATAATATTATCATTAAAGTTAATAACTATTAATATTTTCTATAGGTGTTTATATTACTACTATATAAATGGAAAACCATGTGAAACATGATTTGGATTCATTAACTCATGTATTATTTCTATATAAGAAACTTATTTGGAGAAGGAAGAAATTGAGAATCAAATAATGGGCTAAATGATGTTTTTTTAGAAAAGAATAACATATAATAGACTCTTTTTGATGCCTATATTACAGGGGTAAAAATCTACAATCTAATCACATTAAATATAGTTTTTCATTACTTATTTGTTTTTGTTTTTTAGGAAGCACTATATGTTGTCCAACTCAATAAATATGCCTAAAATACATATTTTTTGGATAAAATCCATTGATATAAAAAAAATAAACCACACTTGATGTGTATTGTGAATTGTTAGTATATTATCATCAACATTTTATAGATAAAATTCTACTAATATATTTCAGTCTATGATTTAACAAGAATTTTTTTATGATAGGGTGGCTACTAAATGTATTCTAAATCATGGAATTATGTTAGTGAATGGATATAAAAAAAGCATATGAATTACATCAAATAGAAATAGAATAATTTTTATATATAAATATCTAACTATCCAAACACATTTCAAAATAATTTATGTATTTTGGTTAATGGTTATAAATTTCTAAAGTAATATAATAACAAGGACTATAGATATTATTTTTGAAAATTTATGAGGGTGATCATAATCCACAAAAAGACCAATATCCCAAAATAGGTAATTTAGAGAGGTTATTACTATTTCATTAAAAATATTTATTAACCATTTTTCTATATTTTATCAGTAATTCTATGATTTCAAACAACCTTTGTTCTCAAAAGAAGATTTAAATTTGTTTAGATATGAGTGGGCATCGTACTTGGTGTTAGAATGATTTTAGAAACCATATTTTGGTGATTACCTACTATGGTTGTGATCTAGTGTATACTATAACCTATGAAATATATTTTGGGTGTGAATCATTAGTATTATAATAATTATATATTATTCTTGATCTGTTTCTCAAGGATAAGTATAATGGTTGAAATGAATTTTTTTAGAAATGAATTGGTAGAATACATGGTATCGTAATGTATAAAAGAATCATAAATAGATAAATTCCTACTACTTATTTAGTAAATTTTTTCATCATTTTATCTAATTTTATGTTAATTTCATAATAATTTTTATTAGATACTTATTTTTTCAAATTTAAACATTAGTTAAAAACACACATATCATGCTCAAACTTGTAAAATGATATCGGATTTTTTTCAAACATTTGGTAAATGATTCATAAGTATTTTTAGTATTAATTATTCTCACAGAAATCCAACACATGATGTAGTTGACATGAATCAATGTATTTTTTTTCAATACTAAAGATTCATTTTAGTTTAAAACATAAGTAAAATATTAAAAATCTATAAAATGAGATAAAATTATTTTCAAAATTTGGGAAAATGATCCATATTTCATTTTTCATGTGTAGGAATTGATTGTACATTAATATGAGACATAATGTGGTTGGTATGACCTGAAGTATGTGTTTCTAAGATAAATTAACCATTTTAGTTTAAAACATCTGTCAAAATAGCTAAAACAATTAAAATGAACATATATTGTTTTCAAAATTTTGGAAAACGATCCTTAATACAGTTTTCACATGTAATAATTGACTGCACGTCAATATGAAGCATAGTGTGCCTGTTATTAATTAAATTGTGTGGTTTGAGTTTAAAATTGAAATTATTTTTATTAAAAAAGACATTTAATGTAATCAAAATAGAGAAATAAAATACATATTGTTTTTATACATTAGTAAAATGATCCCTCATCCATCATTGACATAAATTAATTTACCATATCTCAATATGATACATAGTGTACCCAATATGACTCAAATTCTGTGGTTTGAGTTCAAAATTCACATTTTGTTAATTTATTATTTCATTTTTATATTTAATTTATTAATTTATATTATTACAAACATAATAATTTTTTAATTATATAGGTGTATTATGTTTCTTGAGTTGGGGGTTGTTTTGTTTGATGTTGCATGTGTTCATGAGAGATTGGACTCTGATGCTTCAACTCAGATAATGACAATGGGGAATTGGTCACGAATGTATACAAACATCATGAAAAGGTAAATTATTACTACTTATTTTGTTAATTTTTACACCATTTTATATAATATTATTAAGATAATTACCTTATCATTTTTATCTAATAATTATTTATTTTTATTCATAGATCTTTTGGGACATCTTATTTTTCTTTCAATTCTCTACAGCAAGCCAGAAAAGAGACGACATGTTTTTTTGGATGATGTGTTTCAAGAAGCATGGGGTTTCACCTTCCATACAAATGAAGCATTTCTTTCTTTTATATCTTCGTTCAGGATATTGAAAGCATAACACGCTTTACATTCTCATTTAGCTACACCTCAATATGATATAGAATGGGCTCAATATGACATGAAGATTATGATTTCAGTTTATAATTTACATTTTAGTTCCAAACACACATCACATACTCAAAACCAAGAAAATAAATTCATATAATTTTTATAATTTTTAAAAAATTATCCATAAGTCATTTTTGATGTGTAGGATTCATCCACACCTCTATCGGACACATGGTGTGATTGGTATGACATAAAGTGTGTCTTCTTATTTTAAATTGACATTAATTTTAGTAAAACCACAAGTGACATAATCAAAACCAATAAAACATGTTCTTATTGTTTTGATGTTTTATTAAAAGTATCCAAAAGTCATTTTTTCCATGTAAGAATCATCCTAATGTCAATCAAACACATTTTGTGCCCGATATAACTCCAAGTGTGTATTTTGATATAAAATTGAAATTAATTTTTTTAATAACATTTACACACTCAACACCAATAAAATGAATATGGACTATTTTTATAATTTAGTTCAATGATCCATAAGTCATTTGTGATGTGTAGGAATCAGCATCAACTCAATCAGATGCACAGTGTGCCCGATATGTCTCAAAGTGTTCATTATCAGTTTAAAATTGAAAGAATAGTTAAAAAGTGTTTCACTAACTAAAAACCAATAAAAATATTCATTTTGTTTCTATAATTTACGAAAAATATTCATAAGTCATTTTTGATGTATAATAATTATCCTCACATCAAACCGACACACGATGTGACCAGTATAATTGAAAGTGCATGTTTCCAGTTTAAAATGACATTTTAGTAAAAAAGACAAGTGACATACTCAAAACCAATAAAACAAATTTATATTTTTTTTGATACATTATAAAAATTATCCATAATTCATTTGAAACATGTGGTAATCAGCCACACCTTAACTAGACACACATTTTGACCAATATGACACCATGTGTTTGTTTTTATTTAAAATTGACGTTAATTTTAGTAAAAAATACATGTGACATAATAAAAACTAAGAAAACACATTAATAATGTTTGGATACTTTATAATAACAATCTATAAGTAATTATTAAATTTTAGTAATCAGCCTCACCTTAACTCGACTCCCTATGTTACCTGTATAATTGTAAGTGTGTCTTTATTATTAAATTGAAATTAATTTTAGTAAAAAAAGACAAGTGACATACTCAAAAATAATAAAATTTATTCAGATTATTTTGGTACATTATCACAATGATTTTTAATTTATTTTCAATTTTTAGGAATTAGTCTCACCTCAATATGATACACAGTGTGACCGATATTGTAACGCCCCGACCCCAGCTACCCAGAGTCGGTGCATTAGTTCGTAACATTGGCATGATCACAAGAAAGATCAAATCTCGAAAGACCGATTGGTTTAGTAGCCTTGGAAACACTAGATATATTCATAAGTTTTACATTACATCATAAACGAAAAACTAGTACAACAACATATTGTCTCCATAATCCACACTATAATCCCCTCATAATATCCCTGCAGGTCATTCATAACTTACATCTTCACATCCTGGGAAAAATAAAACATAGGAAAGGGGTGAGCTCAAATGCCCAGTAAGGATAACAAAAAAGTGGAAACTTTCATAAATAAAAATAAACATTTAAGGCAATGTATAACTAAAACAAAAGCCTTTTAAACTTGAACATTTAACATAGTATGGCATAAATAAAATGAAATAATGCCATTTACTTATTCACATGGATATTCTACTAATCGAATAATCACATGCAAAAATCAATAACCACTTTCATAATGTTGGAATGCATAATGCCAGACTATCATAACCACATAGCCAAGGCCTCGTGCCAAGACTACAAATAAGATTTTGTCAAGGCCTTGTGCCAAGACACTAGTTTGTCTCATGAGACCTACCGATGCATCGAGGAGCTATAGCGGGCTCCACCCGTCACTTATTAAGTCCAATGCATTCCCATATGAAAAGGTTTAAACATAACATAAACATTCGTATTAAAACTAGCATACGAAATGTCAATACTTTCACAATAAACTATGAATGGTATAAAAATAGCACATCCACAGTCAAACATATCACAAAACCTTCAATACAATATAGAAGTTTTGTATCATAATAAATCAACTTCAAATAATCATAAAATCCATCAAAGGATGTTGACATAGATGAAATCAAAATTCTTTTTAAAGAAATATCTCCTTTTATTTTGAAATCATTTAAGATCCATATAAAATAAAACATTTTCTTATAAGCTTTTAAGGAAATCTTTGAAGATTTTATAACGGCGTAAAATAACCGCACCCGCCGTATAAGTTAAAAAAAACATTCTTACCTCAATTCTGTCGAAAAGGTTAAAAAGACCTTGTTTTGAAAACGACGGAAAGATTCCTTTATAAACCTCTTATAAAAAGTCAAAAAAAGGGTATAAATGACTTTAACCCATATTCTTGTAAATAGTAAAAATGTTTTGAAATACATTTTTAAGAAACATGGATGTGGATGATAAAGAGATCCCAGTAGATTATTACATATAAACAACCTCGGATAATGAAGAGATTGTGAAATAACCCTTACCAATTCGGTAACTTATGAAATATACAACCCATGAAAGAGGTATCATACAATGAATATGTAAATACACATAAATTAGAGTGTATTACACAAAGAATATAATTATGGGTAGTATATATACCACACAAAAGGTGATGGTGGCAATATGACATAAATCTCACGGAAATAAGGAGTGAGATGAAAACCCCTTACCTTGTACTTTTCCTTGGTTGGGGTAGGTTAACCTCCTGTATAATGGTGAAATAGTTGTTATTAAATTATACAAGAATCATATATATTAATATGATATCATATATGATCTTTTAACATTGATTTGTTAATAATGTCTTAGAATTATCGTCGTTTCGGGAGTTAACTTACTCATTTTCTTTTATATGTTTTGTTACATAAGCCATGTTTGTTGTATCTTATTCATATCCAGAATGATATACAGTCCTTAAACATCATTTTTAAATCATCAAATGATAATTATACTTGAATGGATACGATGGAGAATGAATCTCATCGCGTTCGTGGAGACGGTAGTCCGTACGTACGCACGAGCGACAATATCATTCTTTTGATATTAAAATAATATATAAATGGATGGTATATCATATATACAGAATAATTAACATGTTATATTTATTATTTACATGATTTACACATCATTATTATACCCATCCAAATAATATTATATTGAATAACAATTACACCACGACGTGGAGACGGTAAGCCGTACGTACGCACGTATGGTGACATGTTATTCAAAGGGTGGATAGAATACTGAATATGATTGTACCATATTTATAATAACATCACAGTATATGTGAGATACTGGAGTTATTATTTCAGAATGGTAAGAACAAAGGAAGAAGAAGTGGAAGAAGAAATGAACTTAGAAAAGGGTGGTGAAATCATTACCTCTTCTTCGGGTTCTTCCTTTTGATTTGATCAAAAGGGCTCCTTAGGTTGGCTTCTGATCAAAATAAGGCCTCTAGGTTGTAGTGAGGGATGTTGGGAGATTATTTGGGCAGAGTTTGGCCGAACCAAATGGCTTTGAAGGTGTGAAGAAATGAGAAGGAGGAGTTCCCTTTTATAAGAGGGGTGAGGGGCACCTTTGGAAAAGATAGAAATATTAATTTATAATAAATTCATATTCGGTTTCTAAAGGCTCCAAAGTTGACTATTCAAAGGATGAGGTGGGGATAGGTCGAAAACAACTCATCCAATAGAATTTAGACAGGTTTGGGTACTTATATTAACCTTATCTTTAAGTATTAACTCTAAGTTAATTAGTTTCACTTTTACAATGTCTCTTTGTATGTTTATATAATATGGTTAATAAACTTACTATATACATCCAAGCGACCCCCAAGTGGTCCATTAATGATTAACCTATAATAATATAAGTCTCTTGGCCGAGCATTAGATTTTTAGGAATTTAATATCAATTAATAATATAATATTTGTTTTAAGAACTCTTTTATGTCAATTTTGACACTATTCAATAGTTGATTTTTTTTAAACTCATAACAGATTGATTACTTCGAAAAAAGTCAATTAAATCAATCCTAATATATCATATTATCCTATAAAATTAGTGTAATTCATTAAAAGTTTCATATTATATTTATTTGGGTATTTATAATATCAATTATTTTAATTTTTCACTATTATAGTAATTTCTGCATCATCATTGTGTCATATATAAAATAAATTATTTAATGTCTAAAAATTATAAATAAAATATCATTATGTAGGAAATCTTTTTATATTTCTAATGAATATTTATAATCTAAAATCCAACATATATAACCCTATGTAACAATTGTTGTTCTAAAAGATATATGCTTGTGTCATTTTTGTATTCATTTTAACTAAATTAAAATAAAGTGTCATTATCACTTACAAGTGGATCCATGGGGTCCCAAAATAGACCCAAATATGCCCATGGTCGACTATGTATCAACCAATAGGGTTAAGACACGTTTTAGGGTAATTTAGTATTATTATAATATTATTTTTTTAACCCTTATTTACCGGATTTACCCTTAACCATGGTAAATAAAATATTTACCGCAGTAATTATTCAAAATGTCTAAAAATAAAAGTTACCTATTTACACAATTTGAACATCCTGATTCCAAATATGGAATCCATTTTCCTAAATTCAAAACACAGAAGTGGCAGAAATTAATTTAAAATTAATTCCCGCTGTCAAAACAAAAAGCGTGTTTTTAAGAGATAATAACTATTAAAAGATTGACACTTGTTTATGTTCGGTTTAATTGTAAAATTATGTCCAATGACCAACAATATATTAAATGGTAAAAATATATTCTAAATATACTTTAAAACTACTAAAATTCATAATTTATCACTATTAATTATTTTGATTAAAAAAGTTGTTTTTAATTAAAATTTAGTAATTTTCACTATTCATCAAAATATGAAAGTTATCCGAAAAGTACCAAAATTTCACCTTAGGCTAAATTCGATATTCCGAGTCCAAAAATGAAGTCCATTTTCAAATATAAAATATATATAATTTCAAAAATTAGGTATTACTATTCACAACGGCTAGTTTAATTAGTTGTGGTGTGTGTTAGAACTCGAGGTTGCGTACAACACACGCTATCACATTATTCAAAGGGAAACGTACCGTAGAAGCTTGGGGTGTTACATTCTCCCCTCCTTCAAATAATTGCGTCCTCGCAATTTCTAGGGTATTACTGCATAAAAAGACTCGGGTGGTTCTTCATCATAAGTTCCTCGGGTTCCCACGTTGCATCTTCCATCTTATGATTTCTCCACAAAACTTTTACCAGACGCGTCGTCCGGTTTCTCAGTACTTGTTCTCTTGTATCAAGAATCCTGACGGGCTCTTCGCAATAAGACAGATCGGGTTCCAGTTATAATTCCTCATAGGTGAGTACATGCGTCGGATCAGGCATGTATTTCCTCAATAGAGATACGTGGAACACATCGTGAACTTTGGAGAGACTTGGCGGCATTGCCAATCGGTAAGCTACAACCCCAATTCGTTCTAGAATTTCGAAAGGTCCGATGTACCTGGGACTCAATTTACCTTTCTTACCAAAACGTATGACTCCCTTCCACGGAGATACCTTCAGAAAAACATGATCACCGACTTGAAATTCCAAATCCTTCCTTCGATTATCGGCATAGCTCTTCTGCCTACTTTGAGCTGCTTTAATGTGATTTTGGATTACCTTCACCTTTTCCACCGTTTCCTCCACCAGTTCTGGGCCTACAAGTTTTCTTTCACCAACGTCATCCCAACAGGTTGGTGTACGACATCTCTTTCCGTATAACGCTTCATATGGTGCCATCTGAATACTCGAATGGAAGCTATTGTTATAGGAAAATTCTACTAGTGGTAAATATTGATCCCACATACCCTGAAAATCAAGTGAGCAAGATCTCAACATGTCTTATAAGGTCTGAATAGTCCATTCTGATTGTCCGTCTATCTGAGGGTGGTAAGCAGTGCTCAAATGAAGTTCAGTATCCAGGGATTTCTGAAGACTTTTCCAAAATCTTGAAGTAAAACGGGGATCACGATCAGAAACAATTGATAGGGGTACTCCATGAAGTCTCACAACTTCATTAATGTATAGTCTTGCTAGACGTTCCAGGGGTAGATCTTCTCTTATAGCAAGAAAATGTGCTGACTTGGTAAGACGATCAACAATCACCCATATTGCATCATTCCTTCTAGAAGTCTTTGGTAGCCCCATGACAAAGTCCATCGTAACATTGTCCCATTTCCACTCCGTTATGGGAAGAGGTTGCATGACTCCTCCAGGCTGTTGCCTTCCAGCTTTCACTTGTTGACAAACCATACATCTTGACAAAAAATCAGCAATCTCCCTCTTCATGTTGTCCCACCAAAAATGTTCCTTCAAATCCCTATACATTTTGGTGCTCCCAGGGTGTATAGAGAAATTGGAACTATGAGCGTCATCCAGCAATTCCCTTTTTAGATCAGGTATATTGGGAACACAATGTCTCTTCCCGAATTTCAAAATTCCATCTTCATACACAAAGTCTCTCAATCTCCCATCATTCACAGCTTTAATCTTCTTCTGAAATTCTTCATCATCGTTCTGGGAACTCTTAATCCTTTCTAGTAAAGATGGTTTGGCAACCATTTGAAAAAGCATTGATGTTTCACCTTCCCTGGTTATTCCCATGTCCATCTTCTCTAGATCCATGAAAATTGGATCCCTTTCAATTCTCATATTGTTCAAAACTCCATGGTCTTTTCTACTCAAAGCATCTGCCACCTTGTTTGCCTTCCCTGGGTGGTAGTGTATCGTACAATCATTATCCTTGAGTAATTCAAGCCATCTCCTTTGCCTCATGTTGAGTTCTTTTTGTGAGAAAATATACTTCAAACTCTTGTGATCAGTATAAATCTCACATTTTTCACCATAGAGGTAGTGCCTCCATATTTTCAAAGCAAAGATCACAGCTGCTAACTCAAGATCATGAGTAGGATAGTTTTGTTCATGAATTTTCAACTATCGTGATGCATAGGCAATAACTCTATCATTCTGCATAAGGACACAGCCAAGTCCTTTCTTCGATGCATCACTATAAATAACGAACCCATCACTCCCCGATGGTAGAGTCAATATAGGAGCATTGACTAATCTTCTCTTCAGTTCTTCGAAACATTCTTCACACTCTTTTGTCCAAACAAATTTAACCCCTTTACGTGTGAGCTTCGTTAATGGGTTAGCCAATCGGGCAAAATTCTGGACGAAACGTCGATAATAACCTGCCAAGCCAATAAAACTACATACCTCAGTTATACTCGTAGGTGCTGGCCATTCTTGGATTGCCTTGGTCTTAGAAGGATCAACAGAGATTCCATCTTTAGAGACAATATGGCCAAGAAAAGAAATCTCCTGAAGCCATAATTCACACTTGCTAAACTTCCCATATAATTCATGCCTCCTCAGAGTCTTCAAGATAATGCGCAAGTGATTTTCATGATCTTCGTAGGTTTTGGAGTATACCAAGATATCATCAATAAATACCACCACAAATTCATCGAGATACTCCTTGAAAACTCTATTCATCAGATCCATGAATACAGAGGGTGCATTAGTCAATCCAAACGGCATTACAGTAAACTCGTAATGCCCGTACCTGGTTCGAAATGCTGTCTTCGGAATGTCTTCCTTCTTCGCACACAACTGATGGTATCCAGATCGAAGTTCAATCTTTGAAAAGTATTGAGCTCCATGCAGTTGGTCAAATAAATCATCAATACGAGGTAGGGGATACTTGTTCTTTATCGTTATAGCATTGATCTCCCTGTAGTCGATACATAACCTCATAGATCCATCTTTCTTTTTAACAAAAAGAACAGGGGCTCCCCATGGAGAAACACTAGGGCGAATAAATCCCTTATTACTCAATTCCTCTAGTTGTTTCTTTAGTTCGACTAGCTCTACAGTGGCCATTCTATAAGGGGTCTTCGATATAGGCCTTGATCCAGGAATCAAATCAATAGAAAACTCAACTTCTCGTTCTGGAGGATGTCCAGGTAAATCTTCCGGAAATACATCTACAAATTCTTTCACAATAGGTACATCCTCTATTTGAACAAACCTTTCCTCACCGACAGTTATTTCATTCTCTTCCTCCCCGATAATTGAATTAAGTTGAGCTACAGGGGGTGGATCTAAATAAGAATTAGGTGGTGACGATTCTGCTCTAAAAATAAGGTGCTCCTTATCATTATCATCAAGAATCGTAACCTCTTTCTTCTTACAATAAATCTTCGCATCATAGTCCAAAAGCCAGTCCATACCGAGGATTATATCAAACTCAATCATAGGTATGACGATGAAATCAGCAGATAAAGAAAATTTATGTGCTCTAATGGGGACTGATTCACAAAACTTTGTTGCAACGATACTTCCCTTAGGAGTTTTAACTGACAACTCCCTTATTAAATCAAATTGGAAATATCTAATTTTCTTAACAAACTGGGAAGATATGAAACAATGCGATGATCCAGAATCAAATAATGCATTTGCTAAACTTGAGGAAACCATTAAATTACCTGCCACCACGTCTTTCGGAGCTTCTACCTCAGCAGTAGTGATAGCATAAGCCTGGCCTTGATCCCTTGGCCTTTTCTGAGGTAAGTTCTCCTGACGCTTAGGAAATGCATTTTCATAATGCCCCATCTCCCTGCAATTGTAGCACTGAACGTTGGTAGCTTCCTTCTTCCCCTTGCAATCATGAGCTTGGTGGCCTTTTTCACCACACTTGTAACAGACTCCCATTCCCTTCAGGCAAGCACCGGGTCGTTTCTTCCCGCACTTACCACAAGATGGATATTCAACCTTTCCCTTCTTCCCCTTATTTCCATTCCCAGATTGATCAGCAGGTCTCTTCTTCTATTGCTTTGCTTTAAAGTCATAAGACTTAGAGAATTCCTTTTCGGTCTTGATAGCACATGAGACAATGTCTTCGTACGATGAAAAGGATTGTGAGACTAATGCTCGACGGAGAAATGGTTTTAACCCATCAAAGAAACGATCAATCTTACTTCTTGGGTTGCGAATATAATCACCAGCGTACCTCGCTAACCTTGTAAAGTTAGCCTCATACTTTGTGACATTCTCATCCTCCTTTTGTCTCAGACTCAGAAATTGTCTTTCCATATCTGCTCGATGGTCGCGAGGAAAGTATTTTTCTAAAAACAGATCTTTGAACTCCCTCCATTCCATGTTTGATACTTCATCATCTTCCTTCATGTTTTGAATCAATGACCACCATTGATCAGCATCTCCAGTGAGGCGGTAAACTGCCATGGTAACTTTTTCCCTTTCACTACTCCCCAAAGCCTGAAATATTTTCTCTAGGGAAAATATCCATTGCTCAGCTACTAAGGGATTTTTACTCCCATTGAACGTTGGTGGTTGTTGTCTCATGAATCGATCTAACATTGATCCTCCACGCTGTGGATCAGGGTGCTCCATACGGGTAAGGTTATTATTCATAACCTGAGTAAGTTGTCCCAGTACGGTGATTAGCTGATCAGCACCAGTTGCATCACCAGCCCCACTATAATTATCTTGAGCAGGAGGGCAATCCCTACATGGAGTGCGTGCATTGATACGGTTTCCATTTCTTCCACTAGGCGCCATTTCTAAACAATGGCATAAACTAGATCAGTTTATGAATCAAAATACATAATCCCATACTTATAAAACACTTAACATAAATTGAACTATTTATGGATATAATCCATAATCATAAAAATGTTTTCTTTGAGGAAGTATATACTCATAAACCCTTCATAATGATTTGTAAAGATAATGAGAGTTATCCTAAGCATATCCCCCGGGAGTGTCGTAACCAAGAGTGCAGCAAGGCCCGTTGTCGTGCACTAGTTCCCGTTCGAGTCTAGCTCAAAGCGGTGTTTTCGGGTTTTACCCCTAGGTACATCTGTGCCAGAGCCGCCTCTACCTGCTCGTATCCAGACAGGGATGTATTGCTCGGAAAACTCACAAAATCTCTACAATACCAAAATTCTAGGAAGTTCTTCTATACTAATCCTCAAAGTTCATCTTAAGTCTACGTGCTCTAATCAGAGTTTATCTAAATCTAGCTTCCAAGGTTTGTACTAAACTTCCTCTGATACCAACTGTAACGCCCCGACCCCAGCTACCCAGAGTCGGTGCATTACTTCGTAACATTGGCATGATCACAAGAAAGATCAAATCTTGAACGACCGATTGGTTTAGTAGCCTTGGAAACACTAGATATATTCATAAGTTTTACATTACATCATAAACGAAAAACTACTACAACAACATATTGTCTCCATAATCCACACTATAATCCCCTCATAATATCCCTGCAGGTCATTCATAACTTACATCTTCACATCCTGGGAAAAATAAAACATAGGAAAAGGGTGAGCTCAAATGCCCAGTAAGGATAACAATAAAGTGGAAACTTTCATAAATAAAAATAAACATTTAAGGCAATGTATAACTAAAACAAAAGCCTTTTAAACTTGAACATTTAACATAGTATGGCATAAATAAAATGAAATATTGCCATTTACTTATTCACATGGATATTCTACTAATTGAATAATCACATGCAAAAATCAATAACCACTTTCATAATGTTGGAATGCATAATGCCAGACTATCATAACCACATAGCCAAGGCCTCGTGCCAGGACTACAAATAAGATTTTGTCAAGGCCTTGTGCCAAGACACTAGTTTGTCTCATGAGACCTACCGATGCATCGAGGAGCTATAGCGGGCTCCACCCGTCTCTTATTAAGTCCAATGCATTCCCATATGAAAAGGTTTAAACATAACATAAACATTCGTATTAAAACTAGCATACGAAATGTCAATACTTTCACAATAAACTATGAATGGTATAAAAATAGCACATCCACAGTCAAACATATCACAAAACCTTCAATACAATATAGAAGTTTTGTATCATAATAAATCAACTTCAAATAATCTTAAAATCCATCAAAGGATGTTGACATAGATGAAATCAAAATTCTTTTTAAAGAAATATCTCCTTCTATTTTGAAATCATTTAAGATCCATATAAAATAAAACATTTTCTTATAAGCTTTTAAGGAAAGCTTTGAAGATTTTATAACGGCGTAAAATAACCGCACCCGCCGTATAAGTTAAAAAAAACATTCTTACCTCAATTCTGTCGAAAAGGTTAAAAAGGACCTTGTTTTGAAAACGACGGAAAGATTCCTTTATAAACCTCTTATAAAAAGTCAAAAAAAGGGTATAAATGACTTTAACCCATATTCTTGTAAATAGTAAAAATGTTTTGAAATACATTTTTAAGAAACATGGATGTGGATGATAAAGAGATCCCAGTAGATTATTACATATAAACAACCTCGGATAATGAAGAGATTGTGAAATAACCCTTACCAATTCGGTAACTTATGAAATATACAACCCATGAAAGAGGTATCATACAATGAATATGTAAATACACATAAATTAGAGTGTATTACACAAAGAATATAATTATGGGTAGTACATATACCACACAAAAGGTGATGGTGGAAATATGACATAAATCTCACGGAAATAAGGAGTGAGATGAAAACCCCTTACCTTGTACTTTTCCTTGGTTGGGGTAGGTTAAACTCCTGTATAATGGTGAAATAGTTGTTATTAAATTATACAAGAATCATATATATTAATATGATATCATATATGATCTTTTAACATTGATTTGTTAATAATGTCTTAGAATTATCGTCGTTTCGGGAGTTAACTTACTCATTTTCTTTTATATGTTTTGTTACATAAGCCATGGTTGTTGTATCTTATTCATATCCAGAATGATATACAGTCCTTAAACATCATTTTTAAATCATCAAATGATAATTATACTTGAATGGATACGATGGAGAATGAATCTCATCGCGTTCGTGGAGACGGTAGTCCGTACGTACGCACGAGCGACAATATCATTCTTTTGATATTAAAATAATATATAAATGGATGGTATATCATATATACAGAATCATTAACATGTTATATTTATTATTTACATGAGTTACACATCATTATTATACCCATCCAAATAATATTATATTGAATAACAATTACACCACGACGTGGAGACGGTAAGCCGTACGTACGCACGTATGGTGACATGTTATTCAAAGGGTGGATAGAATACTGAATATGATTGTACCATATTTATAATAACATCACAGTATATGTGAGATACTGGAGTTATTATTTCAGAATGGTAAGAACAAAGGAAGAAGAAGTGGAAGAAGAAATGAACTTAGAAAAGGGTGGTGAAATCATTACCTCTTCTTCGGGTTCTTCCTTTTGATTTGATCAAAAGGGCTCCTTAGGTTGGCTTTCTGATCAAACTAAGGCCTCTAGGTTGTAGTGAGGGATGTTGGGAGATTATTTGGGCAGAGTTTGGCCGAACCAAAATGCTTTGAAGGTGTGAAGAAATGAGAAGGAGGAGTTCCCTTTTATAAGAGGGGTGAGGGGCACCTTTGGAAAAGCTAGAAATATTAATTTATAATAAATTCATATACTGTTTCTAGAGGCTCCAAAGTTGACTATTCAAAGGATGAGGTGGGGATAGGTCTAAAACAACTCATCCAATAGAATTTAGACAGGTTTGGGTACTTATATTAACCTTATCTTTAAGTATTAACTCTAAGTTAATTAGTTTCACTTTTACAATGTCTCTTTGTATTTTTATATAATATGGTTAATAAACTTACTATATACATCCAATCGACCCCCAAGTGGTCCATTAATGATTAACCTATCATAATATAAGTCTCTTTGCCGAACCGTAGATTTTTAGGAATTTAATATCAATTAATAATATAATATTTGTTTTAAAAACTCTTTTATGTCAATTTTGACACTATTCAATAGTTGATTTTTGTGAAACTCATAACAGATTGATTACTTCGAAAAAAGTCAATTAAATCAATTCTAATATATCATATTATCCTATAAAATTAGTTTAATTCATTAATAGTTTCATATTATATTTATTTGGGTATTTATAATATCAATTATTTAAATTTTTCACTATTATAGTAATTACTGCATCATCATTGTGTCATATATAAAATAAATTATTTAATGTCTAAAAATTATAAATAAAATATCATTATGTAGGAAATCTTTTTATCTTTCTAATGAATATTTATAATCTAAAATCCAACATATATAACCCTATGTAACAATTGTTGTTCTTAAAGATATATGCTTGTGTCATTTTTGTATTCATTTTAACTAAATTAAAATAAAGTGTCATTATCACTTACAAGTGGATCCATGGGGTCCCAAAATAGACCCAAAGATGCCCATGGTCGACTATGTATCAACCAATAGGGTTAAGACACGTTTTAGGGTAATTTAGTATTATTATAATATTATTTTTTTAACCCTTATTTACCGGATTTACCCTTAACCATGGTAAATAAAATATTTACCGCAGTAATTATTCAAAATGTCTAAAAATAAAAGTTACCTATTTACACAATTTGAACATCCTGATTCCAAATATGGAATCCATTTTCCTAAA
Source organism: Viscum album (assembly GCA_963277665.1). NCBI lineage: Eukaryota > Viridiplantae > Streptophyta > Magnoliopsida > Santalales > Viscaceae > Viscum > Viscum album. The sequence continues at coordinate 863,658,307 of OY728132.1, read as the reverse complement.
TTCAAAACACAGAAGTGGCAGAAATTAATTTAAAATTAATTCCCGCTGTCAAAACAAAAAGCGTGTTTTTAAGAGATAATAACTATCAAAAGATTGACAATTGTTTATGTTCGGTTTAATTGTAAAATTATGTCCAATGACCAACATTATATTAAATGGTAAAAATATATTCTAAATATACTTTAAAACTACTAAAATTCATAATTTATCACTATTAATTATTTTGATTAAAAAAGTTGTTTTTAATTAAAATTTAGTAATTTTCACTATTCATCAAAATATGAAAGTTATCCGAAAAGTACCAAAATTTCACCTTAGGATAAATTCGATATTCCGAGTCCAAAAATGAAGTCCATTTTCAAATATAAAATATATATAATTTCAAAAATTAGGTATTACTATTCACAACGGCTAGTTTAATTAGTTGTGGTGTGTGTTAGAACTCGAGGTTGCGTACAACACACGCTATCGCATTATTCAAAGGGAAACGTACCGTAGAAGCTTGGGGTGTTACAGATATGACTCAAATATTTAGTTATCAGTTTAAAACTGACATTTTAGTTCAAAACGTTTTTCACTCACTAAAAACCAATAAAAAGTTCCCATATTGTATTAATAATTTAGGAAAAAAATTAATAATTAATTTTGATATGTATTAATTATTCTCATGTAAAACTAGCACATGATCTGTCTAATATGACCCAAAGTGTGTGTTTCTATTTTAAAATGACATTTTAGTAAAAAAAGAATAGTTACATAATAAAAATCAATTAAAAGAATTCATAATGTTTTGATACTTTATTAAAATGTTCTATAAGTCATTTTTGATGTGTATTAATCATTCGTACCTCATTCTCACACACATTGTGACCGGTATGACTCTATGTGTGTCTTTTTATTTAAAATTGACATTAATGTTAGTATCAATGACAAGTTGCATAATCAAAACAAATAAAACGCATTTGGATTATTTTTATACTTCAATAAAACTATAAAAAATAATTTTTGATGTTTAGGAATCATCTATACATCAATATGATGCACGGTGTTACTAGTATGATTCAAAGTGTCTATTTCTTTTAAAATTGACAATAATTTTAGTAAAAACGAAAACTGACATACAAAAAACAAAGAAAATGAATTTAGATTGTTTTAATAAATTAGAGAAATGATCTATACATTGTTTATTATTTTATTGAATTAGATTCAACTTAATATGATGCATGATGTTCCCATTAGGGCTCAAAGTGTGTCTTTTTTATTTAAAATTAACATTAATTTTATAAAAAAGACAAGTGGCATTATCAAAACCCCGGAAATGCATTTGAATTTTTTTGATATATAAGAAAAATTATCAATATTACTTTTATGATGTGTAGAAAATATCCATACCTCAATCCAATGCACAATGTGCTCAGTTTGACTCAATGTGTTTGTTATCAGTTTAAAATTGACATTTCAGTTTAAAAAGTCTATCACTCACTAAAAATCATGAAAATGCATTCGTATTATCTATATTATTTGGGAAAATTAATTATAATGTATTTATTATGTGTATGAATCAGTGTCCTGTCAAACTGACCCACGATGTGACTGGTATGACTCAAAGTGCGAGTTTCTGGTTCAAAATGACATTTTAGAAAAATTGACAAGTGACATACACAAAACTATGAATTATTAATCATAATATTGTGATAATTTATTAAAATGATTCACTAGTCATTTGTGACATGTAATAATCAATCTCACCTTAATTTGATTCATGGTGCAGCCGATATGACTCCAAGTGTGTCTTTTATTTAAAATTAACATTAATTTTATTAAAAAATATTAGTGACATACTCAAAAATAATAAAACATATTTTTGTTGTATTGAAACTTTTGTAAATTTATTCATAAGTATTTTTGGATGTGTAGGAACAAGCCACACCTCAATATGATGCATGACGTTACCAATATGACTCCAAATGCATCTCTTTATTTAAAACTAACATTAATTTTTATAAAAAAGACTATTGACATCTTCAAAACAAAAATAAACATTAATATTGTTTTGGTACATTATTAAAATTTTCCATAAGTCATTTTTGATATGTAAAAAACATTTGAAACTCAATATGGTTCATAGTGATCCAAGTATGACTATAAGTGTGTCTTTAATTTAAAGTAGACATTAATTTTAGTACAAAGATAGGTTACATATTCAAAAATTAAAAAAAAACTCATTAATATTGTTATGATACATTATTAAAATGATCCATAAGTCAATTTTGAAATGTTAGAATTAGGTGCACCTCAATCTAATTCATGGTGTTCCGAGTATGACTCTAAGTGTCTGTTATTAGTTTAAAATTGACATTTCACTTCAAAATTCTTACCCTCACTGAAAAAAAAATCACATATATTGTCTTAATAATTTGAAAAACAATTAATTATTCATTTTTTTGTGTAGGAATTTTATTCACATCAAACAAACACATGATGTGACCAGTATTACTTAAAGTGTATGTTTCCAATTTAAAATGTCATTTTAGTTAAAAAGGAAAGTGTCAAACTCAAAACCTAGAAAACACATTCATATTGTTTTGATAATTTAAAAAAATTCTCCACAAATAAGTTTTTATGTTTATGAATCAACCAACCATCAATCTGATGCACAATGTTACGAAAATGACTCCAAGTGTGTCCTTTTTATTTAAAATTGACATTAATTTTAGTACGGAAAGTTACATACTCAAAAAAAAGTATACATAGTCATATTATTTTGATACTTTAGTAAAATACTCTAAAGATCAATTTTGATGTGTAGGAATCATCCTAACCTCAATCTAAAACACGGTGTGACCGATATGACTCATAGTGTGTCGTTTTAATTAAAATAGACATTAATTTTATTAAAATAGAAAACTATTGTACTCAAAACAAATAAAACACATTTTGATTATTATTAAACTTTATTAAAATGATACATAAGTCATTTTTGACATGTATGAATAATCCTCACCTCAATATGATACACGGTACGCCTGGTATGACTCAAAGTGTTTGTTATTAGTTTAGAATTGACATTTTAGTTAAAAATTTATGTCACTCACTGAAAACCAAGTAAATGAAATCAATTTGTCTCTATATTTATGAAAATAATTTCTAATTCATTTTTTACATGTAGGAATTATTCTCGCATTAAACTTATGTACGATGTGACTGGAATAACTCAAAGTGTGTGTTTCTATTTTAAAAATGTATTTTAGTAAAAAGAAGACAAGTGACATAATAAAATCTAAAAAAACATTTGGATTGTTTTTATAAATTAGAAATAATATTCATGAATAATCTGTGATTTTTTGTTTTTATATCCACCTCAATCTGACACACGGTGTGACTAGTATCACTCCAAGTGTGTCTTTTTATTTTAAACTGACACTAATTTTATTAAAAAACAAATTACATACTAAAAAATTAGTAAAATGAATTTATATTGTTTTTATGATTAAGAAAAATGATCCATAATTCATTTTTTACGTGTAGGAATCTTTCACACCTAAATCCAATACTCATTGTTCTCGATATGTTTCAAAGTGTCCACTAAGAGTTTGAAATTGACATTTTAGTTCAAAAAGTGTGCCATAAACAAAAAACTAATAAAACATGCTCGGATTTTCTTGATAATTATTAAAGTGATCCATAAGTCATTTTTTATGTGAACTAATTATAATCATTTCAGACAGGCACATGATGTGACCAATAGGACCCAAAGTGCATGTTTCATGTTTAAAATGAAATTTTAGTAAAAAACATAAGTGATATACTCAAAACCAAAAAAACATTCATATTATTTTAATAGTTTATAAAAATGATTCATAAGTCATTTTTGGAATATATAAACTTACCACACATCAATATAACACATTATCTTGTAAGTATGACTTGAAGTGTGTGTTTTCAAAATATGTGTGTAATTTTAGTTTAAAACGAGCATCATGTCGCCAAAATTTAGTAAATGAGATAATATTTTTTTCATTATTTTATCCTCTAGTAATTAATTAATTTCCATATCATTTATATATTATACTTATTTAGTTAATTTTCATAGAGATAATTCAGGGAAAAAAATAAATGGTGTGATGTGCATGAATCAACTACAAATCAATCCAATACCCAATGAACATAGTACGGCTCAATGTTTAGTTTAAAATTAAGACTTTGTGTTTGACATATTTTTTGATATTATTACTAACATAAGAATTGTTTTTATACAGGTGCATTATTTTTCTCCAGTTGGGGTGGTTTGTTCGGCAATAGCATTAACAGGGGTCGGGGGATAAAGACAAATAAGCATTTATGGTTTTGAATGCCTATGATAATTTTTACTTACTTGTGTAATTGTAAAAAACAGGTATAAAATATTTATAATACTATGTTTTTACTTGTATTTTTATTTCAAATTTTATTTCATTTAAATTATATATTTGTAACAGGTTTTTTTGGTGATTCTGATGTTGCAGTGTGTTGTAAAATTAACATCACACTCCAGTATACCCATTTATCAACTCTACTAAAATCACAAATAAAGGACCCCCTTTTTCAATTCTATAAGTATTACTAATGTATAAAACATTTAGTAGCACTAAATATATGTGATTATAAAGGGGGTTCATTATCAATACTAAATAAATGAGGATAAAGGGACCATTCAATAGTAACTTTTTTAGAACTGATAAATTTTATTTTCATGAGTGATTTTCTAGTGTTGATAAAATCCCAAGGTTTTTAATCCTGCTTCGATAATCGGTGCTTTTTTTAACTAAAAATTGCCAATTTTAGTGTTGATAATGGCATGTCCTGTAGTAGTAATGGTTTTTGTTCAAATGAATCTTAATATCCATCTTGATGTAATTTATTCAAGAATTTTTCATTTACATGACCTTGTTGGTTATTCCAATGTTAGGTGTGGTATGAATCATGTGAATTAACTTTATTATCAATTTCCATTACATGGTTCATGTAATCCAACACACAAAGATCATTATTTAAATGTTACTTTCCATAAAAAATCTATATTTATAAAAATAATAATAATTTATTCCAAAATTTGAATATATATCCATTCATATAAAGTCTAGATATAGAAATAATTTTTTTGGTAACAAATGATACATAATAAAGCCCATTCAAAACCAAGATCATTCTGATTGAAAATGTGAGGTGGTAGTCCCCAATAGCTACAATTGCATGTTTAGCTCCATTAGCTACTCGTAGATCTAACTCCCCTTGGTCAATAATTCTGAATTTACTCGGATCTTTTATTTTAATACATCTATGATCACCACGATCTTTATCTAATGCCCAATTTTTAATAATAGATAAATTAAACATGATAAAAAATGCACCTGAAGCGTCTTATTTCTTCTTTCTATGGGTGAAAATTTTCTTCTAGTGGCCCTTCTTGTGATTTTAAAAAAATATAGTATCTTTTCCATTATGTTCCATTTGATATTTATCTTCTATGAAGGCCGTGAAGAAGATTTAAAATTAGGTATATTGAATCTCCCTTTCAATTTGTTCACCATAAGGATGGAATAATTTTCATGCTTTGTATCCTCATCTACTTGGGGAATGAGAGTAAGTTGATCTTGGAGGGACTTCTCAATTTTTTATATATTAAAATTTACAAAAAATATAGATAAGTTATAGGTAAGTGATGAAATTATGATATTGATGCCCAGTTCTTCGGATATTTTAAAACCTAAAACTTCTATGTGCTCAATGTAGCCAATGATCTTGACTGCATAAATCCCAGTTTGGTCACCCTCTCTATGATTTCTCTAAAAAAGAGCCATGGAGATCTCAAACTATTCATGTTTATCTCTCTATTGATAAAGCTCATGGCGATGATCGATAATGCTATAAGAATCCATGTTTTTGTGAGACTTTATGAGCTCACTCGACATAGTTTATAACATCAAACATTTAACATTGACTACATAACTCAAACATTATTCATAGACAAGAAACTCTTAATCACTTGCCTCTATAGTAGGAGGATTAGGTTGTGATAATTCTAGCTCATAATATTTCCATTCATGTTATGGAAAAACCCAAAGCGTCTAAACTAAACTGGGAAGTTATTTCTAGGGAGGAGGTTTCATTTCTCTAATATTTATCATATAGATAGTGTTCATGAAGAAATTTCCATTTGATTCTACAATTAAAAGCGAATATTATTTGTAATTTTTCTTGATTACAAATTTTGTGAGAAATAATAAATTAATTGATTTTATTAAATCTACCACTATTTCATCATGTCCCAATAGACCTCACCATTGAACTCAAAATTTATAACTTCTATGAAATTCTAGTGGAAAGTATTCCCATTAATTTTTTAATGCTCTAGACTTTGGACATGAAAACGATAAGAATGTAATTATTTAGGTTGTCTTGCTAATTATGGGATTGTAGTTCCATGATCCATTGAGTGGATTCCCCTATAATTAAATCCTAACTTGGATTTCTCCAATATTTGCCTCCTAATTTTTATTGAACAAACTTTGGTCGTTAAACTCAATAAAGGTTCAGTTATGTCAACCCAAAACCCTCATGAGATCTCCCTAATAAAAGTAAGTGTCCAAACATTGGTCGTGTACTACACCTAGTTCTTTTGTTTCATTCCAAATTAAGTGATGTAATGATTTTTCCAACATAATATTATGTTGAATGATTTTGATTAACTATGCATAAATATTATCCCATTTCATCTTTTATATGTCTTATTAATATTAAATATATTTCACTGAATTAATTAACCATACTGGATAAAAAAAATTATCCACAATTATTTATTTAAATACCATATTTTCATATTAATTCATTCATTTATGTGATCATGGTGTTGAATCCATAAAATAAATAAATCAATCAATCAATCATTCATGCACTTCTCTAATAGTTTATTGAATGACAAAACATTAAATCAACCTTTGACCTAGGGGAAATAACATATATTATAGCTCTTGGAATGAGTTACATCCTTCCACTTATCTACTAGTGTATCTCATTGGTTGGAATCATTATAAATCTTTATTGAATCTCCTTCACAAGCCTTGTGATACTTCATTAATTACATGTATTAATAACTCAGATGCAGGTGAGGGGAACTAAAGGATTTGTTAAGGGAAATTACATAAATAACCATAGACATGTAGGTCCTACATAATAATGGAGGGAGGGATGAATCGAATATCATCATATTTAATTTAATAATAAATAATTGATAACATGTGAAATTAATTAAATAAAAACATCCAACACATACGCAAGTCATGATCAAGCTCATGAACGGTCATACATGCAATGTATACCCAAAATTAAATCGATAAAATTCATTTCATTTTCTTTATTTATTATTAATATAAACACAATTGCATTAATTAATTAATTAATTAATTCCCTTTCATCTTAATGACCATCTAAATACTATGGGAGATAACCATCATAACAAAATTAATGGAAAATAAACAATAGAACCAATAGTTGTATATTTATTACAATAAATTAATTGTTCATCTCAAATTATTTAAAACCCATGATAAATTGTCAAAAATTTAAAGTACTAATCAAGTACATAAGTTTTTAAATTTTTAATTTTTAATTTAATGTATTTTTTAATTTTTCCATTAATTGAGAGAAAATTTGACATGTACTATCCAACTAAATGCCATGTACCTCAATTGTTATGTATTCGTGTTACATGATTGGGGATTTAACATGTTGGATTGGTTAGAAAACACAGTGTGTACATTCTATCTACAAATCATGTATCCTCTTATTTTTTTCCTGAGAAACCCTCCTTGGTCTCAGCATGTATCTCGATGGGATCACATGCCATGTACAGCGAGCTACACACTATGTATCCCTTATGTCGTGTTTATGTATTCTCACCGAATGGGTCGGTGTGTATTTTATAAATAGTAAATGATTAACTATATGGAATGTACAACACATATAAATCATGTGTATCATACATTCTCTAGGGTTCTATTCTTATGCAGTTTAATGATGAATAATGAACACACATAATGTGTGATTTATGATGAAACCATGTGTCGTCTACATTACGGGTACGCCAACTAAACTCTGTGTAATCTGACATAATGTGTACTAGGTTGGACTAGTCTACACGTGGTGTGAAATAAATTCATTCCTTGTAGTTAACTAATCATCGTGTCATGTATCACTCGACACATCCAGGTATAGTGAACATGGGTGTCTGACGTGTACTCCAACTATAAGTCGTGTAAGCCAGTTTTACTAACAAAACAATTAGTGCTTCATGATGGAATCTTTAGTTGTTCTTCATATGTTCATGGACTTTTAAAAAAATGAAAATTGAACATGATTAATATGCCGATAACATGTTAATTTATATAGAATTAAATAATGAATAATATGAAATGAAAACATTAAATCATAGTTACTTATATACCAAAAATAAAATATATAATTATAAATATAAAATGTGACCAATCTGATATCACTTGAAAGTTCCAGGCACAGCGGAAGTGTGTGGCGGTGGAAGATATATTAAAACTTATTTTAATATTTTTAATCTCAAAACACCATTAAAGGATCTTTCACATCAAAAATGTAATCAATTTATATAGATCATAAGAATGTAAATACCTTGGATTTAGATATTTCTTTACTGTGTATGTATATCATCCGAAAATACCCTTTTATATTTCCTTTATTTATTTGTGAGGAACCAAGGATATAATCTCTCTAGTAGTGATACACACATGCTCCTTTGATCTCCATGAAATACCAATCTATATCCATGTTCTATCACAGAGAATCGATTTTCTTGAATTTTTTGTGTTGATCACTAATCCTTTGGTCTCAAAAGAATCTCTCTTACGTATCTCATTCTTGAGAGGTATAGAGAAAGAGGATTCGATAAATAATTCATCATGCACAATAATTCTCTATTACAGATTTAATCTACACAACAATAGTAAAATACTTTTTATAAAACTTGGTTTTAGGTTAATAAATATTTTATTTGCATGTCAGACCTTAATAGAATATCATATTCTTAATAAATATCATTCCAAAAAATAATAAAAATTAAAATATTATTATAATTTTCCACACGCCAAAACACACATATGATAAATATTATTTTCCAAATTGTAAATAACAATTCATCACCGAACACATTCTTGGTAAGTTTGAACTCATCGATATTTATTGAATACCTAAATTATATATTTTATTCATAAATAAATATTTATAATCAATAAAACATGACTAAAATTATTCCCTGTTCTTGAGAATAATATTTATACTATTAATTAAAATCACTTAGAATTTAATCAAGATCATTGTTAACACTCAGTGTGTGATCCTCTTAGATTATTTCTATCAGAATTAGGAAAGCTTGCATAAAGTCTAAAATTACTGATTGGCAATGGGTCAAGAAATTAATGATAAAAAACATAATGTCTAAATTATGATAGCCACATATGAATTCTCACTATGTAATATAATCATTTTATCACAATATCTCATCATGCATGTTTCACATTTGTTTTACCAACCTATATGATCAATATGTATTTATTTAACTATATTAAAAAAACATGTCAATACACCATGGCCATGGAATATAGTGCGTCATATTTATTCCAATCAAATGAATGAGATATTAGCTTCCATAAATATGGAAGACACAAATCTTTACTTGAATTATCCATTAATATAATGTTAATTGTGATGCACCCAACAAACCCTACCTTTTCGTGAATATACATTGTCACGGGTTTCATTAGAAATTTTAACTGCATGTGTTGTGACATGTATTAATGATAATATTAAAGTATAAATACCATTACACACACTCACGTATAGGAATATTTGATGACACCAAAACATATGGAATTCCTACAGGAGGGTATATTCTCATAATCTCCCATCACGAAGATTACCAAGTGAGAACTTTATGAGAAAAGGCATCATAAATTTATGAGAACTTTCACAAAACAGACTATGTACTATGAGTCCAGCTATATTATGTTATCCAACAATCGAATGTTTTTTAATAATATTGTCATAACACATCATTGTTCTCATAATAGTGAAGGATTTTTATGACCTTATCAATGCGCAGTATACTCTAGGGAATTATTACTTCAGGATATTATAGAACAAAGGGAAATATAAAATAATATGTTTTATTAATATTATATACATTGAATATTCATTTAATGAATGAAAAAATTGGTATTCTTGGGTTTCCAAATCTAAAAGACTCTCACTTGGACTAGATCCAACTACCTATGACTTTCAATTTTCTATAACTTGCATGATAATCATATTTCTACTGAGTCAAGGATTTAGTCAGGGGGTTCACCATGTTTTATTTTTTCGAAATACTTCTCACTACAAACTCACCTCTCTGAGAGAAATACCTCCATGGATGATAATTTTGAATTATGTGCTTCATCCATTGATGTAACCTTGGATATTTTGCGAGAGTCACCATTATAGTAAAATCACAGTAAATTGTGATTGGATATTTACTGTTAGGTACCATATCAATCTCTTGGATAAATTTTTTCATCCATAATACTTATTTAGATTAATCATAAGTTGTAATATACTCAGACTTCACTATAGAATATATGACCACAACCTTCTTTGATATCATTCAACTCACAACACCTCCATTAAAATTGATGATGTATCCCATTTTTGACTTTGATATGGTTTATAAACCAATAAGGATTAATAATATTATAGATTAATTATCTAGACCTATACTATAAAAAACATGTTTTCACACGACAATTTCAGCCCCTAGTTGGGATGAACTATAGTTATTTCAGGATGAGTTACTTCATGATAAATATATTCCATTCATTGTAACTTATTTTTTTTAGATCACAACTCTAGACCTATTTAGGAAAATCAAAATGGTCTCTTATTCTATAAGCATAGGTTGGTCCTACTTAAGGACTCAGCTTGTATTTCTCTCCTTTTTCACACTTATTATTCCACATCGGTCTTAGTACACTCTATTTTTATGATAAAATATAAGTTTCTAGATAATGAAATTTATTGGGTTGGGCTGGAATGAACAATGCATCAATGTTTTCGTGAATGTGAGGTTTTTCCGTGACATAAATATTAAGCATTGAGTCTGGTTGGTTTTCATTAACCACTCTCTTTACCAACTTTGATTTGGGATGAAGTCTCCATGGATTTTATTTATGGATTACCAAAATCACAAGATTATTTAGTTATATTTTTTGTTTTTGACCATTTGAGAAAATATTATCACTTATTTTCACTCTAACATCCCTATTGTAAAATCCAATGATTTTAAAATAATGATATATTTGATAGCATACAAGATACACAACACCTGGCTTCAACGAACAATACAGTGTTTTTATTTAAAAGTGATCATTATAAAATAGAAATTAAATTTAGGGAATGAATAGTATTAAACACAATATGAAATAATTAATTTTACAAATCATTTTTATTTTATTAATTTCTAATTTGTGAATAAACACTTGATTTTTAGTAAAGTCATTTTATTTTTGAAAAATATTTTTTCTTCAAAAATGGTTTCTTAAATTTTATGAGTGTATATTATAATAAAATTTTTGGACTTATAAAAATTGTATTTTATAAAAAATATCATTTTTTAATTCATCATATTAAAATTATCTTAGGCTGATTTTTTGGTATTTTTCTGAACAAGTTGATTTTGAATATTGAAAATATTGATTTCTATAAAACTATCATTTTCATTATATTAAAAAGTACCTTTATTATTGGAATTTTATCTCAATGTAACTTAATTAATACTATGTTATATAGGATCTAATTTACTACATTTCAAGCATCCTTTTCTTTATTTTCGTATAAGTACATTTTTGGGCTTAAAACCCCATTTTTCAAGAAAACGGTTTATCGTTGTGTTTTGCAGGATTAATTTTAAATTAAATTATGCTTTTTAAATTAGGTTAATATAAAAAAATGGATTTTATATTTGAAATAATTAGGTACAAATTTGGAAAATTGGACCATTTTATTTTTTTCATTATGAATAGTACCTATACTAATTTTATTACCATGGTGTGGGTCAATCAAGTAATTTAGTTTACAAATAAAATGATAAGAACTATAAAATGACCCTAACACTTTCCATTATCATATTTCATGGGTATATTTAGTCTATACTCATACAATATTTTTTTTATATGGATTTTTTGGATATTTTTGTGAGATAATCACCTTTATAGTATTTTATATTAAGAAAAGTCAAAAATGTCAAGAACATATTTTTAATAACTATAATATTTATAATATTGGGTTATACGAAGGATATATTCATCATCCACATAATTTTTTTTCAAATGACTAGTCATAGATAAGAACAAGATACACTTTATATCTAGTACATCATCTGCATGATTTTTCATTTACCTTTACCAAACATTCTTGTTCTCTAAGGAGGATCAATAAGAAGTGAGGAATCCAGCACATAATGCTTTCTTTCTAGGCATAGTACAATTTTCATGTGCATGTACCACTCTTGGAAGTAATGGGTAGTCAGGATGTTTTTTTATCTAATATATATTATAGTGATAATGTTTCAGTGGTGTCGGTGATTTCCATTTTTGATCTAGAACAAATAAATTTAGCAGTCTATACTTTATCTTCATTACCAATTTATACATTATTTATTAACTAATTATTAAACTATTAAATGTATCCCACTATTTTATCAAACATTATTATCCATATCAGTTAAATTTATAATACTTTATTAATTGATTATTCTAGTAGAAAGGATCCTTGAAACTTCTCCTCATAGTCTACAAGATTTGACTACACCATTACTTGGATAGTTTCTAGGTAGTCTCTAGGGTATCCTACCACATTAACTCACAATTCCTTGTTCTATTGAGTAAATTCCCTGATTATTGGAATTGTAACCTTGATTCCTTCAATTATTTTCCACTAAAGTGGAGAAAGTAAGATTTGGATACTTCATTGCTACCTACATTAGTCAAGTCAACCCATTACTTTCATAAGAAATCACTAGTAATTGGAGACACGCTCAACATTGGCTAAAAAGCACCCCAAACACCGAGTTTTGTTCAAACTTAAGATACATAAGACATTAAAACTTAATATATCTTTAAGAGATATTATGATTTACTAAAAAATTTAATCCATTTATATTAAATATGTTCAATCTATGTTGTCATACTCAAAACTGAACATTCATTAGTAAAAAAAATATACATCACATCCTTATTCATTTTTTTATTTATTATTTTATGTGACATCACAGTAAACATGTACTTGAATAAAATAAAATAAAAATCTTATAGAAGATAATTATACCCTACTGGTCATAAACATCTAGTATTGGTTGATCCTGTTTAAATTTAATTGATCAAATATGACCTAGGGGTAACATACCAAAGATGAGTCCTGACTCATATTACAATTCTCCCACAGTCTAGTGTATTCGCTTCTCGTTTGGAGTATTACCTCATCTTGGCAGGGTCCATGTCTTAAAGCATCATCATCTCATGTAAAAATATACTCGCATGCAAGTGAGGGGGTCTAGTGGTGCAAAATAAAATAGATAAATTGGAAACCTAGATCCTTATACATATTAAATGAAAAGACAATGTGCATACTATCATTTAATTGCCTACTTATTACAATCATCTCACTAATGTAATAAATAATTTAAGAAATTACTCCAAATGTATATAGGTATGATCACTAGTTCAAGAACAATTAGTATAATAAATAAACACATGACAAATTTTAAATTACAATAAATTTAAAGTGTGAGTGTATTTAAATAAATTGTAGGAATTTAAATAAATTTAAATAATTTAATTTATTGGGTCTTATCATTAGTTTAATTTTAATTATGAAAAATAAATATATTTATTTATTTAATTTAATACTAAAATTAAATTAATATATTATAATAATAAAATATTAATTTCAAACTATAAATTTATTTTAATTAATTAAATTTAATTCTAAATATAAATGAATTAATTTGGTTAATTTTTGACTAAATTAATTTAACTCAAGACCCAAAAAACAAGTCCCATTTTTTTATAAAAATTTTCATGTATTATTTTTGGATATTATATAGATAAATTTCGAGACCAAATGTTGAGATGGTGTGAAATTCTGGGGCCCGGTGTGCCCAGAATAAATGTTTAAAGTATATTAAATATATTAAATATCATACACCTATAGTATTCCTAGAAAAGTGTAAAAACACCCAAATGATGGATAAAATTAGAAATATTAGTCTACCATTGAGTCTACAACATGGTTTTCACCCTAGGCATGACATAATCTTTATTGGTGAACGACATTTGTGAAAAAAGTTGTCGCATATGCTAAATTTAAAAAAAATTAATAAAATGATTTATTTTATTTTGTTTGAAATTGTGAATTACTTTATTTTTATATATATAAATATGTATTTTTTCTTTGGGTTGTACACTAAACCCTAAAGACATAGGAGTCTTTGGAGGAGAGCTGTCTTAGCGAACAATGATGGATCGGGACCAGATCTTGGATCGTTGTGCTAATGGATTTCATGGATCTCATCAACAACGACAGTGCAGAACCATTCTCCATCAACAATAAATCCAAACTCTAGGTAGGATTTTTTATTTTCTATTTCAATCCATTTTATTAATCCCAGATGAATGCAAATCAATTCAACAAATAAAATTGCTATGCGCATTGTTGGTAGATTTAAATTGATGAATTATATTTTGATCATGATGATTATACATCCTCAATATTACTTTTTATATGAATATAGATCAATTATGAATGAACAAAGGTTGAGATTTGTTCCTCACATTTTTTTGGATTTTTTTTATTTCTTTCCCCATTCTTCACACATTGATCACGGGGGTTTCTTTTTGGACAATGGTACAATGAATACTTGGTATTCGATCATTGCATGCCCATTTTTTTTAACGGATCAATATCAAAGGTACGGTTCATGATATAGGGTGTGATATAGGTGTGATGAATTTAGAGAGTGATTGAAGGTGGATTAAAATGTATTTACAATTCCAATTCTACCTATTTTTCTTTCACAACAATGAATGGATCGACGAATGGTTGTCCGAGGAGATCGAGGGCCCGGATCCTGAGTAGCAACAACAACATGGGTTGGTCAAACCCTAGTCTGTGATTTTTGGTGAGGAAGGGGATTCCGATGATATGGATAATAACACATATAATATTCCATGGGATCTATAAAATCCCAGGTTATACAACATCTAATCCGTTGTTACACACTGTATGGGACCCCTTTGTGTGGTGCTAGGGTTCCTATGCAGAGTCAAGTATCACACGTTGTGTGACATGGTCACATGACAAGTGACCAATCCATGATGGATCAAAATGTATATAAGAAATTATGAAAACACTGTTGTAAGTACATGGAAAGTGGAACACCGTGTACTTGGACATGGACACACCCAGGTGTACACAGACACAACTAGGTGTACATGGGTTGGAACACTGGAATGGTGAGAGGTACACAAACACGACCAAGATCCATGGGAAAGGTGACGTGTGATTTCTACACTTCGTGTAATATTCATATATGATGTGTATTTAGATATTTACATGTCGTGTGAGGCTTTACCACATGTGAATTTTTTGGGATATCTGGACACATCGTGTACCCATAGTACAGGCTGAGTACCCCCAATAAGGGTGTTTTGACCCCTTCATTTCCTTTATACATACCATTCATGGTTTATGTGTACCCTTGGTCCATTCACTTGAGGGTACAATGTGGTATTACTTCCACATCATATGATTGCGATCCCCTCTAGAGGATGAGTCTCAAATAGAGTTTGTGGTGTCTCTCTGTGAGACCAGAGTGTGATCCTCTAACATCTTCACACCCTAGATGGGGTTTGTGGAATCAGCCTAACATCCTTATGTTAACAGTTGATCATATATCTAGAATTCTATATTGATAGGGTTTGTGGTATTATTGGCATACGATCCCCTACACAGTGGGTTGATATAGATTGGGTTCACGGTTTCCCCTAACTATTCTGGGCATGACCCCCAATTTGAGTATCAGGGTCATATGAGGCTATTCATCTTTATTGGGTGGGCCCAATGAACTAGACCTCTTTAAGGATATTCTCCAGTGATAGCATGGATCATGGAGTGGATTCTACTAAAATGACTATTTCTTCAACAAAAATCATGTGGATAATATTTGGTTGTGATTGCCTAGTGTTGCGGTGTCCTTCCTAAGTATATCTAGGGGTTTATTCTATACATTGATTTATGTATCATGTATTTAAATGAATATACATTATGCTTTGTGTTTGGTGTTTGTGGGGTATCCAGGTAGGTATTGTTAAACACATCCATGTATGGGATCTACCCGCACGTGTCATTTCTTATGTCGAGGTCTGCCCTTTTATTGGTGTTCTGGGAGGACACATGGCATATGAAGTGTAGATTGAACTTGAAAGATCAAGGTTTTTTCTAGGATCATTCATTTTACCATAGTTCTAACCCTTGGAGTAAGTTGGACTCTTTATACTATTTTTTTATTTGGACTCATTTTTGCTTTTAGTACTTTACTATCATACTTTATTGTGGGATCTTAGATGTATATATATGCATTGGTTTTAGTTGTTTATATTTTAGCATTTTGTGGTCCTGGAGATATGTGCATGTGTACAGGTACATTATGCTAATGCATCCTATTTGGGGTATATGCCTACCCAGCATTAGTCGCCGACCCCTACTCTATTAGAGGAGGGCTTGGGGTAGTCTTGGGTTGGACCCCAGTGGGTCAGGTTGTGATAGAGTGGTATCAGAGGAGTCTATTATACATTAGAACTAGAGTGGATGATATTAGTATAAGGAAAAAAAATTTACTGTTTCAAGTTCAGTATTAAGATGAGGGACTCTAGTGTTGGTGTGATGGCTGACATATCCATACACAAATACACTAATCCTCTACCTTTCAACTTGGTACCTATAAACATTTGTTGTAGTGAAAACATATGTATATACATCATATAATAATGGGACGTTTTTTTCATTTACCTATTGAGTTAGCTCCTCATATATACTATTTTGACCATGGTACATCTTGTTTTATTTCAGAATGGCTCCACATAGATAGCCATCTGGGATTCTACTGCTTGATCATGAGGATGATCCGCATAGTGATGAGGCATTAGTATAGGGGCATTTATATGATATAACACATTTGGTTGGTTTACCAGCTATACCAGAAGTTGTTGAGAAGTAGTTAGCACTGGAATCACAAACTGAGAATGCATACAGGTTGTGTGAACTGTATTAGTTTTAGAGGTAGTGACCTCCCTTGTTTCTAGATGAGACAGACCCCCAGGTGGATGAGGACTTATAGAGAAAATCACTCATGTTTTCATCCATGTGAGGATGCATGAAAATCAGATGGTGGTCCGAGCAGCAAGTATTACTTAGGTCTCTACTGGGATATGTTGGAGTTTACTGACATAGTCACATAATGAGATAGATATCTCTTAGTCATACATCGAGCATCTATTTAAGGAGGAGTTATATTCAGCCTTGTTGTGATCAGTATTCATATAGAAACTTCTACATCTATAGTAGGTCAGTTTGACTGTGGTAGATGACTCATCATGTTTTCCTGATCTCTCACATTACTCCATAGATATGGTTTGAGATCGTTTCTGTGGAATATAGACCTTTGTGTAGGGATTATTCTAAGACATCAAAGCATCAATGGTATCCATTTTAATTCCAACATATGATGGGGTACTTGAGTGAGCCTTGGTGGTGCAGAGATTCCTATCAAAGAAGGGATCGGTATGGGGTGCTGGTAGCTTGCACCCAAAAGCTGAGACCTAGGAATCAAGTAACTGATGACAGTCACAAGGATCCAAGTGTGTCAAAATCATTGTAAGGTGATCCTAGAAAACACGGTTAGTAGTGCATGGACCTTAAGATGGCTCAAATCAACCAAGTGAGAAGTGGTGTTTCTCTTACAATAGTCATGGACATCTGGGTCGGCATTTTCTGACCTATCATACAACTAATCTAGAGATGATCAAGAGACCACCAAGATATAGAAAAAGTTAGGATAAGGGTTGTATATGGGGTTACGTATATGGTAGAGTGGTTGACAGAGTGGAAGGATATGGTTGTAGGTTTGATCTATAACCATCACCACCCTCAATTGGTTCACACCAGGCTTAGGGATCTGGTGGTTAGGGATGAGGCTATTTGACATCTATAGAGGCATATAACCCTGAGTATCGAAGGATAATACAAGGTACGATATATGTATTTTATTATTTAGTTTTTTTATTGATAGACATAGGTGTGATTCATTCCTTCGTTGACACTTATCTGGTTATAGACATAGAGATTCCATTTGAGCCATTGGCTTGACCCTTGTGGTTGAAGACTCTATTTAGCGATGACTTGGTGATTACATACTTGTGTTGATAGTGTGATATGATTCTTGAGGTGAGAGTTTCTTATGGTATTTCTTTGTAGAATCGATGAGGCCATAGGACATCATCATTGGTATGGAATTTCTATCCATAGTTCATGCCAAGGTTTACTATTTTAGGTGGAGGATGCAGTTTTCTTGCAATAATGGGACTAGGTTTTTCTGTTGTGGGTGAAAAGGAAAACTTGTAGGAGTAGGATGATCATATTAATAGGATATTTTATCTGATTACTCACCATTTTGATACCATGACTCTTATAGTATTGGATGGTTTGGGATATATGTTTCATGCGGTGGTGTAGAGTATGAGGACGTCTTTCTTAAGGACATATCAAGTTTACCTCCCTACTATGAGCTAGAATTATGCATTGAGTTGAATCCTGAGATGACCCTGATGTCTAAAATAGTATATAAGATAGATCATATAGAGATTTGTGAGTTGAGGGTAGATTATAAGGACTTTTAAGATAAAATATTTTTCAGACCCGGTGTCCCCCAAGGGCAACCCTAATGTTGTTCGCTAAGATGGTGGATAAGAGCTTGAGTTTATGTGTGTAATATTGGTGGTTTAGTCAGATGAAAATGAATAATAAGTATCCACTACTGATGATTAATGTTCTATTTGATCAGTTGAGAGGGGCACGATGGTTCTTGAAGATTTTCCTCAAATTAGTCTATCATCATATGCGAGTATGAGATGAGGAGATACTGAAGATTACATTTTGATGTCGTTACAGTCACTATAAGTACATGATGATGTCATTAAACATGAAAAACTCCCCAAAAGTTTTCATGGGAGTCATGAAATAGATATTATATCCTTTATAATATTGTTTCATGGTGGTCTTCATCAATGACATCCTAGTGTACTTGGTGTCCAAGGATGATCATGCAAGACACTTGAGGATAGTCCTGGACACACACCGAGGGCACCTGATTTATAAAGGCCCTATCCTTTTACACATATTATTAAATTATTTTGAGCATAATTAACCATCAAATATTAACCAATGATCATAAATTCTAGTGTCTTTTGACGATTAGGTACATAAAACTAAAAAATATAAAAATAGAATAAAACATCTTTATATTAATCATCCATAATGAGCTTATCACTTCCTTTGAGCTCTTATATATGCATATGATAACCTAGGGAATACATAAACAAAAGGGATGATATAAAAAACCTAGTAAGGGAATAAACATTTATGTAAATAATAGCTCATGGGTAAGATGTTATAACATAATAACATAAAAAAGGTATGGAACATGAATAAACATATAGAAGCATATCATATAGAACATGGGATCATGTAATCATGGAGACATAGGAAAGTGGAAGAAATGTATATCATGACATAACCATGTGTCGATAATAACTACCAAGACTATATCACATGGTGCACAAATTCCCATAAAAGAATCAGGTTCACTCCCTCTTCTAACATGATGTATCAAGAGACTAAAAATTAACCAATGAAACTGAATGATATCTGGGTTCACCCATCATAATATTTTCATTCATATGTGTTAGACATGAAGAAAATAATATAACGAATAAACATAAGGGTTACCCATGGAAATAAATGGGTATCATAATCATGTCATAAGGCAAAACCAAAGGTTGTATCATATTAGGGACAGTGAAACAATTTATTTAAATAAAAAATGTACATTAAAAAGATAAATACACATATATCATTAAAAATGACATCTAATTGAATTTAAAACATATAAAATAGTGTTTAATAAACATCAGAAATGAGACACCTTAGTGCATTTTAATGAAGAATTTTTATATTGGAAAAAGAAATATTTGCTTGTATAAAAAAATAAATGAAAAAAAGATAGTTTTTCATGATAAAATGTGTGATTTTAGATAAATAATGGTGGATTGAAACAGATTATGGAATGTACTGGAATGTGGGTAATAAATTGAAAACTTCCCTTTAATCGAGCTTTCTTATCAGAAGGAATTTAAAAGAGAACCTTATAAGGCCTGAAATTCCCTGTCAAATAAAGAAGGAGTTGGCTAGGTATGTATTTTTGGGACATACACATATAATTTTATAGGATTACATAACGATAATTAATAATTACATTGGGGTAAAGGGAGATAAAAAGTAACTCAAAGGAAAAATAGAGGTTCAGAGAGAATCCCTTACCTTATATCTGAAAGTGTTCTACAATTTCACTTAATGTCCTATATAATAAAATGAAATACATTAATTAATCGATTAATAAAATATTATTCACTTAATTGATTTATTATAAATTTATCAGGTTCATTTACGACCATTTTTTTGACTTAAAGTGTTTAGTTTTTTCATTTTGGGGGTGTAGGTTTCATGGTTGCATGGCCAGTTCACTTGTATATTATTATGAAAGTTCTTTTAAAATGGAAGAAAAAATTAAAAAATGGAATGAGATGGTATTAATTTATATCCATAAATTTAAATGGTCCCATATATCATATTACTTTTGGACATTAAGATTATTCATTAGATAAATCATTGGTGAAAAAAATTATTAGTTTATATTTGTGGTTTTTACGACCATCAAGAATTAGTGTCATTTTATTTAATAATATGTTTATATACTTGTTACAGAATATTAAATAAGTTTTAATAAACATATGATAATCTATTTTAACGATAAATATGGTTTTATGACTATCCTTGAAGGCGGTAATAAAAAATGAAAACTCATCGACCATGAAGCTGGTGAATCTACACCCCACGGACAATGTTTTCTTTTTTTTTAAAGAGAGGAGATGAGATTTGATGATGGATATTACATTAAAAAATATAATTAAAGTTTATATATGATACTATATTTATAATTTTATTTGGATAGGGGAGGGGGAAAGGATAATAAAATAAATTAAATTAAAACTGAAAGATGGAGGGTTTTACCTCTTCAGTGTCATCTGTTTGAGAACCTCCTTAAAGAACATGGAAACGGTATTTTGGTGAGACTATAAAGACAATAACATAGAGAAGAGGTTTGGGAGATTATTTGGGTAGAATATAATCATGATAAAAATCTTATAAGTTGTGTGGAGAAGAGTATGTTAGTGGTGGTATTTATAGTGGGAGGAGAAAGATGTTTTTTATAATTTTATTCATTTGTTTATTATTTTGGCTCAATACTATCAATTGTGTTAATTATTATGACTAAGAATGGTAACTGGAGAATTCAAATTTGAGATAATTTCCACTTACATCATTCATGACTCAATCACGACTCAAAAACTCATTTATTTACTTATAATGTTTAATGTAATAAATTATTATATTTCACTATTCACAAAAAAATCAACTATTTTAGAAAAATCCATAAAAGTAACCCAATAAATATTTCAATGTCAATATTTAAAAAATATATTCCATTTTATGAAAATAATTTTTTAAATATGGGAAATTTAATTTTTAATTAAAATCATCATTTATTCAAAATATAAAAATTTTAAAATTATAAATAATTTTATGACACTTTGAAAAATTAATTACGGTCCCATAAAATTATCTTATAATCATATGTAAATAAAATATTATTTTATGAATCTATTTTATGAAAATAGTTTTTTTAAATCACTATTTTAATTATAAAATTATAAATAAACATTTATGTTTCATAAAAAATACCAATAGTTAATTTATCCTTTTAAAAACATTTATTTACTTATTCTATAATATTATTATATTAAATATTCATTAATAAGATTCCTCAATTTTATTTATAATTTCATAGGTGAGGTTTCTATTCTATTGGTCGGTTTACTATTCCTAATGGTCGCATTACTATTCCAATTTTCAGGTTATTATTCCATTGGTATAGGTTCCTTTATTTCTACAAATACCACTTATTTCAATCTTAATTTATAAAAATAATGTTTTTATTAGGTTCTATAATTGTTGTATGTGTTTTATACTCCATAACAAAATTATAAGAAGGGAAAATTTGATTGATGAAATTTTAGATCGTTACATTCTTCCCCCCTTATGAAATTCCACCCCCAAAAAGTTTTATTACATTCTAAATTGAAAATAGGTGGGGGTAATTATCCTTAATTTATTCCACTAGTTCCCATGTCGCCTCTTCATACTTATTGTTTCACTATATTACTTTGACCAGGTGAGTAGTCCTATTGAATATAACTTTATCTCTACAGTCTATGATTTTCACCGACTACTCTTTATACGATAGGTCATTCTCTAGTTGTACCACCTATGAATTTAGTAATAGTAAGAAATCTGGTATCTACACTTTTAAGAGGGATATGTGGAATAAATTTTTTATTCGATACATGGTAGGTGGAAGTAATAGCCAATAATACATAGCTTCAACACAATCAAGAATCTTAAAGGGACTGATGTACATGGGACTCAATTTTCATTTCATCCCAAATATCATGATCCTCTTTAATGGAGATATTCATAGTAATACAATGTATCCAACCTTATACTCTAGGTATCATCGATGATTTACTACAGAGCTGTTTTATGGACTTTGGGAAGCCCAAATATAATGATGCATGGTTTTCACAGTTTTTACCATTTCTTCGACAATTTCAGGCCCTAGATTGTTCTATTCACTAACACCATCCCAACATGTCGGTTTTATAAATCTTTTCCCATAAATGGATTCATGTTAATTCATTTAGATACTTGATTGGAAACTATTAGTGTAAGATAACTCGACCAAAGGTTTATGTTGGAACCATATTAATTTGAAGTCAATAGAACATGCTCTCCACATGTCTTCTACTATCTAAATATCCTGCCCAGATTTGACATCAGTTTGAGTATTATAAGACATACTGATGTTCAACTTAGTGTTTAGAGAATGATGGATATGTTTCAAAGACATGGAGGTAAATCTCAAATCTCGATCAGATATAGTCGATAGTTTTTCATCATGTAGCCTCAACACTTCTCTAATGTATATCCATCCAAGTCGATAAAGTATGAAGTTCTCTCAAATTGTGATAATTTAAGTTGACTTTATAAGATGATCCACAATTACCCATATAGAATTATTTCCTAGGGATGTATTTATATGTATAGTGACAAATTATATGGTGATTGTTTCCCATTTCCATGTTATTATAGGTAATTGTTTCATCATTCCCTTAGATTTTTTCATTTTATCCTTCACTTGAAGACATACCAAGAACATTGATGTATATTAAGTGATATACTTATTCATATTGTTCCATAAATAGTGCTCTCATAAATATAAACACATCTTTGTTTTTCCTGGGTAAGTAGAGAGATTTTAGATATGTGTCTCATTCAATAGATATTTCTTATCTCTAGATTGGATGGTACACATTTTCATGACCCAAATCTTACGACTCATTCCTCATCAATTTAGAACTCTGATGATTTCCCATTTCTGATATCTTCTACATTTTTCTCAATTTCCTTATCATTTATTTAAGAACACTTTATTTTATCAATAAGGGATGGTTGAGAAATCATTCAAGAAAGGATTGATGATGTTGCTTCCTTAAGGATTCTAATGTATATCCCTTGTAGGTATAAGAAGATTGGATCCTAATCAATTTTCATTATTGATAATGTTTCAAGATCCTTTTTACTTATAGCATCCACTACTTTATTTGATTTCCCAGGATGGTAGTGTTTTGAGAAGTCATAATATTTGATAATATTTAACCATATTAATTATTTTATATTAATATCATTCTATTTCAATATATATTTTAGGCTCTTATGATCAGTATATATCTCACACTTCCCCCAAAAGAGATAACGTTTCTATATTTTCAATGTCTAGATATCAGTCGCCAACTTCAGCTCATGTGTGGGAAAGTTTTTATCATGAATTTTCAACTTCCTTGATGTGTAACCTATCAGTTTATCAATATGCATCAGTAAATAGCCTAATCCAATCATTTAATCTTCATTATATACCACAAAGAGTTCCACAATTGTTGGTAGTGTGAGTACCAGTGCAGTTGTAAGCCTATTTTTCTAACTCTTTGAAGTAGTCTTCACATATACTTTTCCAAATAATCTTTACTCCCTTCCAAGTAATCATGGTTATTGGGTTTCAAATTCATGGTAATTTCTTCAAAAATAATCAATAATACCTATATTGACCAAAAAAACTATGGATCTTTATTAAATATATTGGCATAGTCCCCTCTTTAATTGCATTTATCTTGTAAGGGTCTATAAAAACTATTTATTGGTGATAACATTACCCAAGAATGATACATACTCCATCCAGAACTAACATTTTCTATACATTTCATAGATTTTCACCCTTATAAAATTCTTTATCATGATATTAAAATGATCATCGTATTCCTCCCCTCTCTTGGAGTATATCAAAATATCATCAATAAAGACCACCATTTTTTAGGTAATCTATAATGAATCTATTCATTAAGACCACGAAAATTATTGGATCATTAATGAGTCAGAAGGGCATCACTGTGAACTCATAGTGTTCTTACCTTTTTTGAAAGGTAGTCTTGGGAATATCTTTCTTTTTCACCTTTAATTGATGATATCCTGACCGAAGGTCCACCTTAAAGAAATACTTGGCCCCATGTGGTTGATCAAATTAGTCATTTATCTTTGGATGTGGATACTTTTTATTTATAATGAATCTTTAAGCTCACAATAACCAATACAGAGGTGCATCGATCCATCCTTCTTCTTGATGAAGAGGACTACTGCATCCCATGGTGAAGCACTCGGGCATAAAAAACCCTTTTCTAGATTCTCTTGTAACAACTTCTTCAGTTCCTCAAACTCAATGGTGTCCATCCTATAAGGTGTATTGGATATAGTTATAGATCCAAGAATAAGTTAAATTGAGAAATCAACCTCTCAATCAATAGGAACATCATTTGGTTATTTAGGGAACACATTAATGTAGTACCACACAATGGGCGTGTCTTCAATCATAATTCTTTACATTGTCTCAATCATTTGATCTGGATATGCTTGATCATAAGGCAATATTTTCCACAATTGAGATCATGATTCTGAAGGAGAATAATCTTCCTCTTACACTTATACATAATTAGAGGATGCCTCGGGATGTGAATTGTGATCTCCCTTTCCTGAAAGTTGATTTTTATTTTATATACAAATATTCAATCCCTGCCCAATATAGAATCAAACTCCCCAAACGGAATTACGAAAACATTTTCTCAGAGGTTTAGTCCACAAATGTTAATATGGTAGGAGTTATAATATTTGGATGAAATAATTTCCCCATTTTTTGTTCTCATTAATAACTCAACTTCCATATTTTGAGGTGGTTTTTGAATAGTTCTACTAATAATTCAAGAAATGAAATAATGCGTAGAACTAGAATCGAAAAGAATATTTTTCTATTATCTAATGAATAAAAATCATACATATAACCACATCCCTATTGGTATCCACCATATCAGTAGTGATAACATATTCCCTTCCTTACTTCCATGGAGGTTTTTATTGATTGCCTATCACAACCCCTGGCTTAGGGAATTGGATTGCCTAATTACGATGTTCCTTGATGTTCAAACACTACACTACATGCTATGTGTTGATCTGAACCTTTATTTATTATTCCATATTAGTGGTATTTTTCATATACCTTTGGTAGTTATTAGCGATATTCCCCTCTTTTCAACATTTGAAGCCTCTTTTTGTTACCATTAGGCAGTTCCCAAGATGCTTATTCTTACAATTTTGACATGTGGGATGTTGATTTTTCATTCAATAATGGGATGTATCTATTAATCCTCCCATATTAAACTTAATTTTCAACTTTTTAACTTCATGACCACAAGACCACTAAGAGTCATTGATCTCCATTTCTACCTTAAGGGTAGAACAGAATATCTCTTCATAGTTATCAAAGTATCAAATCACAAATGCTTTCTATAGACTCTACTTTAGTATGATAAAGAAGTAATCCACCTTGCTTTAAATGTTCATGAAAAATCCCAAGGGGTATCATGAATGCATTGTAAAGTTTTCCTTATACACCTCGATAGACATTTATTTCTATTTATTCATTCCAATGAACTCCCTTTCCATCTTATATGGAGAATTCTAGTAAAATATTTATTGGAAAATATTTTCTTGAAATATTCCCATTCCATAGAATCAATTTCATCCTTGTAATTAGTTTTTTATTAGTGTATAACACTAATCATTTTCCTCATTAAAATTATATAATTCTAGTACAACTTTCTCCTCTTCTATGAATTCAAGGATTGAGAATATCTTCTCAATAATGTTAATCCACTATTCTTTGATGATGAGATCCAAAGATCCTCTAAAGATGAGAGGCCTTAGTTGGATGAAGTATTCAACCACAACATTCTCTTTATTAGGAGAAGGAGGGTGTTCTACACAATTCAAGTTATTATTCATAACATGATCCAGTTGAGCAAATCTGTCATGAAATTTTGAGCTCTCGTTCCCATCAGATTTTGAACTTAATTAGGGAAATCACCAAATTTTATATCACATTGAATCTTGACATAGGTTCTCCTATTTCCTACCATTAACTAAAAAAATAATATAAAATTATGGGGGATTGAATACTTATCTGATAACCATATAAAAAAAGAAACATTGAACATATAAGGATAAACTTGTATATGGAAAGTATATTCTATCTTGTGATTCCTTAGGTTTCAATATAAGTTATCCATAGTTATAGAATTATCCCTAGGGTTCATACTAATGTTTTCTACCCCTAATATCTAAAAATAACTAGATCATTTTCTAATACCAACTATAATGGTCCTATCATTTTTCACATATTATTACATGATTTTAATTATAATTATCCATAAAATACAAACCAAGGATCATAAATTCTATTGTATTTTAAATATTAGAAACATAGTATTGAAAACAAAGAAATATAATAAAAATATTTATATTAATCATCCATAATGAGATCCAAACTTCCATGGATCTCTGACACATACTTAGGAAAACCTAGGTAATTCATAGACAAAATTGATGAGATAAAAATCCCAGTAAGGCAATAAACATAGAAATAAAGAATAGCACATGGGTTCGAAGGAATAACATGATTAAAAAAAAGTCATGGAACATGAATAAAAATATGGAATCATAACATATAGAATATGGGACTATGTAATCATGGTAACATAGGAACTTGTAATCCACAAAAACATGATATAAAATTGAGTCATGGATAATTTCAAAGACTATATCACATGGTGGAAAAATTCCTATAATGGAATCTGGTTTACTCTTTGTCCCAACATGAAGTCTCATGATTCTAAAAATTGCCTAATGAATTGGATATCTATCAATTCACACTCATCATTACATGTTCATTCATATGTGTTCCACATGAAGATTCAAACAGAAGGAATAAGCATAAGGGTTGTCTATGGAAGGAAATGGAAATCATAACCATGTCATATTGCAAAACCAAAGGGCGTATCAAAATGGTGATAACGAAAGAATGGATTTAAATCATACCTGGACATTCAAAATTGAAATAGGTATACATCCTGAAAAATTATATCCAAAATAAGTAAAAATATATAAAAAGAGTGTTTAATAAACATTAGAAATGAGACACGTTAGTGCCGTTTCAGAGTTTTTAAATAGGAAAATGGTATATTTATTTGTATAAAACTAGAAATGAACCAAGATAGATTTTCATGCTAAAATAAGTGACTTTATAGAAAATAATATTGGATAAAAAAATATTATGTATTTTACTTTAAAATGGGTACGAAATTGAGAAGTTACATTTAATCGAGTTTGCATATTGGAAGGAATTGAATAGAAAAACTTATAATTCATGTATTTCCATATCAAAGAAAAAATAATTGAGCTAGGTAAATTTGTTTAGGATATAAAAATATATTTTTGGAGGATTACATAAAAATAACTATGTTTTATATTTTGGTAAAGGGATAGAAAACGTAACCCGAAAAAAATGGAGGTTCAGAGTGAATCCCTTACATTATATCCGGAAGTGTTTTGCACTTGCACTAAATGTTCTAAATGATAAAATTAAATTAATTAATCCAGTAATTCATAACATATTATGTATTATTTAAATTAGTATAATTTTATTAGATTAATTTATGGCCATTTAATTGACATATAGTGTTTAATTTCATCGTTTTTCAAGTGTTCATTTCTGGTTTCATGGTCAGTTCACTTTTATATAATTATTAAAGTTATTTTCAAATGGATGAAAATTTTAAAAACTATAATGATATGGTATTAATTTATTTCCATAAATTTATATGGTCCTATATATAATTTTATTTTTTGACATGAGGATGATTTATTAGATAAAACATTTTTGAAACAAATGAATAGTTTATTTTGGCAGTTTTTACAACCATCATAAATTAGTATCGTTTTATTTAATAATATGTTTATATACTTGATCCAAAAAATTAAATCAGTTTTAAAAAAAATTATAATCTACTTTAACCATAAAAATTGTTTTATGACCATCCATGAAGGTGGTAATGAAAAATGAAACCTCGTTGACGACAAAGGCGGTGAATCGACCCCTCACAGACAATGTTTTCTTTTTTAGAACAAAAAGAGAGGAGTAGAGATTTGATTATATATTTTCCATTAACATAATAACATTTCAATATATATATATATATATATATTATAATTGAGTTATCATGTTACTTTGGATAGGTTAGGTGAGGGAAGGATAATAAAATAAAAGAAATTAAAAGAAAAAGAGGGAGAATTTTATCTCTTGAGTGTCATCTACTTTAGAACCTCCTTAAGAAACATGGAAATGGTATTTTTGTGAGACCAAAAAGACAAGAATGTGGGGAAGTTTTTTGGGAGAGTATTTGGTTGGAATTTAAGTAATATATAAAATATATTATGCTTATAAAGTGTGAGGAAAATAGGTGGTGTTGGGTGGTATATATAGTGGTAGTAGAGGGTTGTTTTTTATTTTTTTATTCATTTATTTGTTATTTTTGGCTCAAGAATATCAATAATGTTGAGTATTTTTGACTTGATACAGTAAATAGAGCTTGTTATTTCTAGATAATGGGAACTTACATCATCCATGACTCAATAATGACTCAAAAATTAATTTATTTACCTATAATGTTAAATACCATAAATTTTTGTATTTCACTGTTCCAAAAAAATTCAACTATTTTTGAAATAATCTAAAAAACATACCATAACTATTTTTTTATTTTTATATTCCATAAATGGAATGTATTTTATGAAAATAATTTTATCAATATGATAAGTTCTATTTTTAATTAAAATCATCATTTATTTGAAAAATACAAATTTTTAAATTATAACTTATTTTATGACACGTTGAAAAAATAATTAATTTCTCTAAAAATAATATTATAATCCTTTGACAAAAAAATATTAATTTATGAATATATTTTATTAAAATAAATCTTCTTTTAAATCATTATATTAAATATAAAATTGTAAATATATATTTATGTTTCATAAATATACTAATTCCTAATTTATCATTTAAAAAAATTTATTTAATTATTCCATGATATAATTATTTTATATTTTTATTCATAAGATACCTAAATATTATTTATAAATTAATAGGTGAGTTCAATAATCTATTGGTTTGTTTATTATTACTAATGGTCTTATTACTATTATAATAGTCATGTTACTATTCTATTAGTATAGGTTCCTTAATTTCTATAAATACAACTTATTTCATTCGTAAATTATGAAAATGATATTCTTAGTAGGTTCTCTACGTGATTTTTGTGTTTTATAAAATATAACATAATTATAAGAAGGGAAAATTCAATAAATAACATTATGGGTTGTTACAAGATTTATGGGATGATCTTAAACTATCAGTTTTTGATTTGAGAGGTCCACTTTCTAAGACACATTATATCCTAGGTTGGAGTAACAGTGGAACCAATGCAGTTTGAGACAATTCTTTCTTGGAATTCCCCCATGAGTATTACTAAGGTTCAGACTTTCCTTGGGTTGGCAGGGTACTATAAGAGGTGTGTACCCAATTTCTTTGGAGTGGAAGCACCCTTGACGACTTTGACTCAGAAGGGGTAGCCTTTAGTGTGGACTAAAAGGTTTTCTCAGTGATATCATTTTCTGAGGAAGATATTTATGAGAGCTACCATCATGATATTTTCATAGGAGGGTGTTGAGTACATAGTTTTCTATGATCCATCAGGGGCCTAACTCGGTGGTGTTCTGATGTTGAGGAAGGCGGTTATTGCCTATGGTTCACATCAATTGAGACAATATGATCAGAACTACACAACCCATGATATGGAGTTAAAGGGGTAGTCTTCACACTAAATTCATGGAGACACTACCTGAAGGGTGAGTGATTTATCATTTTCTCTAACAGAAAATTCTCAGGTATATCTTCTCATAGAAGGATCTTAACTTGATACAGGGGAAATGGCTATAGTTTCTTATGGACTGTGGCTTTGAGATTATATATAATTATGGGAAGGGGAACATGGTTGAGGACACTCTTAGTAGGAGATCTTATTCTTAGTTTTTGGCTGAGGCGTTAGAGAAGTTATCCTCGCTACAGTTTTCCTTAGTGGAAAACGATGGTTCTTAATATCTTCAGTCGATGGTTTTTACCCCACCGCTTTTATAGAACATCGGGGATGATCGATGTGGAGATACTGACTGTGAGACCTTACATACTCAAATATACACTGGATATGATCTTGATGAATATTCTAAAGGTGGAGAGGATGTTATCCTTTTCAAAGGGTGAAAATGGTACCTTTGACATTACGGGAGGAGGTGATGTGAAATTTTAATGCATCCCTTTTGGTGGTACATCTAGGTGTGTAAAATATGTACTAGGACCTCCAATGTCAGTTTTCTTGACTAGAAATAATGAAGAGTGTTTCAAAGTTTGTCTCTTGATTCCTCACACATCAGACCCTAGTGGGTCAGTTCATGATAGTCTCAAACCATTACAGGCTAAGTAGTAGACATACCAGACTATTTGTGGCCAAGAACACCCCGTTCAGCGGTATTCTGGGACAAAAAGCCCTATCCAGACCCATTCGAGGTCAAGAAGTCCCACCGTAACCAATTTTGGGGAAAATTGGGTCCAAATTGAATCATGGATCCCATGGTAGAAGGATACTCACAACCAGGGAGGCTATATACTGGACTACAGACAGTGGTGGTTGGATACTTCTTCTCGAACGATGGCAATGTGTGGTAGGACAGAGTCCGTCGAGGAGCCTCGAGCGGCCTAGATATGGGTGGAGACTGTCAAGGGAAGGTGGTGGCATGGTATTCGAGTGTGTTCCCAATATAGTTGGTAGTAATGGAAGCATCCTAGTCTACGAGGTTTCAACATCCGACAAAGGGGAGTTTACCGTAGATGATAAGGTGCGGCTCAGACTCATGGTGCCAAGTTGGCAGCCTGACCTTAGTAGGCATAACATCTAGTGGATCCCACTGGATGGGATAGGGTGTGGCACACAGGCCTCAAGGGATAGTCAAGGGGAGAAGGTGGTACGTAGTGCTCGAACTTCATGGGAGGTGGAGGCTTATTGACCAGAAGAAGAGAAGGGAGGCTTGGTAGGGCTCATAAGAGAGAAAAGTAAATTTAGAGAGTGGTTGGTTGCTCAGTTCACATAGAAGGGGGGAGGGTTTCTGCCTCCAGATCTTTGTGAGGTAGGGGTAATAAGGGGAAAAGGATGTGGCCAAGGTGGATCCGGATCTGGAATTCAACTTGTAGAAGAAGACAACCTACCCCCACATCATTTTTTTATATTATTATAATATATATTTTTAAAATTGCTAAAACTAGGATTTTGACTTGCATCACCTATTTTTGTTTTTTGATTTGGAAGTCAAGTCCCCACCTTAAGTCAATATTTTTTTACTATAATTTTCCACAATAGTGTAAAAATATGTTTCACTGGTTGAAGGAAATCCCAATGGCCAGATTCCAACAGATTCTTGGTTGGAATCAATCGGGGTCTCAAGAAACAATTTTTGATGTATATAATAATATTATGTATATAAAATAAGTTCTTTATATATTTTAATATTTGAAAATATAAGATCTAATAAAAATTTTATCAATCAAAAAACTTTTTTGGGTGGTCATAAATTGGCTATCCAAGAGTGAATTGACATATTTTAGAAGGGACTGATTTACAACCATATAATTAAAATTTATAGTGAAATAATTTTATTGGGTCAAAATATCCACACAATCTCTCTAATATTAGTTGTTGGTATCAGGGTGCGCAAAAGATTCTGGTGGACTGAGGATTTAAAAATTTCCATCACTGAAGTGATGAAACTCTATCATCTCCAGCGATCTAATCCCCGGTACAGTATTAGGATCTCTCTTGGTTTAATCAAAGCATAGAAAATAAAATAACAAGTAACTCATTATGATTTGTTGTGTACGCATCTGTTTCACATTTTTATAATCCTTTACTTGAAGGATCTAATATTGAACCCCTCTATATATTCCACACTCACTTCTCAAATCTATGTGTATGCCATTTTTTATTCCAGGTGCCAGTATGAAGCTTCGACATTCTATTTGACACCATGATGATCACCCTGATCTTCTTCCTTTGATCCAAGAAGGAATACATATATTGTTCATTTTGATTGCACACTTCTTCCATTACTATTCTAGAGGAGGGATAATCTCTCAATTTATAACTTATGAATAGTCTCATGGAATGTGATTCTCTCTAACTTATATAGTGGAAGTCTAAATATTTAGTCGGGGTTCCCCAACCCCCATATATTTAACTTCCACTAAATAACTAATAAATAAATAATTATAATGAACACACTGTGTCATAAATAATATTTATATATTATCACATAATTGTAATATATATTAAATATATTACAGGATAAACCTGATTCATGAACATGACTTGTAATTCCTAATAATATTAATGGAACCTAGAATATTAAAATAATATCCATTTGTATAATATTTATCCAATTATATAAATTAAAATATGTAAATAATTTTAATAAATAAATTTAACCCAATTATTATTTACTCAAATAATACTAGATTTCTTTATTCCTCAATGATCGATAAAACTTTGACAACTCTCAAACCCCATGGTGGGGACCACCATGTCTTATATACCTATTCACCAGAATATGGAATATTCCCAAATATAATATTATGTGTGAGCCTCTAAGATCATATATTGATTGTAGTTAATTGTATTCACATACCAAGATTGTAGTCTAGAAACTCATCAAGGCCAATAAAAAGATAAGGAATAGTCATAGAAATGACATCCAACTTACGAACAAATACTGTGTAATAAAATATCTTTATCATAATATATCTCATAAATCATGACACATGCTGGTGTCATAATCCTTTATTTAATTATTTTTTATCTCTATGGTTGAATTTATCTCTGATTACCATGTCCATGTATTTATAAAGGTACTACCTTCCTGATCAACCTATCCAAAGATATCACTTTCTCAACTTCAAAGTGACACATTCTATCTTGATCATTCAATCAATTTCATACCACTAATGACACACCCAACACAAACGACCTCACCGTGACTTCATTGTCATGGTTGTTGACTTGAATTTAAGTACGTGATCAAATGGAACACATTTATAATGATATCATGTCTTTATACCAATACACATATCCATATATAGGAACAACCAATGACACCCAAAACATGTGATGTTCCTATTGGTCGGTTTTTCATTATGATTTCAAATACAAGAGATCACTATGTGTGAAAATGATTATGATCCCCCAACACTTGATAGTGACACATAATTTGTGTCCTATAAATATGATCTATTTAATCAATAGTAAATTACTTATAATATTACTATCATTGTATCTCAAGGTTGTCATTATAGCCTGGGAACTATAATAACACTTTGATACAACATGTAATATAAGGACATTAACATAAGTATAATAGATGCAGAAGTATAAAAACTATTCTAGTAAGACAAAAACATGTAAATATCAAACTGTATACATGTGATGATAGTCAAAGAACATCACAAGTTGGGTCTAGGGCACCCACTTTCGACAAAATTACCAAAAGAAGTTAAAAAGAACAATGACAAAGAATCCCAAACAACTCCTATAAGACCCTGATCTAGTAAGACCCAAACCTATTTACATCCCACTCTCACTAACCTAAAAAATAGTTTATATTTACATGGTATGGGAATAAAAATATACTCAACATGATCCTCCCTATAGGCTCTAATGATAAATATAAAGAAATCATATTAAATCCCAGTGAACAATAAGTGAAACTAACTCCTCACCTAAAGAGGTATTCTTTGTTCCTAGCCTCACCATGGTTATCTCTCACTAAGTATCGCATACAAGGAATCATGTTTTGTAATAGTAAAAAACAATGGTACCCTACTACTACTTACCCACTGGTTTTCCTACCTTCCCCAATGTTGCACGTCTTGATCCATCTCTCTCCAAATGTAAGGTAGCCCGTAGACACCTAGGCTATTATATCACAAGATGAACCTCTTGAATCACTTCATCACATCATCCCATGTCACATATTTATATAGTAACCAAGTAATTTTCTAAATTAGCCACAACCTGTATATTATGTATCATAAATTAGGTATTATATCTAAAAGCATCACAACACATAAATCGAGTAAGGAACCTGAAGCTATCACAACCCATACATTCCATACCTATAATCGTCCTTTGGATTGTATATTCTGAGATACATGTGTGTGAAATAACCACAAGTCATTACAAACCTTTAAAAACATATAATGGAAAAATAACCATCATGCATACCATCACATATAACTACAAAGAGAAGAGAGTGGGGGTAGAGGGGTAGTCATCCATCCATCCTACCCCTATAATATGGGGGAAAACACACTCCCAGAATCCACTGGGTGTCAGTCACCTTAACCAACATTGGTGGGGTAGCATATGAAATCATAGATTATACATGATATAATATATCTCACAACCACACTATGAGAACAACCTTTTATTAGACTATATTGCAGCTATCGTTTCTTGGACACCTGGCTACCACTGTTAGTGACTAGATATACTGTAAGCACACAAGCATTTAAAGTGATAAATTATTTTACTTATTTCCTTTTTATCATTTAAACTTTCTTTAATTAATTCATTATCCATTAATTAACCATCGGCATCAATCTAATCTTACAATCATTAAATTATCAATCCAAACCCATGTCTTCCAGGCCTAATCCAAACTGAGTCCATGGTTTCTCAAAATTAACTTCTTTTGAACATTCTCATTCCATTATCACCAAACCTATTGGTAAATTCATTTATTAAAAAAGTATCTTTACATAATATATGTACAATTGGAAAACCATCCCAATATACCACTAGAAGAAATCATGAAACCAAGCACATCTAGTAACCACAAGTAGTGACGAAATTAATGTGGATAAAACCAAAAACCTGGTCATCCAACCATTATATAGATTCACTCAAAATAAAGAATATATCTAAAGAAAAATATGGGTAATCTTAGATTTAACCCATTACATCATCTCTGATTTCCTTCTAGACACCCACATGTATATCTTGATGCATATCACTATCGTATGTGTCAACTTTTGTCACATCATCCGGGCCTCCCCACCTCATATCACATCATCCATCTCAGGATCACATCTAATGATCATGTCACATCACAATATCAAATCTATATCGCATCACAAGGTAGCAATAAACCAAGCATAGTAAACTAGGAAACTAGGCCTTGAAATAAGGCATTCATCATTCACATTGAAACAATCTCTTGGGCTCCCAACAAAAAAAAATTAGCCTTCATTAAAAAGAGGGAACTCTCATAACAAAAGAATTATCTTTTCCAAAAATCTTATTCTTATTCAATCATGAATTAACCAATTCATTATAAAAAATTTATGACTACAGGAATCCTAATTCACTATCCATAATAATCTATCAAAAGAAAAATCATTCTCTTAGCATTAATTACAATTTTTACAATGTAGAGAAGTATGATTCTCATTTAACATGATTTTATATTATTTACTTCATCAATCATTAACATGATTTTTATTCTTTATCATTTACATTAACACATGGAATAACACTTTCAATTAAATATTTATATTGCATCAATTTGACTATCATTAAATTATTAGAAACACTAGATTCATTTAACATGCATATTATTTAATTATTTATCCAACCAATTAAAAATTATGGATTTAAATTCATTACCATTTTACAAAAAAAACATGCTAAACCAATCATAAAAACATGCTACAAAAATAATATAATATATATAATACTATCTAGAAAAACAAGATGCAAACTATTAACATGGTGGAAGATGTAACAAGTGATTGTTATCCAATTTCTTATTAACCCTATTAAATTTTAATTAGGATAGTTCAATTTTTATCCAAAAGGATAAATCATTATACATTTATGATTCAACATAAATAAATAGTAGAAACAATGAATCCCCTACCTTGAAAAAGACAACGTTCTTTGCATGAGAACATGCCAAAATTATAGATTCTAGATCACATATCCCATGAGGAACTATGATATCCCAACACGTCGTGCCATGAACACACTAGTAAATGATAGAAGAAACTCCATTAGTTCTATAGAGATTCAATTACAAATCATGTTAAGTGGAATGGGATGAAAACACGATAAAAATTAGACAAACTACTGGAACATGGATCTTTCCATCATAGGATCCCAACCTCCTCATCAAAAGAACAAGAATGATGTTATGTAGCTATAATAACTACATCCAAAACACTCTACCAAAGGAGATACCTCTCAAACTACATTTAATCTATAATAAGAAACAAGATAAACCCATTTAATTAACCATAAAAAGGTCTACACTAACAAAACAAACCAAAATTACAATAGATTATCTAAAAATCAAACAGATTGGGATAATAAGTCTATATATTTGACTCAAATTCCCTGGTACTCTCCTATATTCCACCATCTTTCCAAAGGAAGTAATCCAAGGGAATAGCATGATAATAAAACACCTTCTCCTCATAGTCTTAGATCTCTACAGGTTGATCCTTGAATGTCGCATCATCATCAACATCGATCTCACCCCAATAAATGATGTGAAAGTCATCATAAAGATAACAATAAAGCTAAGACACATTAAAAACATCATGTTTCTAGCTCATCTATTAGGGAAGTTCTTTGAGATATTCCACGGATCCAATGAAAATAAACACCTCATAAGGCCTAATAATGTGAGGATAAATCTTACTCCCGCGACCAAATATCCACTACCCATGATGAGTAGTCACCTTTAAGAACACATGATCTCCAATATTAAACTCTAGTGGTATCCTCCTCTGATTGAAATAGGATTTGTAATGATCTTATTCTACTTTAATCATCTTTCATAACACCTAAACCATCTTTGTCATATTTTTTAGTAGTTCTGACCTAAGAATTGATGGATCTCTCACCCTATTCCAATACTGTATAGATCGACAAGGTGGTTCATACAAATATTAAAATGGTTTCATTCCAATGTTATAGTGACAACTATTATTTAATGAAAACATGGACAAAGGTAGGTTCCTCAATCATGAACCTCCAAAATCTAGGACACAAGAAAGAAACATTTGTAAATGGTATGCTCTATCTAACTATTCCTCTATGGATGAAAAACAATGTTAAGGAATAACTGAGAGAAAAAATCATTATGGAGACCTCTCTACACCCTATAAGTAAAATGAGGATCACAATCAGAGATGAATGACCTTGGGACTCTTTGGAGTCTCACTACATCTTCCATGAAATGCCTTGAAAAAAACTCTATTAATCTTCACTCCTTTATTGTTATGACGTGAGATGATTTGGTCAAATGACCCACTATCACTCATATAACATCATATCCTCACTAAAATCGAGTTATATTGGGAAAAAATCCATTGAGATGTCCTCTTACTTCTAATAGAGAACATCTAATGGACCGATAAAGTCACCATTAACATGATTTTTTTCCTCCACCTTCTAACATAACAAACATCGAGTAATAAACTCTACAACTGCAGGATTCAACCCAGGAAACAAAAACTTACCTCTCAAATCTCAGTACATCCTTATCACTTCTATATATACCACCAAGGGTGATCTATGAAACTCACGAGGAACCATATCATTCATCATCAAAGGGATGAAATGTATTCCTTGAAAAAAAAACACAGTGTTATTCATCCTCAAACCAACCATTAGGGGCATTGCCCAAAACAACTTGTTCTCTCCATACCTCCACTTCAAAATCCCCTAACTAGGAACTCTCCACCTAATTCACCAAATACAACTGCACTGTCATCTAAAACAAACAACCTTTATCAATAACCTCTCCCATATCCAGATGCATCACAAAGAGTTCTTCTATCACTCTCTAATAATCTCTAGATTCACACATAAAATCACTATGAGACTTCCTACTCAGCCCATCAGTTACAAAATTTTACATTCCTAGATTGAATGAAATATCAAAGTCATAATCCTATAATAATTCCATCCATTTTAATTTTCACAAGTTCAAGTCCTGTAGGGATAAGATATACCTTAGGCTCTAATGATTAATAAATACCAAAAAATACTCCGCTATGGGGTAATTTCACCACAACATTAAAAAAACACCACTACCACTAACTCGGTATCATTGGTGGAATGGTTACAGTCATTGGTATATGTAACTGATGAGACCCATATGAAACCATCGATCTATACTGCATCAAAACACAACCCAATAAAAGGAGAAATGTATCATAAAAAACCTCAAATTGAACACCCTATACTCATAAATAGAGAAATAGAGCACCGAACAACTTCTATTTAAGGTATGTGAATGCTACCTGACATCAGCCAATATATAAAGAGGAATGATACTTTATTTTAAAGTCTATCAGAGCAGTTAAAACTCGATAAAAATTGACTACGAACGTCCTATAATAGCATGTAAGACTAAGGAAATGTTTCACATTTGTTATCTTATTGGGGAACGGACAAGAAACAAGTATCTTTATCTTTGATGGATCAATAGTTACACCCTAATGGGATACGACATTACCTAATAAATAAATATCATGATCCCAAAATACACACATCATAAACTTCCCAAAATAGCTAATCCTGATGAAGAAATCTCAAAATTGTGTTCAGATTCTTTGAATCCTCCTCAGATGTAGAGTAAACAATGATGTCTTTGACAAAAACCACTAAGAACATATCTAGGAACTATTTGAACACTAAATTCATCAAACCCAGGAACATGACTAAAGCATTCATTGCACAAAATAACATCCCAAAAAATGCATAATGCTCGTGATGATAAATAAAAGAAATATTTGGAATATACTCTTCCTTCAAATGAATTTTATGATATCCATAACATAAATTGATCTTTTAGGACAAAATTTTTCTCTAGTGATTATTCAATTTCACTTGGTTCAATCGATGATAATTGATTCAAAGATGAAAACTACCATTGGACTTCTTCACAACCAAAAATAGTGCACACTAAAGTGAAACACTCGGCTGAAAAAAGAAACCTCATTGAAACATATTATTGAGCTGTACTCATAGCTCTTGAAACTCCAAAGGCACCATCCTATATAGAGACATTGAGATAGGAGACACACCAGGTTGTAGCATGATCATGGACCCAATATCACATCAAGGGGATAATGCTACAACCTTATCTGTAAAGACACCAGTGTATTATTATACAACCCTAGGAAATGGCATTGACTAAACCACCAACAAAACTAGAATCATTTCAACCAACAATGAAGATAGGTATGGAACATGTCTGTGACCCTTCCAAGGGAATCTCTCACCAATGAATACTACCAACTCTCCATCATCATCATAGAACACAATATGTATTCTGATTTATCCTATGATAGCCTACACTAAATACAACTATTCTATGTGAAGGATGATGTCATATGGTTGTATCTATAAACATATGAAGTCTCCCCAATAATTATTCTACCTTAGCATTATATCATAGTCTCTACATTCTTCATAAATGTTAGATTGACCTCTTACTAGTATAGAAAATTCTAATGGCAGTGGAATCCTATCTACTAAAATTCCTAAAGCATGGTAAAGTATAAGTGATATAGAGGAGTGCATAGATTCTGAATCAAGAAAATCATGAACCCTAGTAAAAAAGAAAATGGAACCTCATTTGATGTTTGGAAAACATGAATCTTTAAATGTTATAGCATGAAGCTGACCACCACCTGCTCCAGCACCTATCTGACCTTACCAATGATCACCTATATGTCTGTGCTCTACTCTCAGAGAACAAGGAGATTCTTTGGACTATATTCTATCTTCCTCATAACCTCTCTTCCAATCCTAATCCAAATAACATTGTTGTTATTACCTTAGATAAAATTTCCTCAATGGATAAACCTAAGGTGAAACACTTGTTGTATGATGACTGCTCAGAAAGGTATGGAACTCTCAGCAATGATATCCTTATCTTCCATAATAAAATCATGTGTTTGATTCTTTAGCATATGTCTAAGTTTATTTTCCCCTAGATAAATGAGATGTTAAGGTATGGGACCTTCCCCTGGCAGACTGAAATATCTTCTATCTAGGAAATTGATAACCCTAGACCACAGCTCTTCTTCATGAGAAATATTAATGACTCCCCTCACATGAAATTTTTTTTCTATATAGAATCTTAAAAATAACCTTTTCCCTCTCTAGCACCTCGATATTCATCTTCAGCATAAACAATTTTACCTGGTGCTAGATCCACTAGTGGAAAATAGACTTATACCAATGGATAACCTTTGTTGGAGGAAATGACATAGATTTTTGGGATGTATGCTTTTTTGAATTAATGGAGTCTGGTTATAAATGGTTTAAGTGTAAAAAAAGGGTTTGTGGTGATTTGAGAGGCTTTGAAGAGAAAAATGTGACGAAACTCAACTAATGAATATTTACTTGTTGTGTAAGGGAATTACTTGTAGTGTAATTTTTAATGTGTTTAATAAAAGAAATCTGAGGTGACAGGTTTTTTAGAGAAAACATTTAAAAAGAGTTAAACAACATGTAACCCAATTACATGTTGTGTAATCTCTTGACATGTATTTTTAAAGTGGTTGTGTGGCTGTTTTTTTGGAAATCACTGCATCTCATGTCCTCTCGGCCTAGGGAAAATATCCATGTGTTTTCGGAGTGCCAAAACCCCTTCCATATGTCTTGTTCATGTGATAAATCCACGGTAAGTCTTTGAGGTTGTATTTCTTTCTACTCTTCCTTCTTCTCAAAACCATTGTCATAAGGTCTCTTTTTGAATTTTCATTATTGGTTTTGATCATGGTCACCACTGATCTAAGAACCTCTTTCAATCATTCGTACTTCAACCTCATGGGTGTTGCCATTGGAAATGTTGCTGGATCTTTAGATAAAGGTAGGTGGTCTGATATTCAAATCCCATAGTTAGGATCTTGATTACGTGTATGAAAATTATAGAATTGCAAGACATTTTTAGAAATTAGATTTTCTTAATAAAATTAATTAATTGTGAAGTTTTCGAATGATGGTACCATAAATTGGGGGATAATAAATTTTAGAATTAATTATGTGGGTTTGATACTATGATTTGGGATAATTAAAAGGGAAATTAATTATGGGATATTGATGCATTGAAATATATAATTAAATGGTGAATTAATTATGAGATACTGAAATAGTTTGTTTGAATAATTATAAGGTGAATTAATTATTGGATGTAGATATTTTGAAAAGATTAATTAATTGTTGAATTAATTAATGGACTTAGATTATTATTTATGAATTAAATAATGGTTGTTTTGAGGGTTAATTGTGATAAGGGGTTACTGTTCATTAATACTGCCTAGTGTGATATAGTAATATTGTGTCGTAACTAAGATATATGATTGTGTGATATATATGTCTAGGAAATGGACCGCTACTTTTGAATCCTCTAGTGATAAATTGTTTGATAAATATGTGTAGAACATGGTTTATTTTTTGCAAAAGACCACATGTGTAAGAGATGTTCAACTACTTATGAATCCTATTTTGATATATATATATATATATATATATATATATATATTGTTTGTGCGTGCATGCAGGGGGGCGGGGGACATTGTCTACTGCTTCCCAAGCCCAAGGGATTCTAAACATGATGATCAAAACC
Organism: Viscum album; assembly: GCA_963277665.1. Classification (NCBI taxonomy): domain Eukaryota; kingdom Viridiplantae; phylum Streptophyta; class Magnoliopsida; order Santalales; family Viscaceae; genus Viscum; species Viscum album. Next base: position 863,615,455 of record OY728132.1, on the reverse strand, counting down.
CAAATAATTGGCATTGGATAATGAAACTTATTAGTTGTTTTAAAAATTGAAATAGAATGGATAATTAAATCCTATTTATTTAATGAATTGGGAAGTAATAATGTGGATTGGATCAGACTCTGACATGGGCCTAAGCATGTATTGAGTTTTGGGTGTCCAAGGGAACTTGGGGGTTTATGTAGTTAAATATAGATTAATTGATAATGTAATAATTGTTTACATATGCATTGCAATTATTTATTTATATAAATTTATACTCTATTATTTGATTAGATCTATTTTATACATTTTTGGTGGTGTCCTACTATGTGGTACTCACACCCTACTCAGGATTCCTGATCGGTACCTGAATAGGCCTTGGTGTTGCAGGATAGGTTAAGGGAAATGCCCTAAGTCAGATTGTTTATTAGAGATGGATCATGTATGAGGGAAACAGACGTGGTTCGGGACCCACTTGAGATACTTTTGTGTCTTTATTTTCAGTTTCATTTAGACACATGAAACTTACTTTAGAAATTCATGTTTCAATTTAATTTGGATATTGAATTTCCTTCCTTGTTTAACGTGGGATATTGATGTTTTTATTGATTATATATTCTTTTGCTATTTTTTATTATTTCTACTGGTATATTACTCTAATATAATAGGGTATAGTCTCCCCGTGATTGACTTACCAGACCCTGACTGCTAGTCGGTTGCCTCTATCATATGGGGGGTCATGCTTGAGGTCATGTAGTGAACCACCTCAGGGCTCCGATGTGTGGCGTCTGGGCTGGGATGTTACAAAGTTGTATCAGAGCTCTAGTTTTCTTTTATCCTTCTTTTTTCGTACTATTTGGGAAAGGTATAAAAGAGACTAGGAAGAGTCTGGGCTTATTTATGAGCTCACTAATGGGAGTTTCAAACCCATGTATGGGGGGAAACCCAAGTACTTATGGGGGTATTTATGTTATTGTTGTTTGTTTTTATAGTTGAATGTTATTTCACCTTGGGTGACGTACATATTTTTTAATGTAAAATTTGTTTTGAGATTTTTTGAGAATTTGACTCATGGCCAGAAATTGTGTGATATTTGAGTATGAATGCATCATTCTAGGAACTTAGTATTATTTTGTGAAATGTATCATTTTAGGTACGCATGGGAAAATGGGTTTTATTAAAATGATTAAACATGAACTGTTATTCCTTTCATGTGAAGTTGAATTGAAAATTGTTCCAAATGTGAAATTTATAGGGGTAAAATGAAGAAAAATTCTAATAAACAGTTGTCTAATTAGAAATACGAATAATGATATTGGGAATACCCTTTTATAACAAAGGATTAGGTGTGTGATGGTTAAGGGTAGAAATAGTTCCTCAGTTATGACTGTGCGGCAGGGTTTTGGGAAATGACTTATTTGTGTCTTTATGTGTTTTCTCTCTTATGTAAATGTGTTAATGTTGTAAATTGGTTTATATGGTACATTTTAGGAATTTTAGAGAGTATTACTCTATAATGATGCTTGTTGAGAGGATTATCGGAAGACATGGATAGGGATGATCCTTCAATAGTTGAACCTAAGGAACTGATAGTGTCGGTTGAGCAAGAAAGGGATAAGTTCCTAGAGAACTTTTCTCACTTCATCAAATTCCTTGAAAGAGTCCCAGGGTGGGTTGAGAATGGCATGTTAGACCTGAAAAGGGAGTTTGAGTTGCATCAGCCTCCAAATTTTATTGAAGAGGGTGGACCTGAGGGAGATGAGTTATGGGTTGATTCCATCAAGATGATAATTGACCATCTATAGACTCCTACTGAGAAAAGGGTCAATTTGGATTCTTATATGATATGAGTATCAGTGAAGAATTGGTGGGACATCTAGACTTGGGATCGATAGCTAGAATATATGGAATGGAATGACTTCGAAGAGATGTTCTTTGAGCACTTTTATCCAGACACACTGAGATGGGAAAGAGTAGCTGAAATCATGAATTTGATTTAGGGGAACATTCTTTTATGGACAATGTTGGTGGATTCATAGATTTTTGGTTCTTTGATTCATCATTGGTAGGATATGAGGCTACTACAGCAAAAATGTTTCAAGATGGACTTAAATGTCAGATTAAGTCCTGAGTTAATATCTTCAGGATGAAGAAATTTTCAAAAGTGGTAAATCAAGAACTTATATCAGAGGGGAACCTGAAGGAGGAATCTGGTTGAGAATATGTGATTTCTACTAGATGAATAAGTGGTGTTTATTCCGAGAGCAAGAAGTGATAATATGAGAACATTAAACAAAAAATTGAGAATCAAAGTGGTCAGTCAGAGGGATCAGTTACATAAGACCTAACAACTGTTCATTTACACCATTTTGGTAGGACAAGACACTTCCTGAAACATTTTTGTAAACCCCCAATGGAGTTCCATGCTTGCAGAAAGTTGGGTCATCTATAGAGGTTTTGCATGAACCCAGAGTATATGGTTAGTGAAGGAGGATCGAGATAGAACCAAGGAGTAAGAAGTGGATCTTCTGCACAATATTAATTTGGAAAATGCATTTCTACTAGGTGTGGTGGTAGAGGTAGTGGACGTAGTGTTTTTGGGAAATATCACCCACATCAGTAGAGTGGTACAACTCAAGGGAGTTAGACAGTAACATAGGGAATAGGGGCATGATAGTTACTTGTGGTGAAATCTACACTTGTGGATAGTGAGGATGGGCCAGTGACAGTGAGAGTTACTATTCATATAGATTCTACCTTATCTAGTTCCTTATTTGATATTTGTGCCTCTCATTCCATTATATCTTCTATGCTTGTAAATGGTTTGATCCTTGTAGTGGATTTTGTGAGTGGGATTGTGACTATAGATATATTGTTGGTAGTGTGCTCTATAGATATATATATTTGTAAGGGTTGTTCTCTTGAGATCGTGGAATACTGTTTTCTATAGGATCTCTATATTCTTGATATGATAGGATTCGATATAATTATGTGTATGGATAGGTTAGTCACATACCAATCCCACATTGATTATTACCATAGGAGAATAATGTTTATGTCTCCTAAGGGTGACCATTATAATCACCATGTGGAGTAGGATATCCAGGTAGGTCGAGAATGGCCAATTACTCGGCAATGGGGATAGATCAAAAACCAGTTTCTAGTATTTTTCTAGATGTTGGAGTTTTGAAGAAAAATGTCTTTCCACCAGTGGTGGAATAGTTTCCAAAAATTTTTCCTAAAGACTTCTCAGGGATACCACCTAAGATAGATGTAGAATTCACTATTGATCTCATGTGAGGGTTTAAGCCAGTTCATGTTCCATTATAAAAAATGGTACTATCATAGCTTTAACAACTAAAGACTCAATTAGTGGAGTTTGAGAATAAGGTATGTATCCATTTGAGTACATATCCTTGGGGTTCTCTAGTTTTTTTGTAAAGAAGGAATATGGGAGTTTGCTCTAATGAGTCGATTATCAGAATTTGAACAAGATGACATTGAAGAAATTGTATCCTCTTCCACATATCAATGATCTATTTGAACAATTGATTGGTTCTTGTGTATTCTTGAAGATTGACATGAGATCAGGGTATCATCAATTGAGTTTCTGGACTTCTAATATACAAAGGAATTCTTTTAGGAGCAGGTATGGCTTATATGAGTTTCTTGTAATGTCTTTTGGGCTAACGAATACACCAAAATTGTTTATGGACATGATGACTAGAATATTTCATTTGTACAAAGATCATTTTGTCGTGGTGTTTGTGGAGGACATCCTGGGGTACTCCAGTACTCATGATGATTATTCCCAATATCTTGATGTCGTCCTCAGTACACTGAGAGAGCATTAGTTATAAACCATGTTATCTAAGTGTTATTTTGGATTTAACATGTACACTTCTTGGGACACATCATCTCAGGGGAAGGTGTGTTCATGGACCTATAAAAGGTTCAAGTGGTGGTTTCTTGGGAGTATCCCAAGAATGTGTTCGATGTCCATATCATTCTAGGATATGCTAGATATTACAAGAGATACATCTAGGATTTATTCCGCTAGGCATTTGGGATTGAAAAAATGGGATAATGATTAAATTCTTTGAAAAATGTGTTGATTATTTCATGTAGTTGAATAATTTCTTGACATTGGCACCGATCTTGATCCTACCTGGTCCAGGTGCGGAGTATATAGTGTATTGTGATGCTCTTGGGATCAGAATATGAGTTATGTTGACATAGGGAGAACAAGTTGTGGAATATGTGTCTTGGCCAATGATAACACATGAACAGAACTACCCTATGACTGACCTTGATCTAGATTCATTGGTTTATTCTTTGAGTTGTTGGAAGCATTTTCTGTTGGGAGATAAGTTTAAAGTGCTTACCAATTATAAGATCTTAAGTTATATCTTCGTTCAATGAGATTTAAAACTCCAAAAGTGGAGATTGGTTGAGTATATGAAGTAATTTCATTTTAATCTAGTATATACCCCCGGGAAAGGAAATAGTGTGGCGGAAACTTTGAGCAGGAAAGCTCATACTTAGGTAGTTCATGAGTCTTGTGCTGAGTGGAAGATTATGACCATGTTGGGTGAGATACATGTGTTGGTTTAGGAGAGTTAGGAGCAGAAGACTCTCGTATCAGTTTTAGTGGATTCTACTCTTTTGAGTTGGAATAGAGACAAGAAGTATGATGATCCATAATATTTTAACTTGTTCAAAATCCTTTATGTTTAGTAGAAACCTTTCTATTATCCCATAGATGAGGATGAGATAATCTACGTTAGAAATCAGGTTGTTTTGCCTATGAGCCAGTGGGAAGTGTTGATGCGGGGATTTCATGCCTCAAAGTGGGCGGTACATCCAAGGGTGACCAAAATGTATTGTGACCTACGATGATATTTTTGGTAGTCAGGTATGAAAAGGGAGATAATAGGGTTTGTTACAAGATGCAACACCTGTCAGCTGGTGAAGGAAGAGAATCATGGACTTGTAGGTTTACTACAGTCGTTTCCTATTCTAGAATGGATGTGGGATGATGTGAAAATGTAATTTTTTGTAGTTGTTTCTAATACTCTTAGTAATAATGATTATATCTAGGATATTTTGATTTCACTAACAAAATTAGTGTATTTTTTGCTAATATGAGAGACTTTCTCAGTGGATCAGCTTGATGTTTTGTATGTTTGGGAGATAGTCTGTTTGCAAGGGGTGCCCAGGACTATAGTTTCAGATCTTGATTTTCAATTTACATTATAATTCTAGAAGGGATTGGAAAAATAACTTGGTATAGAGGTTTAATTGTGTACAGACTTTCACCCATAGATAAATGGTAAGTCGAAGTGTACCATACAAGTGTTTGATGATATGTCATAGTAATGTGTGCTTGACTTTGGTATGTATTAGGAGAATCACTTGGATTTATTGTTGTTTTACTATAATAACAATTAACAGGAAACTATACATATGACACCATATGTGAATATTTATGTTAGGCCAGGAAAATCAATGCTATTCTGGATAGAGGTTGGTGAGTCAAATTTGTTGGGAATGAGTCTTGTACAAGAGATGTCAGAGCAGGTACTGCTAATTCAAAAACATGTGGCAACAGCTTAGAGTAGAATGAAGTTGTATGATGATTGACATCAATGACCCCTATAGTTTATAGAGGCTAATTGTCTATTCCTTCTGGTGTTGCCTATATTGGGTAATTGAAGGAAACAAAGGATGGGCAAGTTGACACCCAGGTTTATTGGACCGTTTGAGATAGATGGGAGAATCAGGCCAATGGCATATCGATTGGATCTTTGATAAAAATATAGTGTCATGCATGATTATTTTCATGTATCACAACTTTGAAAGTATCATCTTGGCCCTTTTCATGTGATTGATGTAGGGGATTTTGATCTTGAGATAGCTGCATCCTTTCAGGAGAATCCAATCCGTGTGTTGGATCGCAATGAGCAATATTTTCATGGGAAGACTGTGCTGGTAGCTCATGTATTGTGTAAACATTGGAGTATATAGAAGGAAACCTAGGAAAGGGAATAAAATATGAGGGCTCAATGGCCCAATATTTTTGACATAGAATCATAGATATTCTTGGAAGAACACCTCGAGGAAGAGCTGTTATAAGGTGGTGAGATTGTAAGATCTCGTATTTTTCATGCACTTCTCTCTCTAAGTTCTTTTTTTGTTTAAGACTTAGTGGCCCAGTATTTTTTGGAGATAGATATCTTTTGTTGCAGGAAATGAAAAATTTTGGGGATGTTTTCTTGTTTGAATTAATGGAGTCCTGGTGTAAATGGGTTCTGTATAAAAATGGGTACATGGTGAGTTGAGGGGTTTTGAAAGTGAACATGGGATGAAACTCAAATGTTGACCATTTACAAATTTTGTAATTGTTCATGGTTTTAATAAAATAAATTTGAGGGGACATATTTGTTTCTGAAAACGTTTAAAAATAATCACACAATGCGTAACCTAATTACACGTCATGTGATCTCTCGACCTGCAATTTTAATGTGATAGTGGGGTTTATTTTTTTCAGAAACAACTGTATATCATCTTCTCTTGACATAGTAAAACTCTCCAGGAAATTTTATAGTACCAATACCCCTTTCAAACATCCAATTCATGTGATCAAAACCTTGTAAGTCTCCATGATTGGATTTCTTCCTTCTATTCCTTCTTCTCCCACCCTTTGTGGTGAGAACCCTTAACAAATTTTCATTTTTTGTTATGATCTTGGTCAACCTTGATCTATGAACCAATTGAAATCATTCACACTTCTTACTCATGGGCATTGACCATTGGAAACATTTTGGATATTTGGATAAATGTAGGTGGTCTAATATTCAAATCCAACATTCGTGATCTTAATTACATGTATGAAAATTATAGAATTGCTAGATTTGTTTTGCAATTAGATTTTCATAATAGAACTAATTAATTTGGTAAATTAATTAATTATGAATTTTTGAAATGGTGGAATGATGGTACCATAAATTGGGGGATAATAAATTGTATAATTAATTATGTTGGTTTGATATTATGATGGGAAATTAATTATGGGATATTGATTTAATGAAATAAATAATTAATTGGAGAATTAATTATTATATATTGAATTTTTTTGAATAATTATTTTGTGAATTAATTATTTGATGTTTACATTGGGAAAATATTAATTAATTTTTAATTAATTAATGTACATAGCTTAATTAATTTATTAATTAATTAATGGGATGTTGTGATGGTTAATTGTGACAAGGGGATTAGTGTTGATTAATCATTCCTTGTGTGGAATATGGTAATATTGTGAAATATCTGAGATATATAATAGAGTGATATATACATCTTGGAAATGGTCTATTACTTCTAAAACCCATAGAGATAAATTGTTTGATAAATATGTGTGCGACATGGTCTGCCGTTTTCAAAATTCCACATGTTTGGAATGTGGTTTGCTTCTTTTGAATCCCAATTTGATATATATGTGTGTGTGTGTGTGTGTGTGTGTGATCAGTACATGGTCTACTTCTTTTGAAGCCCATCGTGTTATATATATATACATGTGTGTGTGTGTGCTTCTGGGTGTAAAGTCCCATGTTTTTAAACCGGGTTTAAATTATGAAGGTTTAAAACTTTTTTGGTTTATCGACGAGTTGGTTTTTAAAACAAGATCTGGAACATAATTCTGAGTGTTGGAACACTTAAAGTTGTCAGTTTTGGACTTGGGAGAATACCCGATAATTTTCACGGGTTTGTCCAAGAGTCTCAGTAGCACAAAATTCAGGAAAGTCCATTTTAATGGATCTACATGGGCTGCGCATAGTAGTAGTCTAACCCATGTAGCATACCCATTTTAATATTTTATTTTTTTTAATTAAATAATATTAAATGGGTTATTTGTGTTTAAATAAAAAAACTTATCAATAATAATAATAGTGTTTTTAATATCGTGGTGTCATAAATAATTTAGTTATTAAATGATTTTAATTTCATGATTAATGGGGAGTAATACTTATGTGAATTTAATGAGTCTTTTGGGTATCTCAAGTAAAATATTATTTAAAATGGGGAGTTTCAGATTTAATGAAGGAGAATTTTTAATTAAATTGGGAGTTTTAAAATTAATGTAGATGCATTTTTATTAAATAGAGGTTTGGGGTTTTCTAAGAGGTTTAAAAAGTAATAATAATGGTATTATTATTATCATGTTTTATTGAGTGTTATAGTTATTATTAATTGTGGTAGTTATTATTATTATAAATAATAATAACAATGGATTTGGTGGGGTTCAGTTGGAAATGAATAAATGAAAGGGGGTAATAATAGTAATATTGTGACTATTATTATTATTATTATTATGAGTATTAATATTTTAATTATTATATTCAATAAATTAGATTAATTTAAGGGGGGAAAGAAAAAAATAGCAATAAAAAAGAAGAGGAGAGGTGTGACCTACAGGTGAGGCACATGACCGCCTTGTTTCTTCCTCCTTAGGTGACGCACCAGATGCGCACCTCCTACTCCAGCTCCTTCCCTATGGCATGACCTCCAACATAGCATGGCCCCTTCTCTATGGTGTGACTCTCTTGGATAAACCTCCTTCATGTGGCACGACCTACTCTCAGACGCAGTAGCAGCGCGAGTTTCCCTCTGAGCAGAACCAGTAGTGTGCAACCCCCCCCCCTTCCGGGCTCCCCTTCTATGGCTTTTTCCTCTCGTTTTATTCTTGGTTATGGTCCGATTCGATGAGTTATGATGTTCTATTATGATCTACATCATCACATTGGATATTTTCTTCAATATCGGTGTTCGATTTGGTTTGGTCAAATTTAGGGTTTGATGGAAATACCCTTTTCGATGTTGTTCCCTCATTAAGGTGTGAAAATGCTGTTTTGGGGTCCTTTGTTCCATAATCCAACATTTGTTGCCTAGGGTGAAGGGGATGAACTCGTTTTTCTTTTCCGCCATTGGTTTGATTAAGGTTTCTACTTCGTTATTTGATTTTTTAGGACCTAAATTGGAGTCTAAAATTTTATCTAAGTCCCTGGTATCTAGCGGTAAGTGTGTAGGCCTTGTTGCACTAGTTTTGGTCTTCCAAAGTTTTTTTGGTGAATTGTTGATTTTCATGTAGGGAAAACGTGTGTGTATATATATATATATATATATATATCCATATATAAAGGTTTTGTGTGTGTGCCTACATGGAATTTGCAACTATTTTCCGCCAAGTACATTAATACGGTGCATAATTAAAATGATGTCACCCTGAGGTAGGGTCCTTTTCCAGGTTCTCAAAGTTAATAAATGCATTAATAAAATGATAGCTATTGGTTTGAGATTTTCATAGAACTTTCAATAAGTGAATATATATTATATGTTGATGCATGACCGTTGATGTTATTGAATGATGTTTCTCAAGTGATATAATGAGGAAATGACCATGTTTTGGTTTTAAGAAATCATTAATAAATTGGATAAAGTGATATAATTAAATAATTATATGATTTAAATTGAGATGGATGAGTAATAGGGTAAGTAATCAAAGTATCAATTATCAATATGTGAGTTGGTAAATTGTGGTGTTTATTTAATCTTGGGAATATTGAATTTGGATAATTACTTCACATGTTTTTTTAAAGATAAATTGGATACTAGTAATGATTAACGAATGGATTAATTATTACTTGTTAAATAGATAATTGTTAATTAATTTATGAATTGGTAAAAGTGATATGATTAAATTAATTAATTATTGAATTTATTAATTGACATGAATTAATTAAATTGATGAATTGGTTAATACGATGTGATTAAATTAATTAATTATTGAATTAAATAATTAGAATTCATTAACTAAATTTTATGAATTAATTAAATGATTGTTAGGATCGGATAATGAGTAGGATAATCTTTTGAAATAAATAATTTTATTTATTCATGTTTTAAATTTTAATGAGAGATATAGATATTTTAATTGGTAATTAATTACCAATCAAAATGACTATGAAGTTAATATAATTGAACATTGAGTTAATTATCAAGTTGTACATTTGTGATCTAGAATAGTTAATTGGTTCATTGAATTTTGAATTTTGAGTTTTTAAAGGTTAAATTGATTGGTAAATTAAATAACAAGAAATTGATGTTGTAAATTAGTTATCTACTATATATACTAATACTGGCTTTCTAACCACCACGTGTCCATCCATAGTTCTTCCACGACTTTTTTCCCATAGGTGTCGCCCAACCATCTTATCAAGTCACATCACCCTGCGGGTTCCATTTTTTCCTCTGCCTCCTTCTCCTTCTACCATTGGGATTTACGCGGGTCTTGACCTAGATGGTCGTCAAACGCCCCATTCTCTTGTCCTCCCTCTCCTGGTATACTAAACATCAGCTCCAACCACAATCTTGTCATGGTTACATCTACAGTCTCCCCGGATTTCCCTCTCACTGTCGCGGTTGGGATTTTGTTATTCGCAACTACGGTTCCTGCTGACTCCCCACACCGGAGACATCCTCCTCCTGAATATCTTGTAGCCCATCCTATACTTACTTTGACTTACTCCTTCTCCCGGTTTCAGCATCTCACTCCATCCTATTAAATCGCACCCTAGGATTTCAGTTTACAGGTTTTCTGACACCAGGATTCCTTTATACCGGACCGTGGTACGTCAGGCTGTTTCTTCACAGGCATACTTCCTTTACTTGCACTGACAGTATATCCATTCTTAGATGTTTCTAACTGAAGACAATCCATACCTTCGACCCCCTTAGAGTTTTCAATTTTAGTTAGGTTTTGAAGTGATTTTTTGGTTTGTAATTTCAAACGATGTCACCTTCCCTTATCTGCATGCTTGCTGCAACTCATATTCCCTCCCGCTTCATCTTCGCACTTCAGGTATGAAAATAAATCCGTAATGTGGAACCTAAATTCTTGCAACCCTAAATTCCTTCTATCACATTTCTGGTATATTTTCTATTCTATAACATTTTGGGTTCATTTACAATTGTCTGAATAAACTTTTACCCTTTTCTTAAAATAAACTTCTACTGTGGATTCTTGTACAATTTCCCTTAGAACTTATTCCAATTTCATTTCAGTTTATATCTTGAGATGATTTTATGTTTCCTTTATTTTGGGTTCCAATCTGCAGAAAAATAAAGGACATGGTTACAGCTACGAGGTGGGTTGTGTTTGGGATTTTGATAGGTGTTTCCACAACAATTTTCATTCAATAAATGAAATGTCTATCCATGAATTATCTTCATTCTATAACATTCTGTTCATTATGATGAAATATCTATTGTTGTAGATGTAATATTAGTCATATAGGTATTATGACATAAAGAAGATGAGCCACTACTAGACGCGTGATATTGCAGTTAATTTATTTCATTATGTGATTGAGGAAAAAACACAAGTAAGAGACGGATTTCTTCAATGAAATTAAAAGTTATAATCCTGAATTTCCCATCCTATTTATTGCAATTTATGCATTTTATTACCAATTAGGAAATCAATAAGGAAGTTTTTGAGTGATTTGCATGTGATTCCTTAGGGTATTCAATTTCCAGTGATGTGAATTTGGTATAAAAACTGATGATGAAATCCAATTCAAGGTATACAATCATCATGGAAAAGGTTACTTATTTGTTCAAATGTTGGAAAAGAATGTAGGTATTTTTTTTAAAATCATGGAATTAACCTCCCTTTCATCTATAATATGAATGTAGGTATTTTTTCCCCTATTAACTACAATCTGTATTGATTTTTCTGCACTAAAAACATATGAAACAAATGTGTTATAAATTTACCGCATTTTTTCATGCAGGTATAGGTTACCAGGACGCTGACATAGATATGTTCTCTAATAATAAAAATATCAATAAAAAACTAGACTGTACAATGTTTCCTTAAATATTATTTGGATCTCAAAAAGGATAACTTTGATATTCAATTGATTGATATGTGATCTGACGGTTATATCAATATCGGGAGTTAACTTACTGAGTTAGATGTTGTATATGCAGTTTATGGATTACAAATTACTTTTTTCTTATTCTTTAATTCTATGATAATGTAATGATCTATCATCATGAGTCCCTATTATGTTGCATGTGTAGTTTCTGGATCATTATGTGTTTAATAAGCAGAACAGTCTTCCAGCCTATTTACATGCAGGTTTCTTTTGGTATTTCAAGCACTTTTCTACTACAGTGAGTCTTACTGACTCTAAATGTGTTCATAAGTGTCCATGGTTTCATTTCATATTATTTAGAGCACAGAATGGATATATTCCCTCAAAAATAATTGGTATGTGATCTGGATGTTATATGAATATAGGGAATTGACTAACTAAGTTAGATGTTGCATATGCTGATTGTTTTTTGCAGACTTGCTTTCTCTAATTCTTTAAGGTTATGTTAGTTAGATTTTCAGCTACATGTTTATTTACTTTTAATAACCTAACATTTAGTTGATTTCCATTAATATTTATTTAAATCCATTTTGATTTTACACATTCAAGCCTCCACCAATTAACATATTCACAAGAAGATATCAAATATCTAAATGACCTGCATGTGGTCGTTGAGGTGGACAATGACATCAATCAGCTACTTATGAAGGGACGACAAGGAGTTTGAACATGAAAGTTGAGATATCAGACTGAGATGTTTTGCTTCAATGACATGGTAATAATATTTCTTGCTTATTTAATTGGTTTACATTACTTTTTACTGAAATATACTGTGCAATAAATACAGTTTTGTAGTCTGCACAGTGCTATTGCCTTATTAGAAAAACTATAATACTCAATTTTATGGTTTATTTAATATTCACAAAACACATTTACATTATACGCTGGTTACATATTATCTTGGCTATTCTCTGGACCAACACCAATTCTCCCCAAATGAATGACTTTAGATAAAGTCATTATTATTAACTTATGTTTCTATATTTTGTATGTGCAGACTATTATATTTGGGATTCATAATGGTGGACATTTTAGTATGGGTTTTCTATAGTTTGATTATCAGTTTTCCATGATGGACATTTTTCATGCAGTATGTTTTTCATGGTGGATTGTTTTATTTTCATTTTTAATGTTTTTCATGGTGGATGATTTTGTATCAGTTTTCCTTTATGGATATTTTTCAATTAGCAGGATGAGACACAGGCTATATAAGTATAATATTGGATGAAATATTTAATTGCTTTACATTCCTTTTTTCTGAAATATATTATGCAATAAATACAGTTTTGTAGTCTGTACAGTACTATTACCTTATTAGAACAAGTGTACTACTCAGTTTTAAGGTTTATTTAATATTCACACAACAAATTTACTTTATACACTGGTTACATATTATCTTGTCTATTCTCTAGGCCAACACCAATTCTCCCCAAATGAATGACTGTAGATAAAGTAATTAATATTAATTTATGTTTCTATATTTTTTATGTGCAGATTATTATATTTGGGATTCGTAATGGTGGACATTTTTATATGGGTTTTCTACAGTTTGATTATCATTTTTCCATGCTGGACGTTTTTCATGCACTTCATTTTTCAAGGTGGCATATTTTATTTTCATTTTTGAAGTTTTTCATGGTGGATGATTTTGTATTCGTTTTCCTTTATTGATATTTTTCAATTAGTAGGATGAGGCATAGGCTGTAGAAGGATAATTCTGGATGATTTTGATGCTCAATGTTTTTCTAAAAATTGATTCCCTTTGGTTATTCATTCTGGATGTCGTTATATGCTGGATGTTTTGTTTCTTGTGATGTTTTTCATATTTTTTGGATGGTTTTCATGATAGGAATTACTCATTTAATGACATTTTTTTCTCTTCTATTAATGATTAAATTCTCAACTGTATTTTTGTAGGACTATGAGTTTACTATATGAAAATATCAGACCTTAAAAAATTCAACAAACAGGACAGTCTTCCAGCCTGTTTACATGCAGGTTTCTTATAGTATTACAAGCACTTTTCTGTTACATCCAGTCTTACTGACTCTAAATGTGTTCATATGTGTGCAGGGTTTCATTTCATATTATTTGGAGCACATAAATGATATCTTCCCTCAAAACTGATTGGTATGTGATCTGGAAGTTATATGAATACATGTAGTTGACTAACTAAGTTAGATGTTGCATATGCTGATTGTTTTTTGCAGACTCACTTTCTATAATTCTTTAAAGTTCTGTTAGATATATTATTAGCTATATTTTTATTTACTTTTGATGACCTAACATTTAGTTGATTTCCATGAACATTTATTTGAAACCATTTTGAGTTTATTCATTCAAGCCTCCTACCAATTTACATATTCACAAGAAGATATCAAATATATAAATGAGCCGCATGTGGTCGTCGAGGTGGATGATGACATCAAGAAGCTCATTTGTGAGATTGAGCTACCATGTGACATGCTTGACATTGAGTGATACTTGCTGAAGAATGGGATAAACTCTGCCAGCAAGACTGCCAGGAGGTGGGCCTCTGTGCAGCTCCCTGGCATTCCAATCCTACCGAAGCTGAACCTGCTTCATAAATTTATTTCTATGAAAATTGGTATGTTTTATCAATTTTGATCACAACATTGTTTCTACATTATGTTTTCTCTTGTGAAACTATTTTCCTGCTGTATTACATGATTTCTGTGTGCCAAATTTATTAAATACCATTAAAAATTCATTATAATGAATTTAAATAGGGGCTATATTTAGGAAGACTTGTTAATATATTTATTTTATAGGGTTTTGATATAATCATGTGCAGTTCTATTATAGGATATAATTGTGTTTTAAATTATTATTTTTCAGTTTTTCATTATTGCAGTGCATATTAAGGGGGTGAATATCGGGAAAAGCTGGTGAGAATTCTTAATGGACATTGTATTGACTTCACTAAAGTTGATGTTCATGGGGAACTAGAATCATCCCTCAATAGTGTATATCAGACATTGCTCATTTAATGTGAAGGTTTATCTAAAAACACTCAATAAAGTGTTATTTAACTATTTAATAACATTTCTTTATGTTTTTTGGGCATGAAAAACAGATGGACAACACCTCATGCACCTGTTGAAGATCGAATCATATTATTGTTGGAAGTTAAACAAATATCCAGGTTCCTTTTTCTTTTTTGTTTTCAATGTATATGAAGGTTTCATCCTTCCTCTTTAAAGTGTATGCGAGACATTTCACATTTAATGTGCAGTTTTATATAGAATACATTTAATGTGCATGTTTCAGGTCACAAGTTATCCAAGATGTGCTTTAGTGATCTTTGTAATGGAAATTTCAGAGACTATTTAGGTAAATATCGCATTGGTTTGTTCACTCCATTACTATTTTTGTGTTAATTAATTTCTTATTTACAGATAATAGAACATATGTACTGTACCCCCCACTCACATGCAAGTCACCATCTTATATTCAGTACATAGACATCATTTTTTTCTTTATCCATTGAAGATAAGATATCTTCTATCACTTTTATATTCATTAATTCTTGGCTCCATTTTAACGAATGTAGGGACATTATATGTAACGCCCCAACCCTAGTTACCCAGAGTCGGTGCATTATTACATAACATTGGCATGATCACAAGAAAGATCAAATCTTGAATGACCGATTGGTTTAGTAGCCTTGGAAACACTAGATATATTCATAAGTCTTACATTACATCATAAAATGAAAAACTACTACAACAACATTTTGTATCCATAAACCACACTCATATCCCCACATAATATCCCTGCAGGTCATTCATAATTTACTTCTTCACTTCCTGGGAAAAATAAAACATAGAAAAGGGGTGAGCTCAAATGCCCAGTAAGGATAACAATATAGCGGAACATTCAAAATAAGCATAAACATTTAAGGCAATGCATTACTAAAACAAAAGCCTTTTAAACTTGAACTTCAACATAGTATGGCCAAAGAAAAATGAAATAATTCCATTTACTTGTTCACATGGATATTCTAATAATCGAATAATCACATGCAATATCAATAACCACTTTCATAATGTTGGAATGCAATATGCTGAACTTTAATTTCTTTGTCAAGGCCTCGTCCCAAGACCTAGGGGCTAACCGTAACCGGAACCCAACCCGGAGTGCCTCTAATAACCAGACACCAACCCGGAGTGCCTCTAATAACCGGACACCAACCCGGAGTTCCTCTAATAACCAGAGACCAAACCGGAGTTTCTCTAATAACCAGAGACCAAACCGGAGGGCTTACTTTTACCGGTCCCCAACCCGGAGCATACTTGTCTAACACATTCATCTGAATGAAAGGTTGAAATATAACATACACATTCAGATTAAAAATAACTTATAAAATGTCAATACTTTAAAAAAACCATGAGTTACATAAGAATAGCTTATCCACAGTCAAAAATATCACAAAAACTTCAATAAAATAAGGATGTTTTTTATCATAATAAATCAACTTCAAATAATCTTCAAAGCCATCAAAGGATGTTGACATAGATGAAATCAAAACTATTTTAGAGAAATATCTCATTTATTTGAAATCATTTTAAAAGTAACATAATTATAAAATAATACATTCAATTTGAAAATATTCTTATAAGCTTGTATGGGAAGCTTTGAGAATTTTATAACGGTGTTAAATAGCCGCACCCGCCGTATAAGTTAAAAATAACATTCTTACCTTAAATTTGTCGAAAAGGTTAAAAGTGCCTTGTTTGGAAAACGACAGAAAGATTCCTTTCGAAACACATAAGGGTATAAATGACTTTAACCCATATTCTTGTAAATAGTTAAAAAATTTTGAAATTCATTTTTAAGAAACATGGATGTGGATGATAAGGAGATCCAGTAGATTATTACGTATAAACAACCTCGGATAATGAAGAGATTGTGAAATAACCCTTACCAATTTGGTAACTTATGAAACATACAACCCATGAAAGAGGTTTCATATAATGAATATGTAAATACACATAAATTAGAGTGTATTACACAAAGAATATAATTATGGGTAGCACATACCCCACACAAAAGGTGATGGTGGCAATATGGCATGAATCTCACGGAAATAAGGAGTGAGATGAAATCCCCTTACCACGTTGTAATAAACTGAGTCGTATGACCAAAAGTTAATAACCACCAAATTATTTACAGAATAACATTAATATAAAGATAATCATGATTATATATATCAAATGTCAGTACACAATACACCACATTCAGTAATTTAGTGGCGAACAATGAAAATCTCACGGAATTGAAACTGAGATAAGAAAATCCCTTACCTTGCACTTTTCCTTGGTTGAGGTAGGTTAACCACCTGTATAATGGTGAAATAATTATTATTAAATTATAAAAGAATCATATACATTAATATGATATCATATATGATCTTTTAATATTGATTTGATAATAATATCTTAGTATTATCGTTGTTTCGGGTGTTAACTTACTTGTTTTCTTTTATATGTTTTGTTACGTAAGCCATGTTTGTAATGGATAGGTTGTATATTATTCATATCCATAATGATATCAAGTCCTTAAACATCATTTTTAAATCATCAAATGATAATTATACTTGAATGGATACGATGGAGAATGAATCTCATCGCGTTCGTGGAGACGGTAGTCCTTACGTACACATGAGCGACAATATCCTTATTTTGAAATAATATATAAATGGTTGTTATATAATATATACAGAATCATTAACATGTTATATTTATTATTTACATGAGTTACATATCATTATTATACCCATCCAAATAATATTATATTGAATAACTATTACCCCACGACGTGGAGACGGTAAGTCGTACGTACGCACGTATGGTGACATGTTATTCAAAGGGTGGATAGAATACTAAATATGGTTGTACCATATTTATAATAACATCACAGTATATATATGATACTGGAGTTATTATTTTAGAATGGTAATAACAAAGGAAGAAGAAGTGGAAGAAGAAAGGAACTTGGAAAAGGGTGGTGAAATCATTACCTCTTCTTCGGGTTCATCCTTTTGATTTGATCAAAAGGGCTCCATAGGTTGGCTTTATGATCAAAATAAGGCCTCTAGGTTGTAGTGAGGGAAGTTGGGAGGGTATTTGGGCAGAGTTTTGCCGAACCAAAAGGTTTTGAAGGTGTGAAGAAATGAGAAGGAGGAGTTCCCTTTTATAAGAGGGGTGAGGGGCACCTTTGGAAAAGCTAGAAATATTAATTTATAATAAATTTATATTCGGTTTATAATGGCTCCAAAGTTGATTATTTAAATGTTAAGGTGGGTATAGGTCGAAAACAACTCAACCAATAGAATTTATACCGGTTTGGGTACTTATATTAACCTTATCTTTAGTATTATCTTTAAGTTAATTAGTTTCACTTTTACAATATATCTTTGTATTTTTATATAATATGGTTAAAAAACTTACTATATACATCCGAGAGACCCCCAAATGGTCCATTAATGATGAACCTATCATGATATAAGTATTTTGGTCTAACCTTAGATTTTTATGAATTTAATATCAATTAATAATATAATGTTTGTTTTAAGAACTCTTTTATGTCAATTTTGACACTATTCAATAGTTCATTTTTTTGAAACTCATAAAAGATTTATTACTTCGAAAAAAGTCAATTAAATCAATCCTAATATATCATATCATCCTAAAAAAATTAGTTTAATTCATTAAAATTTTCATATTTTATTTATTTGGATATTTATAATATCAATTATTTTGATTTTTCACTATTATAGTAATTACTACATCATCATTGTGTCATAAATAAACAAAATTATTTAATGTCTAAAAATTATAAATAAAATATAATTATGTAGAAAATATTTTTATCTTTCTAATGAATATTTATAATCTATAATCCAACATATATAACCCTATGTGAATTTTTTTTCAAAAAGATATATGCTTGTGTCATTTTTGTATTCATTTTAACTTAATTAAAATAAAGTGTCCCTATCACCTACAAGTGGCACCATGGGATCCCAAAATCGACCCAAAGATGCCTATGGTCGAACCTGTATCAACCAATAAGGCTAGGACACGTTTTAGGGTAATTTAGTATTATTATAATATTATTGTTTTAACCCTTATTTACCGGATTTACCCTTAACCATGGTAAATAAAATATTTACCGCAGTAATTATTCAAAATGTCTAAAAATAAAAGTTACCTATTTACACAATTTGAACATACTGATTCAAAATATGGAATCCATTTTTCTAAATTCAAAACACAGAAGTGGCAGAAATTAATTTAAAATTAATTCCCGCTGTCAAAACAAAAATTGTGTTTTTAAGATATAATAACTATCAAAAGATTGACACTTGTTTATGTTCGGTTTAATTGTAAAATTTGGTCCAATTAACAAAATTATATTAACTGGTAAAAATATATTATAAATATACTTTAAAACCACTCAAATTCATAATTTATCACTATTAATTATTTTGATTAAAAAATTTTTTTTAATTAAAATTTAGTAATTTTCACTATTCATCAAAATATTAATGTTATCCGAAAAGTACCAAAATTTCACCTTAGGCTAAATTCGATATTCCGAATCCAAAAATGAAGCCCATTTTGAAATATAAAATATATATAATTTCAAAAATTAGGTATTACTATTCATAACGGCTAGTTTGATTGGTTATGGTGTGTTAGAACTCGGTGTTGTGTACAACACACGCTATCACATTATTCAAAGAGAAAAGTACCGTAGAAGATTGGGATGTTTCATTTTAAATTTTTGATGTCCCCATTTAGTCAAAAAGTTTAAAATATTTTATTTATAAAGGTTTCACTATTAAAAGTTGATAAAAGTGCAATACTGAAAATGAATTGGTTCTTACATTATGTCTAAGAAACTCGTAATATGGATTCTAAAATTATAAGGATATATTAGTTTAAAATTTATTTATTAATATTCATAACCTTTTTTGAATGGCTTTTTTGGTAAGTCATGGTGCGATTGAACTCGGTGTTGCATGTAGTGCAAGTTATTGAATTATTTTGAAGAAATAACACACTATGAAATCTTGGGGTGTTACATTCTCCCCTCCTTCAATAAATTGCGTCCTCGCAATTTGAAATTGTTCTTAGAAAATAAAAGGATGAAAATAGAAAATATATTTGTAGGAAAACCCACATAGGAAATTGGGTTACTAAAATTTAGTCTTAATATGAGGAAAAGAGAAATGAAAGGGTCACCACCAAATTATGATCTCGATTAGGAGAACATTGGTGGTAATTAGAGACATATAATTGGAGAAAAAAAATAAATATTTATAGGTAGTGATTGAGGTCATCAATCACAAACAAGTATAAAATTGAGGTCCTTAAACTCATCAATATATGATGATTTGAAATACCATCGGTTCAACAAAACATAGGGTATTAGGATAACACATTTTTTATGTTTCAAAATATCTTAGTTGAAATCCCACATCGAAAAATGAATTAATGAGGCCTCTATTTAAAATAAAGAGTGGAAAGTATGAAGATTACCGAAAATAACACATACTAGGGTTCCATGTAGGAAAATATGGATATGGAATAAAAATCTAACCATCAATTATCTGATGGAGAGTGGTAGAGAACATGTCTATGAAAAGGCCAACAATCCCAAAGCCATAAATTAGTGATGATTTAAGGTACCATCTAGGACAACATTTTTGTTCTAAGTTCCTTTTCTTAATGTTGAGGAATTTATTTATGAGATTTCATAAGATCATAAGGAGATATACTTACTTTATAATTAGAGTTTTATTCATTAATAAATTTCTACCACAAACTCATCATTCACTCTAAAAGATAATAAAACGTAAAAAATTCTATTTACATTATTCGTATAGGGTTCCAAAATAAATGAATTTATAATTCATCTACAATATATTTTAATAAAAACTACATTATTTAATCCAGGACATCTCGTGGGCCAGTGGTAGGTGATACACCCTTGTCGCCCTTCGGTTGCGGGTTCAAGTATCGCAGCCTTGCCGGACACGACCGGTTGCCGCCCGACCTCCAGGTTGTCCTTTTATGGCAATCCAAAATAATCCAAACTAGAACTATCCAAAATACTTCTGTCCAAACTCACAGTCCAACATTTATAAGGAAGGTAAACATAATGTAGATCCTTTTTACCCCGTAATAGCATATGAATACCTTCATCATGTATTCTTTTAATACACTGAAACATCCTGAATTACCATATTCCTTGATTACATTCATGCTCCCTTATTCCATATAGAATGCTGGATATGCTTCATCAATCCAAAAATGTTTTAAACCCCAACAATGATGGAATATACAAATCATTAATCAGTTCCAAGGTAGTCATGAATATCCAATATAATTTATCCAAAACAATCATGTATTATTCCAAAATCACTACCTCGGTATCAGAACTATATTATGGTTTATCAATCTCTCAACCATATATTTTCCAAAAATTTATCCTGCTATTGAGTCACTTTTCTTTGTTCCACACAATCTGAAGTCCTTAATGAAATAGTACTGCAGTACAATCCTTATATACTCCATAATTATTATAACAAGTACATTGTTGATACAACAATCAATTGACATAATCAACATAAGAACTCTAATCATTCCTCTTCATCTGTGGTAGTATCATAACTTGATTATTATCCAATAGCATCATTTGCGGCATAGTCTGATGACTGGGACATAGGTTTGTGTAGTGTCCAAACTCCTTGCAAATGAAGCATTATACATTTGAAACCATTTTCTTACCCTTGCAGTCACATACTTTGTGCCCTTTTCCTCCACACTTATAACAAACTCTCATTCCTTTTAGGCAAGTTCCAGGGTGTTTCTTTCCACAGTTATTACATATAGGAAAATTCTTCTTTTCCCTCTTCCCTTTATCCATCTTTCTCTCTTCCATCCTTTTCTTCTCTGGCTTCCCTTCAAAGCCATAGGACTCAGTAAACTCTTTACTTATCTTATCAACACATGATATTATTTCTTCATATGATGATAATACATGCGAGACTATTTCCCTTGTAAATTCTGTCTTAAGACCATAAAATATATGATCCTTCTTTCTCTTTGTATTATGTGCATTGCTAGAGTTCTCATTCCTTCTACTGGGCACCATTTCTAAACAATGGAATACATTAGATTAGTTTATGAATAACAATACCTAATCCCAAACTTTTAAAACACATAACATAAATTAAATAGTTTATGGATATAATCCATAATCATAAAAATGTCTCCTTTGAGGAAGTATATACTCATATACCCTTCATAATGATTTGTAAAGAAAATGAGAGTTATCCTAAGCATATCCCTCGGGAGTGTCGTAACCAAGAGTGCAGCAAGGCCCGTTGTCGTGCACCAGTTCCCGTTCGAGTCTAGCTCAAAGCGGTGTTTTCGGGTTTTACCCCTAGGTACATCTGTGCCAGAGCCGCCTCTACCTGCTCGTATCCAGACAGGGATGTATTCTCGAGAAAACTCACAAAATCTCTACAATACCGAAATTCTAGGAAGTTCTTCTATACTAATCCGCAAATTTCATCTTAGGTCTATGTTCTCTAATCAAAGTTTATCTAAATCTATCTTCCAAGGTTTGTACTAAACTTCCTCTGATACCAACTGTAACGCCCCGACCCGAGTTACCCAGAGTTGGTGCATTATTACATAACATTGGCATGATCACAAGAAAGATCAAATCTCGAAAGACCGATTGGTTTAGTAGCCTTGGAAACACTATATATATTCATAAGTCTTACATTACATCATAAAATGAAAAACTACTACAACAACATGTTGTCTCCATAAACCACACTCATATCCCCACATAATATCCCTGCAGGTCATTCATAATTTACTTCTTCAATTCATGGAAAAAATAAAACATAGAAAAGGGGTGAGCTCAAATGCCCAGTAAGGATAACAATATAGCAGAACATTCAAAATAAGCATAAACATTTAAGGCAATGCATTACTAAAACAAAAGCCTTTTAAACTTTATCTTCAACATAGTATGGCCAAAGTAAAATGAAATAATTCCATTTACTTGTTCACATGGATATTCTACTAATCGAATAATCACATGCAATATCAATAACCACTTTCATAATGTTGGAATGCAATATTTTGAACTTTAATTTCTCTGTCAAGGCCTCGTCCCAAGACCTAGGGGCTAACTGTAACCGGAACCCAACCCGGAGTGCCTCTAATAACCGGACACCAACCCGGAGTGCCTCTAATTACCGGACATCAGCCCGGAGTTCCTCTAATAACCTGAGACCAAACCAGAGTTCCTCTAATAACCGGAGACCAAACCGGAGGGCTTACTTTTACCAGTCCCCAACCAGGAGTATACATGTCTAACACATTCATCTGAATGAAAGGTGGAAATATAACATACACATTCGGATTAAAAATAACTTATGAAATGTCAATACTTTAAAAAAACCATGAGTGAAATAATAATAGCTTATCCACAGTCAAAAATATCACAAAACCTTTAATAAAATAAGGATTTTTTGTATCATAATAAATCAACTTCAAATAATCTTCAAAGCCATCAAAGGATTTTGACATAGATGAAATCAAAACTATTTTAGAGAAATATCTCTTTTATTTGAAATCATTTTAAAAGTAACATAATAATAAAATAATACATTCAATTTGAAAATATTCTTAAAAGCTTGTAAGGGAAGCTTTGACGATTTTATAATGGCAGTAAATAGTCGCACCTGCCGTATAAGTTAAAAATAACATTCTTACCTTAAATTTGTCGAAAAGGTTAAAAGTGCCTTGTTTGGAAAATGACGGAAAGATTCCTTTCGAAACACATAAGGGTATAAATGAATTTAACCCATATTCTTGTAAATAGTAAAAATGTTTTGAAATTCATTTTTAAGAAACATGGATGTGGATGATAAAGAGATCCCAGTAGATTATTACGTATAAACAACCTCGGATAATGAT
Source organism: Viscum album (assembly GCA_963277665.1). Lineage (NCBI taxonomy): Eukaryota > Viridiplantae > Streptophyta > Magnoliopsida > Santalales > Viscaceae > Viscum > Viscum album. The sequence goes on along the minus strand of OY728132.1, from coordinate 863,591,445 downwards.
GAGATTGTGAAATAACCCTTACCAATTTGGTAACTTATGAAACATACAACCCATGAAAGAGGTATCATACAATGAATATGTAAATACACATAAATTAGAGTGTATTACACAAAGAATATAATTATGTGCAGTACATACACCACACAAAAGGTGATGGTGGAAATATGGCACGAATCTCACGAAAATAAGGAGTGAGATGAAAACCCCTTACCACGTTGTAATAAACTGATTCGTATGACCAAAAGTTAATAACCACCAAATGATTTACAGAATAACATGAATATAAATATTATCATGATTATATATATCAAATGGCAGTACACAATACACCACTTTCAATAATTTAGTGGCGAACAATGGAAATCTCACGGAATTGAAAGTGAGATAAGAAAATCCCTTACCTTGCACTTTTCCTTGGTTGAGGTAGTTTAACCTCCTGTATAATGGTGAAATAATTGTTATTAAATTATACAAGAATCATATACATTAATATGATATCATATATGATCTTTTAATATTGATTTGATAATAATATCTTAGTATTATCGTTGTTTCGGGTGTTAACTTACTTGTTTTCTTTTATATGTTTTGTTACGTAAGCCATGTTTGTAATGGATAGGTTGTATATTATTCATATCCAGAATGATATCAAGTCCTTAAACATCATTTTTAAATCATCAAATGATAATTATACTTGAATGGATACGATGGAGAATGAATCTCATCGCGTTCGTGGAGACGGTAGTCCGTACGTACGCACGAGCGACAATATAATTCTTTTGAAATAATATATAAATGGTTGTTATATCATATATACGGAATCATTAACATGTTATATTTATTATTTACATGAGTTAGATATCATTATTATACCCATCCAAATAATAATATATTGAATAACTATTACACCACGACGTGGAGACGGTAAGCCGTACGTACGCATGTAAGGTGACATGTTATTCAAAGGGTGGATAGAATACTGAATATGGTTGTACCATATTTATAATAACATCACAGTATATATATGATACTGGAGTTATTATTTTATAATGGTAATTACAAAGGAAGAAGAAGTGGAAGAAAAAAGGAACTTGGAAAACGGTGGTGAAATCATTACCTCTTCTTCGGGTTCTTCCTTTTGATTTGATCAAAAGGGCTCCTTAGGTTGGCTTTCTGATCAAACTAAGGACTCTAGGTTGTAGTGAGGGAAGTTGGGAGGGTATTTGGGCAGAGTTTGGCCGAACCAAAAGGTTTTTAAGGTGTGAAGAAATGAGAAGGAGGAGTGCCCTTTTATAAGAGGGGTCAGGGGCACCTTTGGAAAAGCTATAAATATTAATTTATAATAAATTCATATTCGGTTTCTAATGGCTCCAAAGTTGATTATTTAAATGTTAAGGTGGGGATAGTTCGAAAACAACTCAACCAATAGAATTTAGACAGGTTTGGGTACTTATATTAACCTTATCTTTAAGTATTAACTTTAAGTTAATTAGTTTCACTTTTACAATGTCTCTTTGTGTTTTTATATAATATGGTTAATAAACTTACTATATACATCCAAGCGACCCGCAAGTGGTCCATTAATGATGAAAATATCATGATATAAGTCTTTTGGCCGAACCATAGATTTTTAGTAATTTAATATCAATTAATAATATAATATTTGTTTAAGAACTCTTTTATGTCAATTTTGACACTATTCAATAGTTGATTTTTGTGAAACTCATAACAGATTGATTACTTCGAAAAAAGTAAATTAAATAAATCCTAATATATCATATTATCCTAAAATTTTAGTTTAATTCATTAAAAGTTTAATATTATATTTATTTGGGTATTTATAATATCAATTATTTTGATTTTTCACTATTATATTAATTACTGCATCATCATTGTGTCAAAAATAAATTAAATTATTTAATGTCTAAAAATTATAAATAAAATATAATTATGTAGAAAATCGTTTTATCTTTCTAATTAATATTTATAATCTAAAATATAACATATACAACCCTATGTAAAAAAAAATTTTCTAAAAGATATATGCTTGTGTCATTTTTGTATTCATTTTAACTTAATTAAAATAAAGTGTCCCTATCACCTACAAGTGGCACCATGGGTTCCCCATATCGACCCAAAGATGCCTATAGTCGAACATGTATCAACCAATAAGGCTAGGACACGTTTTAGGGTAATTTAGTATTATTATAATATTATTTTTTTAACACTTATTTACCGGATTTACCATTAACCATGCTAAATAAAATATTTACCGCAGTAATTATTCAAAATGTCTAAAAATAAAAGTTAATTATTTACACAATTTGAACATCCTGATTCCAAATATGGAATACATTTTTATAAATTCAAAACACAGAAGTGGCAGAAATTAATTTAAAATTAATTCCCGCTGTCAAAACAAAAATCGTGTTTTTAAGAGATAATAACTATCAAAAGATTGACACTTGTTTATGTTCGGTTTAATTGTAAAATTTGGTCCAATTACCAACTATATATTAAATGGTAAAAATATATTCTAAAAAAACTTTAAAACCACTCAAATTCTTAATTTATCACTATTAATTATTTTGATTAAAAAAGTTGTTTTTAATTAAAATTTAGTAATTTTCACTATTCATCAAAATATTAAAGTTATCCGAAAAGTACCAAAATTTCACCTTAGGATAAATTCGAAATTCCGAATCTAAAAATGAAGTCCATTTTGAAATATAAAATATATATAATTTCAAAAAGTAGGTATTACTATTCATAATGGCTAGTTTGATTGGTTATGGTGTGTTAGAACTCGGTGTTGCGTACAACACACGCTATCACATTATTCAAAGAGAAGCATACCCTAGAAGCTTGGGATGTTTCATTTTAAATTTTTTATGTCCCCATTTAGTCAAAAAGTTTAAAATATTGTATTTAAAAAGGTTTCACTATTAAAAGTTGATAAAAGTGCAATACTAAAAATGAATTGGTTCTTACATTATGTCTAAGAAATTCGTAAAATGGATTCTAAAATTATAAGGATATATTAGTTCAAAATTTAGTTAATACTATTCATAACCTCTTTTGAATGGCTTGTTTGGTAAGTCATGGTGTGATTGAACTCGGTGTTGCATGTAGTGCAAGTTATTTAATTATTTTGAAGAAATAACACACTATGAAATCTTGGGGTGTTACATTCTCCCCTCCTTCAATAAATTGCGTCCTCACAATTTGAAATTGTTCTTCGAAAATAAAAGGTTGAAAATAGGAAATATATTTGTGGGAAAACCCACATCGGAAATTGGGTTACTAAAATTTAGTCTTAATATGAGAAAAATAGAAATGAAAGGGTCACCACCAAATTATGATCTCGATTAGGAGAACATTGGTGGCAATTAGAGACATATAATTTGAGGAAAAACATAAATATTTATAGGTAGTGATTTAGTTCATCAATCACAAACAAGTCTAAAATTGAGGTCCTTAAACTCATCAATCTATGATGATTTGAAATACCATCGGTTCAACAAAACATAGGGTATTAGGATAACACATATTTGATGTTTCAAAATATCTTAGTTGAAATCCCACATCGAAAAATGAATTAATGAGGCCTCTATTTAAAATAAAGAGTGGAAAGTATGAAGATTACCGAAAATAACACATACTAGGGTTCCATGTAGGAAAATATGGATATGGAAGAAAAATCTAACCATCAATTATCTGATGGATAGTGGTAGATAACATGGCTATGAAAAGGCCAACAATCCCAAAGCCATAAATTAGTGATGATTTAAGGTACCATCTAGGACAACATTTTTGTTCTAAGTTCATTTTCTTAATGTTGTGGAATTTATTTATGAGATTTGCTAAGATCATAAGGAGATATACTTACTTTATAATTATAGTTTTATCCATTAATAAATTTCTACCACAAACTCATCTTTCACTCTAAAAGATAATAAAACGTAAAAAATTCTATTTACACTATTCGTATAGGGTTCCAAAATAAACGAATTTATAATTCATCTACAAGATCTTTTAATAAAAACTACATTATTTAATCTAGGACATCTCGTGGGCCAGTGGTAGGTGATACACCCTTGTCACCCTTCGGTTGCGGGTTCAAGTCTCCCAGCCTTGCCGGACGCGGAGGGTTGCCGCCCGACCTCCGGGTAGTCCTTTTATGGCAATCCAAAATAATCCAAACTAGAACTATACAAAATACTTCTGTCCAAACTCACAGTCCAACATTTATAAGGAAGGTAAACATAATGTAGATCCTTTTTACCCCGTAATAGCATATGAATACCTTCATCATGTATTCTTTTAATACATTGAAACATCCTGAATTACCATATTCCTTGATTACATTCATGCTCCCTTATTCCATATAGAATGCTGGATATACTTCATCAATCCAAAAATGTTTTAAACCCCAACAATGATGGAATATACACATCATTAATCAGTTCCAAGGTAGTCAAGAATATCCAATATAATTTATCCAAAACAATCATGTATTATTCCAAAATCACTACCTCCGTATCAGAACTATATTATGGTTTATCAATCTCTCAACCATATATTTTCCAAAAATTTATCCTGCTATTGAGTCACTTTTCTTTGTTCCACACAATCTCAAGTCCTTAATGAAATAGTACTGCAGTACAATCCTTATATACTCCATAATTTTTATAACAAGTATATTGTTGATACAACACTCAATTGACATAATCAACATAAGAACTCTAATCATTCATCTTCATCTGTGGTAGTATCATAACTTGATTATTATCCAATAGCATCATTTGCGGCATAGTCTGATGAATGGAACATAGGTTCGCGTAGTGTCCAAACTCCTTGCAAATTAAGCATTGTACATTTGAAACCATTTTCTTACCCTTTCAGTGACATACTTTGTGCCCTTTTCCTCCACACTTATAACAAACTCCCATTCCATTCAGGCAAGTTCCAGGGTGTTTCTTTCCATAGTTATTACATATGGGAAAGTTCTTCTTTTCCCTCTTCCCTTTATCCATCTTTCTCTCTTCCATCCTTTTCTTCTCTAGCTTCCCTTCAAAGCGATAGGACTTAGTAAACTCTTTACTTATCTTATCAACACATGATATTATTTCTTCATATGATGATAATACATGTGAGACTATTTCTATTGTAAATTCTGGCTTAAGACCATAAAATATATGATCCTTCTTTCTCTTTGTATTATGTGCATTGCTATATTTCTCATTCCTTCTACTGGGCGCCATTTCTAAACAATGGCATACATTAGATTAGTTTATGAATAACAATACCTAATCCCAAACTTGTAAAACACATAACATAAATTAAATAGTTTATGGATATAATCCATAATCATAAAAATGTCTCCTTTGAGGAAGTATATACTCATATACCCTTCATAATGATTTGTAAAGAAAATGAGAGTTATCCTAAGCATATCCCCCGGGAGTGTCGTAACCAAGAGTGCATCAAGGCCCGTTGTCATGCACCCGTTCCCGTTCGAGTCAAGCTCAAAGCGGTGTTTTTGGGTTTTACCCCTAGGTACATCTATGCCAGAGCCGCCTCTACCTGCTCGTATCAAGACAGGGATGTATTGCCTGGAAGACTCAGAAAATCTCTACAATACCAAAATTCTAGGAAGTTCTTCTATACTAATCTGCAAAGTTCATCTTAGGTCTATGTGCTCTAATCAGAGTTTATCTAAATCTAGCTTCCAAGGTTTTTACTAAACTTCCTCTGATACCAACTGTAATGCCCCGACCCTAGTTACCCAGAGTCGGTGCATTATTACATAACATTGGCATGATCACAAGAAAGATCAAATCTCGAAATAACGATTGGTTTAGTAGCCTTGGAAACACTAGATATATTCTTAAGTATTACATTACATCATAAAATGAAAAACTACTACAACAACATGTTGTCTCCATAAACCACACTCATATCCCCACATAATATCCCTGCAGGTCATTCATAATTTACTTCTTCACTTCCTGGGAAAAATAAAACATTGAAAAGGGGTGAGCTCAAATGCCCAGTAAGGATAACAATATAGCGGAACATTCAAAATAAGCATAAACATTTAAGGAAATGCATTACTAAAACAAAAGCCTTTTAAACATGAACTTAAACATAGTACGGCCAAAGTAAAATGAAATAATTCCATTTACATGTTCGCATGGATATTCTACTAATCGAATAATCACATGCAATATCAATAACCACTTTCATAATGTTCGAATGCAATATTATGAACTTTAATTTCTTTGTCAAGGCCTGGTCCCAAGACCTAGGGGCTAACTGTAACCGGAACCCAACCCGGAGTGCCTCTAATAACCGGACACCAACCCGGAGTGCCTCTAATAACCGGACACCAACCCGGAGTTCCTCTAATAACCGGAGACCAAACTGGAGTTCCTCTAATAACCGGAGACCAAACCGGAGGGCTTACTTTTACCGGTCCCCAACCCGGAGCATACTTGTCTAACACATTCATCTGAATGAAAGGTTGAAATATAACATAAACATTCGGATTAAAAATAACTTATGAAATGTCAATACTATAAAAAACCATGAGTGGCATAATAATAGCTTATCCACAGTAAAAAATATCACAAAACCTTCAATAAAATAAGGATGTTTTGTATCATAATAAATAAACTTCAAATAATCTTCAAATCCATCAAAGGATGTTGACATAGATGAAATCAAAACTATTTTAGAGAAATATATCATTTATTTGAAATCATTTTAAAAGTAACATAATTATAAAATAATACATTCAATTTGAAAATATTCTTATCATCTTGTAAGGGAAGCTTTGACGATTTTATAATGGCGGTAAATAGCTGCACCCGCCGTATAAGTTAAAAATAACATTCTTACCTTAAATTGGTCGAAAAGGTTAAAAGTGCCTTGTTTGGAAAATGATGGAAAGATTCCTTTCGAAACACATAAGGGTATAAATGACTTTAACCCATATTCTTGTAAATTGTAAAAAAAATTTGAAATTCATTTTTAAGAAACATGGATGTGGATGATAAAGAGATCCCAGTAGATTATTACGTATAAGCAACCTCAGATAATGAAGAGATTTTGAAATAACCCTTAACAATTTGGTAACTTATGAAACATACAACCCATGAAAGAGGTATCATACAATGAATATGTAAAAACACATAAATTAGAGTTTATTACAAAAAGAATATAATTATGGGCAGTACATACACCACACAAAAGATGATGGTAGCAATATGGCATGAATCTCACGGAAATAAGGAGTGAGATGAAAACCCCTTACCACGTTGTAATAAACTGAGTCGTATGACCAAAAGTTAATAAACACCAAATGATTTACAGAATAACATGAATATAAAGATAATCATGATTATATATATCAAATGGCAGTAAACAATACACCACTTTCAATAATTTAGTGGCGAACAATGGAAATCTCACGGAATTGAAAGTGAGATAAGAAAATCCCTTACCTTGCACTTTTCCTTGGTTGAGGTAGGTTAACCTCCTATATAATGGTGAAATAATTGTTATTAAATTATACAATAATCATATACATTAATATGATATCATATATGATATTTTAATATTGATTTGATAATAATATCTTAGTATTATCGTTGTTTCGGGTGTTAACTTACTTGTTTTCTTTTATATGTTTTGTTACATAAGCCATGTTTGTAATGGATAGGTTGTATATTATTCATATCCAGAATGATATCAAGTCCTTAAACATCATTTTTAAATCATCAAATGATAATTATACTTGAATGGATACGATGGAGAATGAATCTCATCGCGTTCGTGGAGACGGTAGTCTGTACGTACGCACGAGCGACAATATCATTCTTTTGAAATAATATATAAATGGTTGTTATATCATATATAAAGAATCATTAAAATGTTATATTTATTATTTACATGAGTTACATATCATTATTATACCCATCCAAATAATAATATATTGAATAACTATTACACCACGACGTGGAGACGGTAAGCTGTACGTACGCACGTATGGTGACATGTTATTCAAAGGGTGGATAGAATACTGAATATGGTTGTACCATATTTATAATAACATCACAGTATATATATGATACTGGAGTTATTATTTTATAATGGTAATAACAAAGGAAGAAGAAGTGGAAGAAGAAAGGAACTTGGAAAAGGGTGGTGAAATGATTACCTCTTCTTCGGGTTCTTCCTTTTGATTTGATCAAAAGGTCTCATTAGGATGGCTTTATGATCAATCTAAGGCCTCTAGGTTGTAGTGAGGGAATTTTGGAGGGTATTTGGGCAGATTTTGGCCGAACCAAAAGGTTTTGAAGGTGTGAAGAAATGAGAAGTAGGAGTGCCCTTTTATAAGAGGGGTGAGGGGCACCTTTGGAAAAGCTAGAAATATTAATTTATAATAAATTCATATTCGGTTTCTAATGGCTCCAAAGTTGATTATTTAAATTTTAAGGTGGGGATAGTTAGAAAACAACTCAACCAATAAAATTTAGAAAGGTTTGGGTACTTATATTAACCTTATCTTTAAGTATTATCTTTAAGTTAATTAGTTTCACTTTTACAATGTCTCTTTGTATTTTTATATAATATGGTTAATAAACTTACTATATACATCCAAGATACCCCTAAGTGGTCCATTAATGATGCACCTATCATGATATAAGTCTTTTGGCCGAACATGAGATTTTTAGAAATTTAATATCAATTAATAATATAATATTTATTTTAAGAACTCTTTTATGTCAATTTTGACACTATTCAATAGTTGATTTTTGTGAAACTCATAACAGATTTATTACTTATAAAAAAGTCAATTAAATCAATCCTAATATATCATATTATCCTAAAAAAATATTTTAATTCATTAAAAGTTTCATATTATATTTATTTGGGTATTTATAATATCAATTATTTTGATTTTTCACTATTATAGTAATTACAGCATCATCATTGTGTCATAAATAAATTAAATTATATAATGTCTAAAAATTATAAATAAAATATAATTATGTTGAAAATATTTTTATCTTTCTAATAAATATTTATAATCTAAAATCCAACATATATAACATTATTTAAAAAAAATTTCTAAAAGATATATACTTGTGTCATTTATGTATTCATTTTAACTTAATTAAAATAAAGTGTCCCTATCACCTACAAGTGGCACCATGGGGTCCCCAAATCGACCCAAAGATGCCTATGGTCGAACATGTATCAACCAATATGGCTAGGACACGTTTTAGGGTAATTTAGTATTATTATAATATTATTTGTTTAACCCTTATTTACCGGATTTACCCTTAACCATGGTAAATAAAATATTTACCGCAGTAATTATTCAAAATGTCTAAAAATAAAAGTTGCCTATTTACACAATTTGAACATCCTGATTCCAAATATGGAATACATTTTTCTAAATTCAAAACACAGAAGTGGCAGAAATTAATTTAAAATTAATTCCCGCTGTCAAAACAAAAATCGTGTTTTTATGAGATAATAACTATCAAAAGATTGACACTTGTTTATGTTCGGTTTAATTGTAAAATTTGGTCCAATTACCAAAATTATATTAAATGGTAAAAATATATTCTAAATATACTTTAAAACCACTCAAATTCATAATTTATCACTATTAATTATTTTGATTAAAAAAGTTGTTTTTAATTAAAATTTAGTAATTTTCACTATTCATCAAAATATTAAAGTTATCCGAAAAGTACCAAAATTTTACCTTAGGCTAAATTCGATATTCCGAATCCAAAAATGTTGTCCATTTTGAAATATAAAATATATATAATTTCAAAACATAGGTATTACTATTCATAACGGCTAGTTTGATTGGTTATGGTGTGTTAGAACTTGGTGTTGCGTACAACACACACTATCACATTATTCAAAGAGAAGCGTACCGTAGAAGCTTGGGATGTTTCATTTTAAATTTTTGATGTCCCCATTTTGTCAAAAAGTTTAAAATATTGTATTTAAAAATGTTTCACTGTTAAAATTTGATAAAATTGCAATACTGAAAATGAATTGGTTCTTACATTATGTCTAAGAAACTCGTAATATGGATTCTAAAATTATAAGGATATATTAGTTTAAAATTTAGTTAATACTATTCATAACCTCTTTTGAATGGCTTGTTTGTTAAGTCATGGTGCGATTGAACTCGGTGTTGCATGTAGTGAAAGTTATTGAATTATTTTGAAGAAATAACACACTATGAAATCTTGGGGTGTTACATTATACAGTTTTCAATGACAAAACATTTTTGGTAAACTTGAATTCCACACATCTAAGGAATTCCTATTACAATATATAATTGGAGAGCTCATTCCTACTGAATAAAGGATTCTTAAAAAGTATTTATACTAATGATGGATCAAAGAGGGTGAAATAAGTACTCAATTTTCAACATCATGAAGAAGGAGAGAAAGATCCAAAAATATATATTCAGCATTAAGGTGAATTAATATACTTTTAATGTTGAGGGGAGAATATCTCATTCCTTATATAAAGAATATTTGAAATTGTATCACTTTTTAATCAGCTTCCAATGCCTCATTGATGAAAGTCCTATTTTCATTTTATTTTTCGCGACATTTTCTCATATATAAACTTGAAATATCCAATGTAACTGCCTTAATGATGTCATGTAGTCGTGAAGTGATATAAAGTCCAATAGATATATGGTGGGAATGATCACATGATGATTCATCTAAAAGGTAACATCCCAATCACTTCATTTTTTTTATTATTTTATTCAAAACATAATGTACTTTCTGTATCTGCAGAATGTACCTGCTAGAAGTTTTTCAAGATGAAAACATCTTGAAAAAATAAATTATTAGTGTATAACATTATGTTGCTGAAAATCATCAACAAATTTATACAATAAAAATTATGCATCAATTACATAATTTTTTTAGTTGCTATTTAATTAAATCATTTTCACATCTCTTATTTATTATTACAACCATTTTATTATCATAGATTTATCTGTCACTTATTATTTCAGTTCATGCTTCTCTTTTTATTATGGGTTCAGTTGATTTTAGAAATTTTCAAGTTGTTTTTGTTACTTTTTTGCTACATGAATATTTACTTATGATCATTGAGGTGAATTACTACATGAAGCATCTCATATGTGAGACCAGAATCATCTTCAGTACTGGGGAACCTGGATATGTTCTGGGAACCTGAAACCTGGAAATTTTCTTGGAACAAGGACTTGTTCTGAGAACCTACATCAAGAAGCACATATGTTGGTTACTTTTTCCTTCACCATCTGCTGCACGGAAACCTGGTTATGTTCTAAGACCATAATCATCATCAGTGCTGGGGAACTGAAGTGCTGAATTTCCTTGCTGGACTTATAATGCACCACCATCTAGAGCTATACATGCAGAGAAATGTTTTATTTAATTCCATTTCCATCACCACGATATCATACCGTTTTCTTGTATCAATTATCCTCATGTGTCTGTTATATGTTTTCATATTTTAAAGGTTCAACTCAGGTAGTGCATAATTACTACGCTGACAGTCGATGTGAGAGATCAAAATCATTGCCAGGTGGTGAAGAAAATTATAATGAAAATACCAGTAATCCTCTAAGAGGTTAGTTTTTTTGTAATTTAACTCTGTCTCCCTAAATTCTTTGTAATTATTATTTTTTTAATTTTTCTGATTCATGGTTCAAGTTTCTATAACTTGATATCTGAACATTGTTGAATTTAATCCCTCCAGTTCATTGAATTTTTGAAATTGGGTGTTAAAAACCGGAATCAATGAATGGGTTTTCTTTTGTCCACTAGAACATCTTCATTTCAGTTAATAATATTGTTTTTGATTTCATACATGAAAAAGGTCCGGAAAAATTTTATCTTCATCATGTTTTAGTAGGTATCCTCATTTAATTTTCTTTTTGATGTTTTAAAGCCAAAAAATATTTTCCATTTTAATTTATTTTCATTCCTGTAGTTATTTTAGTAGTTGATAAAATTTTATTTCTGTTTTCTGGGAAGGAAAATAACTGGATAGCGCTCTACCCACCTATTGAAGATCGAATCATATTGTTGTTGGAAGCATAACCAAATATCCAGGTTGGTGTTTTTAATTTTTTTTCAACAATTTTAATGTTTTCAACCTTCCTCAATACAGTGTGTGAGAGAAATTTTTCCTTTAATGTGTAGATGTCTCAACAGACATTTAATGGGTAGTCTTCAGGTCACTATTATCCAAGATGTAATTTAGTACTCTTTGTAATGGAAAATTCTGAGACTGTTCCGGTAAATATCTCTTTGCTTGGTACAGTCCAATACTATTGTTGTTCTAATTTATAAAACTAATTGAAAACGTCTTATTTCACTTGACATTTATAATAATTGCTCTCATACAATTTTATTTTCTGAATTTCTAATTTAAGATGTGTGGTTTTACCATTTATTTCAAATATTTTATTCTGAATAAGGTTAACATGAAGATGGAAGATGGGGTGTGGTGTCTATATGGTCAGGAGTGGGCAGTCGCAAGCAACAACCACAAGTAAGTAGTATGGAAGCGTACCAAAATCTCATATACTCCAACAACTAGAGGTTAATGATGCTTTTGGGTTTCAGTCGGAATATGGTTCATCTTTTTATCAGATCTGTTTGTCAACTACTTGAATGATGTATTCATATTCTATGTCCTCCTATTCCATTATCAGACAACATTACATTCTAATTATGATTTATTCAACATATTTTTTCTTCTTAACGTTTCTAAATATTAATCTCATATTAGAAGAAAAACTATTAATTGAATACGTTGTGCAATAACACGGGCGAGTAGTAGTTTAACTAATTAATGGACTTGATTAATTAATTTATAAATTAATTAATGAATGGGATTTTTTGAGGTGATATACATGGAATATTACACCAATTGTATTTGTATGTGAAAGGGATATTTGGGTTCTTGACATGAAATTCTACACTCATGATATATATATATATATTTGTATGTTTGATAAACGTGTTGTGAGATAGTGATTGAAGCTCAAAATACACATATGGGGATAGACATGACATTCTATGTAGAGACCCAAAGCTTGAGGTACATAGACATTACATTACTCTTCTGGAATACATAATACATAACAAAAACAGACACCAAAGGACCATAATAGTTTAGTGACTTTGGAAACTCAGAATTTAATCTTCTAATCTTGGTGAAAGATCTTCAACATCTCCCATAAAGATCTTCCCTTTTTTTTCTTACCTAAAATCGTTCTTCATATCCTGGGGAAAAGAAACCATATAAAGGGTGAGCACAAATGATCAGTAAGGGTAAGGATAGAGAAAATAAAACAAACCATATACATTTGAACTTCAAAACATGAACAAAAAGTTTACACATCAAAATCTTGAGTTGTGAAATAAATCTTGGTAGTACGTATGGAATTGATCATAAAGAAACATTAATCTTGATAAAATCGCATGGGAATAAAACATGTAATTGTGGATACCATTAATCACATGATATGATTTCTATAGTATCCAAGGCATTGCTGCCAAGATAATCTTAGTAGAAAAAGTCCCTTTCTGAATCGAGTTCACTCCTCGTCCCAGTCCTGTATCACTAAACCGGATTAACTTATCGTTCTAGAAATCTGTATATCACAAGATATAAATCTTTACCCAATTCATTGGAGGGAGATATAGGTCTCACCCAAATCATAATGAAAACATTCTTACTTGTTCTACAAAATAAACAAAAATCATTCATCATAACCCAAAGAATAAAATGGGTTTCATAAACTTTATCCCATCATCACATAATCCATATAAAACAAATGGATATCATTTCATCATTAGAAAAGTGAACCCATGTAAATCATAGAGACATTATACTTGAAACAAACACGTATGAAATAATGTCATCTTAGATGGAAAATAGTATTGATAAAACACTTGAAATGAATTCTTGAGGAAAATATCCTTTCTTCTTCAAAATCATTTTCTTTTCACAAAATGACACACAATTTTAAAAGAAAAGGATTTTATAGAAAATAACCATTAATATTTTTCAAGGAATCTTCTTTTAAATAATTCGTTATGAAACCGTAAAAATCCATTCATGCTGTATAAGTTAAAAAACATTCTCCTCGTACTTTGGTCGGAAAAGTCAAAAAGTTCCTCACATGGTAAACAAAAGAACGATTTCTACCATAACACAATGTAAAAGTCAAAGATGGGTATACATGACATTAAATATACATGGAAGAATATTAAAAACTTTATGAAAAAAATTTTATGGGCATTGATGAAAAATATAACCCCAATAAATACTTATGTATAAGAAATCTCGGATAAAAATTAGATTTGAAAAATTATCCCTTACCTTATGTCCAATTTCTTCCATATGTGTCTGATACTCTTGTATAGTGGGTTTAAACATATTATTAACTTTCAACAAAACCATAATAATATTTATGATATCATATATGATTCACTTACGAATTTATATTACCCGTTCTTTTGTAAATTCCATGTTAAAGCAGCGTTTTGGGTAAAATCGTTTCATTTATCGTCCGTGTTTTGACATAAATTATAAATATGATTACTTAGATCAAGATTACTTAATTACATAATATAAAACATGATTTATATATAATATATATTCATAATATACAAATATATAATAGATCGATAAATGGATTGAAATACACCGTTCATGGATATGGTAGGCTGTACGTACGCATGAACGATGTTTTCGTTTCCTTATTGAATTGAATGAAATTAAGTAGATGACATAAATATATATATAAATGAATCCAGTAGAATTATTATGTCCTATATTTCATGATTACTTACTATATATACTTTATAATCATTCTTGGATTTTTAACATGGAAAATGAATCTCATCGCGTCGTGGAGACGGTAATCCATACATACACAGGAGCGATGATATCATTCCAATGTTTATTGAATGGAATCGGAGTGTATTATATAATATCATAGAATTAGAATTATGTTATAATAATCATATATAGTTATTATTTACACCATTATACCCATCCAAGTAAGGTGGTGGTGGAAAAACCTATTACACCACGGCGTGGAGACGGTATTCTGTACGTACGCACGCGCGGTGAATTCATTTTCCATAGGATGGATAGAAGGTGAAATGGGGTTTGTTAATATTTATAATAACTTATCAGTATATAAGTAATACTGATGTTATTACTTTATAATGAAAAAACTAAAGAAGAAGAAGTTGAAGAAGAAAGAAACATCAAAGAATCGTTAGAAGAGATTACCTCTTCTTCGACGCACCTCCTTTAAACTTCTTCTTATGGAACTAGAGTTGTTCTTTTGAGAAGACCAGAACCTCTATGATATAACTATAAAGGTTTAGAGGAGTAATTGGAAGTGGTTGGCCATGATTCATGGCTCAAAAGGGAATGAAGAGAAGAGGGAAGTGGTGCCCTTTTTATAGGAGAGGGGCACCTTAGGAAAACTAAAAATATAATTTTATAATAAAGTCATATTCGGTTTTAAATAACTCAAAAATAATTTATTTCTAAGATAAGGTGTGGATGGGTCGAAATCCTCTAAATAAATAGGTTTTATACAATTTTAGGTTACTATTTTATCCTTATCATTTAGATTTAACTCTATGTTAAATAATTTAACTTTTACTGTGTCTTTTTTTTCTTACACTATATGGATAATAAACTAACTATAACAAGCCAAAAGAACCCCTAGTGGTTCATTATTAATATATATATCCCTATCTATGTCATTTGGACAAACCTTAGATTTTTAGTAATAAAATACCAATTAATAATATTATAATGTTTTTAAAAACTATTTTATGTCAATTTTGACAGTATTTGGTACTTGATTTTTTTGAAAATAATAAAAGCATGATTTGTTCGAAAACACCTAATTAAATAAATACTAATATGTAATATTAACCTATAAAATTCTTTTAATTCATAAAAACTCTCAAATTACATTTATTTGGGTATTTATAACATCAACTATGTTAATATT
Source organism: Viscum album (assembly GCA_963277665.1). Taxonomy (NCBI): domain Eukaryota; kingdom Viridiplantae; phylum Streptophyta; class Magnoliopsida; order Santalales; family Viscaceae; genus Viscum; species Viscum album. Next base: position 863,575,346 of record OY728132.1, on the reverse strand, counting down.
TCATTAATAAGGTAATTACTGCATCATCATTATGTCAAACATAAATTAAATTATTTAATGTCTAAAAATTATAAATAAATTACCATTAGGTTGGATATATTCTTATCTTCATAATGAATATTTATATTAGAATTTATCTTATGTATAACCCCACATTAATATGTTTTTATTTATTAAACATTGATTTTAACTATTTTAACACCTCTTTAAATAAAATAATAATAAGTATCCCAATCTAATCCAAGTGGACCTAAAGAGTAATATTTTATTACTAAGGTTGTTCTTGGTCTAATTATACTTATCTAATAGAATTATGACATGTGTTAGGGTAATAATAATATCATTTTTACACTTAATTACCCTATTTACTTTTAACCTTGGTAAAAAAAAGTAAAAAGTTACTATTCACCAAAAACATTTATCTTATTGAACCAAATTTTACTCCATGATATTAACTGTCTCTCTCAGATTTTTGAAATTCCACTCACAGAAGCGGTAAAATTATGTTTTCTGTAAATTTTCAAATTCTCCTAGAGGTGGGTAAAAGACGGTGAAAAGTTCAATAAAATTTTTATATAGCTAGAATTATTATAAAATGACTCAAATTAATTACATTGAACATATGTAGGTATTATGTATTAATTTTGACCTAAAATTAATTTAAATAAAATAAATAATTATTTAAATAAAAATTCTGTTTTTAAATAGTAACCTAGAGTTTTCATTATTCATGAAAAATTGAATGTTTTCAGAAAAATACCAAAAATTCACCCTATGCTAATTTCAATATTCTGAATCCAAAAATAAAGTCCATTTCGAAAGATAAAATTTATAAAATGTCAAAAAGTGGGTATTACTATTCATAACGGGTAGTTTATATAACATATCGTTGTTTAGCGAAACTCAGTATTGCATACAACACACGATATCGTGGAAGGTCGTGATTTTGTGTAATGCAAGCCAAGTAAGGGATGCATGTAGTGCAAGCTCCTTTTGGTGTAGCGTACAACACAAGACATCAATGAAATTAAAAAGATTATTTTTCATAAAATCTCAGGGTGTTACATTCTACCCCCCATAAAATGAATTTCTCCCTCAAAATTTGTCAGGATTACAAATGGTTTACAACTCAAAAGTTTCATTATTAGAACCCCACATCGTAAAAAGTAATACCACAACTTATCTTTAAAAACTAAAGTATAAAACATAACGGTTTCCCAAATTAACTAAACACTGGGTTTCCAAATAGGAGAACATAGGTTAAAATATGGATATGGAAGAGAAATATAACCATCGTGTTCTGATAGAGAGTGGAAGAGAACATGGCAATGAAAAATCCAACAATCACAAAGCCATAAATTTTTGATGATCTATGATACCATCTGATTCATCAGATATGAGGGCACTAGGAAATCATTTTTTGTTTTCAATATCATTTCCCAAATGTTGTATAAGTTTTGAATTAAAAGAAATACTTTCTTGATTTTGGTACAATATTACCATTTATCATGCCTTGAACAATTTCCAATTCACCTCTTAAAGAAATTAAGTTGAATTTGTCTTTATCAAATTGTTAGAAGATCATGCGATAGAATGATAGGTCATTCCATCTGTCTTAAACATAAGGTTAGAAAAAGTTATATACAAAAGTCCATCTATGGTGAGATTAATCGTATATGGTTCCAAAAATGAACTTATACATCATCTATCATACTGATTAATAAAATAAAACTAGTTTCTACTATCCAGGGACTTCTTGTAGGCCAGTGGTAGGTGATAAAGACCTATCGCACTTCAGTTGTGGGTTTGATTCCCACATCCTTGTCTGACGCGACAGGTTTTCGCCCATTCTGCATGTTGTCCCTTTTCTTAAACTACACTATTATATCATTCCATCAATAATATTGAAAAAAGTTCTAGCCTTAAAAAATAATTACATATGTCCAATATAATTCATTCCAACCTTTAGGCTTATCTAAAATACTTCTGTCCAATCCCATATTATAATGAAAACAATTACTAGAAATGTCATCTACCGATCATGTGAATACCATCATTTATCCCCCATATATCATACGATATATCTTGTTGGTCACATTACAAACATGTCAATACCTTAATCATGTATTCTATTGAAACATAAATTACTATAGAACCTTAGTGAAAACATGAATGTTGTCAAAAGGTAACTCTTTCCACATACCAAAATCCCAAAATTTCTATATACTCAAACCATGATATCAGTCATGAGCTCATTTCATTTTCTCTTTATCCCTTCATTATCTACATATCATCTTCTTTACAAAAATATTTCAATCACTTTTCATGGTTACCGGTACCATATAATTATTGAAAACCAATACATAGATATTCCAAAATTCCACGATGCCATAAATGAGATTCTATGATACTATTTTGAAATCCCATTACATAAACACTTAATCATTACACAACATCATTTTCATACTCAAAATGAAAAATAGTGATCACATGTGACTTTCCTTTATCCTTTTCCTTAAGCGGTAGCTCACGTTGATCATCATTAACCCTTGGATTAGGGCATTGATTAGCATAATTCCCTATTTCCTTGCACTTGAAGAATTTAAGTGTTGGTGGAGCGTTCTCTATAGTTTTTTCTCTATTCACATCATTAGAAAACTTTTCCCCATTACATCGGCACTAAACTGCTTGATGACTGTATTTTCCACACTTGAAACATTTTCTTGTACCTTTTAGACAATCTCCACCATGCTTCTTTCCATAATTTGAGCATAAAGAAACATTCACCTACTTTTCACCATTGTTCTGAGGTTTTTCCGTGAACTCCATCTTTCATTTCTTGTCAAAACCATGAGATGGATATGTTACACCAACTTCTAGTTCTACCATGATAGTACAACACACAATTTCATCATAGCTACTGAATTGTCTTATAGCTAATTCCCTTAGAATACTTGGTTTTAAGCCATGGAAAAATCAATCAACATTACTTTCAGGTTGGATGATAAAACCAGATGCATACCTTGCAAGTCTTTTAAAATTCGCTTCATATATACCAACAGATTCATCATCCATCTACTTAAGCTCAAGGAACTCCTTTAACATATTTTTTTGAAGAATATGATTTAATTACTTACTGAAAAACAAATTCTTGAAGTTTTCCCATTCCATTGATTCAATTTCATCTTGGCACCTTGTATTCTTAATTAGAGTCCACCACTGGCCTACTTCACCTTCTAAATAGTAAACGGCTAGAATGAATTTATCATGTTCCAAACAGCGAAGTATGGAAAATATATTTTCAATGGTATTGATCCATTGTTCAGCTACAAATGGATCAGAATACCCACTCAAAGAAGGTGGGCGTTTCCTCATGAAGGACTCAATAGAATATTGTTCCCTTCTATGATCATTTGGAAATCCAGAATGATTCATAGCTTGTGTAAGTATAGAAATAAGATTTTTCACTCCATATCCCATCACATTTTGTTGTTCAGGAGGACAATCATTGCATTGACCATTACATTGATCAACACGGTTCCTTTGGGTTCTAGCCATCGCCTAAAACCCAAAAAGAATAGTGTCAGAGGAAAAAATAATGCTAGGGAAAACAACATAATAAAGGGGTGTACCTTCAATATATAACATCTTAGGTTTAACTATAAGATTTTTACTGTAATTATAGGTCTATAACATATACTTATACTTAATCTTAGGGACATCCCTAGACATACCTTAGAAATATCTCTAGGGATCTCACTAAAGATTTTGCATCCTAGTTTCCAAAGGTTAACTAAACCTTTATTCTGATACCAACTATAGCGGTCTAGAATTACTTCCAGTGGAATATAATTGATACCTATCAAGGCACTCTATGGGCGGCTACACCACCTGGTAGGGACACACCACCATCCCCAGTGGCAGTAATTTCCTCATGAAGCCCTTGGGCGGAGAGCCATGCTTCGTATAACGGTCATATGTGAGAGTTCCCAAGGATCAGATACATTCCTACCTCCTTTGCCTCTAATACCAACTATAGAAACACAAAGCTTGAGTTACCTATACATTACATTAATTTTGCGGAATACTTAATACATAAAAAAACAGACACCACAGGACCGTAATATTTTAGTGTCTCTGGAAACTTGGAATATAATATTCTAATCTTGGTGAAAGATCTTTAACATCTCCCATAAATATCATCCCTTTTTTTCTTTCCTAACACCTTTATTTATATCCTGGAGAAAAGAAAAAATATAATGGGTGAGCTCAAATGCTCAGTAAGGGTAAGCATGGTGATAATAAAACAATCCATATACATTTGAACTTCAAAACATGAACATAATGTTTACACATCAAAATCTTGAGTTGTGAAATAAATCTTGGCAGTACATAAGGCATAGATCATAAAGAAACATTAATCCTGATAAAATAGAATGGGAATAAAACATGTAATTGTAGAAACCATTAATCACATGATATTATATCCATAGTATCCAATTCATTGCTGCCAAGACCATCTTAGTGGACAAAGGCCCTTTCTGAAATTAGTTCACTCCTCGTTCCAGTCATGTATCACTGAAACGGATTAACTTACCATTCCAGCCATGTGTATCTCATGAGATATAAATCAGTACCCAATGCATTGGATGGAGATATAGGTCCCACATATCTCATAATTAAATCATTCTTACTTGTGCCACAAAATAAACATTAATCATTCGTCATAACCCAAAGAATAAAATGGGTTTCATAAACATTATCTCATCATCACATAATCCATATAAAAAAAAGGATATCATTTCATCATAAGAAAAGTGAAACCATGTAAATAATATAGACATTATACTTGAAACACACACATATTAAATAATGTCATCTTAGATGGAAAATTGTGTTGATAAAACACTTGAAATGAATTCTTGAGGAAAATATCCTTTCTTCTTGAAAATCATTTTCTTTTCAGAAAATGCCACACAATTTTAAAAGAAAATGATTTTATTGAAAATAACCATGAAATTATTTAGAGTAATATTCATTGAAATTAGTCGTTATGAAACCTTTAAAATCCATTCACGCCATATACGTTAAAAAAACATTCTCTTCGTACTTTTGTCGAAAAAGTCAAAAAGTTTCTCGTATGGAAAACAAAACAAATATTCCTACCATAACACAATGTAAAAGTCAAAGAGGGGTATACAAGACATTAAATATACATGGAATAATATTAAACACCTTATGAAAAAAAATTAATGGGCATGGATGAAAAATATAACCCCAGTAAATACTTACGTATAAGCAATCTCGGATAAAAATAAGATTTGCAAAATTACCCATTACCTTATGTCCAATTTCTTCCGTATGTGTTAGTGAATCCTTTATATTTGGTTTAAAAATATTAATAACGTTTAATAGAACCATAATAATATTTATGATATCATAAATGATTCACTTATGACTTTATATTACCCATTCTTTTGTAAATTCCATGTTAAAGCAGCGTTTTGGGTAAAATCATTTCATTTATCGTCCGTGTTTTAACTTGTAATTATTAATATTTCTACTTAGATAATGATTACTAAATTAAATAATATAAAACATGATTTATATATAATAAATATTTAGAATATACATATATATAATAGATCGATAAATGTAAAGAAAGACACTATTCATGAAGACGGTAGGTCGTACGTACGCATGAACGCTGTTTTCGTTTCCTTATTGAATTCAAGGAAATTAAGTAGATGAAATAAATATATATATACATAAATCCAGTAGAATTATTAGTTCATATATTTCATTATTACTTATTATATATACTTTATAATCATTCTTGAATTGTAAACAAGTAAAATGAATCTCATCACGTCGTGGAGACGGTAATCCGTACGTACGAACGAGCGATGATATCGTTCCCATATTTATTGTATGGAAATGGAGTGGATGATATAATATCATAGAATCAGTATGATGTTATAATAATCATATATAGTTATTCTTTACACCATTATACCAATCCAAGTAAGTTGGTGGTGGAAAAACATATTACACCACGGCGTGGAGATGGTATTCCGTACGTATGCATGCGCGGTGATTTCGTTTTCCATAGGATCTATAGAAGGTGAAATGGGGTTGTTTAATATTTATAATAACATATAAGTATATTAGTAATATTTATGTTATTACTTTATAATGAAACAACTAAAGAAGAAGAAGTTGAAGAAGAAAGAAACTTGAAAGAATCGTTAGAAGAGATTAGCTCTTCTTCGACGCACCTCCTTTAAACTTCTTCTTAGGGCACTATAGTTGGTCTTTTGAGAATACCAGAACCTCAATGATATGAATATAGAGGTTTATAAGATGAATTGGTAAGGTTTGTCTGAGATTCAAGGCTCAAAAGGGTGTGAATAGAACAGGGAATGGGTGCCCCTTTTATAAGGGAGGAGAGGGGCACCATAGGAAAACGTAAAATATTTTTTTATAATAAAGACATATTCGGTTTTAAAAAGCTAAAAATTGATTTATTTAGAAGTTAATGTGGGTATGGTTCTAAATCCACTAAAACAATAGGTTTTAGGCAAGTGTAGGTTACTATTGTATCCTTATCATTTAGATTTAACTCTATGTTAAATAATTAAACTTTTACCGTGTCTTTTTGTTTTCTTACACTATATGGTTAATAAACTTACAATAACCAGCCAAAAGTACCCCAAGTGGTTCATTATGAATATATATATCCTTATCTAAGACATTTTGTAGAACCTTAGATTTTTAGGAATAAAATGACAATTAATAATATAATATTTGTTTTAAAAACAATTTTATGTCAATTTTGACACTATTTGGTTCTTGATTTTTGTGAAAATCATAACAGCATGATTAGTTCGAAAAAAGTTAATTAAAACAATAATAATATGTCATATTAACCTATAAAATTAGTTTAATTCATAAAAAATCTCAAATTACATTTATTTGGGTATTGATAACATCAATTATGTTAATATTTCATTAATAAGGTAATTACTGCGTCATCATAGTGTCAAAAATAAATTAAATTAATTAATGTCTACAAATTATAAATAAAATACTATTAGGTAGGAAATATTCTTAGATTTATAATGAATATTTATAGTCGAATTCATCATATGTATAACCCAACATTAAAAATGTTTTTAGTTATTAAACTTTGATTTTAACTATTTTAACACTTCTTTAAATAAAATAATAATAAGTGTCCTAATCTAATCCAAGTGGGAATAAAGGTTAATATTTTATTTCTAAGGTTATTTTTGGTCAAATTATACTTATAAAATAGAATTAAGACATGTGTTAGGGTAATAATAATATCATTTTTACCCTTAATTTCCCTATTTACTTTTAACCGTGGTAAATAAAAGTAAAAAAGTTACTATTCACCAAAAAAATTATCTTATTGAACAATATATTACTCCTTGATATTAACCGTGCCTCTCGAATTTTCAAAATTCCTCTCATAGAAGCGGTATAATTATGTTTTGTGTAAATTTTCAAATTCTCCTAGGAGGTGGGTAAAAGACGGTGAAAAGTTCAATAAAATTTTTATATATCTAAAATTATTATAAAATGACTCAAATTAATTATATTGAACATATATAGGTATTATGTATCAATTTTGACCTAAAATAAATTTTAATAAAATAAATAATTATTTAAATAAAAAGTTGATTTTTAAATAGTAACCTAGTGTTTTAACTATTCATCAAAAATCGAAGGTTTTCAGAAAAATACCTAAAATTCACCCTAGGATAATTTTGATAATCCGAATCCAAAAATGAAGTCCATTTCAAAAGATAAAATTTATAAAATTTCAAAAAGTGGGTATTACTATTAATAACAGCTAGTTTAAAAAACATATCATTGTTTAGTGAAACTCAGTCTTGCGTACAACACACGCTATCGTGGAAGGTCATGATTGCGTGTAATGAAAACCAAGTGAAGGATGCATGTAGTGAAAGATCATTTTGGTGTAGCGTACAGCACAAGACATCAATGAAATTAAAAAGAATATTTTTCATAAAATCTCGGGGTGTTATATTCTACATCAAATATATATATATATATATGAATTATTGATAAATGGGTTGTGAGATAGGGACTGATGCTCCAAATACTCACGGGGTGCTGGACTGGGTGTTCTACACCCCACATGCATGAAAAATTCTATTTTATAGGATAGCGACTGATGCTCCAAATACCTAAGGGTTGTGAGAGAAGGAATGATACTCCAAATACTCACAAGGGTTCTAGACATGACTTTCTACACCCACTAATTGACATTGGACTATGCTTCCAATTGGTTATACATGATTTGAATTAAATGGTTAATGAAAGATGATATGATGTAATGATTTCTGAATTGAATATGATAATGGGTTCAGAATTGATAATGATTCAGGGGAATCACTATTTAGTGGATAAACTTGGAGTGAATTACTTTTTTTAGTGAACGGGCTATGTAACACCCCAAGCTTCCACGGTACGCTTTCCTTTGAATAATACAGTAGCGTGTGTTATACGCAACTTCAACTTCTAACACACACACCACAACCAATCAAACTAGCCATTAGGAATTGTAATACCCACTTTTTGAAATTTTATAAATTTTATCTTTCAAAATGGACTTCATTTTTTGATTCATAATATGGAAATTATCCTAGGGTGAAATTTTGGTATTTTTCTGAAAACATTCAATTTTTGATGAATAGTGAAAAAAACACTGAGTTGTAGTTTAAAACCAAATTTTTATTTAAATAATTATTTATTTTAGTTAAATTTAATTAAGTTCAAAATAGATACATAATACCTATATAAGTTCAACGTAATTAATTGGTGTTAGTTTAGAATAATTTTAGATATATAAAAATTTTATTGAACTTTTCACCGACTTTTACCCACCTCCTAGGAGAATTTGGAAATTCACATAAAATATAGTTTTACCGCTTCTGTGAGTGGAATTTCAAAAATCCTAGAGACATGGTTAATATCAGGGAGTAAAATGTGGTTCAATGAGATGAAAATATTTTTTGGTGAATAGTAAGTTTTTACTTTTATTTACCACAGTTAAAATTAAATAGGGTAATTAAGGGTAAAAATGATATTAATATTACCCTAAAAAATGTCCTAATTCTATTTTATAAGTGTATCTCGACCAAAAACAACCTTAGGAATAAAATATTATCATTTAGGTCCACTAGGATTAGATTAGGACATTTATTATTATTTAATTCAAAGAAGAGTTAAAAGAGTTTAAATCAATGTTTATTTACTAAAACATTATTAATATGGGGTTATACATAAGGTAAATTTGATTGTAAATATTCATTAGAAGGATAAAAATATTTAATACATAATGGTATTTTATTTATAATTTTATGACATTAAATAATTTAATTTATTTATTACACAATGGTGATGCGGTAATTACCTAATTAATAAAATATTAAAATAATTGATATTATAAATATCAAAATAAATGTAATTTGAGACTTTTTATGAATTAAAATAATTTTATAGGTTGATATGACATATTAAGATTCATTATATAATTTTTTTTGAAGTAATAATGCTGTTATGAATTTATCAGAAACAAAATACCCAATAGTGTCAAAATTGACATAAAAGAGTTTTTAAAACAAATATTATATTATTAATTTATATTCAATTCTTAAAAATCTATGGTTCCTCCAAGAGACTTATATCATGATATTATTATCATTAATGGAACACTTGGGGGGTCTCTTGGAGGTATATAGTAATTTTATAAACTATATAATATAAAGATACAAAGTGACATGGTAAGTGTCAAACTAATTAACTAAGAGTTAAAACTAAAAGATATGGTTAATATAATCACCCAAACCTATCTAAATTATATTGGTTGAGTGGTTTTCGACCCATAACCACCTTAAACTTTAAATAATCTACTTTTTAGCCATTATAAACAGAATATGAATTTATTATAAAATAAAATATCTAGCTTTTTCAAAGGTTCCCCTCACCCCTCTTATAAAAGGGCACTCCCCCTTCTCACTAATTCACGCATTTAAAGCCTTTTGGATAGGCCAAAACCTACCCAAATACTCTCTAAACTTCCCTCACTTCAACCTAGAGGCCATAGTCTGATCAGAAATCCAACCTAAAGAGCCCTTTTGATCAAATTAAAAGGAAGAACCCGAAGAAGAGGTAATGTTTTCACCACCCTCTTTCAAGTTACTTTCTTCTTCAACTTCTTCTTTCTTTGTTATTCCCATTCTAAAATAATAACTCTAGTATATTTTATATACTGTGATGTTATTATAAAAATGGTAGAACCATATTCAGTATTCTATCCATCCTTTTAATGACATGTCACCATACGTGCGTACGTACGGCCGACCGTCTCCACATCGTGGTGTAGTTGTTATTCAATAAATTGTTATTTAGATGGGTATAATAATGATGTATAATTCATGTAAATAATAAATATAACATGATAATGATTCTTTATATATGATATACCATCCAATTATATATTATTTTAATATCAAAATAATGATATTGTCGCTCGTGCATACGGGCGGACTACCGTCTCCACGGACGCGATGAGATTCATTCGCCATCGTATCCATTCAAGTATAGATTACTTTTGATGATTTAAAAATACTTTTTAAGGACATGATATAATTCTGGATATGAATAAGATAAAACATATCCATAACAAACATGGATTATGTAAAAAAACATATACGAGTAAGTTAACACCCAAAATGACGATAATAATAAGATCTTATTAACAAAACAATGTTAAAAGATCATATATGATATCATATTAATGTATATGATTCTTGTATAATTTAATAAAAATTATTTCACCATTATACAGGAGGTTAACCTACCCCCAACCAAGGAAATGTACAAGGTAAGAGTTATTTCACAATCTCTTCATTATCCTAGGTTGTTTATACGTAATTATCTTCTGGGACCTCTTTATCATCCACATCCATGTTTCTTAAAAATATATTTCAAAACATTCTTACTATTTTATAGAATTTGGGTTAAATTAATTTATACACTTGTTTGAATTCTTATAAGAAGTTTATAAAGGAATCATTCTATCGTTTTCCAAACAAGGTCCTTTTAACCTTTTCGATAGAATTAAGGTAAGAATGTTTTTTTAACTTATACGGAGGGTGCAGCTATTTTCTGCCGTTATAAAATATTTGAAGCATCCCTTACAGGCTTTTAATAATATTTTCAAAATAAATGTTTTATTTAATAATTATGGGACTTTTAAATTATTTCAAAAAAAAAGATATATTTCTCTCAAATAGTTTTGATTTCATCTATGTCAACATCCTTTGATGGATTTTAAGCTTATTTGAAGTTTATTTATTATGATACAAAACATCCATAATGTATTGATGGTTTTTTTATATGTTTGACTATGGATGTGTTATTTTTATACCATTCATGGTTTATGAAGAATGTAATGACATTTCGTATGCTATTTTTAGTACGAATGTTTATGTTATGTTTAAATCTGTTCATATGAGGAATGCATTGGACGTAATAAGTGAAGGGTGGAGCCCGCTATAGATTCTCGATGCATCAGTTGGTCTCATGAGACAAACTAGTGTCTTGGCACAAGGCCTTGACAAAATCTTATTAGTAGTCTTGGCATGAGGCCTTGGCTATGTGGTTATGTAGTCTGGCATTATGTATTCCATTATTATGAAAGTGGTTATTGATATTGCATGTTATTATTCGACTAGTAGAATATCCATGTGAATAAGAATATGGAATTATTTCATTTTATTTTTTCCATATTATGATGAAGTTCAATTTTTAATAGTCTCTTATTTTAGTTATACATTGCCTTAAATGTTTATGCTTATTTATGAATGTTTCCTCTTTATTGTTATCCTTACTGGGCATTTGAGCTCACCCCTTTCTATGTTTTATTTTTCCCAGGATATGAAGAAGTATTTTATGAATTACCTGAAGAGATAGTATGAGGGGATAAGAGTGTGGACTATGGAGACTATATTTTTATAGTTTTTCATTTTATGATGTAATATATACTTTATGAATGTATCTAGTTATTCCAAGGATACTAAACTAATCGGTCTTTCGAGACTTGAGGTTTCTTGTGATCATGCCAATGTTATGTAACAATGCACCGACCATGGGTAACTGGGGTTGGGGCGTTACAGTTGGTATCAGAGGAAGTTTAGTACAAACCTTGGAAGCTAGATTTAGATAAACTCTGATTAGAGCACATAGATTTAATATGGACTTTGAGGATTAGTATAGAAGAACTTCCTAGAATTTTGGTATTGTAAAGATTTTGTGAGTTTTTAGAAAAATACATCCATGTCTAGATACGAGCAGGTAGAGGCGACTCTCGCATAGATGTACCTAGGGTTAAAACCCAAAAACAACACTTTGAGCTGGACTCGAACGGGAAATGATGCACGACAATGGGACTTGCTGCACTCTTGGTTACGACACTTCCGGGGGATATGTTTAGGATAACACTCATTTTCTTTACCAATAATTATGAAGGGTTTATGAGTATATATGTCCTAAAAGAAAACATTTTTATGAATATGGAGTATATCCATAAATATTTCAATTTATGTTAAGTGTTTTACAAGTATGGAATTATGTATTTTGATTCATAAACTGAACTAGTTTATGTCATTGTTTAGAAATGGCTCCTAGTGGTAGAAATGGAAATCTTATCAATGCACGCACTCCATGTAGGGATTTCCCTCCTGCTTAAGATAATTATAGTGGAGATGGTGATGCAACTGGTGCTGATCAACTAATCACCATCCTGGGAAAACTCACTCAGGTTATGAATAATAACCTTACCCGTATGGAGAACCCTAATCCACAGCAAGGAGGATAAATTTTATATCACTTCATGTGGTAGAAACCACCAACATTCAACGGGAGTACAAATCCATTAGTAGCTGAGAAATGGATAAGTACCCTAGAGAAAATATTTCAGGCCTTGAGGAGTAATGAAGGGAAAAAGCTGTCATGGAACTTTATCGCCTCACCGGAGATGCTGATCAATGGTGGTCATTGATTCCAAACATGAAGGAAGATAATGAAGTATCAAATATGGAATGGAGGGAGTTCAAAGATATGTTTTTAGAATAATATTATCCTCGTGACCATCGAGCAGACATGGAAAGGCAATTTATGAGTCTGAGACAAAAGGAGGATGAGAATTTCGCATAGTATGAGGCTAACATTACGATATTAGCAAGGTATACTGAAGATTATATAAATAACCTAATAAGTAAGATTTATCTTTTTTTTTATGGGTTAAAACCATTTCTCCGATGAGAATTAGTCTCACAATCCTTCTCATCGTATGAAGACATTGTCTCATGTGCTATCAAGACAGAAAAGGAATTCTCTATATCTTATGACTTTAAAGCAAAGAAAGATAAGAAGAGATCTGCTGATCAATCTGGGAATGGAAATAAGGGGAATAATGGAAAAGTTGAATATCCAACCTGCAATAAATGTGGGAAGAAACGCCCCCGTACTTGCTTAAAAGGAATTGGAGTCTTTTACAAGTGTGGAGAAAAAGGCCACCAAGCACGTGATTGCATGGGGAAGAAGGAAGGTACTGATTTCCAATGCTACAATTGCAGATCGATGGGACATTATGCAAATGAATGTCCTAAGCGTTAGGGGAACTTTCCTCAGAAAAGGCCAAGGGATCCAGACCAAGATAATGTTATCACTACTGCTGAGGTAGAAGCTCTGAAAGACGTGGTGGTAGGTAATTTAATGGTTTCCTCAAGTGTAGAAAATGCATTATTTGATTCTGGATCATCAAATTGTTTCATATCTTCCCAGTTTTCTATGAAAAATAGATATTTCCAATTTGATTTAACAAGGGAGTTGTCAGTTAAAACTCTCAAGGGAAGTATTATTGCGACAAAGTTTTTTGAATCAGTCCCCATTAGAGAACATAAATGTTCTTTATCTTCTCATCTAATCGTCATACCTATGATTGAGTTTGATATAATCCTCGGTATGGATTGGCTTTGGGACCATGATCCAAATATTTATTGTAAGAAGAAGGAGGTTATGATTTTTTATGATTATGATAATGAACACCTTATCTTTAGAGTAGATTCGTCACCACCTAATTCTTATCTAGATCCACCCCCAGTAGCTCAACTAAATTCAATTATTGGGGAGGAAGAGAATGAAATGACTATGGGTGAGGAAAGTAATGTTCAAATAGAGGATGTACCTATTGTGAAAGAATATGTAGATGTGTTTTCGGAAGATTTACCTGGACATCCTCCAGAATGAGAAGTTGAGTTTTCCATTGAATTAATTCATGGATCAAGTCCTATATCGAAGACCCCTTATAGAATGGCCACTGTGGAATTAGTTGAAATAAAGAAACAACTAGAGTAATTGAGTAATAAGGGATTTATTCACCCTAGTGTTTCTCTATGGGGAGCCCATGTTCCTTTTGATAAAAAGAAAGATGGATCTATGAGGTTATGTATCGACTACTGGGGGATCAATGATATAACAATAAATAACAAGTAGCCCTGCCTCGCATTGATGATTTATTTGACCAACTACATGGAGCTCAATACTTTTCAAATATTGACCTTCGATCTGGATACCATCATTTGTGTGTGAAGAAGGAATACATTCCGAAGACAGCATTTCAAACAAGGTATGAGCATTATGAGTTTACGGTAATGCCTTTTGGGCTGACTAATGCACCCTCTGTATTCATGGATCTAATGAATAGAGTTTTCAAGTAATATCTCGATGATTTTGTGGTGGTATTTATTGATGATATCTTGGTATACTCAAAAATCTACGAAGATCATGAAAATCACTTGCGCATTATCCTGAAGACTCTTAGAAGACATGAATTATATGGGAAGTTTAGCAATTGTTAATTCTAGCTTCAGGAGATTTATTTTCTTGGCCATATTGTCTCTAAAGATGGAATCTCTGTTGATACTTCTAATACCAAGTCAATCCAAGAATGGCCAGAACCTACGAGTATAACTGAGGTACGCAGTTTTATTGGTTTAGCAGGTTGTTATCAAAGTTTCATCCAGAATTTTTCCCGATTGGCTAACCCATTAACAATTCTCACACGTAAGGGGGTTAAATTTGTTTGGAAAAAAGAGTGTGAATAATGTTTTGAAGAACTGAACAGAATATTAGTCAATTATTCTATATTTACTCTACCATTGGGGAATGATGGGTTAGTTATTTATAGTGATGCATCGAAGAAATGACTTGGTTGTGTCCTTATGGAGAATGATAGGGTTATTGCCTATGCATCACGACAGATGAAACTTCATGAGAAAAACTATCCTACTCATGATCTCGAGTTATAAGCTCTGATAATTTCTTTGAAGATATGGAGGCACTACCTCTATGGTGAAAAATGTGAGATTTATACTGATCACAAGAGTTTGAAATATATTTTCTCACAAAAAGAACTCAACATGAGGCAAAGGAGATGGCTTGAATTACTCAAGGATTATGATTGTACAATACACTACCACCCAGGGAAGGAAAATAAGGTGGCAGATGCTTTGAGCAGAAAATATAATGGAGTTTTGAAAAATATGATAATTGAAAGGGATCCAATTTTCATGGATCTAGTGAAGATGGACATGGGAATAACCATAAAAGTTGAAACATCAGTGATTTTTCAAATTGTTTCCAAGCCATCTTTACTATAAAGGATTAAGAGTTCTCAGACCGATGATGAATAATTTCAAAAGAATATTAAAGCTGTGAATGATGGGAGATTGAATGACTTTGGGTATGAAGATGGAATTTTGAAATTTTGGAAGAGAGTTTGTGTTCCCAATATACCTGATCTAAAAAGGGTATTATTGGACGATGCTCATAGTTCCAATTTCTCTATACACCCTAGGAGAACCAAAATGTATAGAGACTTGAAGGAACATTTTTGGTGTGACAATATAAAGAGGGATATTGTTGATTTTGTGTCAAGATGTATGGTTTGTCAACAAGTAAATTATGGAAGGCAACAGTATGGAGGAGTCATGCAACCTCTTCCCATACCGGAGTGGAAATGGGACAATATTACAATGGACTTTGTCATGGGGCTACCAAAGACTCCTAGAAGGAAGGATGCAATATGGGTTATTGTTGATCGTCTTACCAAGTCAGCACATTTTCGTGCTATAAGATAAGATCTACCACTGGAACGTCTAACAAGACTATATATTAATGAAGTGGTGAGACTTCATGGAATACCCCTATCGATTGTTTCTGATCATGATCCCCATTTTACTTCAAGATTCAGGAAGAGTCTTCAGAAATACCTGGATACTAAACTTCAATTGAGCACTGCCTACCACCCTAAAATAGATGGACAATCAGAACAGACTATTCAAACCTTAGAAGACATGTTGAGATCCTGCTCGCTTGACTTTTAGGGTATGTGGGATCAATATTTACGTCTGGTAGAATTTTCCTATAACAATAGCATCCAATCGAGTATTCAGATGGCACCATATGGAGCGTTATACGGAAAGAGATGTCGCACACCATCCTTTTGGGATGACGTTGGTGAACAAAAACTTGTAGGCTCAGAACTAGTGGAGGAAACAATGGAAAAGGTAAAGGTAATCCCAAACCACATCAATGCAGCTCAAAGTAGGAAGAATAGATTTGCCGATAACCAAAGGAAGGATTTGGAATTTTAGGTAGGAGATCATGTTTTCCTAAAGGGATCTCCATGGAAGGGAGTAATACGTTTCGGTAAGAAGGGTAAATTGAGTCCTAGGTATATCGGACCTTTCGAAATTCTAGAACGAATTGGGGTTGTAGCTTACCGTTTGGAAATGCCGCCAAGTCTTTCCAAAGTTCACGATGTGTTCCACGTATCACTGTTGAGGAAATACATGCCTTACCCAATGCATGTACACACATATGAGGAATTAGAACTGGAACCCGATATGTCTTATTGAGAAGATCCTGTCAGGATTCTTGATACGAGAGAAGAAGTACTGAGAAACTGGATGACTCATATGGTAAAAGTTGTGTGTAGAAACCATAAGATGGAAGAGGCAACGTGGGAACCCAAGGAACATATGATGAAGAACCACCCGAGTCTTTTCATGCGGTAGTATTCTAGAAATTTTGAGGACGAAATTATTTTAAGGAGGGTAGAATGTAACACCCCAATCTTCCATGGTATGCTTTCCTTTTAATAATACAGTAGCGTGTGTTGTATGCAACTTTGAGTTCTAACACACACACCACAACCAATCAAACTAGCCGTTATGAATAGTAATACCCACTTTTTGAAATTTTATAAATTTAATCTTTCAAAATGGACTTCATTTTTGGATTCGGAATATCGAAATTAGCCTAGGGTGAAATTTTGGTATTTTTCTGAAAACTTTCAATTTTTGTTGAATAGTGAAAAATCACTGAGTTATAGTTTAACACCAAATTTTTATTTAAATAATTATTTATTTTATTTAAATTTAATTAAGGTAAAAATAGATACATAATACCTATATATTTTCAATTTAATTCATTGGAGTTAGTTTAGAATAATTTTATATATATATAAATTTTATTAAACTTTTCACCGACTTTTACCCACCTCCTAGGAGAATTTGGAAATTCACATAAAACATAATTTTACTGCTTCTATGAGTGGAATTTCTAAAATCTGAGCAACACAGTTAATATCAAGGAGTAAAATGTGGTTCAATGAGATGAAAATCATTTTTGGTCAATAGTAACTTATTACTTTTATTTACCATGGTTAAAAGTAAATAGGGTAATTAAGGGTAAAAATTATATTAATATTACCCTACACATGACCTAATTCTATTGGAAAAGTGTATATCGACCAAAAACAACCGTAGGAATATAATATTATCATTTAAGCCCACTTGGATTATATTGGTACATTTATTATTATTTAATTCAAAGAATAGTTAAAAGAGTTAAAAACAATGTTTATATACTAAAACAATTTTAATATAGGGTTATACCAAAGGTAAATTTGATTTTAAATATTCATTGGAAAGCTAAAATGATTTCCTACATAATTTTATTTTATCTATAATTTTTAGACATTAGATAATTTAATTTATTTATGACACAATGGTGATGTAGTAATTACCTAATTAATGAAATATTAAAATAATTGATATTATAAATATCAAAATAAATGAAATATGAGACTTTTTATGAATTAAACTAATTTTCTAGGTTGATATGACATATTAGGATTGATTATATAAATTATGTTCTAAGTAATAATGTTTTTATGAATTTATCAAAAACAAATCACCCAATAGTGTCAAAATTGACATAAAATAGTTTTTTAAAAAATTATTATATTATATATTTATATTAAATTCCTAAAAATCTATGGTTCGGCCAAGAGAATTATATCATGATATTTGTATCATTAATATACAACTTTGAGGTCTCTTGGAGGTATATAGTATGTTTATTAACTATATAATATAAAAATACAAAGTGACATGGTAAGTGTCAAACGAATTAACAAATAGTTAAAACTAAAATATAAGGTTAATATAATGACCCAAACCTATAAAATTCTATTGGTTTATTGGTTTTAGACCCATCCCCACCTTAAACTCTAAAAACCCCACTTTGGAGCCATTAGAAACCGAATATTAATTTATTATAAAATAATATTTCTTGCCATTCCAAAGGTGCCCCTCACCCCTCTTATAAAAGGGCATTCCCCCTTCTCACTAATTCACACTTTCAAAGCCTTTTGTCTCTACCAAAACCTACCCCAATTCTCTCTCAAATTCCCTCACTTAAACCTAGAGGACTTAGTTTGATCATAAAGACAACCTAAAGATCCCTTTTGATCAAATCAAAAGGAAGAACCCGAAGAAGAGGTAATGCTTTCGCCACCCTCTTTCAAGTTCCTTTCTTCTTCAACTTCTTTTTTATTTGTTATTCCCATTATAAAATAATAACTCCAGTATCTTATATATACTGTGATATTATTATAAATATGGTACAACCATATTCAGTATTCTATCCATCCTTTTAATTACATGTCACCATACGTGCGTACGTACGGCTTACCGTCTCCACATCGTGGTGTAATTGTTATTCAATAAATTATTATTTGGATGGGTATAATAATGTTGTTTAATTCGTGTAAATAATAAATATAAAATGATAATGATTCTGTATATATGATATACCATCTAATTATATATAATTTTAATATCAAAAGAATGATATTGTCGCTAGTGCGTACATACGGACTACCGTCTCCACGAACGCGATGAGATTCATTCTCCATCGTATCCATTCAAGTATAATTATGATTTGATGATTTAAAAATAATTTGTAAGGACTTGATATCATTATAAATATGAATAAGATACAACCTATCCATAACAAACATGACATATGTAACAAAACATATACGAGTAAGTTAACACCTGAAACGACGATAATACTAAGATATTATTAACAAAGCAACGTTAAAATATCATATATGACATCATATTAATGCATATGATTCTTGTATAATTTAATAACTATTATTTCGCCATTATACAGGAGGTTAACCTACCCCCAACCAAGTAAAAGTACAAGGTAAGAGTTATTTCACAATCTCTTCATTATCCGAGGTTGTTTATACGTAATTATCTACTGGGACCTCTTTATCATCAACATCCATGTTTCTTAAAAATATATTTCAAAACATTTTACAATTTTACAGAATATGGGTTAAAGTCATTTATACCCTTTTTTGACTTTTTATAAGATGTTTATAAAGGAATCTTTCCTTTTTTTTCCAAACAAGATCCTTTTTAACCTTTTCGACAGAATTAAGGTAAGAATGTTTTTTTAACTTATACAGCGGGTGCGGCTATTTTCTGCCGTTATAAAATTTTTGAAGCTTCCCTTAAAATCTTATAAGAATATTTTCAAAGAAAATGTTTTATTTAATAATTATGGGACTTTTAAATGATTAAAAAAAAGATATATTTCTCTCAAATAGTTTTGATCTCATCTATGTCAACATCCTTTGATGGATTTTAAGCTTATTTGACGTTTATTTATTATGATACAAAACTTCCATATTTTATTGATTGTTTTGTGATATGTTTGACTGTTGATGTGTTATTCTTATACCATTCATGGTTTATGAAGAAAGTATTGACATTTCGTATGCTAGTTTTAATACGAATGTTTATGTTATGTTTAAACCTGTTCATATGAGGAATGTATTGGACTTAATAAGTGATGGGTGGAGCCCACTATAGCTCCTCGATGCATTGGTAGGTCTAATGAGACAAAATAGTGTCTTGGAACAAGGCCATGACATAATCATATCTGTAGTCTTGGCATGAGGCCTTGGCTATGTGGTTATGATAGTCTGGCATTATGCATTCCATCATTATGAAAGTGGTTATTGATATTGCATGTGATTATTCAACAATTATAATATCCATGTGAATAAGTATATGGAATTATTACATTTTATTTCTTTCATTTTATGCTGATGTTAATTTTTTAAAAGTCTTTTGTTTTAGTTATACATTGCATTAAATGTTTCTGCTTATTTATGAAAGTTTCCGCTATATTGTTATCCTTACTGTGCATTTGAGATCACCCCTTTCTATGTTTTATTTTTCCCAGGGTGTGAGGAAGTATTTTATGAATGACTTGTAGGGATAGTATGAGGGGATAAGAGTGTGGAAAATGGATACTATATTATTGTAGTTTTTCATTTTATGATGTAATGTAAACTTTATGAATGTATCTAGTTATTCCAAGGCTACTAAACTGATCGGTCTTTTGAGACTTGATCTTTCTTGTGATCATGCCAATGTTATGTAATAATGCACCAACTCTGGGTAACTGGGGTCAGGGTGTTACAGGCTGGTACATAGTATATGAAAGATAAAATTGAATATCTTATGAAGCATTATCCAAGAAAAATCCCAAGCTTGGATTAGGTCTTTACTTTGATTACTTAGATTGTCTTTAGAGAAATATTTTGTGAGTGACTTTTATGGGGGATGTCATTCTAAGGTTGGATCTCGAGACATATATAATTTAACAAGCCTTGAATAATTGATAAATGAAAATGTATTTGTGATGAATGTTCTGTATTCATGACAAATTTATAATGCATATTCAGAAACCAGCTAAAGGCTGAAGCTGGTAATTGGGTATATAGTTACACTGTAGTGCATACTATATTTATGCTTGTTTTTACATTGTTTAAATTATTTATTGAATGTCTGTATTTGGGGTAGAAAATGGTGGTCTTACACTACTGAGATTTATATATCACACCATACTTGGTTTTCCATTGTACTATGGTACCCGAGTAGATCTTATTTGGTTGTAGGATTGTGCTACTTGCATATACATGGGATATAAGAGTAGAGGACTGAGCGGAAGCTCAGGATGCTCAAGGAGGTCACCCTAGGGGACTTGAGTCATTTTTTATTTATTTCATTATATATATGTAAATCATTATTTATGGGTTACTACTTTAAAATATGTATCAGTAACATGTCATGCATTCATCTGTTATGTGAAATATGTCTTCCACTGCCTTTTCAATTATGTATAACTGCTTCCTCAATTGATTGTTATTTAATCTGATATACCATATTTCAAATCTGATAAGAGGGTATAGTCTCCCCAATATCACCTTCTAAGACCCTCGTTTTTAGTTGGCAGCCTCTGGCGTATAGGAAGACACACTTGAGGACATGTGGCGACCAATCTAGCCACTGATTCAGGGGTGAGCTGGGTTGGGACATTAGAAAGTGGTATCAGAGGTTATTTTCCTTTGTCTTACTATTTTGGGGTTAGTATATAGGCTACTAAGAATGTGTTAGTGCTTGGGTTAATAGTCATGTCTGGGATTGATCACCCCACGTACGAGAAATGACTAAGTGTTCAGGAATGGGAATTGATGTTTATATTGTTCGTGGTTATAGTTGATATGATTTCACCTTGAGTGACTGGTGTATTTTTTGTTGCATATTGATTATGAAAATTTAGAAAATTTTACCTTGACCTGATATGGAAAGGAGTTACATTACACGCATCATATTTGGAATGTAGATATTAACATGCCATGCATATATTCCATATCATCTAGTTGCATTTGTAGGATTCTTGCTAATTTGGATTGTGTGGCTTGAATAATATGAAATTTCTCATACTTATTTAGCATGTCTTTTTAGATATCATGGTTCAGTGATATAATTAATATGTTTGAGTGATAATATGCAATGCTTATGTGACATGATTTTATTCTATAGCATGTTTTAGTGATTTCAACATGTTAATCTATGTTAGCTACATGTAGTGACATGTTAGCATGCTAATAAATGATTTTTATATTTGGATAAATTTATTTGGTTTCAATTAAGATAGAACTGGTTTTCAGTTGTAAGGTGTTTGAGCGCCTTATAACTACGAAAAAGGAAAACCCGTGTATTCAAACAATTAGAAGGGGATGTTAAAGTCAAAATGTTAAAAGAAAATTGGATATATTAAATGGCATCCAAATGCAAATGTTAAGGTGTATGGGGGGATTATCGACTAGTATATGGACATCCATGCAACTGCACTATATAACCATTGTATTTTTAAAAATGGTTATGAATGTTAAACTGTTGAGTTTTGATTGTAATGAACTGTTGTGGGGTTTATTTTTTAAGAACCCTGATTGAATAAATTGGACCCTTGGAGGTTTCCTTTTTGGTAAAAGTAATTTAGATGCTAATTTTCCCGATAAAAATGAAATTTCACTATTGTTAAATGTTTAAAGAGGATGTATGTTATAGAATTCATTTTTTCTACAAGGAGTTGTTTTGAAAACCAAGTGAATTGTTATGAAAAATTATTTTTGGGTTTCTTGAAATTCATTCAAATTTTTAAAGGTTGAAAAGAATTACCTAAATTGATAAAATGAAAAGGTTTATTTTGGGAATAGTGATATCAGTTTTGTGTGACCAAGAGAGAGGTTCAACATTTATTTTTCATAAGAGACTAGCTTGTGGGACTCGGGTGTTTTAACACTCCTATTGGTTTAAATTTTGGCTTTCATGAGAGATGTTTTGACATGGTGATCATGGTTTTAGGAATTAAATATGT
The DNA here is from genome assembly GCA_963277665.1 of Viscum album. Taxonomy (NCBI): domain Eukaryota; kingdom Viridiplantae; phylum Streptophyta; class Magnoliopsida; order Santalales; family Viscaceae; genus Viscum; species Viscum album. Next base: position 863,552,129 of record OY728132.1, on the reverse strand, counting down.
ACGTTTACGGTGTTCTCAAATAGTGTGCTGGTGAGCAGCTGAACTCTTTATGGGACTTCATGGACAATCCTTAGGTGGGTAGTATCGCATCGATTTTAGTAAATATGTCGGTAGGTGATGTTGATATTTTTAATAGAGTTGACTGGTAGTAATGTGACTGATCTTCTTAGTGACCTTGGTTTTATCTTAGTGTGACCTTCTGAATATAATGAGCATGTCCACTATATTGACCTCATCATGGAGACATTAAGACAGTGTCGTCCTTACGTCATTCTAATGTTTTGAATATTGTTGGGCTTGATGAGTTGTTATTGTCTGGGTTGTATGTAGGATGTGTGGTTTCATTGGGCTATGAATTCATTCATGTTGGGGCATGTTATTTTTTATAAATATCATTATGATGGATTTACTTGGTAATGTCACCAGAGTTCATGTATAGACTTCAGTGTATTTGCTGTTGGTGATGTAATAATTTTTAAAAGGCATGATGCTAGTTTAAAGGTGAGTGTGGGTTTTGGGTCCGTAATGTCTTTTTAGGAAATAATCGGCATCCTGTTTCTATTGGTCAATCAAGATTTGACCTTTTTCTTCAATTTGTTCCTTGTAATGGCCTTATATGTAAGATCTATTTCAGTGTGCTTTGGATAGGGTTTTAAAGAATTAAGCAGTTGGACATATGTTCTGGTTAGTTGAGTGTTTGGTGTTTGGAAACATAATGAATTTTTTCAAACAAAAGTTCTCAACCTTGGTGGGTTAGATGCTATTATAGTAGTTCTCGATGAATTCTCTGGGATGAAAAGATTTTATAGTTGGTAGATTGTAAAGTCCAATGTTTTTTAACTGAGTTTAAATTACGACGGTTTTCAAACTTTTTCAGTTTATCGATGGATCAATTTTTACACCATGCTCTGGAACTTAATTCTAAGTGTTATTACACTTAAATATTTTATTTTTATACTTGGGATAATACCTGATAATTTTCATAGATGTGCCGAAGAGTCTTGGGAGCCCCAAATCTGGGAAATTCCACTTCAATGGATTGGCACGGACTTCGCACAGTTACGGTCTAACCCATGAATCATACCGAGTTTAATATTTTATTTATTTTAATTAAATAATATTAAATGGAATATTTGTGTTTAAATAAAACAATGTGTTGATAATATTAATTTTTTTATTATTATTATGGTGTCATAAATTATTTGGATGTTAAAAGAGTTTAATTGATTGATTAATGGGTTGTAATATTTATTTAAATTTCACGAGGATTTCGGGTATCTCAAAGAAACATTTATTTAAATGAGGAGTTTTGGATTTATTGAAGAATCATTTTTAACTAAATGGGGTGTTTCAAAATTAACATAGAAGCGTTATTATTAAACAGTGGTTTGGGGTTTTATCAGACATTTAAAAATTAATAATAATGAGATTTTTATTATCATGGTTTTTTGAGTGTTATAATTATTATTAATTATGGTTGTAATTATTATAATAAATAATAATAATGGATTTGTGGGGTTTTGGTTGGAAATGAATAAATTAAAGGAGTAATATTATTAATATTGTGACTATTATTATTATTATAATTATGAGTATTATTATATTAATTTTTACATTCAATTAATTAGATTAATTTAAGGGGGAAAGAAAAATGAAAAAAAAAGCAGGGAAGCCCGACTTGCACGTGAGGTGCACAACCATCCCCCCCCCCCCCCGATTTCATCTTCTCCTTAGGCGACGCACCAGGTGCGCACCTCCTACTCCGGATCCTTCCCTCTGGCGTGACCTCCAGTAGAGCATGGAACCTTGTTAATGGTGTGAATCTCTCGACTGAACCTCCTCCATGTGGCATGACCTACTCCCGACCGTAGCAAAATTGTGAGATTCCCTCAAAGTAGAACCGACAATTCTTGACCCCCCCCCCCCCCCCTTATGGTTTCCCCTTCTATGGCTTCTTTCTCTAGCTTTATTATTGGTTATTGTCTCACTCTATGATGTATGATCTTCTCCAATTATTTCCTTAATTGCTTTCGAGATTTTTTCAATATTGGTGACCGAACTGGTTTGGCCGAATTAAGGGTTTGATGGAAATACCCTGTTTTGATGTTCTTCCCTCATTAAGTTGTGTAAATGGTGTTTTAGGGTCCTTTGGTCCATAATCCAACATCAGCTGCCAAGGGTGAAGTAGAGGAACTCATTTTGATTCCCTATCTATGGTTCAAGTAAAGTTTCTACTTCGTTATTTGTTTTTGAAACACCTAAATTAGAGTCTAATATTTAATTTGTGTAACAACTCAATCTTCCATGGTATGTTTCCCTTTGAAAATTCAATAGCTTGCATTGTACGCAACTTCGAGATTCTAACACACCACAACCAATCAAACTAGCTGTTATGAATAGTAATACCCACTTTTTGAAATTTTATAAATTTTATTTTTCAAAATGAACTTGATTTTTTAATTCAGAATATCGAAATTAGCTTAGGGTGATTTTTTGGTATTTTTTTGAAAACATTCAATTTTTGATGAATAGTGAAAAAACACTGCGTTATTGGTTAAAACCAAATTTTTTATTAAAATAATTATTTAATTTATATAAATTTATTTTAGGTAAAAATAAATACATAATACCTATATATTTTCAATTTAATTAATTAGATTCATTTTATAATAAGTTTAGATATATAAACATATTATGGATCTTTTTAACGTCTTTTACCCACCTCCAAGGAGCATTTGCAAAATTGCGTAAAACATAATTTTACCACTTCTGTGAGTTGAATTTCAAAAATATGAGAGACACAGCTAACATCAATAAGTAAAAATGTGGTTCAATAAGATGAAAATAATTTTTGGTGAATAGTAACTTTTAACTTTTATTTACCACGATTAAAAGTAAATAGGGTAATTAAGGGTAAAAATGATATCATAATTACCCTAACACATGTCCTAATTCTATTGGATAAGTGTAATTAGACCAAAAACAACCTTAAGAATAAAAATAGATCCCCTTTGGTCCACTTGGATTAGATTAGGACATTTATTATTATTTTATTTAAATAAGAGTTAAAAGAGTTAAATTCAAATTTTAATAAATAATCCATTTTTAATATAGGTATTACACAAAATATAAATTCAACTTTAAATATTCATAAGAAAGATAAAATTTTTTCCTAAATAATGGTATTTGATTTATAATTTTTATAAATTATATAATTTAATTTATTTATGACACAATGAGGATGCAGTAATTACCTTATTAATGAAAGATTAAAATAATTGATATTATAAATTTTCAAATAAAAGTAATTTGAGACTTTTGATGGATTCTGATAATTTTATTTGATAATATGACATGATAGGGTTTATTAAATAATTTATTTTTGAAGTAATCATTCTGTTATTATTTTCACAAAAAAAACAAATACTAAATAGTGTCAAAATTGACATAATTGAGTTTTTAAAACAAATACTATATTTTCAATGGATATAATATTCTTAAAAATATCAGGTTCATAAAAAGGACCTAAATAAGGTTATATATATTAATAATGAACCACTTGGAGTTTTCATGGAAGTTTATAGTATGTATATTAGTCATATAATATAAAAATACAAACAAACAAGGTAAATAACAAACTATTTAACTAAGAGTTAAATCTAAAATATAAGGTTAATATGGTGACATAAACCTATATAAAACCTATGGGATGTGATTTTTTCTACCCATCACCACCTTATCCTATAAATAAATAATTTTGGAGCCATTTGTAACTGAAAATGATTTTATTATAATATAATATTTCAATCATTTCCTAACGTGACCCTCACATTTCTTAAAAAAGGGAACTTCCCCTTATATTAAGTTCACATCTACTAAGAATTTTTCCCAGACAACCCCTTCCAAAATAACCTCCCAATGTTTCTCTCTTCATCATATAGGCCTTCATTTGGTCAGAAACCAACCTAAGGAGCCCTTTTGATCAAATCAAAAGGAAGAACCCGAAGAAGAGGTAAATATTTCATCACCTCTTTCAAGTTTTTTTCATCTTCCACTTCATATTTATTTTTTGTTTCCATTATAAAATAATAACTTTAGTATATTATATATAATGTGATTTTATTATAAAAATGGTACAAACATATTAATTATTCTATACATCATATGAATGACAAATTCACGATACGTGAGTGCGTACGGATTACCGTCTCCACATCGTGGTGATGTTTGTTATTCAAACACTTAATTATTTGTATTGGCATAATAATGAGTATAACTAATATAAATAATAAATATAAAATGTTAATTATTCTCTAAATATGATATAAAATTCAATTAAATATGATTTCACCGTCAATATAATGATATTGTCGATCATGCGTACGTGCGGATTACCATCTCCACGAACGCGATGAGATTCATCCCCCATCGTAATAATTCATGAATAATTATCATTTTATGATTAAAAATAATGTTTATGAACGTAATATAATTATTTATATGAATCAAATACAAAATATCCATAACAAACATGGCTTACATAACCAAACATATAAAGTAAAATGAATCAGTTAACACCCAAAATGATGATACTACTGAAATATTATTAACAATGTAATATTAGAGGATAATATATGATATCATATTAATGTATATAGTTCTTGTATAATTTAATAACAATATTTTAACTATTATATAGAAGTCTAACATACTATCGACTAAGGAAAATGACAAGGTAAGGGTTATTTCTACAATTTCTTTAATTATCCAAGGTTGTTAATACCTAAGTATCTACTAGGACCTCTTTATCATCCACATCCATGTTTCATTAAAAATGTAATTCAAAATTTTTTTACTATTTAATATACTATGGATTAAATTCATTTATACCCTTATTTTACCATATGTTTTTTGAAAATAATCTTTCCATCGTTTTCCAATCAAGGTAATTTAGGTCCTTTGCGACAAAATTAAGGTAAGAATGCGTTTTTTAACTTATACGGAGGGTGGGGATATTTTCCGCCATTATATCATCGTCAAAGATTCTCATACAATCATATAAGAATATTTTCAAAATAAATGTTTTCTATTATAGTAATATGACTTTTCAATAATTTCAAAATTGAAAGAGACGTTTCTCTATAAAAATGATTTCATCTATGTCAACATCCTTTTATGGATTTTAAGCTTATTTTAAGTGGATTTATTATGATACAAAACTAAAATATTGTATTGAAGGTTTTGTGATATTTTTGACTGTTGGGGTGTTATTTTTACGCCATTCATGGTTTATGGATAATGTATTGACATTTTTTATTCTAGTTTTAATACAAATGATTATATTATGTTTAAACCTTTTCATATGTGGAATGCATTAAACATAGTATGTGTTGGGTTGAACCCAATATAGATCATCGATGCATTGGTAGGTCTCATGAGACAAACTAGTGTCTTGGAAGGAGGCCTTGACAAAATATTATTTTTATTCTTGGAACAAGGCCTTGACTATGTGGTTATAAAGTCTTGCATTATGAATTCTATCATTATGAAAGTGTCTATTGATATTGCATGTGATTATTCAACTAGTAAAATATCTATGTAAAAAATTAAATGGAATTATTTTAATTTATATTTTCCATATTATTCTTATGTTTATGTTTAAAAGGATTTTTTTAGTCTTATACATTGCCTATAATTTTTATGCTTATTTATGACAGTTTCTTCTATATTGTTATCCTTACTGATCATTAGAGGTCACCCCTTTCTATGTTTAATTTTTCCCAAGATGTGAAGAAGTATTTTATGGTTGACTTTTAGGTATAAGAAAAGGATATAAGTGTGTTCAAAAGGGGACAAAATGTTGTTGTTTTTTTATTTCATGTTGTATTGTAAAAATTATGAATGTATCTTGTACTTCCAAGGCTACTAAACTAATCGTTATTTAAGGAAATGATTCTTTGTATCATGCCTATGTTAGGTAACAATGCAATGACTTTGGGTAATTGGGGTCAGTGAATTACAGTTGGTATCAGAGGAAGTATAGTACAAACCTTAGAATCTAGATTTAGAAAAACTCTGATTAGATAACATTACCCTAAGATAGACATTGAGGATTAGTGTAGAATAAATTCCTAAAATTTTGGTACTGTATAGATTTTGTGAGTTTTCCAAGAAATAAATCATTATCTAGATATGAGAACGTAGAGGCAGATCTGGTATAGATGTACCTAGGGGTAAAACCTAAAAACATCTCCTTGAGCTAGACTCAAATCGGAACTGGTGCATGACAACGGGCCTTGCTGCACTCTTAGTTAGGAAACTCTCAGGGGATATGATTAGGATAATTATCATTTTTTTACAAACCATTATGAAGGTTTTATTAGTATACACTTTCTAAAAGATAACATTTATAGGATTATGAATTATATCAATAAAATGTTCAATTTATGTTAAGAGTTTTACAAGTTCGGAATTATGTATTGTGATTCATAAATTGATCTAGTGTATGCCATTGTTTAGAAATAGTGCATAGTGGAAGGAATGAAAACCATATCAATTCACATAATACATGTAGAGATTTCCCTCATACTCAAGATAATTATAGTGGAGCTAGTGATGGAACTGGTTCTGATCATCTTATCATCATACTGGGATAACTCACTCAGGTTATGAATAATAACCTTACCCGTATGGATCGCCCTGATCCACAGCATGGTGGATCAATGTTAGACCGCTTCATGAGGAAACAACCACCAATATTAAATCGGAGTACAAATACATTAGTAGGTAAGAAATGGATAAATTCCATAGAGAAAATATTTCATGATTTGGGAATTAGAGAAAGGGAAAAGGTTTTCATGGCAGTTTATCGCCTCATGGGAGATACAGATCAATGGTGGTCATTAATCCAAAACACAACGAAATATAAAGAAGTATCAAACGTTTAATGGAGTGAGTATAAAGATTTTTCTTGGAAAAATACTTTCCTCATTACCATATAGTGGATATGGAAAGACAATTTCGGAGTCTGAGGCAAAAGGAGGATGAGAAAGTCACAAAGTATGAGGCTAACATTACAAGGTTATCAAGGCATGCTATAGATTATATATGTAACCCAAGAAGTAAGATTGATCATTTCATTTATGGTTTAAAACTATTTCTCCATTGATAATTAGTCTCACAATCATTCAAATCATACGAAAATATTGTATCATGCGCTATCAAGACAGATAACGAATTCTATAAGTCATAAAGATTTATAGCAAAACAGGAGAAGAAGAGATCTATTGAACACTCTAGAAATGGAAATAATAGGAATAAGGGAATAATTGAATATCCATACTATGGTCAATGAGGGAAGAAACACCCCAGTACTTTCTTGAAGGGAATCAGAGTCTGTTACAAGTGTGGTGAAAAAGGACACCAAGATCATGATTGCAAGGAGAAGAGAGAGGCTATCAATGATTAATGGTACAATTTTAGAGAAAAGGGTCATTATGAAAATTAATTTCCTATGTTCTAAGGGTACATACCTGAAAAAAGGCCAAGGGAGAAAGGACATGCTTATGCGATCACTACTGCTAAGGTTGAAGCTCTGAAAGACATGGTGGTAGGTAATTTAATGGTTTCTTCAAGTTTATTTAATGGATTATTTGATTCTTTATCATCACATTGATTCATATCTTCCCATTTTTCTAAGAAAATTAGATATTTATAATTTGATTTGACAAGGGAGTGGTAGTCAAAACTTTTAAGGGAAGTGTCATTGCAACAAATTTTTGTGAATTAGTTCCCATTAGGACATATAAATGTTCTTTATCTGTTGATCTCATCATCATACCCATGATTGAATTTGATATAATCCTTGTTCTGGATTTTTTTTCAGACCATGATATGAAAATTTGTTTTAAGAAGAATGAGGTTACAATTCTCGATGATGATAAATAGTACCTTATCTTTAGAGAAGAAATACCACCAACTAATTCTTATCTAGATCCACCCCCAGTAGTTCAACTAAATTCAATTATTGTGGAGAAAGAGAATGAAATAACTATGGGTGAGGAAAGGAATGTTCAAATAGAGGATGTACCTATTGTGCAAGAATATATTGATGTGTTTGTAGGGGATTTACCTGGACATCCTCCATAATGAGAAATTCGGTTTTCCATTGATTTAATTCCTGGTTTAAGGCTCATATAGGAGACCCCTTATAGAATCGACCCTGTGGAATTAGTGGAACTAAAGAAACAACTAGAGGAATTGACTAACAAGGGATTTATTCTCTCTATTGTTTCTCCATGGGTAGCCCCTGTCCTTTTTGTTAAGAAGAAACATGGATCTATGAGGTTGTGAATTGACTACTTGAATATCAATTCTATAACAATAAAGAACAAGTATCCCCTACCCTACATTGATGATTAATTTGAACAACTTCATGGAGCTCAATATTTTTCAAAGATGTTCCTTCAATCTGGATATCATCAGTTGTGTGTGAAGAAGGAAGACATTCAAAAAATAGAATTTCGAACTAGGTATGGGCATTATGAGTTTACAATAATGCCTTTTGGATTGACTAATGCACCCTCTTTCTTCATGTATCTAATGAATAGAGTTTTCAAGGAATATCTTGATGACTTTAGGTGGTATTTATTAATGATATTTTGGTATACTGAAAAAGAAATGAAGATCATGAAAATCACTTGCGCATTATCCCAAGGACTCTTAGATGAAATGAGTTATATGGGAAATTTAGCAAGTGTAAATTATGGCTTAAAGAGGTTTCTTTTCATGGCCATATTGCCTTTATTGATGGAATCTCTGCTGATCCTTAAAAGACCAAGGCAATCCAGGAATGGCCAGCACCGACGAGTATAACTGAGGTATGCAGTTTTATTGGTTTAGCAGGTTATTATAGACGTTTCGTCCAGAATTTTTCCCTGTTGTCTAACCTATTAACCAAGATCACACATAATGGGGTCAAATTTTTTTGGACAAAAGTGTGTGAAGATTGTTTTAAAGAACTGAAGATAATATTAGTCAATTCTCTTATCTTTACTCTACCATTAGGGAAGGATGGGTTTGTTATTTATAGTGATGCTTCAATGAAAGGATTTGGTTGTGTCTTTGTACATAATGATATATTTATTCCATATGCATCACAACATCTAAAAATTCATGAACAAAACTATCTTACTCATGACCTTGAGTTAGCAGCTGTAATATTGTCTCTGAAAATATGGAGACACTATCACTATGGTGAGAATGTGAGATTTATACTGATCACAAGATTTTGAAGTATATTTTCTCACAAAAAGAACTCAACATGAGGCAAATGAGATGGCTTTAACTACTCAAGGATTATGATTTCACTATACACTAACACATGGGGAAGGAAAATAAGGTGGCAGATTCTTTGAGTATAAATGATCATGGAGTATTGAACAAGATGAGAATTGAAAGGGATCCTAATTTCATGGTTGTAGTAAAGATGGAAATGGGAATAACCATGGAAGGTGAAACATCAATGCTTTTTCAAATTGTTTCCAAACCATCATTACTAGAATGGATAAAGATTTCTCAGACTGATGATGAGGAGTTTCAAAATAATATTAAAGCAATGAATGATGGGATTTTGAGTGACTTTATATATAAAGATGTAATTTTGAAATTTGGGAAAATACTTTGTGATCCCGATTTACCTGATCTAAAAAGGTAATTATTGGATGATGTTAATAGCTCCAATTTCACTATGCACCCTGGTAGTACTAAGATATGTAGAGATTTGAAGAAACATCTTTGGTGGGATAACATGAAGAATGAGATTGCTGATTTTGTGTCAAGATGTATGGTTTGTCAACAACTGAAAGCTATAAGGAAACAACCTAGAGAAGGCATGCATCCTCTTCCCATACCTGAGTGGAAATGGGATAATATTACGATGGACTTTGTCATGTGGCTAAAAAAGACTCCTAGAAGGAATGATGCAATATTGGTCATTGTTCGTCATCTTACCAAGTCACCACATTTTCATACTATAAGAGAAGATTTTCCACTTGAATGTATGGAAAGACAATATATTAATAATGTTTTAAAAATTCATGGCATACCCATATCAATTTTTTCTGATCGTGATCCCCGTTTTACATCATGATTCTAGAAAAATATTCAGAAGGCCTTGGATACAAAACATCGTTTGAGAACTACCTACCTCCCTCAAACTGATGGACAATAAAAACATACTATTCAAACCTCAGAAGATATGTTGAGTTCTTTCTCACTTGACTTTCAAATTATGTGGGATCAATATTTAACTCTGGTATAATTTTCCTATAACAATATCTTCCATTGAAGTATTAAGATGGCACCATATGAAGCGTTATATTGCAAGAGATTTTGCACACCAACTTGTTGGGATGATGTTGGTGAAAGAAAACTCATAGGCCCATAACTTGTTGAGGAAACAATAGAAAACATAAAGGTTATCCAAGCCCACATCAAAGAATCCCAAAGTAGGGAAAAGATCTATACCAATAACCGAAGGAAGGATTTGGAATTTAAAGTAGGAGACCATGTTTTCATGAGGTTATATCCATGGAAGGGTGTTTTATATTTTGGTAACAAGGGTAAATTGAGTCCCAGGTACATCGGACCAATCGAAGTTCTAGAACGAATTGGGGCTGTAGCTTACCTTTTGAAAATGCCACCAAGTCTCTCCAAAGTTCACAATGTGTTCCACATGTCACTGTTGAAAAAATACATTCCATACCAAACACATGTACTCACATATGAGGAAATTGAACTGGAAATTGATATGTCTTATTGTGAAGATCCCGTCAAAATTCTTGATACCAGAGAACAAGTGTTGAGAAACAGGATGACTCGTCTAGTAAATGTTTTATGGAGAAACCATAAGATGGAAGAGGCAACGTGGGAACCCGAGGAACTTATGATTAAGAACCACCCAAAACCTTTTATGAAGTATTATTCTAGAAATTTCGAGCACGAAATTATTTTAAGGAGGTGATAATGTAATACCCCAAGCTTCCACAGTATGTTTCCCTTTGAATAATGCAATAGATTGCATTGTACGCTACTTCGAGATTCTAACACATCGCGACCAATAAAACAAGCCTTTATGAATAGTAATAAGAACGTTTTGAAATTTTATAAGTTTTATTTTTCAAAATAGACTTCATTTTTGAATTCTGAATATCAAAATTATCTTAGAGTGAATTTTTGGTATTTTTCTAAAAACATTAATTTTTTTTATGAATACTGAAAAAGCATTGCATTATTAGTTAAAACGGAATTTTTTATTTAAATAATTTTTTATTTTATTTAAATTTATTTTTGGTCAAAATAGATACATAATACCTATATAAGTTCAATGTAAATCATTAGATTCATTTTATAATAAGTTTTGATATATAAAAATTTTATTGAACTTTTTACCGTCTTTTACCCACCTCCAAGGAGCATTTGAAAATTTTCATAAAACTTAATTTTACCGCTTCTATGTGTTGAATTTTAAAAATATTATAGATGCGATTTAAATCAATAATTAATATGTGGTTCAATAAGATGAAAATTATTTTCGGAGAACAGTATCATTTTTAATTTTATATACCACTGTTAAAAGTAAATATGGTAATTAAGGGTAAAAATGATGTCATAATAACCCTAACACAAGTCCTAATTCTATTTGACAAGTTTAATTCGACCTAAAACAACCTTAGGAATAAAATATTATCCCCTTTGGTCCAATTGGATTAGATTAGGACATTTATTATTATTTTATTTAATGAAGACTTAAAAGAGATAAATTCAAAGTTTAATAAATGAAACATTTTTAATATAAGAATTACACACAATATAAATTCAACAATAAATATTCATTTGAATTCTAAAAATATTTCCTATATAATGATATTTTATTTATAATTTTGGAAATTAAATAATTTAATTTATTTATGGCACAATGATGATAAGGTAATTACCTTATCAAAGAAAGATTAATATAATTGATATTATAAATATCCAAATAAGTGTAATTTGAGACTTTTGATGAATTATACTAATTTTATTAGTTAAAATGACATGTTAGGGTTGATTAAATAATTCTTTTCTAATTAATCATATTTTTATGATTTTCACAAAAATCAAATAGCAAATAGTGTCAAAATTGACATAATTGAGTTTTTAAAACAAATACTATATTAATGGGAGATACAATATTCCTAAAAATATAAGTTTCAGAAAAAAGACTTAGATAAGGTTATATATATTAATAATGAACCACATGGGGTTCTCTTGAATTTTTATTGTAATTTTATTAACCATATAATATAAAAATACAAAGAGACATGGTAAATGACAAAATATTTAACTAATAGTTAAATATAAAAGATAAGGTTAATGTGATGACCTAAAAATGTATAAAACCTATTTTTTGAGAGGTTTTAGACTCATACCCACCTTATCGTATAAATAAACCATTTTTGAGCCATTAGAAACCGAAAATGATTTTATTATAAAATAGTATATCAATATTTTCCTAAAGTGACCCTCACATATCTTATAAAAGGGAAGTTCACCTTCTCAAACTTTCACACCTCCAAAGCCTTTTGGATTAGACAAACCCTGCCCAAATTTCCTACCAAATTTCCTATCTTCATCCTAGAGTCCTTAATTTGGTTAGAAAGCCAACCTAAGGAGCCCTTTTGATCAAATCAAAAGGAAGAACCCTAAGAAGAGGTAAATATTTCATCACCTCTTTCAAGTTCTTTTCTTCTTCCACTTCCTCTATTTTTTGTTTCCATTATAAAATAATAACTCCAATATCTTCTATATTTTGTGATGTTATTATAAAAATGGTACAACCATATTAATTATTATATCCATCATATGAATGACAAAGTCACCATACGTGCTTACGTACGACTTACTGTCCCCACGTTGTAGTGTAGTTTGTTATTCAAACACTTCATTATTTGAATGAGTGTAATAATGAGTATAAATAATTAAAATAACAAATATAACATGTTAATGATTCTTTTTATATGATATAACATCCAATTACATAAGATTTCTCCGTCAATATAATTATATTTTCACTCGTGCGTACGTACGGATTACCGTCTCTACGAATGTGATGAGATCCATTCCCCATCGTAATCATTCGAGAATAATTTTCATTTTATGATTAAAAATACTGTTTATGAACATAATATAATTCTATATATGAATAAAATACATCCTATAAATAACACAGATGTCTTATGTTACCAAACATATAAAGTAAAGTCAATCAGTTAACACCTGAAACGATGATACTTCAGAAATATTATTAACAAAGCAATATTAGAGGATCACATATGATATAATATTTATGAATATAGTTCATGTATAATTTAAAAACAATGTTCAAACTATTATAAAATAGTATAACATACCATCGACTGAGGAAAAGTACAAGGCAAGGGTTAATTCTACAATCTCTTTACTTATCCGAGGTTGTTAATATGTAAGTACCTACTAGGAACTCTTTATCATCCACATCCGTGTTTTCTTAAGAATGTAATTAAAAAAATTACAATTTTCTATACTATGAGTTAAAGTAATTTATACCGTTCTTTGACCATATATTTTTTGAAATTAATCTTTCCATCATTTCTGAAACAAGGTACTTTAGGACCTTTTCAACAAAATTACGGTCAGAATATATTTTTTTAACTTATATGGTGGGTGAGGCTTTTTTCCGCCATTATATCATTGTCGATGATTCCCATACAAGAATATATGAATATTTTCAAAATAAATTTTTTCTTTTATAATTATATAACTTTTAAATGATTTCAAAATTGAAAGAGACATTTCTCTAAAAACAAATTGATTTCATCTATGTCAACATCCTTTGAAGGATTTTAATCTTGTTGAAGTGGGTTTATTATGATACAAAAATACAATATTATATTGAAGGTTTTTTGATATTTTTGATTGTGTATGTTTTATTTTTACACCATTCATGGTTTATGGATAAATTCTTTACATTTCGTGTTCTCGTTTTAATACAAATGTTTATGTTATGTTTAAACCTTTTCATACGAGGAATGCGTTGGAATTAATAACTGATGGGTGGAACCCACTATAGATCCTCAATGCATCGGTAGGTATCATGAGACAAACTAGTGTCTTGGAACAATTCCTTGACAAAATATTATTTGTAGTCTTGGAACAAGGCCTTGACTATGGGGTTATGAAGTCAGGCATTATGCATTCCATCATTATGAAAGTGGCTATTGATATTGCATGTGATTATTCGACTAGTAGAATATCCATGTGAATAAGAAAATGGAATTATTTTATTTTATATTTTCCATATTATGATGAATTTTATGTTCAAAAGTCTTTTTTAGTCTTATACATTGCCTTAAATGTTTATGCTTAGTTATGAAAGTTCTTGCTATATTGTTATCCTTACTGAGAATTTGAGCTCACCTCTTTCTAGTTTTTATTTTTCCCCAGATGTGAAGAATTATTTTATGGTTGACCTGTAGGGATATCAAAAGGATATATGTGTTTTCATAATGGGACAAAATGTTGTTAATTTTTTTATTTCATGATATAATGTAAAACTTATGAATGTATCTAGTACATGCCAGGCTACAAAACTAATCGGTCTTTCAGGACTTGATTCTTTGTATCATGCCAATGTTATGTAATAATGCACTAAATTAGGGTAACTAGGGTTGGGGCATTACCGTTGGTATCAGAGGAAGTTTATTATAAACCTTGGAAGCTAGATTTATAAAAAAATATGATTAGAGAACATTACCCTAAGAAGACATTGAGGATTAGTATAGAAGAACTTCCTATAACTTTGGTGTTGTAGAGATTTTGTGAGTTTTCCAAACAATAAATCCCTTTCTACATACGAGTATGTAGAGGTGGATCTATTATAGATATACCTATGTGTAATACCCTTAAACACGGATTTTAGCTAAACTCGAATGGGAACTAGTGCATGACAACGGGCCTTGCTACACTCTTAGTTACGAAACTCTCGAGGGATATTCTTAGGGTAATTATTTTTTTTTTACAAACTATTATTACAAGTTTTTGAGTATATAATACCTCAAAGAAAAAAAAAATTAGGATTATGGATTATATCCACAAACTGTGCAATTTATGTTAAGAGTTTTACAAGTTCGGAATTATGTATTGTGATTCATAAACTGGTCTAGTGTCTGCCATTGTTTAGAAATGGTGCATAGTAGAATGAATGGAAAAAATATCAATGCACATAATCCATGCTGGGATTTCCCTCATAATCAAGATAATTATAGTGGATCTGGCGATGCATCTAGTGCTGATCAGCTTATCATCATACCGGGACAACTCACTCAGGTTATGAATAATAACCTTTCCGGTATAGAGCATATTGATCCACAATGTGGTGGGTCAATGATATACCACTTCATGACGCAAAAGCCACTAAAATAAAATGGGATTAAAAATCCTTTTGTAGCTGAGAAATGGATAAATTCCTTAGAGAAAATATTTCATGCTTTGGGAATTACAGAAAGGGGAAAAGTTGTCATGGAAGTTTATCGCCTCACAAGTGATGCGAATCAATGGTGGTCCTTAATCCAAAACACAAAGGAAGATGAAGAAGTATATAACATGTAATGGAGGGAGTTTAAAGATATTTTATTGGAAAAATACTTTCCTCGTGACCATCGAGCGGATATGGAAGGACAATTTCGGAGACTAAGGAAAAATGAGGATGAAAATGTTGCAAAGTATGAAGCTAACTTTACAAGGTTATCAAGGCATGTTGTAGATTATATGCGTAACCCATGAAGTAATATTGATCGTTTATTTCATGGTTTAAAGCCATTTGTCCTTTGAGAATTAGTCTCACAATAATTCTGATCATAGGAAGATACTGTCTCATGTGCTATTAAGACAGAAAAAGAATTCTTTAAGTCATACAACTTTAAATCAAAGTAGGTGAAGAAGAGATCTGTTGAAAACTATGGAAATGGAAATAATGGGAAGAAGGTAAAATTTTAATATCCATCCTATGGTAAATGAGGGAAGAAACACCCAATTATGTTCTTGAAGAGAATGAGGGTCTGTTACAAGTGTGGTGAAAAAGGCCATCATGCTCGTGATTGCAAGGAGAAGAATGAGGCTATCAATGTTAAATGCTACAATTGTAGAGTAAAGGGGCATTATGAAAATGAATGTATTATGTTCCAAGTGGACATACCTTAGAAAAGGTCAAGGTAGTAAGGGAAAGCTTATGCGATCACTACTGCTAAGGTTGAAGCTCCGAAAGACATGGTGGTAGGTAATTTAATGGTTTCCTCAAGTTTATCCAATGCCTTATTTGATCTTGTATCTTCGCATTGTTTCATATCTTCCAATTTTTCTAAGAAAATTAGATATTTTCCAATTTGATTTAACAAGGGATTTTTCAGTGAAAACTCCTAATGTAAGTATCATTGGAAGAAAGTTGTTTGAATTAGTTCCCATTAGGACATATAAATGTTCATTATTTTCTGATCTCATCATGATACCCAGGATTGAATTTGATATAATCATTGGTATGGATTGTCTTTCGGACCATGATATGAATTTTTTTTTGTAAGAATATGGATTTTAAAATTCTTGATGATGATAAGGACTACCTTATCTTTAGATAAGAAACACCACCACCTAATTCTTATCTAGATCCACCCCCAATAGCTCAACTAAATTCAATTACTGTGGAGGAAGAGAATGAAATAACTATGGGTGTGGAATCGAATGTTCAAATAGAATATGAACCTATTGTGCAGGAATATGTTCATGTGATTCAAGAGGATTTACCTAGACATCCTCTATAATGAGAAATTGAGTTTTCTATTGAATTATTTCCTGGTTTAAGGCCCATATCTAAGACCCCTTATTGAATGACCACTGTGGAATTAGTGAAACTAAAGAAAAAACTAGAGTAATTGAGGGATTTATTCTACCTAGTGTTTCTAAATGGGTAGCCCCTTTTCTTTTTGTGAAGAAGAAAGAAGGATATATGAGGTTGTGCATTGACTATAGGGATATCAATGCTGTAACAATAATGAACAAGTATCCCCTACCTCGCATTGATGATTTATTTGACCATCTTCATGGAGCTCAATATTTTTCAATGATTGAACTTAAATATAGATATCATTAGTTGTGTATGATGAATTAAGACATTCTCAAAATAGCATTTCGAACCAGGTATGGGAATTATGAGTTTACAATAATGCCTTTTGGATTGACTAATGAACCCTTTGTCTTCATAGATCTTATGAATAGGGTTTTCAAGGAATATCTTGATGACTTTAAGTGGTATTTATTGATGATATTTTGGTATATGCAGAAAGATATTAATATCATGAAAATCACTTGTGCATTATCTGAAGGACTCTTCGAAGAAATGAATTATATGGGAAATTTAGAAAGTGTAAATTCTGGATTCAAGATGTTTCTTTTCATGGACCTATTGTCTCTAAAGATGGAATCTATGTTGATCCTTCAAAAACCATGGCAATCCTAGAATGGCCAGAACCGACGAGTATAACTGAGGTACACAGTTTTATTAGTTTAGTAGGTTATTATCGACGTTTCGTCCAGAATTTTTCCCCATTGGCTAACTCATTAACCAAGCTCACACGTAAAGGGGATACATTTTTTGGACAAAATAGTGGGAAGAATATTTTAAAAAACTAAAGGTAAGATTAGTCGGTGATCTTATCTTGACTCCTCCATCAGGGAATGATGGATTTGTTATTTATATTGATGATTCAATGAAAGTACATGGTTGTCTCCTTATACAGAATTATAGAGTTGTTGCTTATGCATCACGACATCTAAAAATTCATGAACAAAACTATCATACTGATGATCTTGAGTTAGCAGCTGTAATCTTTGCTATGAAAATATAGAGACACTATCTCTTTGTGTAAAATGTGAGATTTATACAGATCACAAGAGTTTAAAGTATATTGTCTCACAAAAATAACTCAACAAGAGGAAAAGGTGATGGATTAAACTACTCAAGGATTATTATTGCACTATACACTACCACCAGGGGACGGAAAATAAGGTGGAAGATGCTTTGAGTAGAAAGGATCATGGAGTTTTGACCAAGATGAGAATTAAAAGGGATCTTATTTCCATGGATCTAGTAAATATTGATATGGGAATAACCATGGAAGGTGAAACATCAATTCTTTTTCAAATGGTGGACAAACCAAATTTACTAGAAAGGATAAAGAGTTCTCAGACTGATGATGAGATGTTTCAATAGAATATTAAAGCTGTGAATGATGGGAGATTGAGTGACTTCATATATAAAGATGGGATTTTGAAATTTGGGAAGAGACTTTGTGATCCTGATTTACCTGATCTAAAAAGGGAATTGTTGGATGATGCTCATAGCTACAATTTCTCTATACACCCTAGTTGCACTATGATATATAGGGATTTAAAGGAACTTTTTTGGTGGGACAACATGATGAGGGAGATTTCTGATTTTGTTTCAAGATGTATGGGTTTTCAACAAGTGAAAGCTGGAAGGCAACAACCTAGAGGAGTCATGCAACCTCTTCCCATACCTGAGTGGAAATGGGATAATATTACGATGGACATTGTCCTGAGGCAACCAAAGAATCTTAGATAGAATGATGCAATATGGATCATTGTTCATCATCTGACCATGTCAGCACATTTTCTTACTATAAGAGAAGATTTACCACTTGAACATATGGAAATATTATATATTAATGAAGTTGTAAGACATCATGGAGTACCCCTATCAATTGTTTTTGATCGTGATCCCCGTTTTACATCAAGATTCTAGAAAAGTCTTCAGAAGGCCCTGGATACTGAACTTCATTTGAGCACTGCCTACAACCCTCAAACCGATGGACAATCAGAATAGAATATTCAAACCTGAGAAGTCATTTTGAGATCATTCTCACATTAATTTAATGGTATGTGAGATCAATATTACCTCTGGTAGAATTTTCGTATAACAATAGCTTCCATTCATGTATTCAGATGGAACCATATGAAGTGTTATCTGGCAAGAGAAGTCGCACACCAACTTGTTGGGATGAAGTTGGTGAAAGAAAACTCATAGGACAAGAACTTGTTGAGGAAACAATAGAAAAAGTGAAGGATATCCAACCCCACATCAAAGCAGCCAAAAGTAGAAAAAAGAGCTACGCCGATAACCAAAGGAATGATTTGGAATTTCAAGTAGGAGACCATGTTTTGTTGAAGGTATATCAATGGAAGGGTGTTTTACGTTTAGGTAAGAAGCGTAAATTGTGTCCCAGTTACATTGGACCTTTCAAAGTTCTAGAATGAATTGGGGTTGTAGCTTACCATTTGGCAATGCCACCATGTCTTTCAAAAGTTCACAATGTGTTCCACATATCACTGTTGAGAAAATACATGCCTAACCCAACGCATATACAGACTAATGTGGAAATAGAACTAGAACTTGATCGGTCTTATTTTGAAGATACTGTCAAAATTATTGATACCAAAGAACATGTACTGGGAAACTGGGAGACTTGTCCGGTAAAGGTTCTATGGAGAAACCCTAAGATGGAAGAGGCAATGTTGGAACCCGAGGAACTTATGATGAATAACCACCCAAATCCTTTTATGAATTAATATTCTAGAAATTTCTAGGATGAAATTATTTTAAGAAGATGAGAATTTAATTCCCCAAGCTTCCACCGTACGTTTCCCTTTGAATAATACAATTGCTTGCATTGTACGTAACTTCGAGAGTCTAACACATCGCGACCAATCAAACTAGCCATTATGAATAGTAATACCCACTTTTTTGAAATTTTATAAATTTCATTTTTCAAAATTTAATTCATTTTTGAATTCGGAATATCGAAATTAGCATAGGGTTAATTTTTGGTATTTTTATGAAAACATTCCATTTTTGATGAATAGTGAAAAAACTGTGTGTTATTGGTTAAAACAGAATTTTTTATTTAAATAATTTTTTATTTTATTTAAATTTATTCTAGGTCAAAATTTATACATAATACCTATCTATGTTTAATGTAATTCATTGAAGTCATTTTATAATAATTTTAGATATATAAAAAAAATTGAACTTTTTATTGTCTTTTACCCACCTCCAAGGAGCATTTGAAAATTTGCGGACGTAAGACCAGTTTGTTCAACGACATACTATATGGAGCGTTCAAGGGTTTTCTCTTAGTTCTGAGTTGTTTCCCGGTGGTGGTCTATCAGCATGTGAAGGTTGTCGCCTGATTTTCGGCAGTGGAGTTCTCTGAGGGTCTGCGAGGGTTTTTCTTCGGCGGTTGGGGTGGCTGTAGTGGGGTATTCGTGGTTGATTTTCAATGCTATTTTTGATTCCTGTAATTGATATGGATATTTCGGTGCTGGTGGTTATTTTTGGTGGCAACGGCGAGGAACACCGGTGAATATGGTGTGCGATCGACGGTTCAACGCTGATCGTGGAGACAGGGAAGCAGTGCGAGCAATACTGTTTGGGCTCCAATGTTCCGATTAGGTTCATGATGACAGTGGCTAGTCCGGAGTCTCACCGGTAGCATGATTTTGAATTTCGTGTCTAAGGGTGGGGTGTGGTGATGATTATCTAATCAAGATGTGGACTATTGGTTGGTGTGCGGTCTGATAAGCGGATAGGTGATAGTGCGCAGCTCGAGGCCCTGCTTTGAGCTTTTGAAATTTGAAATTTTAATGTTTGGATGCTTTTGTGGTGTTTTGGATGCAGTTGTATGGGGTACTGGAAACCCTTAAACCGGCCATTAAAAATCCAAAAAAAATGATTAGCGGTAAATTACCTTATTGAAGAAAGATTAAAATAATTGATATTATAAATATCCAAATAAAAGTAATTTGATACTTCTAATGAATTCCTCTACTTTTCTAGCTTAATATGACATGTAATTGTTGATTAAAATTTTTGTTTCTAAGTAATCATGTTTTTAGGATTTTCAAAAACAACAAATACCAAATAGTGTCAAAATTGACATAATTGAGTTTTTAATACAAATACTATATTATTGATGGATACAATATTCCTAAAAATCTATGGTTCTGAAAAAGGGCTTAGATAAGGTTATATATATTAATAATGAACCAATTGGGGTTTTCTTGGAAGTTTATAGCATGTTTATTAACCATATTATATTAAAATACAAAGAGACATGGTAAATGACAAACTATTTAACTAACAGTTTAATCTAAATGAAAAGGTTAATATGGTGACCTAAACATGTCTAAAACCTATCGATTGAGAGTTTTTAGACCCATCATCACCTTATAATCTAAATAAATCATTTTTGAGCCATTAGAAACCTAAAAAATTATTATAAAATAATATTTCTATCATTTCCTAAAGTGACCCTCACATCTCTTATAAAAGGGCACATCCCATTGTCTAAATTTTACACCTCCAAATCCTTTTGGCATAGAAAAACCCTGCCCAAATATCCTACCAAATTTTCTCTCTCCATTATAGAGGCCATTACTTGGTTAGAAAGCCATCCAAAGGAGCCCTTTTGATCAAATCAATAGGAAGAACCTGAAGAAGAGGTAAATATTTCATCACCTCTTTCGAGTTCTTTACTTCTTCCACTTACTCTTTCGTTGTTGTTTCTATTCTAAAATAATAACTATAATATATTCTATATACTTTGATGTTATTATAAAAATGGTACAACCATATTCATTATTCTATCCATCATATTAATGACAAAGTCACCATACGTGCGTATGTACGGATTACTGTCTCCACATCGTGGTGTAGTTTGTTATTCAAACACTTCATTATTTTAATGGGTATAATAATGATTATAACTAATTTAAATAATAAATATAACATTTTAATTATTATTTATATATTATATAACATCCAATTACATATGATTTCACCATCAATATAATGATATTTTCGCTCGTGCGTAAGTACAGATTACAATCTCCACGAATGCGATGAGATTCATTCCCCATTGTAATAATTCAAAAATAATTTTCATTTTATGATTAAAAATAATTTTTATGAACATAATATCATTATTTATAAGAATAAAATACATATTATCAATAATAAACATGTCTTATGTAACCAAATATATACAGTAAAATGAATCAGCTAACACCCGAAACGATGATACTTCTGAAATATTATTAACAAAGCAATATTAGAGGATAATATATGATATCATATTTATATATATAGTTATTGTATAATTTAATAACAATGTTAAAACTATTATGCAGGAGGATAACATACCATCGACTGAGGAAAAGTACAAGGTAAGGGTTAATTCTACAATCTCTTTACTTATCTGAGGTTGTTAATATGTAAGTATCTACTAGGACCTCTTTATAATCGACATCCATGATTTCTTAAAAACACAATTCAAAAAAATAATATTTAATATAATATTATTTAAATTCATTTATACCCTTATTTGACCATATATGTTTTGAAATTAATCTTTCTGTCATTTTCCAACCAACGTACTTTATGAGATTTTCAAGAAAACTTAGGAAAGAATGTCTTTTTTAACTTATACGGCAGGTGAAGCTATTTTCCTCCATTATATCATCATTTAGGTTTTCCATACAATATTATAAGAATATTTTACAAATAAATGTTTTTATTTATACTTATATTACTTTTAAATTATTTCAAAATAGAAAGAGATATTTCTCTAAAAAAGTTTTGATTTCATCTATGTCAACATCCTTTGATGGATTTTAAGCCTATTTGAAGTTGATTTATTATGATAAAAAACTCCCATATTTTATTGTAGGTTTTGTGATATGTTTGATAGTTAATGTTTTATTTTTAAACCAATCATGGTTTATGGATAAAGTATTGACATTTCATATGCTAGTTTTAATATGAATGATTATGTTATGTTTAAACCTTTTCATATAAAGAATGCATTGGACTTATTAAGTGATGGTTGGAGCCCCATATAGCTCCTCGATGCATTGGTAGGTCTCATTAGACAAACTAGTGTCTTGGAACGAGGCCTTGAAAAAATCTTATGTGTAGTCTTGGCACAATGTCTTGACTATGTGGTAAGGAAGTCTGGCCTTATTCATTCTATCATTGTGAAAGTGGCTATTTATATTTCATTTGATTATTCTACTAGTAGAATATCTATGTTAAAATGTAAATAGAATTATTTTATTTTATCTTTTCCATGTTATGCTGATGTTTATGTTTAAAAAGATTTTATTTTAGTTTTATACATTGCCTTATATGTTTATTCTTATTTATTAAAGATTCTATTACATTGTTATCCTTACTAAGCATTTTAGCTCACCCCATTCTATGTTTTATTTTCCCCAGCTTGAGAAGATGTATTTTATGGTTGACCAGTAGGGATAGGTTAAGGATATAAGTGTGTTCAAAAGGGTTAAAAAGGTTGTTGATGTTTTTATTTCATGATATAAATCAAAACATATGGATGTATCTAGTACTTCCAAGGATACTAAACGGATCGGTCCTTTGGGATATGATTCTTTGTATAATTCCAATGTTATGTAATAATACACCAACTCTAGGTAACTAGGGTTGGGGCATTACAATCTAAGTCCATGGTATCTAGCGATAGGTGTGTTGGCCATTTTACAGTGGTTTTGGTCTTCTGAAGTAGTTTTCGTGAATTGTTGATTTT
The DNA here is from genome assembly GCA_963277665.1 of Viscum album. Classification (NCBI taxonomy): domain Eukaryota; kingdom Viridiplantae; phylum Streptophyta; class Magnoliopsida; order Santalales; family Viscaceae; genus Viscum; species Viscum album. The sequence goes on along the minus strand of OY728132.1, from coordinate 863,528,379 downwards.
GTTGCAGGGTGTGTACGCATGTGTTTATATATATATATATATATATAGGTGGTTCACATGTGACTTCATTCCATTTTTGACTATTTGCTACCAAGTACATTAGAGAGCTGCGTAGTTAAAATTATATCACCCAGATGTTGGGTCCTTTTCCAAGTGTTCAACTTTAATAAATGCATTAATAAAATGATTTCTAGTGGTTTGAGATTTTCATATGACTTCATATTAGTGCTGATATCTGATATGTTTATGTATGACCCTTGATGTTATTGAATTGTGTTTCCCATCTGAGATAAATGATGAAATAACCATGTCTTGGTTTTAAAAATGTATTACATAATTGATTAAAGTGATATGATTGAATGATTAAATAATTTGAAAGGAGATGCATGAGTAATAGGGTAATTAATCAAAGAATTAATTATCAAGATGTGAGTTTGGAAATTGTGGTGTTTATTGAATATTGGGAATATTGAATATGGATAATTACTTCACATGTTTTTATCGGAAGATAAATAAGAGACTATTAATGATTAACTGATTGATTAATTATTACATGTTAAATAGAGAATGGTTAATAAATTGGTGAATTGGAACAAGTGATATGATTAAATTAATTAATTGACATTCATTCATTAAAATTCTGAATTGGTTAATATGATGTGATTATATTAAATAATCGTTGAATTCATTAATTAAAATGCATTAACTAAATTATATGAATTAATTAAATGATTGTGTTTATTGGAGAATGAGTATGATAATATTTTGTGAGAATTACTTTTGTTTATTCATGTTATAAATTTTAATGAGAGATAAGGATATTTTAATTGGTAATTAATTACCAATCTAATTGATTGAGAAGTTAGGATAATTAAATGTTGAAATAATTATCACATTGTACATTTGTGCTCTGGAATAGTTAATTCGCTCATTTAATTTTGAATCTTGCATTTTTAAAGGTTAAATTGATTAGGGAATTAAATAACAGGAAATTGATGTTATTAATTAGCTATTTAACTAATTAACAATCTTGATTAATTAATTTATGAGTTAATTAATTAAGGGGATTTTTGAGATGTTAGACATGGAGTACTACACCAATAGTGTATGTATGTGGATGGGATCTTGGGGTGCTAGACATTACATTCTACACATATGATATATATATATATACTTGTATATTTGATAAATGAGTTGTGAGATAGAGACTGATGCTCCAAATACACACAGGGGGCTAGACTTGACATTCTACACCAAGGATATATATATATGTATGTATGTATGTATGTATGTATGTATGTATGTATGTATGTATGTATGTATTTATGTATGTATGTATGTATGTATGTATGTATGTATGTATGTATGTATGTATGTATGTATGTATGTATGTATGTATGTATGTATGTATGTATGTGTATGTATGATTGATAAATGGGTTGTGAGATAGGGATTGATTCTCCAAATACTCACGGGGTGCTAGACATGGCATTCTACACCTAACATGCATGAAAATGTCTCTTTTATGGGACAAAGATTGATGCTCCAAACACCGATGGGTTTTGAGACAAGGACTGATGCCCCAAATACTCCGAAGGGTTCTAGAGATGACATTATACACCCATTAATTGGCATTGGACTATGGTTCCAATTGTTTATACACGATTTGATTTAAATGGTTAATGAAAGACGATGTGATGTAATGATTTTTGAATTGAATATGAGAAAGAATTCAGACATTATAATGATTTGGGTGAATCAATGTTTAGTGAACGGACATTGAGTGAATCACTATTTTAAGTGGACGGTCTCGAACATAGTATATTAAAGTGAAAATTGAATATCTTCTGATGCATAATTCAATCCAAAGCACAAGTTGGATTCGGTCTTTACTTTGGTTTCAAATATGGCCTTTAGAGACATCTGTTTTCAGTGACCTTTATTGGGGATATCGGTCTAAGGATGGATCTCGAGACTTGTATAATTTTACTAGGCTTTAATTATTGATAAATGGAAATGAATGTGTGATGACTATTGTGTATGCATGAAAAATTTATAATGCAGGATCAGACACCAGCTGAGGGCTGAATTAGGTGCTAAGGTATATAGTTACATTGTACTACTTACTATATTTATGCTTGTTTTCACCCAATTTAAATTATTTATTTGTAATGAACTGTTGTGGGGTTTCTTTTTGAAGAACCTGGATTGAATAAATGGGACCCTTAGAGGTCACCTTTTTAGAAAAAGGAATTTAGACGCTAATTTTTCTAATAAAAATTAAATTAAAATGAATGTTAATTGTTTAAATAGGATGTTTGTTATAGCATGCATTTTTGTTGTTGGGAGTTGTTTTGAAAACAAAGTGACTGGTTATGAAAAATTATTTTTTGGGTTTTTCGAAATTAATTCAAATGTTTAAAGGTTGAAATGAATTAATTAAATGGATAGAATGAAAAAAGTGATTTCGAGAATAGTGATATCAGTTTCGTGTGACAAAGAGAGATGGTCGACATTTATGTTTCGTAAAAGACATGCATGTGGCACTCAGGTGTTTTAACACGCCTGTTGTTTAAATTTCGGCATTCATTCAATATTTTTTGATGTGGTGATAATGGTTTTAGGAAAAAAATGTGTACATTAATGGTATTCTCAAATAGCACGTTGGTGAGCAGCTGATCACTTCTTGCAATGTCATGGAAAATCTTATGGTGGGTAGTTTCACATCGATTTCAGTAAATGTGTTGGCAGGTGATGCATTGCTTTTTAAACAGAGTCGAATAGTAGTAGTTTGACTGATCTTATTACTAACATTGGTTTTCTCTTAGTGTGCTCTTCTGAATACGACGACCTTGTCCTTTATCTTGACCTCTTCATGAAGACACTAATATTGTGCCAGTCTTACGCCATGCTAAAGTTTTAAATATTGTTGGTCTTGGTGAGTGGTTGTTATCTGGGTTTTACATGGGATATGTGGTTTCATTGGGTGATTCCTTCATTCATGTTGGTACACGTTAATTTTTTTTAAATAGCCTTAAAATGGCTTGAATTTGTAATTTCACCAGAGGCCAGTTAAGAACTTTAGTGTACATGAGGTTGGTGATGTAATAATTTCTAAAAGGAATGTCACCAGTTTAATTGTGATTGTGTGTTTTGGGACCCTAATTTCCTTCCAAGAAATCATTTGCCACCAGTTTTTGTTGGTTGATCAGGAATCAACCTTTTTCTTCAGTGAGGTCTCTATAATGGCCTCTGATGTGAGCTCCCTTTCAGTGGGATTTGGATAAGGTTTTAAATAATTAAGCTGTTGGACTTATGTTTTGTTTAGTAGAGCATTCAGTGTTTGGAAACATAATTTCTTTGTTCAAAAAAAATTCTAAACCATGGTGGGTTATAATTTGTTGTATTAGTTCCCAATGACTTCTCGAGGATGAGAATATTGTAATATTGGTTGATTGTAATGTCCAATGTTTTTTAACCAGTTTTAAATTTCGAAGGATTTCGAAAAAATTCATTTTATCGACATGTTGGTTTTTAAATTGAGATCTCGAACTTATTTATGAGTGTTGGAAAACTTGAAAATGTAATATTTGTACATCAGAAAATACCCGATAATTTTCACAGCTATGTCGAAGAGTCTCTGGAGCACCGAATCCAGGAAAGTCTACTTTAATGGTTCTGCACAGGCTGCGCACAGTTGCAGTCTAACCCGTGTCGCTTACCCAATTTAATATTTTATTTATTTAATTAAATAATATTAAATGGGATATTTTTGTTTAAATAAAATAATGGGCTAATAATAATAATTTTTTAATTATTATTATGGTGTCATAAATTATTTTGATGTTAAGATATTTTAATTGTATGATTAATGGTGTGTAATACTAATATATATTTAATGCGGCTTTTGCATATCTCAGTGAAACATTTTTTTAACAGAGGAGTTTTAGATTTAATGAATAAGAATTTCTAATTAAATTGGGAGTTTCAAAATTATTTTAAAAGGATTATAATTAAATAGAGGTGAGGGTTTTTATGAGAGGTTTGAAAATTAATAATAAAGAGATTATTATTATCATGTTTCTTTGTTGTTGTGATTATTATTAATTATGGTAGTTTTTATTATTATAAATAAAAATAATAATGGATTTGGAGGGGTTGGATAGAAATGAATAAATAAAAGGGGTAATAATAGTAATATTTTGAATATTATTTTCATTATAATTATGAGTATTATTTTTTTAATTATTAAATTCAATTGATTAGATTAATTTTACGAGAAAAATAAAAAACAACAATAAAAAAATAAAATGGAGGCACGACCTGTAAGTGAGGCGCATGACACCCTGGTTTCATCCTCCTTAGGCGATGCACCAGCTGCACACCTCCTACTTTGATTCCTTCCCTATAGTGTAACCTCCAGCAGCGCATGGTCTCTTCTCTATGGTGTGCCTCTCTCAGCTAAACCTCCTCCCTATGGCGCGGCATACTCTCTGCTGTAGTAGCAGCATAATATTCCCTCCAACCAGAACCAGCAGCGCGCGACCCCACCTTCTGGGATCCCCTGCTATGGCTTCTTCCTCTCATGTTATTCTTGGTAATGGTCTGATTCGATGATGTATGATCTTATCCTATGATCTCCTTTATCACTTTGGAGATTTTCATTAATATGGGTGTCCGATATGGTTTGTTCGAATATATGGTTTGATAGAAATGCCATGTTTTGATGTTCTTCCATCATTAAGGTGTGAAAATGGTGCTTTGGGGTTCGTCAGTCCATAATCAAACATCTTCTACCAAGGGAGAAGTAGATGAACTCTTTTTTCTTCGCAACATTTTGTTTGATAAGGTTTATACTTCGATATTTGGTTTTTCAGTACCTAAATTGGAGTCTAATATTTTATTTGAGTCCCTAGAATCTAGTGTTAGGTGTGTAGGCCTTGTTGTACTTGTTTTGGTCTTCTAAAGTTGTCTTAGTGAATTGTTGATTTTTTTGTAGAGTGTGCACACATGTATATATATATATATATATATAGATATATACATATATATAAAGGTGGTGCACATGCGACTGCTTTCCTTTTGCAATTATTTACTGCCAAGTACATTAAAGCACTGTGTGATTAAAATATTGTCACCTCGAAGTAGGGACCTTTTCCAAGTGATCAAATTTTATAAATGAATTGATAAAATAATTTCTAGTGGTTTGGTATTTTCATATGACTTCATTTTAGAGATGATATATATAAGTTGATGCACGACCCTTGAAGTTATTGAATGATTTTTCCCATGTGAGATAAATGAGGACAGAAGAATGTGTTGGTTTTAAGCATATATTACTAAATTGGTTAAAGTGATATGATTAAATAATTAAATGATTGGAATGGAGATGGATGAGTAATAGGGTAATTAATAGAGGAATTAATTATCAATATTTGAGTTGGGAAATTGTGGCATTTATTGAATATTGGGAATATTGAATATGAATAATTACATCACATGTTTTTATCAGATGATAAATTAGAGACTAGTAATGCTTAACAGATGGATTAATTATTACATGTAAAATAAAGAATGGTGAATCAATTGGTGAATTGGTAAAAGTGATATGATTAAATTAATTAATTAATTGACATGCATTAATTAAATTGTTGAATTGGTTAATACGATATGAGTAAATTAAATAGTTGTTGAATTAATTAATTGGAATGCATTAACTAAATTTTATGAATTAATTAAATGATTATGATGATCGTAGAATGTGTAAGATAATATTTTGAAAGAATTAATTTGCTTTAGTCACATTTTAAATTTTAATTAGAGATAAGTATATTTTAATTTGTAATTAATTACCAATCTAAATGATTGAGAAGTTAGGATAATTAAATTTTGAGTTAATTACCAAGTTGTACATTTGTGATATAGAATAGTTAATTGGTTCCTTTAATTTGGAATGATGTGTTTTTAAAGGATAAATTGATTGAAGAATTAAATAATAATAAATTTATGTTTTTAATCATTTATCGAACTAATTAACGAGATTAATTAATTAATTTTTGAATTATTTAATTAATGGAATTGTTGGAGGTGTTAGACATGGAGCACGACACAAATAATATATGTATGTGAACAGGATCATGGAGTGCTAGACATGGCATTCTACACCCATGATATATATATATGTGTGTGTTTGATAAATGAGTTGTGAGATACTGACTGATGCTCCAAATACTCACAGGGGGAAGACTTGACATTCTACACTGAGGATGTGTGTGTGTGTGTGTGTGACTGATTGATAAATGGGTTGTATGATAGGGGCTGATTCCCCAAATACTCATGAGGTTTTAGACGTGGCATGCTACACTTAGCATGCAGGCAAATTTCTCTTTTTTAGGACAGAGGATAATGATCCAAATACCCATGAGTTTTCAGACAAGGACTGATGCTCAAAATATTCACAAGGGTGCCAGACATGACGTTCTACCCCCATTAATTTTCATTAGACTAGGGGTCTAATTGGTTATACTTGATTTTAATTAAATGGATTTTGAAAGATGGTGTGATGTAATTATTTGTTAATTGAATATGAGAAAGGGTTCGGACTTGATAATGATTTGGGTGGATCACTGTTTAGTTGACGGACTAGTAGAGAATCACTATTTTTAGTGGATGGTCTCAGACATAGTATATGAAAGAGAAAATTGATTATCTTATGATGCGTAATTCAAGAAAAATCACAAGATTGGATTCGGTCTTTACTTTGATTTCAAAGATGGTCTTTAGATACATCTGTTGTGAGTGACCTTTTCGGGCAATGTCAGGCATAGGTCGGATCTCTAGACTTATATAATATCACGAGGCTTGAATAATCGATAAATGAAAATGAATGTGTGATAACTATTGTGTTTTCATGAAAAATGTATAATGTAGGTTCTGACACCTACTGAGGGATAAAGTAGGTACTTGGGTATATAGTTACATTTTACTGCTTTCTATGGTTAGGCTTGTTTTCACAATGTTTAAATTATTTATTGAATGTCTGGAATTAGGGTAGACACTGGTGGTCTAGGCCTACTAAGATTTATATCTCACATAGTACACAGACCACCATTGCATCGGGGTTCTTGATTATATTCTCTGTGGTTGTAGGATTGTGATGTTTTCATATACTTGGGAGATAGAAGCAGAGGACCGAGCTGAAGCTCGAGATTCTTGAGGAGATCGCCATTAGGGCTTTGAGTCATTTATTATTCATTTATTTATATATATGCAAATCATGATGTATTGTTTACTTCTTTCAAATATGTTTCAATAACATGTCATGCATTCATCTGTTATATGAACTATGTCTTCCACTTCTTTGATAATTATGTATTATTACTTCCTATATTGATTTTTATTTACTCTGATATACCATTTTGAAACTTTAATAAGAGGGTATATTCTCCCAAATATCACCTCCTAAGACACTCGTTGTTTGTTGGCAGCCTCTAGTATACAGGGAGACGTTCTTGGGTTCATGTAGAGACCGGTCTGGTCCCCAGTTCAGGGGTTAGCTGGATCGGGTCGTTATAGTGTGACATGGTATGCTACTTACCAAGCCCATGGTGTCCTATACATGACGATCGAGACCCAAATCATTGGAATTGGACGGTGGATCTAATTAGACATTTTAAAAATTGAAATATAATGGATTATGAAATCCCCTTTATTTAATGAATTGGGAATTGATAATGTTTATTGGATCATACCTCAATATGTGTCGAAGCAGGTATTGAGTTTCAGGTGTCCACAGGATCACGGGGGTTTAGGTAGTTAAATAAATATTAATTGATAATGTGATGAATATTTACTTATTAATAGTAGTTATTTGTTTATACAACTAAATACACTATTATTTGAATGAATTTTTTTAGACAATATTGGGGGTGGCCTACTGAGTCGTACTCACACCCTACTCAGGCTACCTAATCAGTACCCGAATAGACTTTATTGTTGCAGGAAATGTTAAGGGAAAAGGCTCTGGGTTAGATTACTGATTGGGAATGTAGATTGGATGCGGAAACTAGATTTGGTTCAGTACCCACAAGGGATTCATTTTTGCCTTTCTGTTTGGTTTCATTTAGACACTTGACACTTACTTTAGCATGGCATGTTTCAATTTATGTTGGATATTGTATTTCCTGCCTTTTTTGACTTGGGATATTGTTATTATTATTGATTATATATTATTTCCCTATTTTTTATTATTTCCTCTAGTGTATTACTCTAATAAAAGATGGTATAGTTTCCCCATTATTGACTTACCAGACCCTCACTACAAGTCAAAAACCTGTAGTGTACATGGAGGTGTGCTTCAAGTTATATAGCGAACTGTATCGGGTCACTGGTGCAAAGAACCCAGTCCAGGACATTACATTTGGAATAGTTAATGTATGAATGGTGTGGGGTGGGTGGATTTTTCTATTTTTATATGGTTATCTCACTTTATGTGGGGGTCTATGTTTATGGGATGTGTTTAATTTTCTTGTGACATCTACTCTGATTTTAGAGAAGTTTTGATGCTTTTGTAATATTAAAACATGGGATTTCCATACTTCTATTAAAGGAGTGTTGCTTAATTTTAGTCTTGTTCACTCTATTTATCTTATTTTCTATTTGCACTACTACTGTCTATTTAATTTTATTTTTTGGCATGGCTTATTTTCTTATCTCAATCCCTATAGGGGACATCTTTAGTGATGGGTTGCTCACTATAATTACAAACCTTGCATTTTTATATAGGAAACCTAATTTGACTCTCCTGGGAAATTTTTCCACTCATCATTTTTTATTTTAATATTTTTGATAACAAGTGTAGTGTGATAAATTCAATATTTAGAACAATCAAAATGGTTTACACTTGAGTAATAAATTGGAATGTTGAACAACAGTGCACTAGTGGTTCAAACTACAAAAATTTCATGTGACAATATAGAATTAAGTTGGTATTTTAAAATGAATTAAATAATGTTATCTTATTTAATTTTTTAACCTATCCCAAGGTCTTCCAAATTAAAACATAGACACAGAGAATAATTATGCATGATCATTTCCAAAGTCTCTATGTAACATCCCACGATTTTAATAAATACCTCATTTTAAATTAATTTAAATCCTTTTTATAGATTGTGTTACATGAAATGAATAGTTTATATTTCATTATATGAAAAATCAATTTTATCTTTCATTTCATGTTACACTGAGTTCATTTGATAACATGTGTCACACACAAGGGTGAGTCTTACTCGAAAACAATATACTATTAATATTAATATATAATATGATAGTTATAACCTAGCCATTGGAAATATGGGAATGAATAAGATTAAAAAAATTATGAGATTATAGTTTAAAATTTTTTATAAAATGAATTCATTTGTTACTATTTAATTATAATCTTAAAATAATGTCCAATTAAATATAAAGGATGTGTTTTTATGAAAATCTATTTTATGCCTTCAAAGGTATTTTATATTAAACAATTAAATTATTCAATATTAGTGAATAATATTAATGAAATTTATATGTCATATATTTAATAAATTATTTTTAAATTAATCCCATAATTTTGATAGGATTAAGATAAGAATAAATCATCTTTTAAGTATAAAGAGTTGTATAGGTTTAAAAGGTTGTTGTACTACATTTTAATAAAATACTTTTCTTAAAACTAAATTTTGACACTTATAATTATTATTTTAGAAAAAACATCATTTTTGAAATAATATTATCAAAATTTACTTCAGGTGAGTTTTTTTGTATTTTTATAAGACATTTCGTGTTCTGATGAATAGTGAAAAATACCGGAATTTAATTGAAAACTTATTTTTCATCTAAATAATTCATACTATTAAATTATATTTTTAATTGAATCTAATTTATAATTAGATAAATTTTACATCATTTAATCCAATTTATTTAATTGTAATCAATTTAAAATTGAAATTTCATATAAAAAAATTTCAAACATTTGAACTTTTTACTTTAAAACCCAACTTTCTCATCCCATTTGTGAGATTAAATTTAAATTATTTTCTACCACTTCTCTGATTATAATTTAGGAAAAATAATTCCATATTTTTAATAATAATAATTTATAATTTATAATATGTTCAACATTGTTTTTGACCAAAAATATTAGTGAAAGTAATTAAAATTAATTATAGTGATTAAGTTAAAAAACCAATTTATTTAGTCGTTAAACTTTAATATTAAGGAGAAAAATGACCTATAAAATTTTATAAAACCCCTTTTCTGGAAATATATCTACCCATAAGACCATATAATAGATTTATATGAGTTATTCAGAATACTATTAAATGAATTGGACAAATATAATAAGTTAAGATAAGAAAAAGACAAAAAAATGTACCTTTCTTCCTTTTATTTTCTATAAAGATTTTGGGATATGGAAAAACTATATAGGTTTAGTTATAAATATTATTTTAAAATATAAATGAATTATTTCTATCTTGATAATTAATATTTAATTTTTATAGATGATATAAATACATTAAGTTTTTATGAAACACCAATGTAGGGATTAATTAGCTAATAAGTAAATAAAATAAATGATAATAAAAATATTAAAATTAAAGTAAATAGAATGAATTTTTTTATTACATTATTTTTTAATTGAATATATCAGGAAAAACATATATGAACCTAATATATTTTAATTTCATTTTTGTCTTGATATTTCTTAAATTTAATTAAATATATAATGTTCAAATTGACATTAATGTTGTTTTATAATAAATGATATTTTAAAATTGATTAAAATTTACTAAAAATGTTAACTTATGTAAAGGAATATTTAAATTTTAATAAATATAAAATATATTATATTAATGGGCCAATTTATCTTTTATAATGAACATATTGACCCCTAAATTTTAAAAACATTGTTTGAAGTGTAAGAGATGAAGCCGCATTTTTTCGTGTTACATGCACTTCTATTAAATTTAATTTCCAACACACATGGTATTTTTATATTATAATTTTGTTTTCATATTTAATATCAGAGGGTTTTAATTTTATAATAATTATCATTTTAATTTAGTCTTAATGGATGACTTAAATAGGTTATAAATGTAGTTTTCTTAATGAAAAACCAAAATGAAAAAAATAAGGAAAATTATGAATTAAAGAATAAGATGCTTAAAAATGTGTTTATTTTGTGTTTTATGATATTTTAGAAATTATAATTCCACTAAAATACATTATTTTTCATTTTTTAATCATATTAGGTAAGGGAGACCTCCCAATAGTGTTTACCTTTTGTATTTACAAGAATTCCACTCTTCCTCCCCTATAAATGAGAATTCACTCTCTCCTATTATTCACAACTATAAAGCCCTTTGTATCATCCATACCATGCCCAAATATCTCCAAAAAAATCATCCCATCATCCTAGAAGCCCCAATATAGGCATAAGTTAAACAAATTAAATATTTTGGTAAAAACCAAAAATAGTTACCCGAAGAAGATGCAGCATTCTTCAAAAACCATTTTTGTTTAATTTATTTCTCCACCCCTTCAATTATACTTATATCATGATTATATAATAACATCAGTATCTTTAATATAATGAGTTTTTTTAATAATTTTATAATTGAAACTCACACACACTTCCATAAAATGGGATATTCAATCATCATTCGTATTTATAGAAGACTACCACCTCGCAAACTGATGTTGTTTGTTCTTCAATTACAATATTTGAAGGCTGAGAATAATGATGGATTTAATGTTTTGGGTTGATATATATATATATATATATATATATATATTCATTATTATATAATTATAATATAACATATACTTTAATGCTTTCCATTTTGTGATAATACGATAACATCGTTTGTAGACGTGTGGACTATCATCTACCCAAAGTGATGTGATTTGTTATCGATTTATATGAAAGGAATCAAGGATGTTTTTAATTAAAATATATGATATAAATAAAATATTTAAGATATTAATGACATAATTATATATATGTACATATAAAATATCATTTTTTTGTTTCTATTTCTCACACTAAAAATTGATAATGTCGTTCATGGACGTGTGGACTACTACTACCTTGAAGTAATGTGATTCTTCTTTTTTTAATCACTAAATCAAAAGAATGATATATATAATTATATATAAATAAATAATTTTGTATTTATGATATAATTTTAATTATTTAAAGATAAATTTTACTTACCTTCATTCCCTAATGATCATTGAAAAATGGAAACATTACTCATGCGTACAGACTATCATCTCCATTATTATAAAATTGGTTCATTTTTCATAAACATGTTTCATGATTGGTTTTAAAAGTATAATTTATTTATAAATTTGATAATTATTTCATGATTATTATTCTATATATGTTTATATAATGACCTCATTAGTCTTATCCAACATATCAAGGTCATGTTTGACACATAAGCCAGATATGGTCAAAACATCTGACATATACATTATTGAATATATAATTGTATATACCTTTTTAATAAATGAAATAAAACCAATAATAAACTTCTAAAATGTTATAAATAAATTAAATAACTAATCAATGTTTATTATTCATGAATATATAGGGAAATCATGGCAAATAAGACTCAAGTTAAGGGATTTTCATCTCACTTTTTACATCTGTGGGATAAATGTCATATTCACCACTTTCTTCTTCTATGAGATGTATCTAATGCACCTTTTGATATATAATATAAATAATTATTTTATATTTAACATATTTAGATGTTTAATTTTATGATTATTCCTTTTTGGGTTTCCATTTTTGATGTTACCATAGTTGTAAGGGGATTTCTAATCTCATTGTTATTTCTTCATGACTTATGCAGTATTATCCCCTTATTTTTGTTGTGTGATGAATAAACTGACCATGATTGTATTTTATTATTATTATCCTTAGATTTTTGGGGTTTTACATATCCATTATAAGATATTTCATTCATGGGGTTTACATATTCAAAGCTACCAAAGTGGTAATGGACTTTTGTCACAATATACCTTCTTTAAGACGTTTGTTATGTTATACCCCTATCTTATTTAATGATGTGTATATAATTATACTTTTAAATTATATATAATTATTCTAATTATTATAATGTTATTATAAGTTTCATTTAATTTTATTCCTTTATGGGTCATATGATTCAAATGTTTCACGATGGCATGGGACACTTTGGAATGATTAAAGATTATTTTCCTTGTGAATGTTTTTAATGACCTTTTAAGGGAATTTACATTCACTAAAGTCAAAAAACCCTATTTTTACGTATCCTACAGAGGGGAAATTTTTCATTTATTCTATCCTCATTCATTTTTTGGATGGATTATGATTGATTCAAATATATTTTTATGAAACTCATTTCTTTTCCATGGGTCAATCAAGTTATGAAAGGGATAATGGTTATTCCAATAAGTTTATGATGAAATGAAATATTTTATGTGTTATTTAATTTTACATATACATTTTAAATTTATTTACATGATAAACCAATGATGAGTGGTTATTTAATAAAAAAATGATGGGTTGTTCTGTGATAGACCAATGATGAGTGGGTACGTGATATCCCTCTATTGCATTGGGTAAAGAAGTTGACCATATGGTTATTCCATTTGTATGTGTAAATGTATGAGTGAAATGAAAATTATTACCCATGTAAATACATGTTTTAGTTATGTATGATATTGGTTTATAGTGATTTTAATGATCAATATTCATATCACATGGCTCATGATTATTGATTCTGATGAACATTTTCTTTTCCAAGTTATCATATTTAATGGTCAATGTATTGATGGGTTTGAGTTATTTTATGACCCACTCATGCACTTTTATTATTTCTTCATATCTTCATTCACTTTTATGCTCATTTATGAAATTAAATTATTAATGCTTCTGTTTATCATTACTGAGCATCTAAGATCACCCTTATTATGTTTCATTTTAACCAAGTTATAAATAATGAGGTTGAATGATTTATGTCTATAAATTATTTCACAAGGATTATATTGATGACCTAATGTTTAATAAGAAAATCTATGTATAATGGGAGATGATTTTTATCTTTATGAACCAGAAGTTTATGAGTCCTAGTTGATATTAATTGTTTATGTAAGAGTTTATCCAAAGTATCTAAAATTACCAACCTAAAATTTACACAAGGTTATAAGTTATCTAAGTTTTTATTTTGGTTTTATATGTTTTAGAATAAAAATTTTGGGTCACAATTATTGGCATCAAATCCAAAAATGTAAAGTTATGGATTTCCACACCGGATTTGGGAATGCAGGTCTTGAGCTGTTATAGTTTGTATTAAATTTCATTTTAGATATATTCGTATATTATTATGTTTTCATATGAGTTAATATTAGTATTTATGGATATATTCATAGGAATATAAGTTTAATTTTGATAATAAGTTTTAAGTCTTAAGATAACCCATTTGAGGTTCTTAAGTAGTAAAAATTCTGAGGTTATCAATGATCTTTTTAGAGATATTTTTTTGAGATGAGGTATTTTTAACCCTTAAGATAAACATGAAGTGTTTTTAGGGGGGATTTATTTTTTAGTATTAAAGAAAAATTTGGGAAACCCGTATTATGGGTGACAACACAGCAAATCCGGCTAGGCAGTGGGTCTTGAACCCATGACTGAAGGACGATAAGGGTTTCATGCACTACCACTGGCTTAAATTATGTCCTAGTTTACATGAATTATTTTTATAATTAAATATTACGTTTATTATAGATAAATATTTAATTTTATTTGAATAATAACAAATGATTTATCTTGGAAGAATATATGATAAAATCCTTCTAATCTATGGGTTTCGAACATAGGTAGGAAATGTTTGATGAATTTTAAGGATAGTAATTTATAGAATTATTTGGTTTGAACTTTGGGTATTACTATTGAATTTTTGAGATTAATTTATCATATAAAGGTTCACTCATTTTTTTAATTATATTACTATATTCTAACCATTTTGGGTTATCTTAATGTCTATAGATAGATGGAATAGCTTTACTATCACTTTTATGGTTATGTGGTCTTTAAAAGATGATTTTAGTACATCAGTAATTAAAAATACATCTTAAATACTCATCGTGAGTTAAAAAATATTATATTGTAGTGGAAGTTTATTAAAGGATGTAATTATACACAAAAAGTAGTTATATTTCTATATTATATTAGTATATATGGTATGAGGATTATTTAACTCTAAGAAAACGATCGTGAAAAAAAAATATTATCTAGTATCATTAATTTTTATGAAATAATGGTCTTCTTGATCATCATAGATTTATGTTTTTGAGGCCCTTTACTATCCATTTATCATTCATTTCTTTGTGATCAGTGACCTCAATCACTCTCAAAAATTATTTATGTTTATCCTCTATCCACAATAATGTTCTCCCTATGTGGAATCCTAGTTATGAGTAACATCAGGTGACATTTATTATTCCCAATTTCCCTTTTTTATGATATTTTCCCTTTATTTTGTTTATATGATGTGGTTTTCAATGAATTAATTATAAAAATGTTAATCTATTGATATATAAGATGAATTTCAAGGGTGAAATTCATTTTAAAGGGAGGTAAGATGTCACATCCCTATATTTTAAGAAATATCTTCATTCAAATAAATTTATATTATTTGATAACTTTTTTTTCACTTAATTGATAGTTTATAGTGTGTTATACACAACATATTGTTTATATTTCATTTCATGTAACATTGAGTTTCAATGATAACTTGTGTTACATGCATGGTCAAGGCTTACCGGAAAACATATCACCTATCCCATTGGAATGATAGAAATGAATGATATTAAGTAAATTATGAAATTAAAGTTTACATTTGTTCATAAAGTGAATTAATTAGTTACTAATCAATTAGAAATTAAGATAAAGACCCATTGAATATAAAGGTTGTGATTTTATGAAAAACTATTTTTATGCCTTCAAAGGTATTTTATCTTAATAAATTAAATTAATCACTGCTGTTTTATTATATTAATAAAATTTATATTTTATATATTTAAATAAAATTCATCCCATAACTTTGATAGGATTAAGATAATAATGAATCCAAATTTAAGCATAAAAAAGTTGTATATTTTTTAAAGGTATTTTTATCGCATTTTAATGGGAGACTTATTTTGAAAATAAAATCAAAAATTTGAAAAATTTTATTTGAAAAAAAACATATTTATTAAAGTGTAATATAAAATTTTACTTTGAGATAATTTTTTGTATTTTTCTGAGAAGTTTCAGGTTTTGATGAATAGTGAAAAATACTATATTTTAATTGAAAATTGATTTTTCAACTAAATAATTTATAGTGTTAAAATATATTATTAATTTTTTTTGAAGTATATTTTTTTCCTTTAATCTAATTAATGTCATTGGAATCAATTTCAAATTGAAATTTCATATAAAAACATTTCTGACTTTTGTACTTTTTAATTTAAAAGACCGATTTCTCATCCCATCTGTGGGATTAATTTTAAATTAATTTATGCCATTTATGTGATTAGAATTTCAAAAAATGGATTGAATATTTTTAGTAATAATAATTTATAATTTATAATAAGGTAATCTTATTAGTTTAACAAAAAATATTAGTGAAAGTAAGTAAAATTATTTACAACAATTAAGGTAAAAATGAGTTTACTTAGTGGTTAAGATTTATTCTTAAGGATGTGAATGACCTATAATAATATACAACACCCATTATATGGGAATATATCAACCCATATGAGCATATATTCAATTTATATGAATTTTTTGTAATATTTTTTAGTGAAATTGACTTATAAAATAAGTTAAGAAAAGAAAAAAACAAAAAATGTACCATTCTTCCTTTTATTTTCAATAAGTCATTGGGGATAGAGAAAAACTATATATTTTTGGTTATAAATATTATTTTGAAATATAAATGATTTCTTCTTATAATAATAATTTATAATTAATTTTTAGAGATGATATAAATACATTAAATGTTTAAGAAATGCCAACACATGGATTAATTAGTTTAATAATTAAATAAAATAAATGACACTAAAAAATTAAAATTAAGGTAAATGGAATGATTTTTTTATTAAATTATTTTTTTAGATGAAAATATCATGATACGCAACATTAAACATAATATATTTTAATTTCATTGTTTTATGGATATTTTTAACATTAATTATATATATAATTTCAAAATTGACTTTACTATTGTTTTATAATAAATGATATTTTATTAAATAATTAAAAATTAATGAAAATTATAACTTCCATAAAGTGCTTTATAAATGTTAATAAATATAAATTATGGTACATTCATTGGATAATTTATCTTTTATAATGAACATATTGTCCCCTAAATAATAAAAACATTGTTGGAATGGTTAGGGTTGAAGTAGTATTTTTGTACGTTACATGTGTTTCTACTAAATTTAATTTCAATCACACATGGTATTTTTAATTTTTAATTTTATTTTAATATTTAAAATTATTATGTATAAATTTGATAATAATTCTCATTTTAATTTAGTCTTAATGGATGAATTAAATAGGTTAGAAAACTGGTTACCTTAATAAAAAACCAAAATGAAAAAAAAATTAGGAGTTAAAAAATAGAGTGTTTAAAAATGAATTTATTTTGTTCGTTGTGAGATTTTCAACCATACTTACCTTACACTCCATTGTTTTTTATTTTTTATGAACATGGGGAGAGGGATACCTCTTAATAGTGTTTACCGTTTTGTATTTACAAGAATGCCACTCCTCCTCCACTATAAAAGGAAATTCACTCTCGCCCATTTTTCACACCTCTAAAGCCCATTTTCTTATCCAAAACCTTCCAAAATATATCTCCAAATTCCTTAAAATCACCCTAGAAGCCTCAATTTGAGCATAAAAAAAACCAGGGAAGTATTTTGGTATAAACCAAAAGGATTCTCCTGAAGATGGGGTAACATTCATCAACAAGCACATTATATTTATTTATTTATCCTCCCATTAAATTATTATTGTATAATGATTATATAATAAACTAAATATCTTAAAAATAAAAATATTTTGTTATATTAATTTTACTACCTAAACTCTCACACACATCCATCAAATGGGATATGCAATCATCGTTCGTGTATATGCTGAACAACCACCTCACGAACCAATGTCGTTCGTTATTCCATTACCACCTTTCAAGGTTTGTAATAATTATGGATTTAAATTTTATATTTGATTTATATAAATATATAATTTACTTATGATCCTGGAATTATTATATACACATACCATAATGTTTTCTATTTTATTGGAGTACGATAACATCTTTTGTGGAAGTGTGGACTACCACCTCCTCAAAGCGATGTGATTTGTTAACGATTTTAATGGAATGAATTGGTGTTGGATTTAATAAAAATATGTGATATAAATGAAATATTTAGTATATTAATTACATAATTATATATTGGTACATATAACATATCATTTTCTTCTTTTTATTTCATGCACTGAAAAAGTGATAACGTCGTTCGTGGATGTGTGGACTATCGCCTCCTTGAAGCAATGTGATTATTCATTTTTTATCACGAAATCTCAATAATGATATATATTAGTATATATAAATAAATAATATGGTATTTATGATATAATTTTCATTCTATAAATATAAATATTACTTACCTTCTTTCCATACTGATCATTGTAAAATGGGAACATTACCCATGCATACGTATGGCCTACCATATTCATGATTGTAATGTTGGATCATTTTTCATAACCATATTTCATGATTGGTTTTAAAATTATAATTGATGTATAAATAGACTAATTATTTCATTATTACTATTCTATATATTTTTAACTAATTACCTCATTGACCTTATTCAATCTATCAAATTCAGTATTGACATATAAGCAGAATAATGTCAAAACATCCAACATAAACATTGTGGATTAAGTTATTGTATATAACTTTTTTATAAGTGAAATAAAATTAGTAATAAAGTTGGAAAAGTTTATTAAACAGCTAAATAATTAATATAAACTTACTATTTTGGAATATACAGGACAAGCGTGACAAATCATACTCAAGTTAAGGGAATTTCATCTCACTTTTTACATGTGTGAGATAAATGTCATTTTCACCACTTATTTTGTGTGGTGTATCTACTAAAACATTTGATATATTATATAATGAATTATTTTATCTTAGTGGTATTTAAATTTTTAATTTGATTATTATTACTTTTGGGGTTTCCAATTCAGATGTTACTACAGTTCTAAAGGGATTTCTAGTCTCACTTTTAATTCTGTGAGACTTATGCCATATTCATCACTTTTTTGTGGTGAATAAACTATACATGAATGTATTTTATGATTCTTATCCTTAAATTTTTGGTGTTTTACATATCCATTTTAGGATCTCTTTTTTATGGGATTTACAAATTCAAATTTAACAAAACAATAATGGACTTTTGTCACAATTTACCTTCATTGAGATGTTTGTTATGTTATACACCTATATACTTTAATGAGGTGTATATACTTTCCTTTGACATGATATATCATTAATATAATTATTCTCATGATATTATAAGTTTCATTTAATTTTATTTCGTTATGGATATTATGATTTAAACTTTTCAAGGTGGTATGGGACACTTTGAAATTTTTAAAGAATATATTCCTAATGAATGTTTTTAGTGACCTTTTAAAATAATTTTCATTAATTAACATCAAAAAACCTCATTGTTACTTATCCTACACTTGGGATATTTTTAATTAATACATTCCTTATTCATTATTTTGAAGTATTGTTATTGTTTCAAAGAGATTATTATAAAACCAATTTCATTTCTATTGGTTAATCATGTTATGAAAGGGATAATGGTTGTTCCTATGATTTTATAATGAAATGAAAGATTTTAAACTTTATAATAAACATAAAATGGGAGAAGTTACCCTATATGAGAAAAATAAATAATATAGAGATATGATAGATACACCAATCAAAAACTTCTCAGATATTTAAAAGAAACTCAAGTGCATACATGTAATTTCATATTGAATATATGGGACCAAAATTACTTAAATCATTGTTGTACTCAATCATATTGAGTAGATAAGTGATGACTAAGATTCCATTGGTCATTTAGAATCTAATGAATTTTAATCCTTAAGTGAATAATTCTATGCTTCATTAGAATCTATACTCACCTATATAAAACCTTCAACAATTAGTTTATTCATGAAAGAACTGTTATGACACATAGAATTTGTTTTAATAACTTTTCATAAATAACTAGTCATGATTAATATCTTTTATGAGGTTATTAGTATTTGAAGTAGCTAACATTATGATTCTCTTTACAAAGATTAATCTCAAATTTTTTATTAATGATGATGATGTTATTCATTTAAAAAAAATTATCAAATGAGTATCATATTTTATTAACCATTTAATAAAGGCTTTTATTAAATAAGCTCCCACTAAAATAATTACCCCTTTTAAAATATGCCATACCCATTAGTGGACCAAGATCCATATTTCACTAAGATCTTGTTTTTTTTAGATTTTATACCGTCACTTAGATATTTATGTAAATAATTATCTTAATTATATCAAATATGACTCCTAGATAGTTGAAAAAACAAGTCTTTTACCAGTCCATCGTATGGATAAACTCAACCTTATTCCCCTAGAAACTAAATCCTATTAGGGTCTCTTGTCTAGTGTAACCCAAATAAAATGCCAAAAAATAATAACAAATTAAAATCTAGAGGCACCCAACTTTATCATGGCTTACACAATAGGATAATCCAAAGATTGATATTACATTATTATCTCAACTAGGATAATCTAGGGGCACCCAACATTAACATGACCTACATAGTTGGATGATCGAGGTCCTAATAGGTGTATCTTTGGAAGGAATATTACACTTAGTATTTTAATGAGATTTAATCTCACAATCTTGTCTCATGTTTATTATCTTGTGTAGGTATTATTTTAATGATTTGGTTTTGGAATCCTACTCCCTCCACAAAATCAATATGTACAAACCATATTGATGTGTATCTCATTACACAACCCACAAGTTTGTGTTAGTCAACCAAATTTAGAAGCCATGTATATTTATACATATATAAATGTTTTTTATTCCTAGGGTATATTAACACTTCATGTGAATTCATAGAGCTATCTGATAGATAATCTTTATACGATTAAGTTCAAAGCAACAGATATACAACCTCATTCACCTTTCTATACAAGGAATAAGCCTCCAACTTGGTAGGATATTCCTCCTTATGTACCTATCACTAGAGATACTTTACTCATGAATGAATTAAATTCATGGTATTTCTAACATTTAGTATTCAAAAACTATGCCCAATAAATTAATTCAAGTTAATAACTCTAATTACAAACCTAGGACAAGGTAGATGAAAAGAAAAATATATTCTCATACTTATAATGTAATGTAAGGAACTATTTCCTATGAGTATTTTAACATTTAAACTAAATAATATGATATTTATAATATAAATAGTTTATAAATATGAATAAAACATGGAATAACCATTTAAATAAATGAAAAATTCATATATTTAAACACGAAAAAACCATTTATGAACAATTTATGAATAAAAGTCAACTATAAAAATTTTATAATCATTCATATCATTATGGAAATTCCTTAATTTTTAACTTATGAAATTTATTTCATTTTATATGAACAATTTTACATTCTTCATTATATGAAATTTTATTTTAAATATATGATATTTTATGAATTATAAAACAATTATAGTCCAATTAATAATATGTAAATTTTTTTATATAATATAAATATCATATACTTAATATTTTTATTTAATCCAAGATCAACTATTTGATGACATTCAAATAATTCCCAAATAATACTCCTTTAATTTCAGTAATTCAAACAAATTTATCCTGAATAATTTGTAATCTTAAATGTAAACATTTTATATTTTAGCCTTATTTTTTAATTTATAAATACATTATAAATTACCCTTATGGTTTCCAAATAAATAATTTATTTATAAATCATAAGGTATGTCATATAACATCTTAAAATGTATTTTAAATGTTAACCTTTAATATTTGGAATATTTGATAAATATATGATTCATAAACATTTATACAATTAATTATAAACAATTTATAATAAATTAATTTATAAAATATTTATAAATTAAAATATTCCCATATACCATTTATTATGATTTAAAAATATTTTTAAAATCATAATCAAACTAAATAAAATTCAATTTTTTTATGTTATTTGTTTACCTTTACGTAGTAAGGATGAATTTCATAATGGTAAAGTAATTTACCTTTTCTAAAATCATTTGTGAAAAGGTAACACTATAGTTACCTTTTCATAAGCTAGATTCATAAAGGTAATGTCTCATTTACCTTTACGTGGCCTAACTACAAGAAGGTAACATGTCCCTTACCATTATGTTGCTTAGTTGTGTAAAAATTAATGCTTCGCTTACCTTTTCACAACATAAATACATAAAGGTAATGCATTATGTACCTTTACGAATCCCATATACATAAAGGTAATGCCTCAATTACCTTTATGTATCATGACCATGCAAGGTAATGCCTCAGTTAATTTTATGTAACCCAACTATATAAAGGTAAACCATTTTAATACAAAATTTCCAAAAATCAAGAAACATGATATATTCTTCACATTTCCTTCATTTCAAGCATGATTTCACAAATATACACACATATTGAAACATTGATATAATTCAAAACTATTTAAGAATGTTTAATAATTATTATTAGAACATAAAAAATGATTAAATCCCTTGTCTGGGATCTCCCATGCATGAAATATAAAAACTACATATAACCAAAATGAAGAACTACTGTGAATATAGTGTATTTTACATTAAATGGATTCAAAAAAATCTCAACCACTATCACATGGGTTTTAAAAAGATTAATGGAATGAAATCCAAAATACATCCCACCTCTATAGGTATCCATGGGCCAACATGAATCATCTAATGTTCAGATGAGATCATTCACCCCTTATTGACTAGCTAGTGCCTCCGGAATAAAGAAGGTTGAGGAAGATAGAATCAAGTTTAGGGAGGTTATAATAAGTGTAAATCACCCTCACACCCACACTTTCCATTTAATGGTAGTGATATATAAATCCACAAGTATGTTACTTGGGCTACTACATTCCCTCATGTATTTATAGTGCATGAGTAAAGGCTGGTATGACCAAGTCATGTATGAATGCATAAAATGAATTTCCTCCCAAACGTTTCAACTTATTAAATTGTTCCTTTAATGATATAATACATGGTAGAATCACTAAATGATAATAATTTATCATTTATCCTCATAGTGGAAGTTTCATGGAATAATATACCCATATTTCATGCAAATCCTAATTTTCATTCAATACAATTCAGATCATAAATGTATTGTATACATATATGGATTTAGGAAATATCTCATTTATTAAATACTCCCAATAATAATATACTAAAGGATAAAACAGGTAAAAAATTATAAAAATAAAATCTAATTACATTAACTTTAGGTGGTCATAAGGTTTTCCAAGAGAAAATAATACAATTAATCTGTTTTTTAGATAAGATACTTTAAATTAACATCTCAAATTAATGATTATAAAAAGTTCAAAATAAACAACAGAACCTAAAAAACAACTTTATTAGTGAAAGTACAGTTGCATCATCTAATAAAATTATCACCTTAGTTATCATCCATTATAAAAAAAATTACAACACTCAAAGCTACATGGGTTGGGGGTGTTGGTGGATGATCAAATGAAGAGGGGTTTTTATCGGCCTAGTGTTTCTATATTGGGTGATTTAGTGTTGTTCACTAAAAATTCATATGGTATTTTAAGGATTTGTATAGACTATCAGAGGATGAATTGGACATTGGCCAAGAATCGTTAACCTCATTTGAGGATAGAAAATCTGTTCGACTAGTTGAGAAAATCTAGTTGGTTCTCAAAGATCGATCTATGTTTTGGATATCACTAGTTGTGTTTGAATAATGATGATATGCTAAAGAATACCTTTAGTTTAAGTATGGTTACATTGAGTTTGTATTCATGTCATTTGGTGTTATGAATTCACAAGTCATGTTCATGAGTATTACGAACTATTTGTTCTATAAGTTCTTGTAATGGTTCATCATTGTATCCATTAATGATATCTTGATCTACGTGAGGTTATAGGAGGATAAATATAAACATCTCAGAGCTTTTTTGCAGTTCCTTCGACACTATTGTCTCTACGAATAATTTTCCAAGTGAATTTTTTGGTTGTGAGACGTGTGTTTCTCTATAAATTTAGTGTCTCAGTAGGGTGTGTAAGTAGACCCATCAAAGGTAAAAGGTAGTTTTTTCATGGGAAGCACTCAAGAAAATGGCATAGTTTTTCAGTTTCCTTGGTCATGTATCCCATTATTTTAGATTTTGGCTCTATTTATCTCAAGTTGTTGCCCCGTTGAAAGAATTGACCAGGAAATCTCAGGATTTTGAGTGGATTGGTCAGTGTTAGGCAGTGTTTGGTTATCTTAAAGAGAAGTTCGTCAATGTTCTAATGATTTAGCTACCTAAGGAGGGTGTATTGTTTGATGTTTTTTCGATGCATCCATTCTTTTATTATGATGTGTGTTGATGTAGTAGATAGTAGTGATCTCTTATGAGTCTAGGTAGTTACCTATTGATGATCATAACTATTCAACCCATGATCTAGAGTTGGTGATAGTCATATTCTCACTAATGTTGGGGTGTCACTAAATCATCATAAAGAAATTTATGGTTTTCACAGACCATAAGATCTTGAAATAGGTTTTCTCCAATTCAAATATGAATATATTCTAGTGGTGGTGGATGGAGTTTCTTCATAATTAGTATCGTAAGCTCACTTACACCCTAGGTAAGCGGAATGAGGTTTCCAATGTGTTGAGTCGTAAATCCCAAGAGGATGTGGTTTGGGAGTATATTGATACTTAGAAAGGGATGTAGGATCTCATAGTGATACACCTTAACATTAGAGAAAGTTGTTGATGGGGTTGTCTTCATCAGATGAAGGTGGAGTTGTATTAGATTCAGCAAGTTGATGATTCACAGTGGGGAGACTCAGAGGTGGAGGTGATGCATGATCGTGTTGGCTATGTTGATGATCCTGAGGGATGGTCAGAGGATGTATGGAACCATGTTCTTTTCTAGGGGAGGTTTTTTGTTCTAGAGGCGATGCATGAGGGAGTCCTCCATGAGTTTCACAACTCGAATTTAGTGGTACATCTCAATGTGACCAAGATGTAGTTTGGAATGAGAAGGTAGCTTTGGTGTTTAAGGATGAAATTGACGGTGGAAGATTTTGTGGATAGGTATCTAGGTTGTCAAGAGTTGAAAGTATAGAATTGTGTTTTGGGTGGTTTATTGAAACCCTTCGATGTTTCCAAGTAGAAATGGGAGTAAATCATTATGGAATTCTTCACAAGGATACCCCAAGATTAGGGAGTTTTTGATTTAGTTTGGGTGGTAGTGGATCGACATACAAATTCAACTCTTTTTTGTAGATCCGTGATTCAATTATTATAGATATTTGGGAGATTCACTATGTGAATGTTTTGGTTAGTCTCCATTGTGTACTGATGACCATCATCTCTGATCAAGATCCTTATTTTACCTCACACGTCAATAGGAAATCACATCAAGATTTTAGCTCCCAATTTCTCCTTAGAACTTATTTCTACCCTTAAATTTATAGGTAGATTGATTAGTCCATCCAAACACTAGAATATATGTTGTGAGATTGAATCTTAGACTTTGGTGGATCTTAGGTATGACACTTGCATATTGTTTAGTTTGCGTACAACAATAGTTATCATTCATCCATTAAAATAGTTCCATTATAGGCATTTTATGGGAATCCATTTCATTCTCTTTTATGTTGGATAGAGGTTGGAGATTCAATAATTCTTAGTACTAATGTGGTGCATGAAATAGCCTAAAATATCTAGTTGGTTAAAAAGAGGCTAAGGGTGGTGCATGTCCATCAAAAATCATATGTTGATCAAAGGTTGTGGACTCCGGACTTTGAGGGTGGAGACCATGTTTTCTTGAGTGTTTCCCCATTACATGGGTAGTGGAATTTTGACAATGAGAGTAATCATAATCCCTAATTTTTTGGGATCTTTGAGGTGTTGGAGCATGTTGGCAAGGTGGAATATTGGTTTTCATTGCCACTACGGCTGGAGAGTATTCAAAATGTCATCCATGTGTCTTAGCTTCATCAGTATATTCATCATGACTCTCATGTCATTGGATGGGGTGATTTGGATAGCAAGGAAGATACAACATTTTTGGAGTGACCATTAAAGATCCAGGATCATCGAGAGAATTTTTTTCATGGACATACCGTTCTCTTACTTCACATGTTGTGGATGCATGGTGTCTTGGAGGAGAGTACTTGGCAGTGAGAGACGTAGATGTATGCCCGTAACTAGAAGGTATTTTTAGTTTTTCATTATTTTTTTCTATTTTGATGATGTGATGTTTGGATATTGTTGTTTTATATGATTATTTTTTTCCCTATTATGTGATATGTGATTTGTGATGAAACCCCTAACATATGAAAAATAGAAGACATTAATCATAATCAATTAATTCTATACTCTATTGTGATTAAAACCATGTGTAAAATTTAGTATTTCCCAAAGTGGATAATATCTTCACATGGAGGATGAAATTATCTGATTTATGTTCTCATTTGGTGCTATGTGTTGGATATGGCAGATGTTGGTTTGGGATGTGTGGAAGTTGTTTTATGGTTATGTTGAGATGTTGTGGTTTTTGGATGATACTGGAGGATGTTATGTTATTACATATGAGAGTTGGTTATGTGGTTATATGGGATGTTTTTTGTGGGTTTTTCTTTAGTGTGTTTGTATGGTGGTGGTGTTTGAGGTATGACGGGATCCTTGAGAGGTATCTCATGGGGTGGTTGTTCAGAACCCTTTCTTTTCATTGGTTTTGGTATTGATTCTCGAAAATGATAATAATTTGAGTGGAATCTAATGTAATGTTATCTGCTTTCTTATCCTGGTAGTTTTCCAATTTTGATAGGCGGAGGTGTTCGTAAGAGGCTTTAGAAGTTTCTATAGAGATTGAAGCTACAAGAGTGTTGTGGTGGGAGGTTCACAGTGTGAACCTGATTCACATCATGATTTTATCATTCATGAATTTGTATCTAGTAAAATTCATAGCTTATATGCAACAGTGTAGGAGTCCATAAAATAGATTCACATTGTAGAAGTGGAATTCTCAACGTGTTTTAAATTCAGATTGAGGTAACTTACTTTTTATATAAAAATTAATATATGGGAAATTCATGTCTTAAAAGGAGTTCATATCTTGTAATCCGTGAACCCTGTGGAATTCATATCATTAATATGGAATTCATGATGTAAAGGGGGTGTTTTCATGTTTTTTTTAACATGGGATCACTGTATTTTCCTCTCATTTAGTCATTTCGTCTCTTGGTTTCTTTGATATTATTATTGACATGTTTGTGCATCATGTTTCCAATACTAAAAATAAAAGATTTTGGGAGCCTTTATTACATATTATTTGATGTGTGTTGAGGCCCTTGATGTGTTTTTATGTGATAACACCCTGAATAAAATGATAAAGAACATATATTTGGATAAATAATTTGTTGTGCATGAAAACATGGTTTGTGTGATAATACCCATGATAAATAAAGAAGTAATGTGATCAAATACCTTGAATAAATTATAGAAGTTAGTATTTATTAGTGTTGTGTGTGGTTGATTTGTTGTATTACCTTGTGTGTTGTGATCCGTTGTGAGTTGTTGATGATGATCGACTGGGATTTATAGTGGGTGGGGTTGTGATGGGATGTGTTTGGTTGGCATGGATGTGATGTGGGAAGTTATGTGATATGAAGCACATAATTTTTCATGCATATAGGTTTTGGTGCGCAACGAAGATGATGTATGGCGGTGATGTGTGGTGGTGATGTACAGTTGTTGTGTGTGGCAGTTGTGTTGTGAGTTTTGGTTTTGATGTGTGGTGGTTACGGTGTGCAATGGTTGTGGTGTGCCATGGTGTGGTGGTGGTTGTGATATGTGGTTGTTTTAGTGATGTGTCTTGGTTGGTGTGGAATTGTGATGGTGGTGGATGAGTGGTATTGTGGCGATTAATGTGAGTTGAGCGAGTTTTTGTGTGGTGTGATTTCATTAGTTGCTCAATTATATATGGAATAAATGATGATTCAAAATGAAATGAATATTAATTGGTGGAATTTATAATTGTGGTAAATGGAATAAATTAATAGTCTATGAAAATGTGGATGAAATAAATTTTTAATGAAATTGAATGGAAACATGATATAACTGGAAAGTGGTTAAGCTTATAGATGAAAGTGGGAAATGGTGTGTGGATTATGTGGTGGTTGTGTGGGGTTGTATAAAGGGATGAAAATTATTGTGATGTTTGATGTGTGGTGTAGTGGTTGCGATGGTGTGTTCTGGAACAGTTATTGTACACTCATAGGTTGGGTATTGTGTGTTATTTATAAATCATGTATATTTTTGTTATTTAATTATGCACCCCATCTGATTTGGATAAAATTACCAATGAGTAGATGTTCTAGGTTTTAGGTGTTCTCCCCTAAATATAGGTTGGTGGTTATATATATGGTTGTCTACCCACTCTTCCCCACTCTTCCTTCACCAGTGATGGCCCATGTGTCTAAGGGCGAGATGTGTAGTGATGATCGAGGTGTCTTTGGATGAGATGTGACCTGATGTGGTTGTGATTTGGTTCCTGATGCTATCATTGGATGCTAGAACTTTCAAGGTTTGGGTAGGTAGGGATGCATCCTGACCCATATCAGATATGACTGCTAAGAGATGTGATATATGGAGGGGGTCATGCATGGTATGTCACAACCCGTCCTCGGGGCCCGTGTCGTGACTACCCCAAGCCCGCCTTCCATAGGCCAGGGGCTGGCGACTAGCACCATGGCGTAAATCCCGGTAAAAAGGGAAGGCATTGCCTCTGTAAAGTAAACAAACACCACAGAGAAAGCAAGTAGAAGAAGCAAACACTAAGTAAAAACTGAGTACAACAGTAAGTGCGGAAAAGTAAGAGGGACAGAATACAAAAACAAACTAAAAGTAAAGTACAACTCGAAAGGGAAAACAACAACTGAAAAGTAAAGCCGCAACCTCAATCCGTCCACTGTGACTTCCACCTGAAGGGTGAGTACAGATAACCTCCACAGCTCCTCGGGTCCAACTGTCCACTCCGAGTACGTCCTGCCCATTGGTCCACCACCAGGTACCATTCTGCACTGCAAGCCTCAACCACGATCAGCGTTTTCCATCCTCTACAACCAACACAACGTAGTGCGGGCATATCCCGTGTAGGGGTGAGTATAAGCTACTCAGTAGGGACCCCGAGACCCCCGAAGGTCTCCCAGAATCCACAAAGGATAATCCACAAAGGTAAGATAAAATCACAAAGTAACATGCAACACTTCTTAGGTATATGCCCATACATATACCTAAGTCACCAATTTTTGTTCGGCTCCAACATCCGACCCCAAGTACAACCCAGTCCATACAGGAAAGAAAAACGTAAATCAACACAAGATAGCACAACACAATCCACAAAGGAAAGAAAAACAGGATTCAGATCACACAGGTATACTTCTTTGTATGACGATAGAGATGATCAGATACTGCCACTGATTCATCTAAGCTGTCAGACACACAAAGGATCGATAGGTACTAACCCCCGTAATGACCCACACAGGATCGATCATGAAGTTCAAACCATAGCTATTAGGAAACTCCTTCTCCAGGAAGTACAGTGGGTATGCCGCTACAACCAAGCGCTTCCCCCTAACCATGGACTCCTGTAGTACTCCACCTACTGAGTGCTATGGGCCTGCTGCTACAACCAAGCACTTCCCACCATGGGTCTGCCGCTACAACCAAGCGCTCCCCCTCATAGCCTCTAAGGGTACTCCTTCGGTTGAGTACCACGGGTCTGCCGCTACAACTAAGCGCTCCTCTTTCGTGGGTCTGCTTCAACAACCAAGCGCTCCCTCGTGCTGCTACAACCAAGCGCTCTTCCGTCATAGGTCTGCCGCTACAACCAAGCGCTCCTCTGTCGTGGGTCTGCCGCTACAACCAAGAGCTCCCCCTCATAGCCTCCAGAGGTACTCCTTCTGTTGAGTACCGTGGGTCTTCCGCTACAACAAAGCGCTCCTCCTCCACGGGTCTGCTGCTACAACCATGTGCTTTCCATTGGGATATCCGTAACACACCAAGTCGTTCGATCAGCAGTCGTCAAGTCTCAACCAGCTCTATGGTTTCTGCACACAGCATGCTCGTTCCGGGAGGGTCCACTCCATGAGCCAAGAGGTCGATGCATCAACTGACATGTAGTCCGGAGTTGATGTATCCCAAAAAGTACCGTAGTGGTCACAACCAAACCCATTGAGGATTCATGTACTATCTTCATTTTCATCGCAGACGCAGCCAGCTCTAGGGTTCCCGCACACAGCAAGATCGTTTGGGAGGGTCCGCTCCAAGAGCTGAGGGTCTGATACATCAACTGATACATAATCCAGAGTTGATGTATCCAAAAGTTCCATATCGTCAACAGGAACTCAACGCCACAGACGGCACGTCAATCGGATGCCCGGTCTGGGAGTTATTGGCCTTTCGTCCCACGGGCCCGGTTGGTTTTTAAGGAAAAACCAATCTGACAGTACTCCACCTGCATCCAAACCTTGGGCGGAGTGAGTCAAAAGATCCTTCTCACTTAGAGAAATCCATCAAAGTTTACGGCACATCAATTGGACGTCTGGAACTTAAGTTATGAGTGTTTCCGCTCCGAGGGCCCGATTGGTTTCGTGTACGAACCAACCCGGCTGAACCCAAAGTATTCTGAAACCTTTAGTGCGATATGTCAAAACAACTGTCTCAATTCAAGGATTACATCACCATTGATGGTGCGTCAATCGGAGGCCCGTATCTCATGTTATGGGTGACAGACCGAAATGGGTATGAAAACGGGGGGTCTGGGCCCGAACCGACCAGGCCCAACCCCCCATGGGTCGGCCGGAACCGGGTCGACCCGACCCGGGTATGGGTCCGAACAGGCCGACGCAGCCGGGCCAGGCGGTCCGGCCAGGTGGCTTGGCCGGCACGCTGGCACTGGCCCTGTGCCGCACAAGGTAGTCGCCCCCCCCCCCCCCCCCCCCCGCGCGGTCGCGGGACCGGCCAGCGCCACCGCGGCTGAAGCCGCGGCGGGTCTTCCCGGCGGCGCACCGGGCGTCGCCGCATCCTGGCGGCCGGCCGCTAGCGCCACCGTGCCAGCGTGGCGCGCCGACGGGGGCTTCCGCGGACCACCGGACGCGCTCCGGTGGTCCGATTTGTGCGCGGTCTTCACCAGTTCTCGTCCTGGGACTCGTTTTTCACTACAAAGCCTTCAAAATTAACTTGCGGCCCCGTTTGTCGTCTCCCTCCAATCCGCGCATAACAAACAAAAAGGGCGGTGGGTTCGGACTTGTTCGTTGGTCCGCACCCACCGCGTTAGCGGTTTTTAAAGTCTCACAACAATCATATTTAACAACTGGGGATATAAATCACAAAGATTTAAATGAAACAACCCCTACCTCGATGTTGTCGTCGGACGTGAGTTCTTCGCGGGATTAACCGTCACGGAAGAAGAGGATCATCGCGTCGCAGAAGGGCGTCGCGTCGTCACTATATACGGCGTCACGTCGACGATCTCCGAGGGTTAAAGAAAACACACATATTTAATTTCATGAAATAAATCCATGTTAAGAATAAATTCCACAAAGGAAATTTAAAAGATCTGAAATCTCCTGCCTCAAGCAGTTGATGATCGGAGATTGATGCGGGGAAGAAACGTCGGGGAAGAAGTGTCACGGAAGGAGAATCGTCGGCATCGCGGAACACGGCGTCGCGTCATCGATCTCCGAGGGTTCGGTGTTCTTCACGTTCTTCGCATTCTTCGCGTTCTTCGTGTTCTTCGCGTTCTTCGTGAAGGAGGATGAAGAACTTAGAGTTTCTGTCAATCCTCTCAACAAGTCACTCACACGTGTTGGTCTTGTTTTATTGTTATGCCAACAGTTTGAAAAACAGGTTAAGAAATGAACCATTAATTTGGTGAATTAATGGTAACGACTTAACTGTCCATTTAATAGGGGCGTTAAGAGTTTTAGAAAATGCACCAGTTTACTTTCATTAAAGATGAGTTTTCGCGGGTGCGATACGTAGAGGAAAAGAAATGGTGGGGCTCGTGCGGGCCCCTCCTCACAAATATCCTACCAAGAGGGTAGGATATTTTTAGTTCCACCCTATCCGCTTTAACTCAGCTTAAGCAGATTTAAGTGGCTTTAAGTGGCTTTAAGTGAAATAAAATAAAGTTGTCCCACCACTTTATTTTATTTTCTTCACTTAACCCCAAAAATTAAAAACCACACCCAAGAAAACGCAACTCAGGAAGAGGAATTTCTAAGAAAATAACGGCACTTCAATTCCATCAGTGCCCTCGGAATTTGATTCCCAGCACCGGTTCAAAAGTTAGAAAAACCCGCTCATTCGTTCACTGAACGTACCCGAGCCAAACTATGGAAAATGATTCCAGGCACACCGGGCCTCGGAATCACGTGCCGTCAGAAACTCTGTTCTTGTAAAATTCCAAAGAAAATTAAGAAAAAAATTCCTTGAAATTTACAGGTCTTTACATCACTCCCACCTCAGGGATTTACATCCCCGTAAAGATACATCATAAACTAGGGAAAAATGTGGGTATTGAGCACGCATCTGAGCCTCCCGCTCCCAAGTGCTCTCCAGGAGGTTCCTGTGCTATCATCTGATGCACACTAGAGGAATTGATCCTCCACGTAGAACCTGCTCCTGTCGATCCTTGATCTCCACCAGGACCACCGCAAAAGTCACCCCATCATCAACGTCTAGCTCCCCATGGTCAAAGATATGTGTTGGGTCATGAACGTATCTCCCCATCTGAGATACGTGAAATACGTCGTGCACCCAGTGCAACTGAGGTGGTAGAGCCAGGTGATAAGCCACCTCGCCAACCCTGCTGAGGACCTGGAATGGTCCGATGAAGCGTGGAGACGACTTTCGGCCTTGGCCAAATCTCTGTAATCCACGTCGAGGTGAGACATTCCATAAGACGTGGTCGCCATCCTCGAACTCTAGTGGCCTCCGCCTTCTGTCAGCACAAGACTTTTGCAGGCTCTGAGCTATCCTCATCCACTCATGGATGACTTGGACCTTTATGTTCCTACAAGAGCTACTGAGATTTCTTCTTGGCCGAGAAGAGAAATCTGGTCTCATCCCCAGGATAAACCACGTTCTTCACCTAATACAGCCAATCCCATCATGAATGATACTAACCCATGCCAAGGATGATGTCTTAAGGCCTCGATGCGACTACCAAGAGATCCAACCGTTACTCTCACCTCCAAGGGTTGAGTCACACTTTCGGCATCAGTGTGTGGTCACTGGGTCTCCTCCAGTAGGTATCTCAATGTGAGGGTCAAGTCAACAGTTTTTAAACCGGAACCTCTTAGTAACAACATAAAGAGAGGACAGGAAGGTAAACACCAAAAGAAACGTGTCTTTTATAACTACAGCTCAAAGTACAAAGACACAAAACATCAACGAACAAACATCAACAATGCTAGAAGAAGCATAAACAAAAGTCTCCAGGTCTGTAGCTAGTCCCTCTCCTATCCATCTGCTCTTGGAGCTCCATGATCGTAGGCCTCAGCTGCACGAAGCTGAGCTCTCCCATGTCCACCAGCTCACTGTGGTCAGGGTGGACCTCCTGGTGGTGGTGGTGGCAACACCTCGAAGCGTCGTCCACCTCCAGCTACATGGAAATCTCCCCTGCCACGGTCTCCTGCTCCATGCGATCCGCCTCGATCGAACCCCTACCTCGGCCTGGAAGTCCTTAGTTCATCTACTGGTCATCCGTATGGTGGGTCGGACAGTCACGAGCCATGTGACCAACCCCGCCACATGAGTAACATTGTCCGCTCATGGTAAGTCATTGTCCCCCCCAGGTGCCTCGCACAAACGATCATGTGTCAAAAAGTCGACCACCCGTATGTCTAGTCCTCTTGGACCCCTGCGCCATCTGTCTACTGACCGCTGCAGAAGACTCTGTCGCATGTCGGCTAGTGGTGGGTCCTGCTATTGGAGACTGCTCAGTAAGGAAACTCTCCACTAAGAGGGAAGGCTCCAACACCCCTGTCTATGTCGGAATGCTGTGAGAAACAACTGAAGCTCAGATCTCTCGCCCGAGCCCCTGTTCAAAGGTTCGGGCCCTGAAGAAAGGGTCTCATACCATGTCCATGGAATAGCATGAGAGATCTGTAAACCTTTCCATATACTGGGCTACTGTCATGCTTCCCTACCGCAGTTGTAGTATCTTCTGGATGCGCACCGCTCGGAGGGTGGCTGGGACGCACTCTGAGCGAAAAAGGATATCAAAGTCCGTCCAAAGGAGTGATTCCTCATCGTGCACCTGGAGCATAATGCTCCACCATCTGCTCGTTGTCCTATGCAGGAGGCTTGCTGAAAGGAGCGCCATAAGGTCTGCTGGTGTCCTCACTAACCAGAAAACTTGTACAACTGCCTCTAGCCAGTCCTCGGCTGCCTGGGGGTCCGTCTCCCCACAGAACCTGGGCGGTCGCTGGCGCTGGACTCATGCAGTGCACTATGGCGACGTGCATCATCAGCAGCTGGGCCTGGAAGCATCGGTGGCTCAGCGGGTAAAGGTACTGCCGGTGCCTCAGCTGTCAAAGGGCCCTGCACCGAGGCCTCGTCACTCGGTGGGTTGTCGTCACGCTCAACTCTCGAAACCCTAGCTGGATGCCATCGTGGGGCCATCCTGAAAAGGAAACAGGTGCACCACGGTCAGAATAGTATACCTGGTGAGCTGATACAAAGTAATCACAAAGAAAACATGAAACACATATGCAATCAATGTTTTCGTGCATTAAGTCAGAAATTAGAAGTCACGGTCCTGGTGTACGGATACGTTGGTTGTCGCACCAACACTGGACTCCCTGGACTAATAACCACACCCAATACGCTAAACACTATTGCTTCACATAGAAAAATATCAGAGTCCCAAGTTCTGCGGTAGGACCGAACTCCTCTAATACCAATTTGTCACGACCCGTCCTTGGGGCCCGTGCTGTGACTACCCCAAGCCCGCCTTCCATTGGCCAGGGGCTGGCGACTAGCACCAAGGCGTAAATCCCGATAAAAAGGGAAGTCATTTCCTTTGTAAAGTAAACAAACACCACAGAGCAAGCAAGTAGAAGAAGAAAACACTAAGTAAAAACTGAGTACAACAGTAACTACGGAAAAGTAAGTGGTCCAGAAGACAAACCCAAACTGAAAGTAAAGTACAACTCGAAAGGGAAAACAACAACTGAAAAGTAAAGCTCCAACCTCGATCTGTCCACTGGGACTTCCACCTGAAAGGTGAGTACAGATAACCTCCACAGCTCCTCAGGTCCAACCGTCCACTCCGAGTACGTCCTGCCCAGTGGTCCACCTCCAGGTACCGTCCTGCTACGCAAGCCTCAACCCCAATCACCGTTGTTCGTCGTCTGCAACCAGCACAACGTAGTGCGGGCATAGCCCGTGCAAAGGTGAGTATAAGCTACTCAGTAGGGACCCCGAGACCCCCGAAGGTCTCCCATAATCCACAAAGGATAATCCACAAAGGAAAGATACAATCACGAAGTAACATCCGACACTGCTTAGGTATATGCCCATACATATACCTAAGTCACCAATTCTAGTTCGGCTCCAACATCCGAGCCCAAGTACAACCCAGTCCATACAGGAAAGAAAAATGTAAATCCACGCAAGATAGCACAACACAATCCACAAAGGAAAGCAAAACAGGATTCAGCTCACACAGGTATACTTCTTCGTATGACGATAGAGATGATCAGATACTGCCACTGATTCATCTAAGCCGTCAGACCCACAAAGGATCGATAGGTACTAACCCCCGCAATGACCCACACAGGATCGATCATGAAGTTGAAACCATAGCTATTGGGAAACTCCTTCTCCATCAAGTACAGTGGGTATGCCGCTACAACCAAGCACTTCCCCCTAACCTTGGACTACTGTAGTACTCCACCTATCGAGTACTGTGGGCCTGCTGTTACAACCAAGCGCTTCCCACCATGGGTCTGCCGCTACAACCAAGCGCTCCCCCTCATAGCCTCTAGAGGTACTCCTTCTATTGAGAACCACGGGTCTGTCGTTACCACAAAGCGCTCCTCTGTAATGGGTATGCTGCTACAACCAAGCGCTCCCCCGTGCTGCTACAACCAAGCACTCTTCCATCATAGGTCTTCCGCTACAACCAAGCGCTCCTCCATCGTGGGTCTGCCGCTACAACCAAGCGCTCCCCCTCATATCCTCCAGAGGTACTCTTTCTGTTGAGTATCGCGTGTCTGCCGCTACAACCAAGCGCTCCTCCGCCGTGGGTCTGCTGCTACAACCAAGCGCTTCCCACTGGGCTATCCGTAACACACCAAGTCGTTCGATCAGCAGTCGTCAAGTCTCAACCGGCTCTAGGGTTTCCGAACACAGCATGCTCATTCCGGGAGGGTCCACTCCACGAGCCAAGAGGTCGATGCATCAACTGACATGTAGTCCAGAGTTGATGTATCCCAAAAAGTACCGTAGTGGTCACAACCAAACCCATGGAGGATTCCCGTAATGTCTTCATTGTCGTCGCAGACACAGCCAGCTCTAGGGTTCCCGCACATAGCAAGATCATTCGGGAGGGTCCGCACCATGAGCTGAGGGGATGATACATCAACTGATACATAATATGGAGTTGATGTATCAAAAAGTTTCGTATCGTCAACAGGAACTCAATGCCATAGACGGCGCGTCAATCGAACGCCCGGTCTGGGAGTTATTGGCTTTTTCGTCCCAGGGGCCCGGTTGGTTTTTAAGGCAAAACCAATCTGATCGTACTCCACCTACGTCCAAACCTTGGGCAGGGTGAGTCAAAAGATCCGTCTAACTTAGAGTAATCCATCAAAGTCGACAGCACGTCAATCGGACGTCCGGAACATAAGTTATGTGTGTTTCCGCTACGAGGGCCCAGTTGGTTTCGTGTATGAACCAACCTGGCCGAACACCAAGTATTCCGAAACCTTGAGTGTGATATATCAAAACGATCGTCTCGTTCCAAGGATCACATCGACGCTGACGGTGCGTCAATCTAAGGCCCGTAGCTCAAGTTATGGGCGAAAGACCGAAATGGGTCCGAACACAGGGGGCCTGGGCCCGGACCGACCCGGCCCAACCCCCCTGGGTCGGCCCGAACCGGGTCGACCCGGCCCGAGTCCGGGTCCGACCCAGCCAGCGCAGCCCGCCCCGGCCTGGGTGGCCCGGCCCGGCCCGGCGGCTCGGCCGGCGCGCTGGCACTAGCCAGGCGCCGCGCAAGGCAGCCCCCCCCCCCACGCGCAGGGGCCGCTCCATGACACCCGGACGTTGCTTAAGTCGCGTCCCTCCTCCGCGGTCCCGCGCGGCCACGGGACCGGCCAGAGCCGTCGTGGCCTCAACCGCGGAGGTTCTTCCCGGTGGTGCGCCGGACGCCGCCGCATCCTGGCTGCCGGCGGGGGCTTCTTCGGACCACCGAACGCACTCCGGTGGTCCGATTTGCGCGCGGTCTTCACCAGTGCTCGTCCCGGGACTTGTTCTTCACTGAAAAGCCTTCAAAATTAACTTGCGGCCCCGTTTGTCGTCACCCTCCAATCCGTGCATAACAAACAAAAAGTGTGGTGGGTTCGGACTTGTTCGTTGGTCTGAACCCACCGCGTTAGCGGTTTTTAAAGTCTCACAACAATCATATTTAAAAACTGGGGATATAAATCAGAAAGATTTAAATGAAACAACCCCTACCTCGACGTTGTCATCGGACGTGAGTTCTTCGCGAGATTAACCGTCGCGGAAGAAGAGGATCGTCTCGTCACGGAAGGACGTCGCGTCGTCGCGGTATACGGCGTCGCGTCGACGATCTCTGAGGGTTAAATAAAACACATAGATTTAATTTCACGAATTAAATCCATGTTAAGGATAAATTCCACAAAGGAAATTTAAAAGATCCGAAATCTCCTACCTCAAGCAGTTGATGATCGGAGATTGATGCGGGGAAGAAACATCGCGAAAGAAGCGTCGCGGAAGGAGAATCGCCGGCGTCGCGGAACACAGCGTCGCGTCGTCGATCATCGAGGGTTCGGCGTTCTTCTCATTCTTCGTGAAGGAGGATGAAGAACTTAGAGTTTCTGCCAATCCTCTCAACAAGCCACTCACATGTGTTGGTCTTATTTTATTATTATGCAAACAGTTTGAAAAACA
This sequence comes from Viscum album, assembly GCA_963277665.1. Classification (NCBI taxonomy): domain Eukaryota; kingdom Viridiplantae; phylum Streptophyta; class Magnoliopsida; order Santalales; family Viscaceae; genus Viscum; species Viscum album. The sequence goes on along the minus strand of OY728132.1, from coordinate 863,489,755 downwards.
GGTTAAGAAACGAACCATTAATTTGGTGAATTAATGGTAACAACTTAACTGTCCATTTAATAGGGGCGTTAAGAGATTTAGAAAACGCACCATTTGACTTTCATTTAAGAGGAGTTTTCGCGGGTGCGTTACTTAGAGGAAAAGAAACGGTGGGGCTCGTGCTGGCCCCACCTCACAAATATCCTACCAAGAGGGTAGGATATTTTGGGTTCCACCCTATCCGCTTCAACTCAGCTTAAGCAGCTTTAAGTGTCTTTAAGTGAAATAAAATAAAGTTTTCGCACCACTTTATTTTATTTTCTTCAGTTAACCCCAAAAATTAAAAACCACACCCGAGCAAACGCATCTCCGGAATAGGCGTTTCTAAGCAAATACCGGTGCTGCGATTCAATCGGTGCCCTCAGAATTCGATTCTGAGCACCGGTTCAAAAGTTAGAAAAACCCGCTCGTTCGTTCACTGAACGTACCCGATCCAAACTTCGGAAAATGATTCCGGGCACATCGGGCCTCAGAATCATGTGCCGTCCGAAACTGTGTTCTTGTAAAATTCCAAAGATAATTAAGAAAAAAATTTCCTTGAAATTTACGGGTCTTTACATGGTAGGAGGAGGGTACGAGGTCTATGTCCTTCATGTTCATGATGCCCTACTACTTTGGTTATGTGGTGAGTTCATGGTGTGATGTGATGGCTCAGGATTCTATGGACAAGATGTGTTGTGATAGCCCAGGTGTCTTCAGGTGATGTGAGATGTGGTATGATATGATGTGATGTGATAAATATTGATGGGAAGAGAGCATATAATGTTCGACATTGGGGCGTGACATCATCAAATTAGTGGGGAAGCAGTAGTGGGGTGTCTTGATTTTTTATGATCTCGATATTCTATTACAATATTGGATGTCTAATTTTGTTAGTGGTCTATGGTGAGGATTGGTTGTTTAGTTGACATGTATAGGTTCTTATTGGTTCCTTTGTTTCTTCACTCGCACATTAGCATTCTCTTTTAACATGTGCAATTGAGACCTTGGTTATGTCCCTGTAGTGTATGCCTGTTATGCTCACCCTAAACATATAAATAGTTTTTCATGATTCCATGAGGACTTTAGGGACTGCGATGGACATTGATAGATTGGGTTGGAGCTATTATTGAGTCGCTTCCATAGAATTTTCTTTTGGTATATATTGGAGAATTTTATACATATTGGTTTATGTTGTATATACATTGTGGGATGGTTTGGGTTTATTTTATATTATCTTCTAGAGTGGTTTTTTGACTATTTATCCTATCTACCGATCCTATTTTATTAGAGGGTAATTCCTCCCATTCTATGACATTTTTATATCATTGGTACTAGTCACAAACCCAAAACATACTAATGGAAGGACTCGAGGGGTCATTATCAATCTCTCCTCATAACGGTATCTTTGGAGGGTGGAAGTCACGACAATTGTGATGTCATGTTTTTGTATATACATAGAACACTTTCTATGTTTAATATCACCATCCTTGGACCCCTTTCCATCAAAATTTTCACTTGAGCCAGTATGGTAATTAATGTGACTATTTACATCATTACTCACTAGCACATTATAAACACATTAAGAAAAATGTGAAATTCACTTTGTTACGATAACAAAATATAACTCTCTAAAATTCACATTACCCTCGTACCCTTAAACTCTTTATGGATATTAAGTGAAATTCACTTTGAATTTTGACTGGTATGATTTCTTATTTATTAATTTTGAAATTTTCCAAGTTTAAACATATTCCCATTAGCTACTTAGACACTATATTCTCTTCAGAATATCATGCTACGTTATAGAAACCATTTTATGTTTTTTAAATAACACTAATTTTCTTTTTGTAGGAATATTTAACAAATAAACTATTTTTTACATATCATATATGGTATTTTATATATTCATGTAATTTTTTCTAAAAAAACTATATTCATTAAAATATACCACTAATGGGAGATAGGAACTTTTTATCTCATAGTTTAATAAACATATGGATAAACACTTTTATCCTAGATAAAAAATTTCTATCCTTATATCCTTTTCAAAAACATATTATATAAACTAATGAATCAAAAACCATGTGTATTGAATTCATTATCTCATATTTTTCATAACAACTCTTTATTAACAAACAAATCCCCTTATCTTATAAGAGAAATCAGATAATTGTACACATCATTTATTTAGATCCATATGAGCTTGATATACTCTTTTACGTTCAAATATTTGATTTAAAAACTATTTTCTTCATCAATTGAATGAAAAAAAATTAGTTCTATTGATTCTTCTCTTAATTTTGAACTCTTGAATATTTACAACACTTGTAAAACATATATTTTTTATCATATATCATTCAAAACTAAAGAATTAATTTTTATGACACTAATACCTAACATGGACATTCCATGGAGTTTCGTAAACCCCTTCATATAATCCAAAATAATTCCAACCAATGGAATAATTTCTCCATCCTTATTGATTTTACCTTTAGGTTTCAATGACTTTGACTAGATACTTGAAGAAACATCATTGGACTCTCCAACTAACGTTTCTTATTCCGGTTTGGACTTTTACCCACTTATATTATCACCATAGCACAAAACCTATACATCACATTCCCATATCATCTATTCTCAACACTTGAGAATATCAAGTAAATTTTCCTTTATTTCATTAATATTGTCAAAACATTTAAATCATTGATAAAATAATAAATTCATTAACCAGAATAAGTCATAAAGAAACCTCTAGTCACACCAAGTCGTTAGAATACTCAATCACATTTGAGTATCATTGAAATACCCAATCATATTGATTATATGAGAATAAAAATACTTATATTATTTTTTATATAATGCCTTTTAAATCCAAATTAAATCAGTTTATACATCTAATTAGAATCTATATTGACCTATTTAACAACTTCAACACTTGGTTACTCATGAAGGTGTTTCTCTAACACATATAACCTCTATTTAATTAAGAACTATTATTAAGTTAGTGATCATAATAGATACTTAAATTAATCTTATCATTCTCAGGGATGGATATCAAAGTTAAGTTTGAAGATGAAAATGTTATTCCTCTATAATAGAATCTTTTATCGTATGAGAATCATGTTATACTAAAATTTATTAAATACTTTATTAAATGGAATCTATATAAAATAATGACACATTTTAAAAAATAATATATTCCTTACTATTCCAAATACATATTACACTATGTAATGAGTCTCATATGGCTTTCCTCTCACCAATTATCGGTTTAGGTATGAAATCATCTCAATCATATCATATATGACTTTTGGATAATTCAATGGAAAACTCTTTTTCCAATCCAACATATGAATAAACAAAGATCTATTCCTATGGTATCCTAACTCATAGGGTTTCGTTTCTAACTATAACCCAAATATCACAGATGGAATTGGCTACCTGACTCTTAAAATTAGTCATTTCCACTATGCCTTACAATGATAATCTATAGGAACCCTACTATAGTAGTACTTAATCAATTAAATGATCGAGGTCTTAACAAGTGTTTTATTTGAAAGGAATCTAACAATTAGATTTTTAAGGGGATTAAATCTCACCATATTATATCATTTTTTACCCTTTATATATGCATGATTCTATTCATTTAGTTTTGGAATCCTATTCCTTCCACCAAATCAATATGTTTAAACTGTATTGATTCAGAACTCTTTACACAACTCTGTTTGTGTTGCTTTCCCAAAAGTAGATTATAAAAATATTTACACGCACCCAAATGAATCTAATGAATTTAATACATGATATTTTCATGTAAATGTTTATAATTATATGAAATTGGTAATCCCCTCATGATTAATCTTGGAGCCACAAATATCCAACCCCCACCTTTATAAAAAAAGTAATAAAACTCCAGGCCTGTGGGAAGTCTGAACCAAATCCATTTTATCCAAGGATACATTACTCAAGATAGATTTTGATTCATTATAAATATAATACTTAATATGTACAAAAAATATTCAATAACTAAATTCTAACATATAATGTTAATTAGAAACTAAATTCAAGGTAGATGGAAACTAATTTCATTACCATACGTTGCATGAAACTCTTTATATGAATGTATGATAACTCATAAAGAATTTAAAAACATTAAATGAAATCATACGCATATCTGTAATATAAAAAATTAATATCCATGAATAATTAACATGGAGATTACTTTTAAATAAATTAATAATTGAAATATTTAAACATAATATAAATATTTTTAAACAATTTATAAATAAAAGCTAATTATAATCTGTTTATAATTTTAGTATTTCTTATGGATAGTACATAATCATAAACATAAACAATTTATATTTCATTAAACATATGTAATCAATTATATTATTCATTATATTACATTTACTTTTAAATATATGATATTTTATGAATTAAAAACATTTTATAATCCAATTTATATTATGTAAAATTTTTATATAATCTTAATGTCACATACATAACATTATTTACACCATGATCAAAACATTCATAAAAAAATATTTGGGTGTGGTCTAAATAATATCCCAAATAATTTATTTTAAATTTAATAATTCAAATTAATTAGTTATTTTATTTTTAGGGTTACGATATGCAATACGATAGCAGAATCTTTATTTCACAACATGATTTTCTGAATGTAAACAAATGATAAGGATTTTATACCACTGTTAGGATTCAAAGTTATATAAAACCACTTGTTAAACTTGTTAAAGTGATTAATTAAACCCAAACCAAGATCACTATGCTATAATACTAATATCATGCATACAGTAAATGAATATTGATGAATCCAATGCACTTTTCAGTAAAGTTTTCATTCCACCATATTCAACCAACATCCTATGGGTTTGATGAATATCCCAAAAGGGAAGCCAAAAAAATCCCCTCTCCATGACATATAAATGGTTTGTTGAATCAATAGACATTTGTGAGGGATTTCTATTCTCACCATGGTTTGAAAAGGTGATAATAAGGGAGTTTTTGACTGAGGCTTCAAAAGGGTTGTTTACATACCATCGCACGGTAGTTGGGACTTTACATATCCCATGGGGATACTAATCGGGTGATATTTAATTTACTCATATGTTATAACACATTATTAAATGTATAGACCATTCATGGAACCCATTCAGGAATGTATCTAACCTCCCATATATTTCATCTTATGAAACTGACATTAAATGATGAACATTTGTTGGAAGAGATTTGAATGTTAACACATTAATGATTGGCTGGGAAAGAATTTCCTAGACATACTAAATGAATCATAGTATATGACTCATAGAAAACATAGTGGAATATTATAATTATAATATTCCTTAATCTATTCCATGTCTTATTCTATGATTTCATGGTAGTTGGAACCATATGATATATGTTATTTGTAAAAAATAACTTCTCCAAATTGCATCATTTTCAAAGTGACATTAGAGAATATCTCCTTCAAAAACCATAATAGTTAGTGGTATACAAGATTTTTATTCTACTTTTACATTCCATTAATTATAAATAAACATGAATAATAAATAATAACACTAATAAAATGCACAAAAAGGAATATATAATATCAAACAATAGGCATGAAATGATATAAGAGAAGGAAAGATAAAATGAATTCAAACATTTATCTTCTCTTCCAAAATGATTTGGGTAAGAATTTATTAGATAAAACACTTAGTTTCTATTGAATTATCTCTTTACCAAAACATTTATATGCAAAATATCTATGATTATGGGAGGAATAAGGGGTTTACCTACCATTATAAGTACATTCGGTTCCTTTGAGGTCAAGAGAGGGAAGTTAAACCACCAATCAAACCAACTGATCAATCTAAAATAGAATAAAATTAGGGATTAAATGACTACTATAAAATAGGATATATTCTGATAAAATAGACCAAGTCAATAGATTTACTCTTATAATAGGAAACTCTTACTTTATCTAGTCTATAAGAATACAGGGTTATTACAAAAGACTCACAAGCCCTAAATTTGAGAACAATAGATTTACACCCACTACTATGGAGAAATAAGAAAAAGAGGAAGATTAGAGAAAATAAATCCTACTCTAATCTAATATAAGCTCTCACACCCATTTATAAGAAATTTAAACCAAGGGGAAAGATGAATCACTTAGGGATAGTTGAGAGAAAGAGGTGAGAGATCCCAAAGGATCAAATGGATGAGAATAAGTATAATTCCTTATCCTTTTTAAAATCAAAACATAATTTTGATCCCAAATAAAAATACTATAGTCCAAATAGGTATTTTATCCAATCCAATTCAGTATTTTGTGGTGTTGATAGTGGTGCATTAGCATTGGTGCTGCCACCGGGTGATTGGTACCAGTCTATCAGGTACCTAGTGTTGTCCAGCACCTTAGTACCTCCACTTCCACATTCCACCTTTCTCCAATTACCCCCAAATCCTCCCTAGTATAAAATTATACCTTAAATTAGATTTAAATTCTAAAATAATCATATTTACTAATCAAAAAAAAATTATGGTCTTTCAATCTCCCCACAATTGGACTTCTTATATCTGAGAAGTTTCAAACCACTTTTGTGGGATAAAGTTTGACCCCTGAACTTTCACTTTTGCTTCCCGCTCCCAAGTATCATCTTGTAGTGTTACATATTTCCACCTAACCTAAAAAAGAGGTATTACTTTCCCCCATAACAAATTTTTTCCATAATAAACAATATAGATAGGATGATTCACATAGAACACATCGAGCAGTCCCCTGAGTGAATTCCCTTGAAGAAATTCCTTTGATTTTTCTTTCCATATTTTTGACAGATATTTGGTTTAAAGTCCTTTATTTCATCATCTTTATTTCATGAATATTCATATTCATCCTTATATACTTTAGTTCACTTAGTATTTCAATTATAGTTACATTGTTAATCATGTTTCATGATAGTTGGTTTGGCATTATCACTAGATTTTTCAGTCTATATCTCATTCGAATGGATTGATTATTGAGGTAATCATTTCAGTGTCCTTAACACGTAAGGTTAACTCGATTCCTTATGGCTTCATCCTTCACTGAAACCAAAAAGGGTCGGTATGAGTGACAAAACATTAACAATGAAGTTCAATTATAATAATCATAAAATGAATTTGACTTTAAGAATTATTGTACTTTTACATTATCACTTCATACTATTGTTAATTTAGTTCAACCTATATCAATCTTAGTTTGACATATATTACTTTAAGTTAGGTTTTATTGCATTTTTCAACTTAATCCCTAAAACAATTAGGAAATTTATCATTCATAGTAGTTTGTAATGAGAAAGTGATCAATCAAAGAATATACATCTGGAGTGTAAAACAATGTGCGTAGTCTTAGCCCCACTCTTCATACATTAATGTGATGTTCGATTTAATTCTCAACCAACCATTTTCGGGGTGATTTTCTCTAGGATCATCTGTGTAACAACCAAATTTACTTGTAGTATCCAGATAGGGATGTTTTTCTAGGGAAGGCCATATACTCAAGACGTTAGCAATATTATAGGATATCATTCCATACTCAGACTCATCTCTAGGGTTTTCACAAAGGTTTTCCAAACTATTCCCTAAAATAACTAAAATAATCTCCAAAAATAACGAAGCTAAAATCAAAAAATAACTAAACCATGTTCTGATACCAACTGTAGGTATCCAATATGATCTTAAAATAAAATGTATAAGAATCACATTATTTAAATAATAAATCTCACAAAAAATTTCATAACCTAAAGAATAAATGTGTTAGTGTCTTGAAGATTATCTACGTAAACATATTATTTTAGAACACATGAAAACTCTTATACATAGTCATGCTCCTTTAGACACTTTAAACAATCGTGCTCAATAAGGAAAAAGGCATATCGTAAAAGTATAATAATGAAGGATAATATGAGGTTGACATAAATATCATGATAAAATCTCATAAGACCTTGTGTTATTATCATAAAACCTGATGGATCAATATAAGATCATTAAAATTTCATTAAAAAAGAATAAAATATATGACATGACTCAAACATATATCAATTATCATAAAAAATGTGATCATGATATAAAAGTGATGAATACTTTAAAAATAGGGTATGATCATGAAAACATGACATTTCATGTAAATTAAATTAATCTTGTGAAATAAACGTTTCTTGATAAACAACTTGGGAATGTAGAACAACCATAAGCATAAGAAAACCAGTGTGGGAAAACCCATTATGCTCATGCCTATGTGAACAGACTCATTATGCTCGTGTCTAAAAATGTGAGAAAACCCATCATTCTCACTCCTGTGTGAACAAACTCCTTATTTTCAGGCCTAAATATATCATGAAATATAAACATAAATCAATGCATTGGAGGGTGATATGGGGCCCCAATAATCACCATTCATTCATATGTGTTCCACTTAAAATCAATCATCATCATAACTTAAATAAACCATTGAAAAATAATGGGTTTCTTAAACTTGTCACATAACATGATCTTCAAAAATAATAGGATATCAAAATCTCATTTCCCAAAAGGATTCATAACATAATAACATATAGCAGATGATCAAACCTCACTTCATGGGGGATAAAATAGGAGGAAATATTTAGGTTAAAATAAAAATAGATTTCATGAAAAATTTATAAACATTTTTATATAAGATAAAGTGTAAATTACTTTCAAAAACACATTTTTGAGAATGGATTTAGAATAATTTTTTAAATACTTATTATAAATAGTACCAAATAAACAATCCTTGACAATACATATTGTTTCAAAATTTAAAAGTGAAAATTCATTGAAATTCATTACTTTTATAAAGAATGTTTTATAATTTAAACTTGAAAAATTTATAAAGGTTATCAAAATAAAACATGGAGTGGATGATAAAACCTTTTATTATGAAAAGATGGGAAAATATTTTGGACATTTTGAAATAACCTTATTGAAAACCCGTGTTGTTAAAGGGATAGATAAACCTTTTTTAATGAATAAAGTGGAATAATATGATTAATAGAGATAAAAAAATTGGAGATTTCACTAGGGAAAGGAGAACATTTGTGGGAATTAAAAAATGGACATGGAACAAAAATCCATTACAATAAATGGGAATTATTCTTAACAAATATGTAATTTAATGAAACAATATAATCATAAAGGAATAATAATTTGGTTTGGAAAATTACTTACCCATAAATTAATGTGTAAATATAAAATAAAATCATCATATTATATAATGAATCAGTCTTGAAATATTATATTCAAAGAAGAGTTATTATGGCCCAAGGAAAAGATTTGAGACATGAAAACCCCTTACAACCATTGTAACATTTGAATGAAAAACCCATGAGATATAATTTTAAAAAGAACATTGAATATAATGAAATATAAGAGAATATTGGAAAAAATAACATTTGGTAAAAATTGAATCCATTGAAAATGAAATATGGTGTATAGCTTAAACATTCCTGAAGGGATTCAAATTTGAGACAAACTCTTACCTTGGTTTTCTACTTTCTCGGATGCACTCTATGCTCCAATATAAAAAACATAAATATATTAATTATTAATTTTACGAAAATATTAATACCTAAAACTATTTATAATTTCCATTTACAATCATTATTTACATGTATATTATTTATTTATTTCTCTATTTTGTCACATCAGGTGTTTTAGTTGCGACTGTTTATAGTTGTTTCATAGGAGTGGTGTCGGTGTCCGTTCTTATTCTAAATTTCATCTTTGAAAGTTCATTAATGTTACAATAATGTATGACTTAAAATGATTTATGAAGTTTATATTTTCTTTCATGAGTACTTTAGTAATTATCATGGATGATGAAATTGACAACGAACGTTTTTTCGTGATTTTCAACCTACGAAGGGTGTTTTAATAATTAATGACATAAATATTTCTATATTCATTATAGAACTGAGAAAAAATATGTATTTAGGTATTTAAATCATATTATATCTATAAATAAATTTTTATAATCATTCATGACATAATTTCATATCATTATTCAAGTAAGTGTTCGAACCGACCCAAACTTGAAGACGTTTTAAATCGATTGATGAGTGTGACTAATGAGGTGTTTATTTTGACATGATATCATGATAATAAAATAATAATGATATCAATTTAATTTTTTTATGATATTGAGCCATATTTTAAAATTTTTATATAAATAATGAAACACTAGATGAAAAATAAAAAAAACAATTCTTTATAGAGCATAATGTAAGATTAACGTTTCAGTTACACAACAAATGAGATGGGTGAAGGTGGATTGTAATTGATAATTTCATTACTGTAAATTCATTATATAAATCATATTTATTCAACAATAACATCATTAATATCATCCATTAATGGTGGTGATGAAAAATTTATATTGTCTCTTCATGGAGGTGTCAATTCTTACATACACACTAACAACGATTCTTATTTTTTTTAGTATATGGAGGAGAATTAATAATTGATGTATCATTACTATAATAACATCTCAACATTATAATGATGTTTTATTTATTATTATATTATGTTTATGTTTGGTTTATAAAGAATTAGAAAGAAAAGTTAGGAAAGATGTGATACCTACATTGAGATATTGAACTTCCTCTTGATGAAAGCTTTAGATTCTAGGATTTTTTAGTTTCTAAAATGTCAAAAGAAAAAGATATTTTTTCATGTTTTCAAAGAAATGTTCAAATGGTCTTTTAAATATATTTTCATCTTTTTTAAAATATTTCAATGTTTCATATGCTCCATTATTTTTGTGTTCTAATGATACGACACTTTTTCTTTCTATGGATAGCTTATGTTAATGATATTTTAAAAAACCAAAAACACACATTAAATTAAAGGATTTCCTTCGTAAAACATTCTTTGAGGCCAAATCATATTTTGAAATATTATAATATATTTGTAAGGGCCACTTCATCTTTTTATCAAATACTTGGTGTGTGTAAACAAATAGATTCAAACTACATGTTTTAAAATAATCTTTTGAATCAAATGGAAATTGAGTTAAAACTAGGTTTCCTTCTTAGAAAGCCTGTAGGAATATACAATATAATAATTATACATTTAAAACAGGGTTTTAAAGAACAAGAAATCATTTTTCAACAATTTAGAGAACTATTCAATGGATAAAACCTACCATAAATGTATCGTCTTTACAAATCGAAGTGATGATCCACCACAATGGAGCCTGAAGGGGTGAAGAAAAGCAATAGGAACCCTAAAATCACCAAAACATCCCCATTAAAACTAATCCACATGGAACCCTGCATTCCTGGGGCCATGCTAGGGCAAGGATTAAAGGGGAATAGGGAGGAATCAAGAAAGGAGATTATTTGGAGGGACATGCATCGAAGAATCCACCTTAAGACAGGAAGAAATCAGTGGGAGAAGCTTCATGGAGGAGGGGAACCGAAGGAGAGGGCCTTATGGATCCTCATGATCCAAATGAGAGAGGATGGGTGTGATTTGGGGTAAAACAAATAAGGGACATAATGATAATCTTTTGTTTTTAATTAAATCTAGCATCATGCACGGTTTGTCAAACTGTGTTCCCCTCTCCAGACACATCTAGGCGTAGGCATGGTTTGGTAGCACGGTTTATGAAATCATGTATCAACCAGACAAACCAACTTTTTTGAGAATTGTAGGTCTTCACATGGTTATTCCTGATCATGCATTAACCATGCACCTCTATTGAAATTTAAAAATCTAAAAATTTAGACCTAATTTATTCCAAAATACAAGGGCAAGGTGAACCAAAAATAAATAAACAAAATAATAACGAAAAACAAGATCAGGGTGTGGCATCCCCTAACTTTCCACGCGTGTCAAAATCACACAAAAAACCATGTGATAATGGTGATCTATGGCCATAGATCACTCTTAATTCACATTATTGTATCCACTATAAAAAATAACGTGAAAAATAAATCTCATTTAACTCACATAATCTTATATACTATGAGGATCATAAAACTCTGTTAAACACCAACAATTTTAGAACTTCATAAATTCATCTTGAATAACCATGAATTCACCACCCACATCACTAGTAAAAGGCCTTCCATGCTTACGAGAACAAAAAAACATATACCTTTAGCTCTCCCAATACAATCCATGGTCAACACAATGCTAATATTGATGGATTAGAGTATACTCCCAAGTAATAAGTGTAACCTATACCAATTGACAAGGTCCCATTTTTGGTTATCTTGATGAATTCCTATTCTTACACATTACCCTAAACCCTCATGGGTTATAATTTGTCGATTTCATTACATGGAACCCTTTCACATGAATTTTTTACATATGAAATCTTTAATGTTAATCATCATTGTAATCATAAAATATTATGATGTTTATTAGTATTTCACCTTATATGAAAAAAAAATATAATCTCCTTACATCATTAAAAAGAATAAAAACAAGTATTTTAAGAATTGGATATGTTATAATGTCACATTAAAAGCAAAATCATGCACCAACAAGCCACAGTTTACTACTGACGAGCCACATCCTAATTTACAAGATCATGGCAACAAAATACCAAACAGAAATAACTAAATGTATTCATTTCCATGTTTTTTATTTTTATTCATTATTTTTAATCCTTATTTTAATCATATAAACTCTCATATTTTCAAACTATACCAAACAATATTTGGAAATAAAATTATGTTTCAGTTTCCCATTCAAATTCATTTAACAAATTCATCAAAATGGTTTTCATTATACCAAACAAGGCATTAAGAATGAAACCTATTTATTTATCATGGTCAATAAAGACATCAAAGCTATATAATTTAATGTTTTATCAATGAGTAACTTGTTTTTTCTTAACCTGTTTTCATTCCAATTTACTGAAAATAAGTGTTCTATTTAAAATCATATTTTTTTCCTTTAAAACCTTTTCCCTAAATAGTCTGAATTTTCTAAAAAAAATTCTCCAATTTCTAGCACATTAAATCATATAAAGTAATACCACAATGTGAGACACTAAATAAAATAGAAAATATTTTGATAAACCATTAATTTCACTTGTTAAACTAAATTTAATGATTCAGTTTAATTTCATCCAAAAAAGTTAATATTGTAACATGAGTTCAATTAAGATCATTAAAACAAATCACTCTTTCGGGTAATTGGTTCATTTTAAAAAAAATCAAATATTGTTATTTTATTTAAAATAATATTTAAATATTATCTAAAATAAAATATAATACAATAAAAAACCATCCTTGGTTCAATGGTGGATGGACAGATCTACTGAGAGAAGACCCACTACTAGATCAATTTGGTACCACGAAGTAGGCAATATCATCAGACCGTTGCAGCCAAACCAAAGCACATGTGAAGCAAATCTTCCAGAATTAAACATATAATGATAATCCAAAATAAATATAAAAGTAATTGTGGTTGCATATTACAACTGAGAAAAGATAACCTAAATTTTTAATATCCTGTATCTGAGAGCACTAAAATAGAAAAAATCACTGAAACACACAGAGATAGTTTGAAAAAAAATAGTTTTGACTACCACCTAGAGCTGAAACAAGCCAAATCACTAAATGTCAAACATTTTCAAAAAAAGAAAAAAATCCAAACTCAATGAGATGTCAAGAACCCAATTCCAATAATGATAGAATAAGATAGAACACCAAAAGACAATTAAGGATAGAGTAAAATTATTCCAGTACAAAGAACAATATGCCAAACATATCATACACAGTTCTAGGGAAGATCCTTAGGCATCCAAGAAAAAAACATAGATATAGATAAAACATACCAATCCATCATGTTTTCACACGAGCCAAAAACAACTAACATAATTAGGCTAGCCAAAGTTTGAAGGAATTCTCTGGAGGGCATGGCATGAAACATGAGGGTTTCTTTTAGACTCCAGTGGCTCAGGATTCTTTTGAACTCTTAAAATATTGTATTAATTCTACCTTGCTCTTGTGTATGATCAATTTTTCTAAAGTGTTTTTCATTGAATGCGATGCTTTGGGGGATGAAATTGGCGCAGTTTTACTGAAATAGGGTCAGCCTCTTTCTTATTTTAGAAAGGCATTATCAGATTCCTTGGGTAAAACTTTTAGTCTATTATTTGGTAAATTAGCCTACAAGTCAAAGGGGGTTGCCGAAGGGAGACTCCCAGGAATGGTGCGTTGGATTCACTTAGAATCCATTTGAAAGGGTAAACCTTAATTGAAACTCAGGTTTTCTTGAATAAAGTTATTCTTGTCTACATTATTATCATACACCTTCTGTAATTTCCAACACTTAGTCAAAAAAACTTTTATCACACCAAAAACCCAAAAACATCAAATACTTAGTTGAAGAATGTTTCAACAAATTCCATGGTAAACACTTTGATATCTTTAAATTTGTTCTATAAAACTTTAATTTTTATATTTTTAACATTTGAGTCTCTTTAATAAATTTAAATCTTCTCTAACATTTTCATAGATGATTCACATGACATGATCTTTCTATACACTGTATTGTATAGTTCTCTCTCAAATTTTCCCATCCCTTTCATATCTCTATTCAAGTCATAGTGATTTTGATCCAAAAGAGCTCCTCTTTTTATATTTCCAGAATTAATTCCAAGAAATATAATGATTAGATCATAATTACAAGTGATCATAGTAGTTTAAAATTTAGTTATTCCATAATAGGAAATTTTATTCCTACAAGATTGATACCCATTTATGGTTAGAGTCAACATTTTCTTTATCTACAACTTGAGAGAAAACCCACCAAACTAAAATCCACATACTATGATACTAGTTAAGCCTAAGAGATAAATACCATGAGAGGGGTGATGAATCAAGTTATGATAGATTGATTTATTTTTAACTCATTTTCCTCCTTTGGATATTGTAACTATGATTAGTTAGGTCGTGTGATTCATGAAATCTCACTTCTCACATGAAAGTAAATAAGCACAAGTCATAGTAAATTACTTGGGCCACTAATGTGCCCAAATTTTAATATACGATTACCAGGATTTAAATTCTATTTCAGACAAATTATAAACATTTATTTTATTCAAATTAATATATTGAATGTGTTTCGAGAAACTGATCCAAAGTGATTTGTTTTTTTAATTATGTCTCAATTGATACCATCTTAATAATTCATTGGTAATTTTTTTATTTACTCCAATGGATCTAAAATTGTGTGTGTGTTCCTATAATATTGAAATATAATTTTTTTCAAATAGACAATGAGCATATTCTTCGATTGAGATGATCTTATAGGGAATGGAAGGGGAGTAAACTGCTGGGAAAATTGGACTAGGCCTTGATGTAGTGATTGTATCATAACATGGGATATACATGTGATATTGATTTTATAATAGTCCTTTTGGAAACATAATTTAAAGACCAAGACCATATAGAAAATAAAAAATAAGTTCAATATGTTAAAAATGTGTTTAAATTTGACATAATGTAATGAAGAATAAGAAGAAGAACTTATTGAGAAAGTAGGGATTAGGGAAATCAATTACTGTGGGGACTCTCCATACTGGAATTTCTTGTAATGAGTGGCCTTCCTGATCTTTGCAGTCAATATATGAAAATGGCCAGAGAGTTGTAATAAATACCACATGGCCTTCTTTTTTGGATTCCAAAATCTTGTACATATTATTAAGCACTTTTCTTGAAAACTCATCATATTCAACATGATTTCCATGGTTCACCAAAATGTTGTATATTCATGGAATAACATTCTATCTAGGGAAAGACCGTGAATGCCACATAGAAATAAAAACCTTCAATAATTCAAATGCCTCACTTGATGGCATGGATAAAACTGTTTCCTTTACCTTCTTTGGTGGGATATTGTCTTCATGATTAATTCCACTAAAAAAATGAATAATTGGTAGTTAATTTATAAATAGAATCAACTGTTTTGTTAATGATACATTTTGATCTAAGTCATACCTCCATGAGAAAACCTGTAAGTGTCAACTTGATCCTCACATGATCCATTCTTCAAATAATTATAAAGGCACCCATCTGATTCCACATTATCACGACCAAAGCTTAAGCTTTGTAGTTTTTTCTTACTGTCATTAAAATCAAAAATCATCAAAACAAGAAGCAACAAATCTTACTCATTTTCACGATCCCGTGTTGTGATTCAATCATGGAAATCTTGTCCATGTTTAGATACTTAGGACTAGCTTGTTAGAAGGACTCTATTATGAGAACTGTTCAACATTACGTCCGTTCAAAATTGCGCAGAAGGCTGCAGAAATGAAGGCTTTACCATCAAACCATAGTCTAGGAACACAAGGAAAGCCCCAATTTTGGTAACTCCTAGTAGTTTTGTATCATATATAATAGGTCATGCACCCTTACGATTTTTAGAGAAGTCATTTTGATGTGAAAATGAGACTTTTGTTGGATTAGCATTACGTAATCCCTCATAATTTGTACCATGACATAAGTAAGAGAATCCAATCTTTGAAATGGCCAGAACATAGAAATCTGCATCTATTCCCCATGCATTTGAGCAGAAGAAATCCAAGAAGACAACAGGATACTCCATTACATAAAAAAGAAAGATGACTGTTTGTTTCTACCATATATCGTCAAAACAACAACAAATCTTTCTCCAGATGAAGATGAGAGGATTTGATTCCCATCTTTAGCAAAACTCATGTAACTAATAGCCCCAGGGTGACCAAGAATCTTCTAAAACATATTTTCATTTGAGAAATTGAAAACATTCAATTGAGCAGCTATTGTTTCCAATAATTTCCTATCACGCGACACAACCAAAGAGGATATCGCATTCAAAGTTGATTTGAATTTTCCTAATATATTTCTTAACATGAGTTCAATTTGGAAAGCTATCCCATAAGCAACTGCAGCATAGATGCATGAACTGTCTGTCAGAAAAGAAATGGTGGCACCACCCCTAGGGTGGCAATCATCATCTTCCCTTTTCAATTGAGAAATGGATATGTCCATTGCTTAAACATCACTGATGCCTATTCCAAGAAGTAACACTACAGACATGGACTTCCATTTTCTCTTTTTGTCCAAAGAAATCCATTTCATGGATGTGTAATCGATAGAGAGGTTACCTCTTTTAGCTTTGAAGTATAAGCTTGATGTGTCAGCGGATATGGTGTCAGCAATTTCAGTCTGCAGTTGGCCCTTTCAATGTGTCCCAAATCATGATTATTTCATCACCAGAAGTGATTGAAAAAAAGTAAATAGATGGACTCAATGCTATCAAAATATCCCTAATATTTAAAAATCCCATGATCACCACTTTACAAATGATCTTCCGACTATTGGAATCATTATAGTAGAGTTTCCAGCAGCTTACATCAGTTGGTTTCTAGTAACTTAGGGAGAAGGTAGGGGTTGGGTGGATTCAGTTCAATGAGAGAAGGAGGGGTTAGATCAGAAGGATTCAGTGGGAGAGGGGGCATTAGATCGGAAGGCCTAGGTGGGAGAGGGAGGGCGTCAGATCGGTAGGCTTCTACAGCTTCAGTCTACAATTGTCCCTTCAAATTGTCCCAAATCATGATTCTTATTACATATTGTTTTTGTTCCACAGGAATCAAATGTAATAATGCCTTAAATTATACTTTTAATTGATACATTAATAATAGTTTCTCAATATTCTGAGGACCTTGATGTGTTATTTCGATATTCTCAAATAATGTTCGGCAATTGAATAATGTAATTTGATGGAACACATAGTACATATAATTTCATGTGTGAGTACTCATAATAAAATGAGACTTCTTCCCATGTAATTCACACTTCGTAATCTCTAATATGGGAGATTATAAAAATAGACCCTCCAGTAAGAATTCGGCATGATTTGGTGTCATTATACATTCCTATCTACGTGTCTGTATGATGGTCCCTATACATTAGGATTATTCTTAATGCATGTTACAACTCACATACTTAAATATATTTTGTAAACCATGATGATAATTGTTCATGGTGAAGTTGGATTTGTTGGGTGTGTCACGAGTGACATGTCATTAATGGATAAATCAATTAAGGATTTGTCCCTTTCAAATTTATGAGAACTGATATCTCAACCTGTTGATTGGAATAGTACTGTCACATTAAATTCCATGATCATGGTGTAATGACTTAATTATTTCAGATAGTCAAAGAAATATATATCAAGTATATAGGTTAGATACACTGATGTGCAACATGCATGATGAGATGTTATGACAAAAGGATTATGTTACACAGTGATCGTTCATATGTGGTTCTCTACGTTGTTTCATTAAATTATTTCTTTGAGGTGCCTTGACCCATTTCAAGACAGTAATCTTAGACATTAGGTAAGCTCATCTAATTCCAATAAGAAATAATCCTAGAGGGTCACATACTATGATTTTTTTTATCTCGATAAAATTAAATTTTATTTTAATTAATAAAATAAATATTATTATCATGTTCGATGAATAATTTTATTCAAGTTATATTGATCGCATAAATTAAATAAATATTTATCCACCATCTTTTGAGAAAATGTTTATTTTATTTATTGAATATTTCAAAAAAATTTATTCACTAGATTTTGAATGAAATATTTATTTATGAATAAAAAATTTATTCAGTTATTCAATAAATACTAGAGGAGTTTGAATGATCCAAGACCGAGTCCAGGTAAAAATATTAATTAACAATACTGTTACATAATATTTGTTATTGTGCAAGTTACCTATCACCAAATAATAATAATAATAATTTTTATTATGTTTAATGAGGTTTAATAAATTTTATAAATGTTATTTAATGACTGTTATGAAATTAAATGATATTTTTAACTTAAATCCTAACTCTATAAATAGACAGTTATATCTATTGGGTAGAGCATCCAAAAATTGATAATAGATAATTGTTGAATTCAATGAATTCTTTCTTAAATTCTCTTTCTCCCCCCCCCCTCAAAAATAAGAAGTGAAAGAGATATTTCATCCGGATCAAAGAATGGGCAATCAATAATGAACAACGCAAGACATTCAACTCGCCACACTAGCACCCAGAAATCGAGTGGTGTTTCTCAGAGATCATAGGAGCACATGTGGATCATCGATAGAGGGATTCTATCCTTATATCCTCATAGTTCAACAACGGTAATCTGAAATGGTCTTTTCCGATGATCAACATTCACTAATGAAGAAAATTCATAAGCCTAGGTATTTATTTTTTCAAATATTAAATAAATTGTTTATAAATTTGACATGAAAGATCCACTCTCTTAGTTTTAGGAAATGATTATTTAAATAAATTTTAATATATCTCCAAACTCTGCAAACATCCATTTCACTTGAAACCATCAATTGGTATTAGAGCAATCACATT
Organism: Viscum album; assembly: GCA_963277665.1. NCBI lineage: Eukaryota > Viridiplantae > Streptophyta > Magnoliopsida > Santalales > Viscaceae > Viscum > Viscum album. The sequence goes on along the minus strand of OY728132.1, from coordinate 863,470,295 downwards.
TAAATTTATAATTATATATTTGATTGTTAATATATGCGCAATTATGGTTAGATTTTAATTTCATGTTATTTGTTCATTAATTCAATTTGAATTAACATGTTATAAACATAATAATCATGTTCATTCATTGTTTCAATTTCTTAATGGATTAAGAACAAATGAAGAACGGCCAGAGTTTTAACCAGGAAGTGCTAAATCATCATTTAAATAAACTAGGTTACACAGCATGCGGTTAAACCACATGTCGTCTACCTATGTGCATTTTATTTAGATGTGTTGTGTAATTAATTACATGCAGTTCTTCTAATACACACCACATGTTGACCGGGCCAACCTAGCACATGACAAGTGGATATAGACTGTGTAGCTGGCATGTACACACCGTGTAGTCCAGCCAACTTAACACACTGAATCCGAAGGTGTGTGATTTGGATATACAACAACCAAGGTACATGGCGTGTAGCTGGATGTACACTCTGTGTAGTCTCCCATTAATGGAAAAAATTAAAATTACATTAAATTTGAAAATTAGAGCATATAAAATGTATAATTATTTTATTTTATATTGGAAGAAATGATTACCTTGTCTTAGGAATCTTTCTTCATTGAGGGTGTTGAACATCTGAAAAAAATCCTTTTGGATTGCTTTTATTGCATTTTGAGGATCCAAGGATAGAATCCCTCTAGTGGTGATCCAAATGTACTCCTTTGACCTTCGAGAAATTCTAATTCATCTCTGGGTTCTAGAACATCATGTTGATTGTCTTGTGTATATCATGTTGATCGCTCATTCTTCGATCTTGAAGGGAACTCTCATACATTTTCATTCTTTATAGGAAGAGAGAAAGGTGTAGTTGAGAGCGAATTCATTATGCCCAAAAATTATATATTCTTGATATTTGATGAAATACACAATAGACTTAACTATAATTTTACAGAGGTAATGTTTATGTTAAAATATTATTTAATTTTCTGTACTCCATTAAATAAAATTTAAAACCTTCAATATTCCCATACAATATAATAATAATGATATTATTATTATTATTTTTTGGTGTGCTCCAACTTGTGCAATAAAAAATATTATATAATAGTCTTTTAAATTAATATTTATCACTTGAATCATCCATAGTTTGTTTTAAATCCTATAGAATTTATTTAACAGCCATATAAATATTTTATTCACAATCCAATGAATAAATATTTATTAAAATATTCAATAAATAAAATAATCATTTTATTCATAATCCAACGAATAAATGTTTTATATATATTCATATAATCAAAGAAATTATTTATCGACAAACAAATAATTTTTTATTACCTTATGAATATTAGTGACCAATAAAAATTATATAAAATTATTCCTCAATAATGTTAATAATATTTATTCAAATAATTAAATTAAAATAGAATTTAATCAGGATTTGTGGAAACACTTAGTGGGTGGCCGTTTAGGATTTTTTCTCATTAGTATTAGGTGGGCTTGCCTAGAGTCCAGGATTATTGTCTTATTAATGAGTCAAGGCACCCTAGGGAAAGAACTTAATACTACAATGATTGCAACCACATATTAATGCTCATTGTGTAATATAATACCTTTTTCACAATATCTCATCATGCAGGTTGGACATCTATGTCACAAGCCTATATGATCGATATGCATTTCTTTGACTATATTAAATAAACATGTCTTTACACCAGGGAAATGGAATTTATTATCATGGTTATATTACAATAAAAGGGTTGAGATATCAACTTCCATAAACATGAAAGGGACAAATCCTTCCTCAAATTATTCATTATGACATGTAACTCATGGCACACCCAACATATCCAACTTTTCCATGAACTATTATATTCATGGTTAATGAAATACATCTAAGTATACAAGTTGTGTAATGAATTAATACTAATCATAAAGTATAAGGACCATCACACACACTTGTAGATAAGAATATCTGATGACACCAAAACATGCAGAATTCCTACAGACTATTCAGTTCTCATAATCTCTCATCTTGTAGATCACGAAGTGAAAACATCATGAGAAGAAGTCTCACTTTCTTATGAGTACTATTACCTAATATTATATGTACTATGTGTCCCTTCATAGTACATTATCCAATCATAGAACATTATTTATGAATATTGTCATAGCATATCAAGTTTCTCCTCATAGTGGGGAACTGCTATGACCTTATCCATGTGACATATACTATAAGACAGTATTATATTATATTCATGTAGAACAATGCAAAATATGTAAAAATTAGTTTTATTATTATTAAATACAATGAATATACATTTAATCAATGTAAAAAATATTTGTTCCTCAAACACAAACTCTAACAAACTCCCACTTAGATGATAGCCAACTTCCTATGACCCTCATTCTGTTATACGTCACATGACAGTCATGTTTCTACTAAGTTAAGGATTTAGTCAAGGGTTCCACCATGTTATCTTACATGGAAATACTACTCACTACAACTATACCTATCTGATAAAATCAATCAATAGATTATACTTCAAAAGTATGTTCTTCATCTTCTAATGTGACATTGACTCTTTTTCAAGAGTCATTGCTGCAGTATTATCACAATAGAGTGTGATAGGATATTTACTATTAGGTACCATGTCAAGCACTTGGATAAAGTTGTGCATCCATACTACTTCATTATTTACCTTAGAAGCTGCACTATACTTATACTCTACTGTAGAATCCATGACCACTACTTACTTTGACCTCTTCTCATTCACATCACCTCCATTCAAAGTGAATATGTGTCTCTTTTGTGACTTCATGTAATATTAATCAGTTTGGAAACAAGAATATGTATATCCTCTAATTAAAATTTATCATCTCCTCCATAAAACATGAAAATATCCTTAGTATGCCTTAGATACTTAAGGATTTTCTACATTTTTATCTAATAGTGATCACATAGATCAACTTGATATCTCCCCACCACACATAATGATTAGAAAAAATCTAGCCTAGTACACAGTATAACATAAAAGAATGAACAAATCAATGATTTATATGGTATCCAATAATATTTCTTTCCACATGTGTCTAAGGAAACATTTTCCTAGAAAGATAAATTCCATGGATGTCGGCAATAATCCCCTCTAGGATTGTTCCATACTAAATATATTTAGTATATTATTAATGTATGTACTTCGACTTAGGCTGAGAAACCTCTTGGATCATCACGATGGATCTCGAACCCAAGAATATAAATTGACTTACCTAATTCCTTCCTAGAGATTCATTTATTCTACCATGCCTTAAAAGACTATAACACTGGTATCTCATTTCTAATGAGTAATGTTCCATCAACATTAACTATTAAGAAAATGACTGCACTCCAACTAATATGTTTATAGACATGTGGATCAAATTGATTTTTTATGGCACCGAATTCCATAATGGCCTCATAAAATGAATGTTCAATGACCTAGATGCTTTTTTTAATCCATAAATGGATCTTTGAAACTTTCATACCTTGTTGGCATCCTTTAGAGTCACAAACCCTTTGGGTAGTGTCATATAGTCATATTCCTGAAGGATCCCATTAAGGAAGGCTATTTTGAAATCAATTTTAAAAATATCACAATGATGTAAATTTGTAATGGAAGGTAGATTTTTTATGGATTTTAGCATTGAAATTGGTGAAAAGGTTTTGTCATAGTCAATTCCTTAATGATGTTCAAGCCCTTTTTCAACTATTCTCTCCATATAGGTACTGACATTTCCTTCCATGTACAGTTTCTTCTTGAATACAAATTTACAACCAATATTATTTACATCTACTAGAGGGTATATAAAAATCTAGGCTTGTTTTTGGTAGATGGAATCCATTTTAGAATTCATGACCTATTTCTACCTAAAAACATTTGTGCCACTTAGAACTTCCATGTAGGTTAGATGGTCATTATTATAAACTAATAATGAGTCACCATCCTCGGTGACTAGATAACCATGTCATACTAGTTCTCTAACTTCTCTAGTACTCCTACACATTAATCATGTCTTTGGAAAAAATTTATCTTCCATGGGGATTTGTGAATTTTTTTCTCATTCCAACTATTGTGTATCTTGATCCTCAACTTCATCATATTCTATCTCCCTCCCACTATCTCTTTTAGAGATAAGATCCTCCTCAAGAAATGTGGGATGTATGTCAACTGCAAACCTTTTTTGAAGGATTGTATAAGTAGTATCCTTTTATTTCATTGGGTTATCCAATAAAGATACACTTTATTCCTTGGGGTAAAATCTTTTTATCTAAATAGGCCATATCAAATTCTCTACAACCCCACACATGTAAGTAAAACAACATGTGTTTATTTCAATTCAATTAATTTTATGGTATACCATCTATCTCTTTAGTTGACACTCAGTTTAGTATGCATAATACTTTTTTAATGCATATCCTCAAAATGATAATAAAAGACTTGCATGAATCATCATTGATCTCACTACGTCCAACAAGGTGTGGTTCCTAGTTTCACTTAAACCAATCTATAGAGGCATATAAGGAGTTTTGAGTTGATATAATATCTTTAAATCCCATAAATATTCATTGATGTATTTATTAAGATATTCTCTACCACAGTCTGATCATATTTTCTTAATCTTCTTACCAATTTGGTTCTCAACTTCATTCTTGTATTCCTTGAATTTATCAAAAGAATCTTAGCTACACCTCATTAATTATACTTATCCATTTCCACTGAAATAATTAGTAAATGTTATTAAGTATGAGTACCCACCCCTTTTATGGTCTACACACATCGGTATGAACAAATTCAAGAATCTTTTTATCCCTTTCACCTTTCCCACTAAATTGGTATTTGGTCATTTTTCCTTGAAAATATGTGTGACATACACCAAGAGTTTTTTGTTCGAAAGAATATAAATATCCATCTTAATGTAATTTTTTCAAGTGAATTTAATTTACATGAAATATCCAATAATTTAAATGTTTGGTGTGGTATGAATCATGTGAAGTAACTTCATTATCAATTTCCATTACTTGGTTTGTGTAATCCAACACATAAAGACCGTTATTTAAATATGCCTTACCATAGATAATTCTATCTATTTAAAAGAGGCAAAATTTATTCCCAATTTTGAGAATAAATCCATATGTATCTTGTTTGGATACATTAATAGTGTTTTTGGCACTTGAAGAAACATAATAACGACCCATTAAAACCAAGATCATTTTATTTGTCAACGTGAGGTGGTATTTTCTTATAGCTAAAACAAAAAGTTTAATATAGTTGGTTGCTCTTAAATCTACCTCCAATCAGTCAATATTTAGGAATATAATTATTTCCTATATTTTAATACATATATGAGAACCACAGTCTATATCTAATTCCTAATTTATAGATACAAACAACTTTTACTCAATAAAACATGCACCTGAATCTTACCATTGCTTCTTTGGATGGGTAAATTTTTTATTTCAGTGGCCCTTATTTCCATATGAAAAATAGACAAAATCATGTTCCCCTTCTTTCCCCTTGATTTTACTCTTCTTGGATGGGTATGAAGAAGGATTGGACATAGATATATTTTCTTTCCCATTCCATTTGTTCACCATAATGATGGAATGATTTCCACACTTCATATCCTTATCAACTTGGTGAAGAAGAGTCCAAAGATCTGGAAGACACTTCTCAATGTTGTTCATATTAAAATTCACAACAAATCTAGAGAATCTTTGATAGAATGATGCCAGAATGAGATAAGTGCCCAATTATTTGGAGAGTTTAAACCCTATAACCTTTAATCGCTCATTATAGGCAATGAGATTGAGTACGTGAGGTCTGATTGGGGAACCCTCTCTAAGCTTGATCTAAAAGATCACCTTGGAAATGTCAAATAATTCATATCTAGAACACTCCGGGTAAAGACCATGGAGGTGGTCAATCTTTCAATATAAATCCATGTTTTTGTGAGACTTCATTAGTTCACTAGACATTGATGAAAGCATCAAATATTGAACATCTACCACATCTCTCATATGTTTTTCATAGACAAGGAACTCTTCATCACTCTCGTCTTTAGTATGTAGGTCAAGTATTAATGATTATTGCATGTAATATTTCTGATCAGTGTGTAGCATAACTTGAAGGAATCTAAACCACTCTTGGATGTTACATCCAGTTAGGAGGATATCATTCTACAATATCGATTATAGGGATAGTGTGGATGATGAGCTTTCTATTTTATTATGCAATTAAAAGAAAATATTATTTTTACTTTTTATTCATTACAAATTATGTGATAATTAAGTAATTAATTAATTTTATTAAATATTAAACTATTTGATCATGTTCCAATAGCCCTCACCCTTGAACTCATAATGTATAGTTTCTATGAAATTCTAGTGGTAAGGATCACCATTACTATTCTTAATGATCTAGAATTTGTCTATGAAAATCATAAGAAATTAATTTATGTGGATGTTATTTCCAACTATAGGCTTGCAGCTTCTTTATCTGTTGAGCGGATTCCCCTATCCTGAAATCCTAACTTGGATTTCCTCAACACTTGCCTCTAAAATTGTATTGAATATACATTGGTTGTTAAACTCAATACAAGTTTGATTAATTCAACCCAAAAAACTCATGAGAAATACCTAATAAAAGTAAACATTCAGAATTTTTCCATATACTACACTTAGTTCTATGGTTTCATTCCCAATCAAGTAATTGAAGGCTTACTCTAACTTAACATTGGGATGAGGGATTCTAATTAATTTATTTATAAATTTTATCTTTTTTTATCCTTTACATTTCATTTTAATATTAAGTTTATATTTCTTAATTAATTAACTATTTAGGATAAATAATTTACACATAATATATTTATTTAATTTTCATATTTACATATTAATTCAATCATTTATAAAATTGCGGTCTTGCATGAAGAAAATAAATAATGCATTGATAGAAATAAATAAAGTAAATGAACCGATATTGATCTTATATAATGGTTAATTTAATGAGTGTACATAAAATTAACCTATGAGATAGGGTAATAACTACATTTTCTGATCTTGGCGTGAGTTATAGCATTCCACCTATATATCTATGTATCACTGAGTTGACATCAATATGGTTCCATCTTGAACCACCTCCACACACCTTGGGATACTCCATTAATTACAAGTCTTGACTAATCACATTGTATATAAGGGGATCAAAGGACTGGTTAAATGGGATTACATAAATATCCTTATACATGTATGTCGTACTTAATATTAAAATATTTAGTAAATAAAATAAATATATTTTATTCACAATCCATTGAATAAATATTTTATATAAATTCATGTAATAAAATAAATTATTTATTAATAAAAAAATAATTATTTATTACCTTGTGAATATTAGCGATCAATAAAAATTGAATAAAATTATTCCTCTGCCTTGAGAATAAAATATATTCCAATAATTAAATTCAAATATAATTTAATCAAGATCAATGGAAACACCTAGCGTGTGAACCTCTAGGATTATTTCTTATTGGAATTATGTGGGATTACCTAAAGTATAAGATTACTGTCTGAGATATCATCTTCCATAATTATATAAGGGAGAAATTTTTCCTTGACTTATCCATTATTGACATTTTACTCATGATTCTCCCAATTTATCTAACTTCTCCATGAATTGTTCTCGTCATTTTCTACAAAATACATCTAAGTATGTGAGTTGTAACATGCATTAATAAAAATATTAAAGTCTAAGGACCATCGCACATGCTTTTGGATAGGAATATCCAATGACACCAAAACATGTAGAATTCCTACTACGTCGGTTCTCATAATCTTTTGTCATGTATATTACCAAGTGAAAACTTTATTAAAAGAAGCCTCATTTTATTACGAGTACTTTCATCTAACATTCTATGTACTATGTGTCCAATGATAGTATGTTATCATATTGTAGAATTTTATTTAAGAATATCTTCATAGCATATAAAGGTTCTCATCATAGTAGGTAACTACTGTGACCTTATAAATGCAACATATACTCTAGGGCATTATTACATTAGATTCATGCAGAGCAATGAACAATATGAAGTAAGTAGTTTTATAAATAATCAATATATCGAATATATATGTAATCATAGTAAAAATAATTGGTCCTAGGACACCAAATCCAACACAATGAAACCCTTAGTTTCACATATTCATTAATATATTCAATTGAGTATGAAGATCATTTGACATAACCAATCATATTGAGTATATGAGACTAAAATTCCTTAAATCATTTATACATCCAATCACATTGAGTACATAAGTGGAAAATATGATTCGATTGGTAATTTATAATCTATTGACATTGAATCCTTGATTGAATCATTCTATGCTTCATAAGAATATAGATTCAACTATTTAACAACTTAAAGTATTTTCTAATTTCGGAAGGAGCTATTATGACATATAAAGTTTTCCTTAATAACTTGTCTTGAAGCACAAGTCATACTTAAGAGATTTTCCTAAACTACTATTCATAGGAGTGGTTAACATTAATCTTATCTTTATAAGGATTAATCCCAATGTTTAGATTGATAATTATGGTGCTATTCATCTACAAAAAATATATCATATGAGGACCATATTTTATTAATCATTTAATAAGGACTTTTATTAAACAGGATCCCACTAAAATGTTGGCCCCTTTTCAAATCTATCAGATCCATTAGTGGTCCAAGATCCATATTTCACTAATATCTGTGTTGTTTTAGCATTAATTACCTCACCTAGATGTTCAAGATGGACATCATTCCAATCATATCATATATGTCTCTTGGATAGTTGAACATACAACTCTTTTTCAAATCCATCATATGGATAAATTCAACCTTATTCATCCGGAAACCTAATCCTACTAAGCTCTACCAGCAAGTTTAACCCTATGAAAATTCCAAAAAAAACCTAACAAAGGAAAATACAAAGTCACCCAACATTATCATGACCAACCCAACAAGACAATCCAAAGCCACATATTACTTTCTTTCCTTAAACAAGATAATCTAGTGGCACCCAAATTTTTCATGGCCTACCTAGCTAGCCGATCAAGGTCCTAATAGGTGATACTTTAGAAGGAATCTAACACTAATTATTAGAAGTAGATTTAATCTCAAAATCTTATCTCCTATGAATTCCATTATTTAGGCATGATTCTTATTAATTGGTTTTGGAATCATTATCCCTCCACTAAATCAATGTATCCAAACCATATTAATGTTTAAATCTTTACACAACCCAATAGTTTGTGTTAGTCACTAAAAGATCGAAGACACATATATTTATACAAATATTAATTCATTCTATTTAAATGGTATATAAACACTTCATGTAAAAAAATAAATCTATATGAGATCTACAATATCTATATGAGTATGTTCGGAGTGACAAATAGCCAATCCCATTAAATTTTCTAGAAAAGTAACATGTCTCTAGGCTGGTGGGTAGTTTGATCTCAAGTCCCTCTCCCTAGAGATACTTTACTCAAGAAGGAATTCAATTCATGAAATCTCAAACACCTTATATTCACAAACTATTCTAAACAAATAAATTCAAGTTAGAAACACTAATAAAAAATTGAGGTCAAGGTAGACAAAAAAGTAAATTTATTTTCATACATAAAATGTAATTCAAGGCTCCATTTCCTAGAAGTGGATTAACATTTAAACTAAATCATAAAATATTCATAATATAAATACTGTATAACTATGAATAAAATAGATAATAACTTTTTAAATGAATGAGAAATTCCGATATTTAAACATGAGATAACCATTTATGAACAATTCATTAATAAGATTCACCTATAATCATTTTATAATAATTCTTATCATTATGGAAATTCCATAATTTTTAATGTAAAAATTTTATATTCATTTCAATATGAAGTATTTTACATTATTCATTATGTGGCATTTTATTTTAAATATGTGGTATTTTATGAATTACAAAAAATTTTATATTCCAATTAATATTATGTGAACATTTTTACATAATCTAAATATCATATAACTAATAGAAAATAGACTTTTTGACAAGTTAATTGCAACGGGATGTTAACCCATCACAAATAGTCCCCAAAAAATAATTATTTACGATGAAACATTTATTCTATTGCAAAAAGTCATCATTTATGATGAAATAAAGGTTGTGTCGTAAATAAAATTGGCAGGAATTCCAACCGCCTAGCACAAAATATTTCAGTGATGGAAAATAGTGACATAATACTATATCTTTCAGTAATAGTAATTGTGTTGTAAATATTTACGATAATCATTATTGTTCAGCGAAAATACTTTAGAAATAATTTTTTTATGATAGAATTAATGTTTTCACAATTTATAATGTGTCATAAATTCCGTATAATTTTTTTTAATTATATGGAATTATTTGGCGACTGCGAAATCTGACAGCATGTGATTTCGAGGCCCGGAGTGCCTGAAATGATCCGTTGAAATTTTTTTAAAGTATAATTAGCGCGCGTAAGCAGTTGTCTTGAAAAAGGGGCTTAACTCTTAAACAGCTACTTGGATCAGAAATCTGAGGGGCACCGTTGTACTCAGGATGGAAGGTTTACCCTATGTTTAGTCGTCACGGGCCTCCTATGAGAAATCCCGAAATGGCATAACCGTAAATAAAATAATTAAATAAAGTTATTTTATTTTTCAAATTTGTATAACTCACAAATTGTAACTCTAATTAAAAACCAACATCATTTATGAACATGTGAGGGTATGTTTTCATTAGGTAGATACTAACATTGGCCAGCTCGCGCCACCAGTGAAAGTTAGTTTTTGGACATAAATAAAATAATTAAGTGATAATTATTTTATAATAAAATCCATAACTTTTAAATGGTAACTCGGATTGGAAATATGAGAGTACCATTGGGTTATTTAGGGCATGTTTCACTTAGGCAGATCCAAACCTCAATCAGCACAGGTCGAGGGTGACTGTTAATAATTTTCTAAACTTTTTTTCAGGTATGTTCAGTAAACGCTTGAGCAGTGTTTTCTAACTTTTGAACCATTGGTTGGATTAAAAATTTGAGGGAATCGTTGAATCTGCAGCACCAAGATTAGCTTAAGAGATAATTCACTTTGACCATGGTAGGCCCGAAGAAAAATTTAGTTTTTGGAACTTTTTAATAGAATAAATAAAATAACTTTATTATTTTATTTTTACTCTATTCCTCCAACAGATGAGTGCTAAGGTGGGACCGGTGAGTTTTCAATCCAATAAATGGATTGACCCTCAAATTTGAGTAATAATGATGTTGGGGAATATTAGGAGGCATCATGATTAATGATCCCCATTAACTCACGGCATCATTACTTACCCTCCCCCTCTCCTATACATATGGATCTTGGGATGGGGTATTGGAGAACTTCACCAAGCAGCGAATTGCTGAAGGAATGCCATGATTCCAGACCTTTGAAGACAAATATGACCCTACGGGAGGTGACGGATGGTATCGAGCCACCAATGGGTGATGTGCGAGTGTCGTCTTTGGGATCCGATCGTAGGAACTGAGAACACGGTCTAATGGCAAGCTCAGATGATTCTCTGATGTTCAAGGTAGGGGTTTTATTTTGTTTTATTAATGTTTGAATTTACTTTATTTATTATTCATATCCTAAATTCACAACAACAATGGACAAGTGAAGATGGAAATAAACCCTCACATAAACCTTTTTCCTCTTTCTTTTTATTATTCACGTGTTCTTTGTGTGTTATTCAACACCTAATATTTATTGACGCTGGAAACATTGGGTTTTTCTGAGAGTGATATATGGATGCGGAGACCTCAATGCAAGGATTGTGAATATGCGATCGTATAATTTTTCAATATTGTAATGAATTCATAGTGGCTTGTGGAAGAAGGTGACAGATGACATCTAGCCGGTCGCGAGAAAGGAAGGGCAGCGTGCATATGCGCCATCAGTTTAAGAGGAGGACACAAGCCATCGACCGTGGAGGGTCAGGATGGCAGCCAGAAACCAGTTGGCAGCAGCTGGACAGTGGTTCCATCACGTCACTGGAAGGATTTCTGGTTGGCCATTCTGGCCTGCTGAGGCACACCGTGCAGGACCGTCGAGCAGTCTTGTGTGCCAGCCAGGTTGCACCTCTAACTGCACCACGGGCCGCCCCACGGGACGCACCGTGCGCCGCACCACGGTCCGCGCTAATGGGTCGCGCCATTTGTGGGTCGAGTCGTGCTTCCCTCTACATTGGTCGGGCCCGACCATGGCTCAACGGGCTGGGCCTGCTAAGGCCCAGGACATACGATCCAGACCCAGGCTGGGTCGGGCCGGGTCGGTCCGACCGGGTCAGACCAGACTCATGCCCATCTGGGCCTAGTATTACCTTTTTATCCATAACTTGATAACTAGGTGTCCATTTAACGAACCTTCTATAGCTCCAGAATCCTTGGATCGGTAAGGTCCTTTTGATATACTCCACTTGAGTTTTGGATATGTTTGGAGTATGGATGGGTTAGATCGGACCCCGAATTCAACAGGGCCCTCAGCGCATAAATGCTAATAACTTATAGACCGTGCGTCTAAATGACACACCGTCTATTGCGTTGGGTCCCATTTCACATGATGGACCTATGGGTTACTTTTTCATAGAACATAGAGGCTGTTAATGTATAAACTATGGCTTGGGAGCGGTTCTCCCAAGCATGATACATATGGAATCTTGCGACTGGTTGAGACTTGACGACTGCTGACCGTTTTGACTTGGAGTGACTCGAATGGCCCAGTGGGGAGTGACATTGTGTGATGAGGCATACCCACGTTGGGGAGTACCTTTGGGTGACATGACATACCCATGGTACTTGACAGGAGGTGTACCTCAACAGGCCATGAGGGGGAGCGCCTCTATGTGATGCGACAGACCCACAGTGGGGAGCGCCTATGTGTGATGCGGCAGGCCCACGATACTCAACAGGAGGAGTACCTCAGTAGTCCAAGGTTAGTGAGAAGAACCACAGTGTGATGTAGTAGGCCGACTATACTCAATAGAGGAGGATTTCTCAAGAATCTGAGGATTTCGGAATGTTACTTGTTACTATCCCTAGAGAATCATGTGGTGGGATATCAGCTTCCATAGAGATCCTATGTGCGTCAGCTTCATAATTCTGTTTCTCAGAGTTGTATACCTGGTGTGAGATGAGTCTTTACCTTTGTGATATTCTTTCCTTCATGGAATAGTTGGGCTTTGGGATTTTGAGTTTGGCCTCCTGTTTCCTCATGATTGATATGGGTTTACTCGATAACTTAGGTATATGTATGGGCATATACCTAAGTAGGTTTTTCAGTTATTTTCATGTTTTGAGGTTTTTTTTATATGGTTTTTTTTAGAACTTCGAGGGTCTTGGGGTCCCTACTAAGTATTGTTATACTCACCCATGCATGGGCTACGCCTGCACCTTATTGTGTTTGGTGAAAACAATGGATAGCGCTGACTGGGGATGAGGGTACCAGGACTGAAGGTAGCTTGGAGGTGGACCATAGGCAAGGCATACCGAAGCGATGATAATTCGAGAGTTGTACTTACCCTTGATGTAGGAGTCTTTGGTGGGTGTTCACAAGAGTTGTACACATTTTTATTTGTACTTTCTTGTTTTTCTTGTACATTACATTTGGGCTTGATTCTAGCCCCTTTTACATTCTGTACACACCCTGTTTACAACATAGTTTTACTATGTTCTTGTATCATGCTTTGTGCTTAGTTGTGTGAGTTAAAGGTTATAAAGGAAATTCCTTCCGATTTTTAGGTAATATGCCTTTTGGCGCTAGTCTCCAGCCCTTGGCCTATGGAAGCCGGGCTTGGGGTAGTCATGTTATGGGCCCCGAGAGACAGGTCGTGATAAATTGGTATCAAACGATTTCGGTTCTACAGGAGAACTAGGACTCTGATCTTTTCTATGAAGCAATATTGTTAAGTGTTATGGGTGTGGTTTTCATTTTAGGGAGTCCAGTGCTGGTGCGGTAAACTATGTATCCATACACTAGGACCCTGAGTTTTGATTTCTGACTCAACGCACGAAAACATAGATTGTATGTGTTTTGGAAATTTTTTCTTTTTATTTCGTTAGAGTCATCTCACCAGGTATAACTTAATGACCATGGTTCACTTGTTCCTTATCAGTATGCTTCCATAAAGACAGACACCCATTTTTCCTGATAGATTATGCGATGATGGTCCACCAAGCGATGAGGCCTCGGTGTAGGGACCTCTTACGGCATTAGCACCTTCAGGTGGTGTACCATCAGCACCACTACCTGATGTATGAGCGTTTCCCCCAGCCCCACCAGTAGAGGATGCATGTTGACTGAGCATGTTTCATGAGTTCCAGTGATAGAGGCCTCTGAGGTCTCAAGGAATGCCAGATTCCTAGGCACCTGAGGGCTGGATGGAGGCAATGGAAAGAGTTTTCCACCTAATTGGCACACCAGTAGAGAAGATGGTGATTCTAGATACTAGTCTTTTTTAGTACGTGACTATGAAGATGGTCCGTAGGATAATGAGGCTTTGGTAAATGGATTGTTTCCCGAGATGGTAACTTCGGGTAGTGTTCCAGCTATGTCACTACCCGAAGGTCAGCAGTTACAACTTGTGGTACCGATATAGGACACATTTAGGCTAAGTGTCTTACACGAGTTTTAGAATCAGATACCCCTCAGGTTTTGAGGTGAGCCTGACTCACAGGAAGCTGAGGACTGGCTTGAGGAGGTGGTTGAGAGTTCTCTAAAGCTTCTACAGCTTAGGTAAAATGACATTTCGGTATCAAGGCGTACTGACCATTCCTGGTTCTCGATGAATATGATATGATCAGTGCTTCAGGGATCGGACTTCTAAGAGAGGTTTCATTAGGGACATCTAAGACAGCACTATTCCTTTATGCATTTCTACTTATGTAAGGGTGCTAGAGAGAACCTTTTTGGTTGAATATCCTTTGGCTAAGCGGATGCAACCGGTGAATGTTAGTAGCAGGAAAGCGGGAAACTCGTACTAGTCTCAAAGACTTAAACATGTAAAAATGTTTCTTGAAGAAGAAGTGTTAGGGAAAGATGAATCTATAGGGCTGAAGACGTGGGAGCAGAGCTAGGAGATCATCATGAGGTGGTGTACATTTCTACATGTTACAACCACCCCCCTTTATGATCCCCACCAGGCTTAGGGAGCTGGAGTATAGGGGAAGGGAGTAGCTGCTTGCGGTCAAAGAGTGTGACCCAAGGGCTCTATGAATGATTCGAGGCACGGTCTGTATCTACTACTAGCTTCCATATTAATATACATAGGTACCAATCATCCCTTCCTTCCATGAATCTTGTCTAAGACCTTGATTTTCTGGTTATGCTGTTGACTTGACCTTCACGTTTGAAGATACCTTTGGGAGGAGACTCGATAATCACACTTGCGCGGATAGTGCGATCTGACCCTTTAGGCGAGAGTTTCAGATGGAACTTCTTGGTTATAGTGTCGAGGCCATACAATGTTAGTTTGGGTATGACTGGACATCCACAGTTCATACTCAGATTGATTGTATTAGGAAAAAGGTATGTGGTTCACCCACAATGTTAGAATGGGATTTTCCTTGGTCGGTGAAAAGGGAAACACAATAAGCACAGGATAAACTCATGCATAAGAGGGTGCAGCTGATCACTATTTAATTGTCTAGAATTACCCTCCTGGCAGCAGGAGTTTTCAGTTTTCAGTTTCAAACAGGAGTGACAGAGCATGGGGACATCTTTCCAAAATATGTTTCCCAGATTACCTCCCCGAAGGGAGAGAGTCGTCTGATTTGGCTAGGTGATACTAGAGATTTGTACCCAACTTCTCCAGGGTAGAGGCACCCTTGTAAGCTTTGAAAAAAAAGGGGGAGCCTTTACTGTGGATAGAGAAGTGTCAACAGAGCTTTCAAGAGTAGAGATAGAGACT
Source organism: Viscum album (assembly GCA_963277665.1). NCBI lineage: Eukaryota > Viridiplantae > Streptophyta > Magnoliopsida > Santalales > Viscaceae > Viscum > Viscum album. The sequence goes on along the minus strand of OY728132.1, from coordinate 863,454,279 downwards.
GATAAGTAGAACTTCTCTACCCATGACATGGAGTTAGGAGTAGTGGTCTTTGCGCTAAAGATGTGGTGGCACTACTTGATTGGTGAACGTTTTAGAGTCTAATATGATCACATGAGTCTTAGGTATATCTTCTCTTAGAAATAACTGATCCTAATATAGCGGTGATGGCTAGAGTTCCTCCAGGACTATGACTTTGATATAGTCTATACTCCTGGGAAGGAGAACGTGTTAGCAGATGCACTTAGCAGGAAGTCTGGTCTACAGTTGCTAATTGAATCGACAAAGAAGCTAGATGCATTTCACATAACCTTTATGGATAGATATGGAGCAACATACCTCCATGTTATGATAGTCACACCCCTACTCCTTTAGTAAGTTAGGGATGTTCATCTTGGGAACACTGACTCTGAGGCTCGATGTGCTCAGATATCCTTATGGTAGGCACCTGATGGATTTTTTAAAGGTGGGGATCATGAATTTCTCTTCATAGTACATACCATGGTACCGATGGCGCTTCGAGAGGAGGTGTTGAGGTAGTTCCATATATCCCCTCTAGAAGTACATCCTGGTGTGGTGAAGATGTACCAAGACCTCCAGCGTCAGTACTGGTGGCTAGGGATGAAGAAAGTAGTGGCAGAATTTGTATCACGATGTCTCATTTGTTACAAAGTGAAGACTATACAGAGTTTTCAGAATTATTATGCTGATAGGATACAGAGACCATTGGAGATCCAGGCGGGGGACCACATATTCATGTGAGTTTCCCCTCGATGGGGACTAAAGAGATTTGGCCAAGGTGGCATGTTATCATTGAGGTTTATCAGTCCTTTTCTAATACTTCGGAAGATAGGCAAGGCAGCATACCACTTGTCACTTCCAACGCAGTTATAGAGGGTGAAAGACGTCTTTCATGTATCCTAGCTGAGGAGATACGTGCACGACCCATCTCACATTATCATCCTCGGTTATCTAGACTTCGATGATGGGGTGACGTTTACGGAGGTTCCCGTTTTGATTGTGGATCGACAAAAATGGGTCCTTTGTGGGTGGTCGATACCTCTGGTGCACGTATGTTGGTATCACAAGAACCTCCAGAAGACCACATGGGAGCAAGAGGCTCAGATTCAAGCTCAGTACCCTCATTTGATTGTTTTTCCTTTTTTTGGCTTTCGGGGACGTAAAGCCCTAAGGTGGGGAGAATTTAATGTCCCAAAAATTCTGTATAATTTTTTTAATTATATAGAATTATTTTGAGATGAAAAAATCTGACGGAACATGATTTCGAGTCCTAGAGTTCCCTAAATGATCCGTCAAAGTTTTGTTAAGGATTAATTAGTGTGTGTAAGCAGTTTTCCTAAAAAAAGTGGAATAACTATTAAATGGTTACTCGGATCAGAAATACGAGGGAATTGTTGTGCTCAAGATAGAGGGTTTACCCTAGGAGCGACATAATTTTAGTCGGAACTGGCCTCAATTTTAGAAAACATGAAAATGGCATAACCATAAATAAAATAATTAAATAATGTAATTTTATTTTTCAAATGCTTATAACTCGCATACGGTAACTCAGATTAAAAATCTGAGACCCCCATTGAACACATGATGTTATGATTTATTTATGCAGATACAAACACTGGCTGGTTGAGGCCACCAGTGAATGTTAGTTTTTGGCCATAAATAAAATAATGAAGTGATAATTATTTTATTGTAAAATCCATAACATTTAAACAGTAACTCGGATTGGAAATCTGAGAGTACTGTTTTAATCGTTGGGGCTTGTTTCACTACAGAAAAGCGTAACCTCAATTGGCATGGGTTGAGGGTGACTGTTAAAAATATTTTATAAAATTTTTTTCAAGTACGTTCAGTAAATGTTTGAGCGTCATTTTCTTACTTTTGAACTATTTCTTAGATTAAAAATATGAGGGCGCCTTTGAATCCGCAACACCAATATTCACTTAAGGGAGACTTCAATTCGACCACAGTATGTCTGAAGAAAAATTTAGTTTTTGGAACTTTTTGATAGAATAAATAAAATAACATTATTATTTTATTTTTATTCTATTCCTCCAAATGACGAGCGGTAAGGTGGGACCAGTGACGTGTCAAGCCAATAAATGGCTTGACCCTCCAATCTTAGTAACAACAATGTTGGGGGAAATTAAGAAGCTTCCTAATTAATGATCCCCATTAACTCCCCACGTCGTTACTTACCCTCCCCCTCTCCTATAAATATGGAGCTAGACATGGGGTATTATAGAACTTCACCAAGCAGCGAATTGTGGAAGGAATGCCACGATGCCAAACCCTTAGAAGACAAAGCCGACCCAGTAGGAGGATACGGATGGCATCAAGCCAGTAATGGGTGACGTGCAATTGGCGTCTTTGTGAACCCTTCGTGGGAACTAAGAACATGGACCACCAGCAAGCACAACCGATTCTACGACGTTCAATTTAAGGGTTTTATTTTGTATTATTTTTGTTTTAATTTACAACATTGGTTCTTCATATCCTAAATTCACGATGACAATGGCCAAACGAACATGTCCATCTACCCGTAGATAAACCATGATCCTATTTATTTTTATTCTTCATTTGTTTTTAGTGCGTTCTTCAATGCCTAATATGTATTGAAGCTGGAAACAAAGAGTTTTTCTGAGTGTGATATATGGACATGGAGCCCTCAATGCTCGGATAATTAATATGTGATCGTATAATTGTCCGAGCTTGGAATGAAGCCTCAGTGGCTCATGGAGGAAGGCGACGATCGGCGCCCGGTCGGCCACGAGGAAGGAAGTGTGGCACGTGTTCGCGCTGCGGTTGAAGAGGAGGTAGCGGCCCGTCGGCCACGGCGGGGCAAGATGGCAGCCGGCAACCAGCCGGCCATAGGTGGACAGTGGTGTCATCGCACCGCTGGATGAATGATCAGTCGACTTTTCTGGCCGGCTAAGGCGCACCGTTTGGGACCAACGGGTGGTCCCACATGCCAGCCAGGCCACACCGCAAGCCACACTATGGGCCACACCGCGAGCCGCACCGGGGGCCGCACCCCGTGCCGCCCAGTGGTCCGCACCGCGTGCCGCCCAGTGGGCCGCTCTAAAGAGTCCCACCCTTCGCGGGCTAAGTCGTGCCACCCCCTACACAGTCCAGGCCAGTCGAGGCCCAGGAAATCCAGGCCAGACCTAGGCTGGGTTGGACCGGGTCGGTCCGACTGGGTCAGACTGGACTCGGGCCCATCTGGGCCCAGTATTTCCATTTTTCCATAACTTGAGAACCGGGCGTCCTTTTGATAAACTGTCATGGGTGATGGAATCCTTGGATAGAGATGGTACTTTTGATATACTTCACTTAAGTTTTGTATAAGGTTGTATTATGGCCAGTTTGGATCAGACACTGAATCCAACCAGGCCCTCGAACTGGAAATGCTAATAACTTACAGATCGGGTGTTTGAATGACACACCTTCTGCTGTGTTGGGTCCCTTTTGACGTGATGTAACATTGGGTTACTTTTTCATGTAACTTAGAGGCTTTTGAGGTATGATCTATGGCTTAGGGAGTGGTTATCCTAAGAACAATACATACGGAACCCTACAGCTGGTTGAGACTTGATGACTGCTGATCATTTCAACTCGGAGTGACTCGACTGGCCCAGTGGGGAGTGACTTTATGTGACGCAGCAGACCCATGGTGGGGTGCACCTTTCTATGACGCAGCAGACCCATCGTACTCGACAGGAGGAGTACCTCACGAGGCCATGAGGGGAATCACCTCTATGTGACGCGGCAGACCAACTGTGGGGAGTGCCTCTGTGTGATGTAGCAGACCCACTATACTCAACAGGAGGAGTACCTCAGTAGTCCAAGGATAGTGGTAAGCACATCTATGTGATACGGCAGGCCCACTGTAATCAATATAGGAGGAGTTCTCTAGTAGTTGAGGTGTTCGGAATGTTACTTGTTACTATACCTAGAGAATCATGTGGCTTTCTATCAGCTTCTATAGAAATCCTTTGTGGGTTAGCATCATAATTCTATTTCTCGGAGTTGTATAACTGGTGTTAGCCAAGTCTTTATCTTTTTGATATTCTTTCCGTTGTAAAATTTTTGGGCATTGGGATTTTGATTTGGGCCTCATGTTTCCTCATGATTGAGATGGGTTTACTCGACAACTTAGGTATATGTATGGGAATATACCTAAGTAGGGTTGTCAGTTGTTTTCATGTTTTGAGGTTTATCCTCTGTGGTTTTTGTGATACCTTTGAGGGACTCGGGGTCCCTACTGAGTATCGTTATACTCACCCTTGCACGGGTTATGCCTACACCTTGTTGTGTTTGGTGCAGACGGCGGACAACGCTGACTGAGGACAAGGGTATCAGGACTATTGGTAGCTCGGAGGTGGACCATAGATGAGGAGTACCGCAGAGATGACCATTTGAGAGTTGTACCAACCCTTCAGGTAGGAGTCCTTGGTGGGTGTTCACAGGAGTTGTACTTATTTTCACTTGTACATTTCAGTTTTTCTTGTACTTTACAGTTGGGCTTGTATTTTGGCTCCTTTTACTTTCTATACACACCCTGTTTACTACATAGTTTTATTGTGTGATTGTATCCTTATTTGTGCTTAGTTGTGTGAGTTACAGGTTATAAAGGTCATGCCTTCCTGTTTTTAGGGAATACGTATTTCGGTGCTAGTCGCCAGCTCCTGGCCTATGGAAGGTAGGCATGGGGTAGTCACGGTACGGGCTCCAAGGGACGGGTCATGACACAATTAGTCTTTCACAATTAATAGTAAATTAAAATCTATATCCCCCATGCTTCCCCCCCCCCCCTTCCCATCCTTCTCATGAGTGGCTCATGATTAAATACCGATGACCTATCCCCTATGAGATAATCTATTACAACCAAATTTTTTTTATCTGAGTTCGAATCACCTTGGTACAGATTCCTCTTGTCTGCTCTTTCATTATTTTTGATTTTTTTATCATACATGATTTGGTTTTGGAAAACCTTAGGTTAATAAATTTATCTAATTTTCCTGGTTTATTTGGTATTTAGGATTGCTAAAAATTTATTATTACATATTTTTGTGTTAATCGGGTCTACATGAGTTATTTCAATTTATTTTTAGGTATTTTTCTCATTTTTTTAAATTTGATATATGTATGTGTGTGTTTCTGTATATATTAACGTGTGAATATATACATAAATAATTGTTTTTAAAAAACGTTTAATATTTTATATATATATATATATGTCTTTATGTATGTTTTTATTTATGTATATATAAATTTGATATGAATATTTATTTAAAAAAATGTCTAGATATATTTTATGTATTTATATTAATTAATAAATCATGTAATATATATATATATTACTTTCTGAATATTCATATATAAATGTTTTAAAAGTGCATGTAAGGTTTTTAATAAATATGTGTGTGTGTGTGAGTGTGTGTGTGTGTCTGTGTGTCTGTACGTATGTATGTATATTAACATGTGAATATATATATATATATAAGTTTTAAAAAACATGTAAGGTTTTTGACATGAATATAGACACACACAAAATCATTAAAAACCCTCATAAGGTTTTATATATATAGATATATATGAATGTGTGTGGGGGGATGTTTTTGTGTTTATGTGTGTTTGTGTGTTGATTTGATATGTATATTTGTTTAAAAAACAAGATAAAAATATATTTTATTTAAAAAACATGTAATATATATATATATAAATTTAATTATTTATATTAACATTTGAATATGTATATATAAATGTCTTAAAAAACATATAAACTTTAATATATGTGTGTGTGTGTTTTTATATATATTTTATTTGTATATTTGTTTAAAAAATAGTCAGAATATATTTGATGTATTTATATTAATTATGAAGTCGTGATATTTTAATATATAGTAATTATTAAAAATGTAGTAATAATTTAAATAATTAGTGATAATTATTAAAAAAATTTATAATAATTAATTAGTCAATATTATTAATAAATAGTAAATATTAGTTTTAATTACAAAATATTATTAATAAATTTATGTTTTCAAAAAAAATATGATAATTTGAAATAATTTGTAAAATAAAAAATATGAAATATTAGTAATTGTTGAAATTTAGTAAAATTTATTATAAATTTAGTTATAAATTATAAATAATTCGTATTACATAACAAATAATTTCATTAAGTAGTAAAAATTAAAAAAATGTTTGTAATAATTACTAAAATATTTTCATACCTTGCAAAAAAATATAAAAAATAATAAAAACTATTATAAATTCACAATAATTCATAAAAATGTTGTATTAACTACAATTATTTATATTAAATATTCATATATATATATAATATTAGTAAAATATTTAAAGGGTTACCCTCACATGCGACATTACCAAACACCCGACGGGCACAAATGTTATGTTGCACCTAGGGTAAATCTAACTCCCTTGATCTAATGGTGGTCTCCAATTTATGATACAATTCATCATTACAGATATATAATTTTTTTTAACAAATTATAATAAAAATATTAAATAAATTATCTTCATGTGTGATGTTACCAAAATCTGAACACACACTAATGTTGTGCCACGTTTAGGGTAAACCCCACATCTCAGACCTAAGAGTGGTCTACAATTTTTTATACAATACACAGTTTGGGAGATACTTAAATTTTTTATAAAAATTGTAATAAAAAATATTAAATGAATTACCCTCACATGAAATGTAACCAAACACTTGATGCACACAAATGTTATATCCCACCGAGGTTAAACCCAACATCCCTGATATAATAGTCGTCTCAGATTTCTGATACTATACATTGTTATAGAGATACTTCATTTTTTTTGTAAAATATTATAATAAAAAAATTAAATGAATTACCATCCTGTGTGATATTACCAAACTCTCAACATGCACAAATGTTATGTAGCATCTTGTCTAAACCCCACATCACATACATAACAGTGGTTTCTGATTTTTCAAAAAATACATGATGTGGGAGATACTTAATTTTTTATATAAATTATAGTAAAAATATTAAATAAATTACTCTCATTTGTAATGTAACCAAACACCCAGCACACAAAAATGTTATGTCACACCTAAGGTAAACTCAGCATCCCCGATCTAATGGCGGTCTAAAATTTATGATATGATACACCATTATGTATATACTTCAAGTTTTTTTGTAAAAAATTATAATAAAAATATTAAATGAATAATAAACATGTGTTATGTTATTAAACTCTCGACAAACACAAAGGTTATGTCGCATCTAGGGTAAACCCCACATTTAAGACCTAACAATGGTCTCCAATTTTTCATACGATACACAATTTTGGAGATACATAAATTTTTTATAAAAAATTATAATAAAAATGTTAATTGAATTACCCTCATGTGAAATGTAACAAAACACCCAACACAAAAAAATATTATGTCATGCTTAGAGTAAACCTAGCATCACTAATCTAATATAAGTCTCATATTTTTTATATGATACACCATTACAGTGATAATTAATTTTTTGTAAAAAAATATAAAAAAAAATTAAATGAATTACCATCATTCATGATGTTACCAAACTCTCGATGCACACAAATGTTATTTCACATCTTGGGTGAACCCCTCATCCTTGGCCTAATGGTGGTCTCAAAATTTTCATATGATACACAATTTAAGAGATACTTATTTTAAAAAAATATATAATAAAAATATTAAATGAATTACCCTCACCGAAAATGGAACCAAACACTTGATGCACACAAATTTCATGTCGTGCCTAAGGAAAACCCATCATCCCTGATTTAATGGTTGTATCATATTTCTGATACGATACATAATTCTGGAGATACTTCAATTTTATTTATAATTATAATAAACAAAATTAAATGAATTACTATGTGTCATGTTACCAAACTCTCGACATGCACAAATTTTATGTCGCGTCTAGGGAAAAAACCACATCCTAAACCTAATTTTGGTTTACAATTTTTTATACAATAAATGTTTTTTTGAGATACATACTTTTTATAACAAATTATAATAAAAATATTAAATAAATTACCCTCACATGCAATTTAACCAAAAACCTGACACACACAAATGTTCTGTAGCGCCTAGCGTAAACTTGGTATCCCAAACTTAAAAATGATCTCATATTTCCCATATGAGACACCATTCAAGAGATATTAATTTTTTTTAAAAATAGTTTATGTATTATATAATATATACAATATTTTTTTTTATCTATGTTGAACCACTATGGGCCCTAGAATCCAGTGTTAACCTAGCGCCTCACTCCAATCATATTATATAGAAATATTCCAAGGTGTTAATATATAATAATAATTTTCAATATAAACAATTATAAGTAATAATTATTCATTTTTTTTATTTTTTTAGAAAAATATGGACTCAGAAATTAGATACCAATTTTTATTACACAGTCATGATTGGATAAATCATCACAAAAATCCCAATGGATCTAGTATAAATCCTATATAAATTAATGGTGTTGAAACATTTATATAATTTGTATCATTGAATTCAAAAAAAAATCTGAAGGAATAATTAAATTTACATGTAAGAAATTTGATTTTGGATATTTGAATGGTTTGAAAATGTGGGACTTCATCTATTAAATTTTTTTTAAAACGATTTTGTCTTTTGGTATCAGCATGCGGAACAAAATTTAGTAGAAAATAATTTTTTTTGGTTTCAGACCCATCATTTCAGAATTTAGTACATAAGGCTGCTGGTCTGTATACTCAAAAAAGCATATCTTAGAATTATATTCCAAATCCTGAATTAGAACCATCTCAGTTTGACAGTGTGTTGAAATCTTCTGAGGAGGCCTTATATCCGAAATTCCATATGTGAAAACATGAATCTATTAAAAAATTTAGGGCTATTAAATTTTATTTTAGAATATCAAATAGTTATTTGGATTGGATATTATTATTGGTTAAATTGTTTTTTCCAGATGCAAATACATTACTTGCAAGTTTCTATGAAAGTAAGATGTTGATCAATAATTTTGGTCTTAGTTATAGTAATATTCATGCATGTTTAAATGAATGAATATTATATTATGGTGATTATGAATCATTATTTAATTGTAAATCATGTGAATAATCGAGGTATAAAGAGTAATAATAATGAATGTTCTGATTTCCTATGAAATAGTTGAGGTATTTTCCCATTACACGTCATTTACATAATTAATTTATGTCTCACAACCAAACTGCATTGATGACATGAAATAAATCAAATATTTCCATTAGTAAAAGATTAAATTATCCTTGTGATGGTGATTTATGGAAACACTTTGATCAGATGCAACCTTATTTATCTTCATAACCTCATAATATACGGTTGGATATTTCTACTAATGGTTTTTATCCATTTTGTGCTTATGACAGTTAACATTATTGTTGTCTTATTTTCATTACTCCATAAAACTCACCTCCTTAGATGTTGAATAAGGAACCATATATATATTTAGTGATATTAATTATAGGAAATATAGATAAGAATATTGATATTTATATAAATCCACTAATTGATGTGTTTTTTTTTATTATGGACCAATGGTGTAATTACATTTGATATAGTTGCATATCAAAATTTTACACTAAAGGTTGCATTAATATGAACGATCACTGACTTTTTGGTGTATGGTATGTTATCTAGATAGAGTACACATGGTCTAAAATCATATCCATACTGCATGTTTGAGAAAAAAATCATTTATTCTTGGTAGTAGGAGAAATACTAGTTATTTTGACTTCTATAGGATATTTCTTCTCATGGATCACCCTTTTCTAAGGAACAAAATTTTTTAAAAAAAATAGAATTGAAAGAAATGAACCTCCATTAGTGCTCTCCTATATTCTCGTAAAATCTATCATATTTACATTATCTCATGTTACATTTGAACCAACCATAAACAAAAAAATAAAAGGTTCTGGGAAATATCATGTTCGGATTATGTGATGTATTTTTTGGGACCTTCCATATTGATCTGATTTTTTGGTTTGTCACATGTTATATGTATTCTCATTGAAAAGAATTCTTTTGATAACATGTTTCATACCATGTTGGACACATCCAGTAAGACCAATGAAAATATAAAGTCATGTAATGTCCAATAATTTCCATGTAATTTTTATAAATTATATGAAATCATTTCGAGACCACACGCTCCGACGACGCGTGATTATGAGGCCCAATGAGCCCGAGCCAAAATTCTGAACTTTTTTTAAGAATGTTCAGTAAACATGAAAGTTGATTTTTCTAACTTTTGAAATGTTCTCAAATTGAAAATTTGGGGGCACCATTGAACTCAGAATGTTAGGATTCACCTATAAAGGACTTAACTTCGGCCGATAAGGGCCAAACGAAAAAGTTAATTTTTATAATTTTCGAGAAAAATAATAAAATAACATAAAAGGTTATTTTATTTATTTTCCCCCAGATGAGTGGTGTCATGGTGAAGTTGTGGTGCAGCGACGAGGTAGCGACGAGGTGAATTAATGGAACTCATTAATGACTCGTTAACACGCAACATAACAATGCATTGATGACACGACAGCACAGCATAAGAGAAACATTACGACATGTTTTATTTTTAATAATTGATGAGTTGGTAGAAATTAGGAATAAACTACAAGGACTCTCTGATGAACCTCTGATGGGTTTCCTCTCCAATGAAGAATGACGAATGTCGGTGGGACGTCATTGACTTCAATATACTTAGAAGAACAATAAATTCCATGAACCTCTCAGACCCTCAAGGACAAAACGTTGTGGAAACTAATGTCAAAGAGGTAGGGGTTTAAATTATTTATGTTTTTCCCCGTTCTTTATTCTAAACGACAAATGCAGATTAACCCAAAAATAGTTTAATCCATAGATTGTGTTTTCTTGCGGGAGGGTGTTGTTGTTGGGTTTTGTAGTTAGGGTTAATTTAATTATTGATAAAATTGTAATCTCGGGCCTCCCCTACATTAAACCTCTATCATGGAGGGCGTGTCCCAACACAAACAAGGCCCAACCCCCTCTGTCTTGTGCATTCTTGGTGGAAAAATTCTTCGAATGGAGTCATGGAAATTTTGAGGCCATCGTAGTGAAGGCAGCAACCATATAGTCTCGTAGGCGTAGGCGGTTCGAAAAATGGACCACTGGAGCAACTCTGGTGGCCTGCGAGGGCAGCTGCGGGCAGAGCTAAGCGGTGCCCCTATTTTGGAAGGCTGGTAGTAGTGGTGTGGAAAAGAGGCAGCTAGTATGTGTTGAAGGAAAGCATGAGTGGCTCTCCCATTGCGTGCCTCAGTGGGACGGCAAGACGCCTCAACCTATCAGTCATAGAGTTCTGTTGGAACGTGGTGCCATCAGGCACGACGTTGATCTAGAATGTGGTGCCATCAGGCACCGTGTAGTGGAGTGACCTACATCCTTGTGCCGCATTGAACAAAAGGGAGTGGGTGGGTTAATAGGCCGCACTCACCCCCACCCAGACCGGCCGAGTTGGTCTGGTCCGAACTAGGCTTGAAACGCCCTACCGGGTCGGGCCAGACGCTCAAGCTGAATGGAATGGACCTGCGGGACCAATGGTTTGGCCAGGCTAGACTCATGCCAGATCGGACCTGATTTAGGTCAGTGGACCCCGAACTGGACTGGTCCTGGACCCAACCATACCCTGTTTCACTGAAACGTCAATAACTCGCAGATCGAGTGTCTGATTGACGCGCTATCTGGAGCACAGGACCCTTGAGATGAGGCGATCATTTTGAGATACTCTAAAAGTGTTTTGGCGGGGGTTGGAATATGACCGGGTTAGATCAGACGCAAATCTAACTGAGTCCTTTTTACTAAAATGTCCATATCTTACAGACCGGGCATCTATTCAATGCGCCATCTGTTCGATGCACCATCTATTGCATTGGAATCCTTGTGGTGAGACAGTCCTTTGGGTTATTCTATATAGGAATTCATGGATATTGATGTATGACCAGTAGCTAGGTGGATCCTTTGTGGACCAAAAGACAATTAGTATCTGTTTGGATCCTTATTGGCCTGGTAGACGAGCAGCAGCTGTGTGGATCCTTAGTGGCCCGATAAATGAGCAGCATCTGTGTGGATCCTTAGTGGCCCAGTAGATAAGAAATATTCATGTAGATCTTTAGAGGCCTAGAATACAAGCAGCGATTCATCAGAGATGAGTCCCTCAATAGTATGAAACGTTTTCACTAACCAATGAACCTTTTCTACTCTATATTATACATGGTGTGAGTTGTCCTTGATTTTTGGCTTTTTCTTTGTGGTCGGTTTTGGTGTTTCTGCTTAGTGGACTGGTTTCCCCAACTGAGTATTGTGTTACGCACCCCTACATGGGCTTCTCCCACACATGTTATGTTTTGTGCAGACGAAAGACATTTCGAAGGAAGACTTGGGGGCCTAGGAGTAGGAGGGGCCTAGTAGCATTAGGAAGGCATGATATACATCCTTGTCTTCCAGTATCTACACTACTCTTACCACCAGGTGGGTTTTTTAATGGATGGCAACCCGAGACCCCTTGTACTTTCCTGTTTTCAGTTATTTTGGTTTGGTTTGTATTCTGGACCACTAGTTTTCATTTTTACATGTATTAAACACATGTTTTTGTATACTTGTATTTCTCTATTAGTTGTGGGATGTGGTTGGGTGTGTGTATGTGTGTGTGTGTGTAGGTACTTAGAAAAATGAATCCCACTTTCAGGTTGACACCTTTGGCCCTAGTACCTAACACCTGGCCTTCTGGAGGTGGGATTGGGGTATGTCATGGTATGGTCCCCGGGGGATGGGTCATGGCAAAGTGGTATCAGAGGTGGTCGGTTCTACCTTAGAGATCGAGATTCATTGTTTTTTTTTGGTAAATAGTGTTAAATGTTGTGAGTCCAACTTTCAGATTCGGGGAGTCTAGTGTTGGTGTAGCGACTGACATATCCATACACTTGGACCTTGAATTCTATTCTTCAGATCAATGCATAAAAAACCGATTTCAAAAGTGTCTCTTTATGTTTTTTGTGTTAGATTTATATCATTAGGTATAATATTTTGAATGTGGTACATCTTGATCTATTTCAGGATTCCTCCACACAGATAGCCATCTAGGCTTCCGAAATGTGGTTGGGAGGATAGCATGCCTAGTGATGAGGTGTCCGTTCAGGGACCAGTTTTCGAGATAGACCCACTAGGTAGTGCACTAATGCTACCACCACCCGTTGGTCAGAATATACTATTGGTGGTACCGGTAGAGGACGTGTGCATACTTAGTGTCCTTCATGAGTTTCTGTAACACCCCGAGATTTTATGAAAAATATTCTTTTAATTTCATTAATGTCTTGTGTTGTATGCTACACCAAGATTACCTTGCGCTATACGCAACACCGTATTATCTTGCAGTATATGCAACACTATTCTTGGATCGTGTTACACACAATTTTGATAATAGTTGTTCTACGGAACATTGAGTATATATATATATATATTCAATGTATAAATGAAATATGGTTGGATTATGTTATATGAAACAACGAAGGATTCTTGTACAACATGCAACCCTGACTTGACTTGCATTACATGCAATCGCAACCTTCCTCGATAGCGTGTGTTGTACGCAATACTGGGTTTTACTAAACAATGATATATTATTATAATATTATTATGAACTAGATGTTATGAAGAGTATTAACTAAATTTTGAATCTTATAACATTATTATTTGTCTTGAACATTTTCTAAAACACGGTATAAGAACAAGATAAATATTGCGGGTAAAATAAGTATTTTTCAAAAAATGCAGTTTTGCCGCCTTTTGATGGCGCACCCACTTTAAATCTAGTTTTTGAAATGTTTATAAGTTCAATATTACAAAATAAAATTCTTCTTTGGAATCATGAAATAAAAATTTACTTTGGATAAATTTTCATATCATTCTAGTAACTTTCATATTTTGATGAATAGTAAAAACACGCTATATTTTAATTAAAAACAACTTTTTCAATCGAAATAATTAATAGTGATAAATTATTAATTTGAGTGGTTTTAAAGTATATTTATAATATATTTTTAAAATTTAATACAATTTTTTTCATTGGATGTAATTTCACATTTAAACCAGACATAAACAAATGTCAATCTTTTGATAGTTATTATCTCTTAAGAACACGCTATTTGTTTTGACGACGGGAATTAATTTTTAAATTAATTAATGAAATTGATATGTTTTGAATTTGGTAAAATAGACATCATTTTTGAGTTCATAATATCAAATATAGCTTAGGCCTAATTTTTGGTATTTTTCTGAAAACTTTCATTTTTTGATGAATAGTGAAACCACTAAGTGGTAGTTAAAAAAATGAATTTTTCATAAAACATAATTTTACCACTTATGTGAGTAGAAATTCAAAAATCTGAGAGAAACGATTAATGTCAGTAAGTAAAATGTGTTTCAAAGAGACGAAAATAATTTTTGTTGAATAGTAGCTTTTTACTTTTTTTTACCACGGTTAAAAGTAAATAGGGTAATTAAGGGTAAAAATGATATTATTATTACCCTAAAACATGTCCTAATTCTATTGGATAAGTGTAATTCGACCAAAAACAACCTTATGAATAAAATATGACCATTTAGGCCCACTTGGATTAGATTAGGACATTTATTATTATTTAATTCAAAGAAGAGTTAAAAGAGTTAAAATCAATGTTTATTTACTAAAAGATTTTTAATATAGGGTTATACATAAGATAAATACGATTGTAAATATTCATTAGAAAGATAATAGGATTCAATACATAATTATTTATATTTATAATTTTTAGACATTAAATAATATAATTTATTTATGACACAATGATGATGCAGTAATTACCATAATAGTGAAAAATTAGAATAATTGATATTATAAATACCCAAATAAGTGTAATTTGAGACTTTTTATGAATTACACTAATTTTATAAGTTAATATGACATGTTAATATTTATTTAATTAACTTTTTTTGAACTAATCATTCTGTTATGATTTTCACAAAAATCAATTACTAAATAGTGTCAAAATTGACATAAAATAGTTTTTAAATCAAATATTATATTATTAATTTTTATTTTATTCCTAAAAATCTATGGTTCGGCAAAATGACTTAGATAAGGTTATATATATTAATAATAAACAACTTTGGGTTCGTTTGTATTTTATAGTAAGTTTATTAACCTTATAGTGTAAGAACACAAGAAGACACGGTAAAAGTAAAATTATTTAACTTAATGTTTAATATAAATGATAAGGTTAAAATAGGAACCTAAACTTGTCTAAATTCTATTCGATGAGAGGATTTAAACCCATCCCCACCTTATAATCGAAATAAATCAATTTTTAGCTATTTAAAACCGAATTTGACTTTATAATAAAATAATAGTTTTAGTTCTTCCAAAGGTGCCCCTCTCCTCCCTTATAAAAGGGAACCTCCTCCCCCTCTTCCTCACACCACTTTGAGCCTTCAAGCTCGGTCAAACCCTGCCAATTTCTCCTCTCCACTTCCCTAGAAACATCCTAGAGGTTCTGGTCTTCTTCAAAGACCTATTTTAGTGCCCTAAAAGGAGGTCTCAAAGAAGCACTTCAAAGAAAAGGTAATGTCTGTTACCGATTCTTTCATCTCTATTTCTTCTTCCACTTCTTCTTCTTTAGTTGTTTCATTATGAAGTAATAACCTCAGTATCACTCAAATATTGATATGTTATTATAAGTATATAAAACCCTATTTCACCATCTATCCATCCTACGGAAAAAGAAATCACCGCGCGTGCGTACGTACGGAATACCGTCTCCACACCTTGGTGTAATCTATTTTCCACCACCACCTTACTTGGATGGGTATAATGGTGTAAATAATGACTATATATGACTGTTATAAAGTGATATTGATTCTGAAATTGTATAACAACACTCCAATACAATTCCGCGATCATAGGAACGATATCATCACTCGTGCATACGTACGGAATACCATCTCCACGATGTGATGCGACTCGTTCTACATGATCTTAATTTCATAATGATTATATAAATGAATTGAATGAATTAATATGATATATATTACACTAATACCATTCTGTAAATGAGGTATCTATAACCTAAAGAGAAGAATAATAATTTATTCGACAAAACACGCATAAGAACAAAAAGTTATAAACACCCGAATAACAAGTAGCAATGAAATATTACTACTAAGAAGCTAAGAATATGACAATATATGATATCATAAAAATAAGTATTATTCTGTAATAAGTCAATAACATTATATAAATAATTATAAAGGAGGTTCGTACACGTACAAAGCATATCGGACCTAAGGTAAGGGAAATATCACAACCTCATTTTTATCCGAGATTGTTTATACTTTGGCATTTACTGGGGTGTATTTTATCATCCACATCCATGTTTACTCAATAAGTAATATTATTTCCATCCACCTACAATTGTTTAAATTTAATTTTACCCTTTGGTGAGTTTTTAGTAAAGTATATGAAAGGAATCTTTTTTCGTTTTTCGTACGAGGTATTTTTTGACTTTTCCGACAGAAGTACGAGAAGAATGTTTTTTTTAACATATACGGCATGAATGGATTTTTAAAACATTATTTCCAAGAAGCTTCCTTTACAATTTTTCATGTATATTTTTAATCATCTTCCTTTAGTTTAGAATTATATGACATGTTAAGAAAGAAAAAGTGTTTTTGAAGTAGAAAGTATATTTTCCTCAAGAATGGAATTCATGTGTTTTATCAAAATTATTTTCCATATAAGATAATAAAGGGTTCTGTTTCTATCCCTATTATTACATTGATTTGATTATGTTGTGATGGAATTATTTTTATGAGTTCCTTTATCTTATATGAATTGTTTTATGATGTCATGATGTTTAATATTCCCATTTTTATTACATGGGTTATGAAATGATGTATGATTTATGATTTTATGGCACACATAAGAATGGTATCATTATGAGATGGGTGGGACATATATCTCCCTCCAATGCATTGGGTAAAGATTTTATATCTCATGAGATAGACATGGCAGGAATGGTAGATTATACTAGTTCATGGAAACAGGATTGAAACGAGGAGTGAACTCGGTTCAGAAAGGGACTTTGTCCACTAAGATAGTCTTGGCAATGAGTATTGACTAATAAGAAATGATTCTCTATGATTATGTGTGCATGACACAAAGTTTCATGTTTTATGTTATGATTATTGGGATTACATTTCACTACTATGATTTATCCTATGTTATGAAATCATGATCTCTTTTGCAAGTTAATATTTCCAAAAGATATGTTCTTATGAATATGACGTGATTGATATTTCTTTTGTTTACCCTTACTGAGCATTTGACCTCACCTTTTTATGTTTTCTTTTCCCCGGGACATAAAGAAAGGATTTAGGTTTAAAAAAGAAGAATATCTTTATGGGATATGTTGAAGATCTTTCACCACGATTAGAATATTATATTCCGAGTTTCCAAAGAAACTAAACTATTATGGTCCTTGTGTGTGTGTTTTTTGTTATGTATTAAGTATTCTGTAAAAGTAATGTAATGTATATGTACGTCAGGCTTCGGGTCTCTACAGTTGGTATCAAAGGAAAATTTTAGTCAACCTTTGGAAACTAGGATGTGAAAACGTTAGTACGATCCCTAGAGATATTTCTAAGGTATGTCTAGGGATGTCCCTAACGATAAGTATACGTATAGGATATAGTCCTAGAACTATGGTAACGATATTATATTAAACCAAAGATGTTAGATATTGATGTTACTCCCCCTTTATTATGATTTTTGCCTCTCACACTATTCTTTTTGGGTTTTAGAAAATGGCTGGAAACAAGATGATTCATGATAATGGAGGATATGATGGACAATGGAATGATATTCTTCATGAGAAACCAAATGAAATGGAATTTGGAAGTCCAAACATCATTATTATTCCGAATCAGCAATCTCATAATATGATCAATAAAGTAAAATTTGTTAAGTTTCCTGACTCGGCTAATAATAGAATGATGGAGTTTCATGATGATCATAGAGGAAAGAATGTTCAATTTCCCCTATGTAAATCATGTGGGAAGAGGCATCAAGGAGAATGTTTCAAAGGAACTGGAAGATGATTTGGGTGTGGAAAAGAAGGACACAAAGCCAGTATGTGCAAAGGAAAAGGTTCAGTTAACACCAGGGATGAGGATAATGGTATTACTACGACATCAAAAATGGTTAAATGTTTTAAATCTGTAATGTACGGGCATTATGCAAACCAATGCCCTAAGGGAAAGTCTCGTGAAGAGAATCAGTATGGTCGTATGGGTAGTATTTATGTTGATGATGATGAAGAGACTACAAATGATATGTGAGATGAAAGAATTGTTGAAGCTCGGTCAATGGTTTAAGAATGTACTGGAATGATTACATGTTTATCATGTGTAATGTTGTATAAGTAATCTCATGGTACTATGGAATAAAGAGACATCTAAGGATTGTTACACTATTGTCTTTCTTTGAGTTTTGAAACTGTATGATTAATGGTACCAGTATCCATGAAAGGTTATTCAGATATTTTTGGAATGTAGATGATATGTTCATAATAAAGGGATAAGGAGAAAAATAAATGTTTGATAGTATTCATGAGCTCATAAATGATATAAGGAGAAGGTTATATCATGGTTTGAGTATACAGAATTTTTGGATTTTGGTATGTGGAAAGAGTTAACTTTTGAATGCATTCATGTTTTCACTAAGGTTCAATGGGTATTCATTCTTCAAGGGAATACATGATTAAGGTATTCACATGTTTGTAATTTCACCAACAAGATATATCTTATGATATATGGGGGATAAATGAGGGCATTCACGAGATCATTTTCTTTATACTATGAGCTTGGACCGAAGTATTTTAGATAAGCCTAAAGATTGGAATGGATTATGTTGGACATAAGTTAGTATTGTTTAAGGATAAAACTTTTTTCATATTGTTGATGGTATGTTATAATAATATAGCTTTAGAAAAAGGACAACCTGCAGGACGGGTGACAGCCCATCGCGTCGGACAAGGCTGTGGGAATCAAACCCACAACCGAAGTGCGATTGGCCTTTATCGCCTACCACTGGCCTACAGGCAGTCCTTGTTTAGTAGAAACTAGTTTTATTATATTAAGCAGTATGATATATGAAGGATAAGTCCATTTTAAAAACCAAGTATGATTAATCTCACTATAGATGGACTTATGTATTTTTTGATAACTTTTCTAACCTTTTGTTTGAGACAGATGGAATGACTCATCATTCTATCACATGATCAGCTAACACATCACGAATGACAAATTCAACTTCATTTTTTTAAGAGATGAAGTGGAAATTGTCCAAAGAACGAAAAACAGTGAGACTATACCAAAATCACGAAAGTATTTCTTCTAATTAAAATTTCATCAACATTGGGGAAATGATCTTGAAAACCAAAAATATTGTCCTAGTGCTCTTATATCTGATGAATCAGATGGTACCTTAGATCGTCACAAATTTATGGCTTTGTGATTGCTGGCTTTTCCATAGCCATGTTCTCTACCACTCTCCATCAGAACATAATGGTTAGATTTCTCTTCCATATCCATATTTTCACCTATGTGGAATCCCAGTGATTAGTTTATTTGGGTGACCGTTGTGTTTCATACTATTGTTTTTAAAGATTTGTTTTGGTATTTCTTTTTACGATGTGGGTTTCTATTAAAGAAACTTTCGAATAGTAAACCATTTATAACCCCGACAAATTTCGAGGGCGAAATTCATTTTAAGGGGGGTAGAATGTAACACCCCGAGATTTTATAAAAAATATTCTTTTAATTTCATTAATTTCTTGTGTTGTATGCAACACCAAGATTACCTTGCGCTATACACATAACCGTATTAGCTTGCAGTATACGCAACACTCTTCTTGGATCGTGTTACACACAATTTTGATAATAGTTATTCTACGCAACATTGAGTATATATATATATATATATTCAATTTATAAATGAAATATGGTTGGATTATTTTATACGAAACAACAAAGGATTCTTTTACAACACGCAACCCTGACTTGGCTGGCATTACACGCAATTGCGACCTTCCTCGATAGCGTGTTTTGTACGCAATACCGGGTTTTACTAAACAATGATATTTTATTATAATATTATTATAAACTATCTGTTATGAATAGTATTAACTAAATTTTGAATCTTATAACATTATTATTCTTCTGGCACATTTTCTAAAACATGGTATAAGAACAAAATAAATTTTTCAGGTAAAATATGTATTTTTCAAAAAATGCAGTTTTGCCGCCTTTTGATGGCGCACCCACTTTAAATCTAGTTTTTGACATGTTTATAATTTCAATTTTACAAAATAAAATTCTTCTTTGGAATCATGAAATAAAAATTTACTTTGGATAAATTTTCATATCATTCTGGTAACTTTCATATTTTGATGAATAGTAAAAACACGCTATTTTTTAATTAAAAACAAATTTTTCAATCGAAATAATTAATAGTGATAAATTATTAATTTGAGTGGTTTTAAAGTATATTTAGAATATATTTTTACAATTTAATACAATGTTGGTCATTGGATGTAATTTCACATTTAAACCAGACATAAAAAAGTGTCAATCTTTTGATAGTTATTATCTCTTAAGAACACGCTATTTGTTTTGACGACGAGAATTAATTTTTAAATTAATTAATGCAACTGATATTTTTTGAATTTGGTAAAATAGACATAATTTTTGAGTTCATAATATCAAATATAGCTTAGGCCTAATTTTTGGTATTTTTCTAGAAACTTTCATTTTTTGATTAATAGTGAAACCACTAAGTGGTAGTTAAAAAAAATGAATTTTTCATAAAACTTAATTTTACCACTTCTGTGAGTGGAATTTCAAAAATCCGAGAGACACAGTTGATGTCAGTAAGTAAAATGTGGTTCAATGAGACGAAAATAATTTTTGGTGAATAGTAACTTTTTACTTTTTTTTCACGGTTAAAAGTAAATAGGGTAATTAAGGGTAAAAATGATATTATTATTACCCTAACACATGTCCTAATTATATTGGATAAATTTAATTCGACCAAAAACAACCTTAGGAATAAAATATGACCATCTAGGCCCATTTGGATCAGATTATGACATTTATTATTATTTAATTCAAAGAAGAGTTAAAAGAGTTAAAATCAAAGTTTATTTACTAAAACATTTTTAATATAGGGTTATAAATAAGATAAATACGATTATAAATATTCATTAGAAAGATAATAAGATTTACTACATAATGATATTTTATTTATAATTTTTAGACATTAAATAATTTAATTTATTTATGACACAATGATGATGCAGTAATTACCATAATAGTGAAAAATTAGAATAATTGATATTATAAATACCCAAATAAGTGTAATTTGAGACTTTTTATGAATTCCACTAACTTTATAGGTTAATATGACATGTTAATATTGATTTAATTACATTTTTTCGAACTAATCATTCTGTTATGATTTTCACAAAAATCAATTACTAAATAGTGTCAAAATTGACATAAAATAGTTTTTAAAACAAATATTATATTATTAATTGTTATTTTATTCCTAAAAATATAAGGTTTGGCCAAATGACTTAGATAAGGTTATATATATTAATAATAAACAACTTGGGGTTCGTTTAGATTGTTATAGTAAGTTTATTAAACTTATAGTGTAAGAACACAAGAAGACACTGTAAAAGTAAAATTATTTAACTTAATGTTTAATCTAAATGATAAGGTTACAATAGGAACCTAAACTTGTCTAAATTCTATTGGATGAGAGTATTTCGACCCATATCCACCTTATCTTAGAAATAAATCAATTTGTAGCTATTTAAAACCGAATTTGACTTTATAATAAAATAATAGTCTTAGTTATTCCAAAGGTGCCCCTCTCCTCCCTTATAAAAGGGAACCTCCTCCCCCTCTTCCTCACACCACTTTGAGCCTTCAATCTCGGCCAACCCCTGAAAATATCTCCTCTACACTTCCCTAGAAACATCCTAGAGGTTCTGGTCTTCTTCAAAGACCTATTTTAGTGCCCTAAAAGGCGGTCTCAAAGAAGCACTTCAAAGAAGAGGTAATGTCTGTTACCGATTCTTTCATCTTTATTTCTTCTTACACTTCTTCTTATTTAGTTGTTTAATTATGAAGTAATAACATCAGTATCACTCACATACTGATATGTTATTATAAGTATGAAACAACCTTATTTCACCATCTATCCATCCTACGGAAAAATAAATCACCGCGCGTGCGTACGTACGGAATACCGTCTCCACGCCGTGGTGTAATCTATTTTCTACCACCACCTTACTTGGATGGGTATAATGGTGTAAATAATGACTATATATGACTTTTATAAAGTGATATTTATTCTGAAATAGTATTCATACACTCCAATACAATTCCACGATCATAGGAACGATATCATCACTCGTGCGTACGTACGGAATACCGTCTCCACGATGTGATGCGACTCGTTCTACATGATCTTAATTTCATAATGATTATATAAATGAATTGAATGAATGAATATGATATATATTACACTAATACCATTCTGGAAATGAGGTATATATAACCTAAAGATAAGAATAAGAATTTATTCGACAAAACACGCATAAGAACAAAAAGTTATAAACACCCGAATAACAAGTTGCAATGAAATATTACTACTAAGAAGCTAAGAATATGACCATATATGATATCATACAAATACGAATGATTCTGTAATAAGTCAATAACATTATTTAAATCATTATACAGGAGGTTCGGGCACGTACAAAGCATATCGGACCTAAGGTAAGGGAAATATCACAATCTCATTTTTATCCAAGATTGTTTATACTTTGGCTTTTACTGGGGTGTATTTTATCATCCAAATCCCAATTTTACCCTTCGGTGAGTTTTTATTAAAGTATATGAAAGGAATCTTTTGTCGTTTTTCGTACGAGGTATTTTTTGACTTTTCCGACAAAAGTACGAGAAGAATGTTTTTTTAACTTATACGACATGAATGGATTTTTAAAACATTATTACCAAGAATCTTCCTTTACAAGTTTTCAAGTCTATTTTTAATCAACTTCCTTTAGTTTAGAATTATATGATATGTTAAGAAAGGAAAAGTGTTTTTGAAGTAGAAAGGATATTTTCCTCAAGAATGGAGTTCAAGTGTTTTATCAAAATTATTTTCCATCTAAGATAATAAAGGGTTCTATTTCTATCCCTATTATTACATTGATTTGATTATGTTGTGATGGAGTTATTTTTATGAATTATTTTATCTTATATGAATTGTTTTATGATGTCATGATGTTTAAGTATCCCATTTTTATTAATGGGTTATGAAATGATGTATGATTTATGATTTTGTGGCACACATAAGAATGGTATCATTATGAGATGGGTGGGACCTATATCTCACTCCAATGCATTGGGTAAAGATTTTATATATCATGAGATAGACATGGCTGGAATGGTTGGTTATACCGGTTCAGTGAAACAGGACTGAAACGAGGAGTGAACTCGGTTCAGAAAGGGCCTTTGTCGACTAAGATAGTCTTGGAAATGAGTCTTGACTAATAAGAAATGATTCTATATTATTATGTGTGTATACCACAAAGTTTCATGTTTTACATTATGATAATTGGGATTACATTTCACTACTATAATTTATCCCATGTAATGAAATCATGATCTCTTTTGCAGGATAAGATTTCCAAAATATATGTTCTTATGAATATGACGTGATTGATATTTCTTTTGTTTACCCTTACTGAGCATTTGAGCTCACCCTTTTATGTTTTATTTTCCCCAATACATAAAGAAAGGATTTAGGTTTAAAAGAAAGAAGATCTTTATGGGAGATGTTGAGGATCTTTCACCACGATTAGAAGATTATATTCCGAGTTTCCAAAGACAATAAACTATTACGGTCCTTGTGTGTGTGTTTTTTGTTATGTACTAAGTATTCCGCAAAATTAATGTAATATCTATGTATGTCAGGATTCGGGTCTCTACAGTTTCCAAGACATATGCCTCCTAGTATTAGGAGAGAGATGGATCCCCAAATCACTGAGGATTGACTGGATGTGGTGACGTGAGTCTTCTGCTTAGTGAGGACACCGATCGACCTGATAGCGATCTTAGCTATGATCCTTCTTCAGGGCTCGGAAGGGAGATGGTGGAGTCTAAAGGTTTAAACTCATGATGAGGTGTCCCTCTCTTGGACTGACTTGATGGGGATTTTTCGGGAGGAGTTTTTTCCTGTGACGAGGTGCTCTATGCGCATTCAGAAGCTACTTCACCTTCAATAGGGTAGCATGTCATTGGCTGAGTACTCTGCGAGGTTTACATACCTCCCCCACAACTCCACAGACATGTTGTGGGACCCATTATTTATGGATAAGGCCTTTCAGTAGGGACTCAAGGGGGATATCATGGCATCAATGATGTCTCCCAACATCCCTACCCAGGCTAGGGTGCTGGAGTGAGCCCATATTGTGGAGAGATTCCTCGCAGATCAGGCACTGATAGTGGGTGACACCATCGGGTGATAGGTAGCCGAGTCATCTACGAAAGGCAACCAACAAATGGTGTAGTTGTAAAAATGGACCAGATAATCTAGTGGAAAACCCCAGGACTCAGGATCAGTGGTGTGAGGCAGCCAAGACAGTGGGAGATTGCAGAGGAGTAGGGTCTATTACTCGTGCGGTGGGTAGGGACACAAGGCTCATGACTGCCAAACCCACCATGTAGTTGATTAGTAGAAGGTCGAGGGGCCACCGAGAAATAGGTAGAGGTTCGAGTGAGGAGGTCCACAGGGTAATGTACGTGGTAGAAAAGTAGGCCAAGAAGTAGGTGGTGGGCGACGGTTCAAGGTACTACTGCCACCACCTCCTTATTATCCACCCCAACCTCAGGGAGCAAGTGGACAGGGGAGAGCTCAGCTTCAGGAAGTGGAGGCTTATTACCATGGTGCTCCGGAGTTGACTCAGGGTATGATATTTGTCTTCTCCACCCTAGATATAGTTCTTATAGACATAGGTTCCAGTACCAAATTCCTTTCCATGTCACTCGCTCTAAGTTTAGATTTTCTGATGGAGCCATTTGCTCGATCCTTATGTCTAGAGACTCTTATGGGAGGGGATTCGATGATTAAAAATTGGTGATGGAAGTGTGAGCTTACTATAGGAGGTGAGATCTTTCGCTGGGATCTTCTAGTAGCAGCGTCGAGGCCTTATGACACCCTCTTGGGTATGGACTGGTAATCCACAGTCCATGCTCTAATCGACTATTTTAGGCATAAAGTGTGGTGTGTCTGCGGATATAAGACCAAGTTTTCCTTCACCAGTGAGAAGGAAACCCTTGTAGAACAAGATGTAATTTCTCAAAGGAGAGTGAAACAGATTACTCATTAGTTGGATAGCCTCACCCTCGGTGCGGTGGAAGAGAGGAGTCCAATATTTCCGATAGATGTGTATAAGTATGGGGATGTTTTTCCCGAGGATGTTCTGAGACTACCTCCTCACAATGAGGTAGAATTTTTCATCTACCTTTACCCTGAGAAGGAACCGATATCTACACCTGGTATATTGGATGGCTCCAGCGGAGCTTTTGTGAGATGAGGTTACAGCTAGAGGACTTGCAGGAGAAGGGTTTTGCAAGGCCCAGTATTTTTCCAGGGGAAGCCTTGATGTTGTTTTCCAAGAAGGTATAAGGGAGCTTGAGGCTATGCGTGGTATTCTGGTGCCTGAACTAGGTGACCATGAAGAACAAGTATCCACTATCAAATATTTATGAAATCTTCGATAAGATGAAGGGAGAAAGGTTTTTCTTGAAGATCAACCTCATATCAAGATATCACCAGCTTCAGGTATGATATGATGAGGTATCGAAGACATCCTTCAGGTTCCGGTATGACCACTACGATTTCTTGGTGATGACCAACAGTGTGACCAATGCCCCAGTACTGTTCATGGGACTCATGAACAACATCTTCAAGACTTACCTTGATTTTTTCATGGTAATTTTCATTGATGACATCTTGGTGTACTCAGCATTGGAGGAGGAGCACACTACACTCCTATGGATAGTCTTCGATACACACTAAGAGAACATGCATTATGGTAAGCTCTCAAAATGCTAGTTCTGTATTTTGGAGGTCCACTTTCTAGGACACGTCATCTCAGATCCTAAATTTGTAGTAGATCAAGTGAAGATAGAGGCATTTCTTTCTTGGGATCCACCTTGAATCATGACTAAGGTACAGTGTTTCTTAGGGTTGTCTAGATACTAACGGAGGTTTGTGACCAACTTTTCCGAAGTAGCAGCACCTTTATCAGCCTTGACATGGAAGGGAAACCCCTTCATGTGGATGGAGAAGTGCCAAAAGAGTTTCTAGAAGCTGAGATAGATATTGACAAGTTCCCCCATAATGAGACTAACAGAAGAGGGATTTGGGTATGTAGTCTTCAACGATGTGTCAGGGAACGAACTGATTTGTGTCCTGATGTAGGAGCGAGTGGTGATCACTTATGGATCATGGTGGTTGAGTCATCATGAGAAGAACTATGTGACCCCTGAACTGGAGTTATTAGCAGTGGTATTTTCCTTGAAGATGTGGTGACACTACTTGATGGGTGATGGGTTTACAGTTTACTCCGACCACAAGAGTCTCAATTATATCTTCTCCCAGAAGGACCTGAACCTGAGACAATGGTGATGGTTGGAGTTCCTTAAATAATATGATTTTGAGATATTCTATAATTCTGGGAAGGGGAATGTGGTGGCAGACACGCTCAGTAGGAGGTCTAGTTTGTAGCTGCTGAGTGAGGTGATAGAGAAGCTAGCCGCGATGCAGATATCCTTCATGGATGATGATAGAGTAGCCTACCGTCAGTCAAGGACTATTAATACCCCAATCATATAGTTAGTTATGGAGGAAAATCTGGTGGATGTTGACTCTAAGGCTTGATGTGCTTAGTTATCATCAAGACATGCTCCTGATGGATTTTCAATAGGTGGGGAGGACTTCATCCATTTCAGAGGGCACCCTATAGTAACAGTGGCATTGTTGGAGGAGGTGTTGAAGGTGTTCCATACATCCCCTTTTACAGTACATATTGATGTGGATAATATTTATGAGGACCTCTGACATCAATAATGGTTGTCGGGAATGAAGAAAGGAGTGGAAGATTTCATCTCATGATGCCTCACTTGTCAGCAAATGAAGTCTGAGCATCTAGTTTCAGCAGGTATGGCGTAGCCGCTTGAGGTACTAGAGTGGAAATAGGATGGTATCTTGATGGACATCGTGACGAGGCTACCACGTACATCCAGAGTTAGTGATTCTATCTGGGTGATCATTGACCGACTCATCAAGTTGTCTCACTTCCTACCCATCCAAGAGCAGGGACCGGTAAAGGGCTTGGGATGCCACTATGCCCAGTAGATAATGCAGCTCCACAGAGTTCCATTGACAATCATCTCAGACCGCGATGCATGCTTTAAATCTCAGTTGTGGAAGGGATTATAGGAGGTGTTCAGGACTCATTTGTGCTTGAGAATAGCTTTTAATCTCAAATGGATGGTTAGACAGAGAGGACCATACAGACCTTGGAGGACTTGATTCATACTTGCATCCTAGATTTTGGTCATAGTTGGTAGGACCACCTTCAACTGGTGGAGATTTCATACAAAAACATCTATCACTCCACCATTGGAATGGCACCATTCGAGGCCTTGTATGGGCAGCCTTGCAGATCACCTCTATGCTAAACAGACCCAGGGGAGTCAGAACTCATAGGTTCAGACATGGTATGGGCTACCACCGAGAAGGTGCAAATCATCCAGGAGTGGATGAGGACTGTGAAGTGTAGGTAGAAGTATTATGATGATAAGATATGAGGACTCATAGAGTTTGAGGAGTGGGATCATGTGTTCTTTCGGGTCCAACCTCGACAAGGATAACAGTGATTTGATCGGGGCAGCAAGCTATCTCTGAGGTTCATAGGACCTTTTCAAATCCAAAGCAGAGTTGGAAAGTTGTTGTACCGCCTAAATCATCCCCCACAAATTCATTGGGTGCATGATTTTTTCCATGTGTTGCAGTTGAGGTGGAACATGCCAGATCCATCGCACGTCATCGACTGGGGAGAGCTGAACTTTGATGATGGGGTGACATTTGCAGAGTTCTCAGCGGAGATATGTAAACGTAAACACTTTTCTTACCTTTACCCAACCCAAATGCATAAATTTAATGCATTTATTACCTTTATTAATCCCATGTTACACCATGATATTTTTAAAAGAATACTATATTCCATAGCGTATACAACATGCAACACCAAACATAAACAAACCATGATACACTATTAAAATAATTATTATTTAGCACGACCATTATAACCTAGCAGTTAAATTAGAGAGTGTGAAAATAAATAACCATATTATGAATTGTATATAAATTTATTAACCAATACAAATTTATTCAATAATTATTAGGAAATAAACACTCAAATTTTAGTAAATTCATTTTATATGTTTTCTTAAAAATGATTTTTATTACTTTTTATGAGAAAATAATATAACTAATTTTTACCACTTTTAGAAAATTTATTATATAAAATTAAATTTATTCTTGAAATAAAAATATCAAAATTATCTTAGGATGAAATTTTAATATTTTTTCTGAAAAGATTTATTTTCTGTTGAATAGTGAAAATAAGGATTTTTTTCTGAAACTGCATATTTATTTCAACCATTGCAAGTTTACATTTTCTTTTAAAATGGTTTCAAAGTAATATTAGTTATATTATATTATTAATAATCTGATTAATTATATCTTTGTTGATCCCTCTGTAAGATTGTTGAATTCTTCCTATGATTGCGGTTTTAATAATTACAAATCATCAATTACTTAATCCAGTTGGATTTCTCATATACATAATCACAATCTCTCAATGAATTTGTGTATATTGGTTGGATATGTTTTTATCTCTTTGATTTGGATTTACAAGTATTCTGGAAGTCCTCTGGATCAAACGACAATGGTCACACTGATCCATATCAAAGGACAACGGTCGCACCGATCCATATCAAAGGACAACGGTTGCACCGATCCATATCAAAGGACAACGGTCGCACCGATGATGATCAAATGAGTCATCGAAGATGTCTCACCAATGCTGATCAAATGACTCACCGAAGATGTCTCATTGATGCTGATCAAATGAGTCACCGAAGATGTCTCACCGATGCTGATCAAATGAGTCACCGAAGATGTCTCACCGATGCTGATCAAATGAGTCACCAAAGATGTCTCACCAATGCTGATGACCCACCGATCACTTGACACACTGATAGTCATAAACATTTGTTTGAATTTATTTATCTTTATTTAATCTAACCAACGGTCATATTAGGAATATTTTAAACGCTCTGTCATTTATTTAATGTGTGTTGTTGGATGTCAGGGAACCGTAACTCATACCTGCAAAAAAAATCATTTCGTTTGTCGGAGAACGTGCTTTAAATAAATGAAGTATGTGATACTGCAAAGTGAAAGATACACATAGACGAATACAAAGACCGCAAGGTGTACTGGAAGAACAACCAAGTGTGAATGCAAAGAGACTACCGAACTTACATGAGGAAATCATTCATCACTACTCACTAGTGAAGAGCTGAGAACGTGAACATAACACAAGAGCTTCATCGAGTGTCTCTACACTTGGAAATCAAGGAAACAGACGATACTCTATTTTCCAGACAAAAACCAGAAGAGGACTCAGAATCAAAGGAGTCCAGAACTGCATGACAATCACTAGAGCCATTCCCAAACTCTAAACTTTTGCTCTGTGATTTATCTTTTTACATATTGAGCAGTGTGTGATATATGATGCATTTTTACACACACTGTATCCTGTACTCTAACTGGAGGATTTGTAAATCCTCACTCACCTATCTTACATTTTGTATTTCCCACTGAAATAGTGGTAGAGGTCGTGTGACCTGAACAGCTGGTTGCTGTTGTGTTTGTTCCCACGAATAACTATGGTAGAGGTCTTGGACCTGGATAGCTGGTTTCTATTGTTATCCCTGATCCAGGGTGTGGATCATCTTTTTATAAAGGCTTTTGAGAGGACTAAGTCTCGGCTTGAGACTGAACCTCTTGGTTATATCTGCTGTGTTATATCTGTCAAAGTCGTTATTTTTTTCTGCTACTAACTTCATTAAAACCAAAACTGTTTTAAAGTCACATTGATAATTAAACTCGCAAGTGTTTATATTAGTTGTAAATCAGTAAGTTAGTTTCAAAAGTTAATCAACTCTTCTGATTTGATTAGCTGGGAAATAATCAATCCCTTGAGAACCTAACAGAACCTTTACATTGGTATAAATTCACTACAGTTTAATTTTGTATTTTAATTGGGGGATTTTAAGACAAAGTTTTTAAAACAGAAATTTTTAATTGGAACTCAATTCACCCCCCTCTTGAGTATCCACTCCGACCAAAAATTGGTATCATAGGTTTTAGGTGATTTTAAAAATCTTCTAAAAGTACTCTTCTTTTCAACTATGATTTTAGTTGTATTTTAAAGTTCTTAAAATTTCTATTATTTCTAAATTATTATATCTTTAAAATCTTTGCCTTAAGTAAGATATCATGGATAATAGAGTTGAAGGTGTTACTACCAATAGACCACCATTTTTCAATGGCACTAACTATGCTCAGTGGAAAATCAAG
Source organism: Viscum album (assembly GCA_963277665.1). Lineage (NCBI taxonomy): Eukaryota > Viridiplantae > Streptophyta > Magnoliopsida > Santalales > Viscaceae > Viscum > Viscum album. The sequence goes on along the minus strand of OY728132.1, from coordinate 863,423,359 downwards.
ATGAAAATTCATTTAGAAAGCATGGGTTTTGATATTTGGACTTCTATAGAATCTGAATGTAAAATTCCTACTATTTTTAGAACTACTTGGAATCAAGCTACTAAGACAGCCTACAATAATAACTGCAAAGCTATGAATGCCTTGTACTGTGCTCTAGGAGATGAGAAATTTAATAGAATATCTTCTTGTAAAACTGCTTATGAAATTTGGGATACCTTAGCTATTTCTCATAAAGGAACAACTAAAGTTAAGGAAATGATATTGAACACTTACACTATTAAGTATGATAATTCTAAGATGAAACCTGATGAATCCATTTATGAAATGTATCTCAGGTTTAATGAAATTGTCAACACAATGACTTCTTTGGGAAAGGATGTTTCATTAAAGGAACAAATTCTGAGAATTATGAGATGTCTACCTGAAAGATGGAGGGGAACTTCTATCTCAATTAGAGAATCATGTGATATTTGTGAACTACCAGTCAAGGAACTAATTGGAAAGTTGATGATGTATGAAGAGGAACTCAAGGGTAACAAAGAAGAAGAAGAAGAACCTAGAAGGAAGTCAGTTTCTTTCAAGAATTCAACTTCAAATAAAAAGGATAAAGAGAAGCTTCATTCTATAAATGAGAGTTCAAGCTGTGAAGACAGTGAAAGTGCTTCTGATAGTGATGGTGCAATGGCTCACATTTCCAGAAGATTTAAAAAGTTTTATAGGAAGAATAAGTTTTTCAGAAAATTAAATTATAAAGGTATGTATGATAGCAAGGGACATTGGAAAAAGAATTGGAAGAAATCTGACAAATCAGATGAAGTTGTCTGCTATGAGTGCAAAAGAAAGGGACATATAAAAGCAGACTGTCCAAATTTGGAATACAAGAAGAGGTATGATTACAAGGACAATAAGTACAAAAAGGCTATGAAGGCTACTTGGAGTGCTTCTGAGGATAGCTCCACTGAATCTGAAGTTTCTGAAACTGAACACAAAAATAAGGTAAACATGCGTTTTATGACAAATGCCTCTGAGGTAACATCTGAAACTCCTGCTGTAAATTCATATTATTCTGAAGGTGATTCTGACTCAGAAAACATGTCAAAATCTGAACTATTTGAATATTTTGATATGTTAGAAGAAACCTGTAATGAACTGAAAGACAAATACAAAGGTTTAAAGAAATAGTATGCTTTAACTGTTAAACATATATCTGATCTTGATATTGAAATGGAAAAGAATGCTCAGTTTATTAAAGAAGACACTGAACTGAAATTATCTAATGAGCAACTCAAGAAAGACTTAGAGAAATTTACAAATGGTAAAAATATTCATACTCAGATGCTAGGTAAGAAAATAGCACCTAGATACACTACTAGTATAGGATACCAACCGGGTCAAAGGAAAATTACCAAAACTAGATTCATTCCTAAATATGGACAAAATGTAGCTAGTTCTGAAACTTCATATGCTTCAACTAGATATATTCATAGTTATGGATCTAATAAGTTTTACCTTTCAAAGTCTATTGATTCTACAAAGTTTATGAGACCCATTAGACAAATATGGGTACCTAAAGTGTTATTGGATAACATGTCTGGACCCAAGAAAATCTGGGTACCAAAATCATTTCCTATCTAAATCTGTTTTGTAGGAAACCTGCTTAAAGAGCTCCTATAGAAAGCCTTGGTATTTGGAAAGTGGATGTTCAAGACATATGTCTGGAGACTTCTCATGCTTTAAAAGATTAGTCAGAGTTGATGGAGGTTTTGTCACCTTTGGTGATAATTCTAAAGGGAAAATCATCGGCTTAGGCCAGATTGGTAACACTGACTCAGTATTGATTTCTAAAGTTTTATTTTTTGATGGACTTAAATACAATTTGTTAAGTATTTCTCAGTTGTGTGATGATGGTTTTTATGTTAAATTTGAAAATGGTTCATGCAATGTTTTCAATTCTAAAAATGTTTTGGTGTTTGATGCTTTGAGAAATGAAAATGTTTATACTGTTGATTTAAATTCTTTAGCTAAGCAAAATATTACTTGTTTAAATGCTTTTCATAAAGTGTCTTGGCTTTGGCATAGAAGATTAGGTCACTGCAATGTGCATTCACTTAGAAAACTTTCTAGGAAGAACTTAGTTAGAGACCTACCCAAACTTAAATTTCCAGTAGACAAAGTTTGTAATCCCTGTCAAAAGGGAAAGAAACATAAAGTTTTTTTTAAATCAAAGAAATAAGTTTCAACTTCTCAACCTCTCGAGTTGGTTCACATGGATTTATTTGGACCTTCTTGAGTTTCTAGTTTAAATGGTAATAATTATGTCTATGTTCTTATAGATTACTTTTCTAGATATACTTGGGTATATTTTCTAGCTCACAAAAGTAAAGCCTGTTCTTGCTTTATAAAATACTCCAAGTATGTAGAAAAACTTAGTGGACTTAAGATTAAAACCCTGAGAAGTGATCGTGGCTGTGAGTTTGAAAATCATGAGTTTGAATCTTACTGCTCACACAATGGCTATAGTCACAATTTCTCTTCCCCTAGGACACCTCAATAGAATGGTGTAGTAGAAAGGAGGAATAGAACCCTACAAGAAATTTCAAGAACTATGCTTAATGAGTATGATCTACCTGTTTATTTTTGGGCTGAAGCTGTAAATACAACTTGTTATGTTATCAATAGAGTCTTGATCAGACCTGTTCTTAAGAGGACCCCTTATGAGTTGTGGAACCATAGGAATCCTAAGGTTAACTACTTAAAAGTTTTTGGCTGAAAAGTATTTATTCTTAATACTAAATACAATCTCGAGAATTTTGCATCCAAGAGTGATGAAGGAATTTTTATAGGTTACTCAACTTTCAGTAAATCCTATAGAGTTTTCAATAAAAGAACCAAATGTGTGGAAGAATCTGGTCACATCAAATTTGATGAAAATGATCCACATGAACCTAAGAAATCTCTTGAAAATCTTGAAGATGATCTCTCTGGTTTGAAGCTTAATGATAAAGACAGTGGACCTGTAGTTAAAAAATCTAGTTCTGGAGATTTTCCAGACCCTGCTTCTATTGAACCTCAACCTGTAGATGAACCTAAAATATCGAGCCCTACCTTTTCTAGATCAACTAGAATTATGAAGAATCATCCTTTAGATGTTGTTGTAGGAAATCTTGATAGAGGGACACAGACTAGAGCTTCTCTTAGAAATCAGGTTGAACATCAAGCCTTCTTGTCACAGCTAGAACCTAAAAATATCAATGATTCTATCAATGATGAATCTTGGGTAATGGCTATGCAAGAGGAACTAAATCAATTTGAAAGAAACAAAGTCTTGAAATTAATAGAAATACCTAAGGACACTATAACCATAGGCACAAAAGAGGTGTTTAGAAACAGAGTTGATGAATCTGAAAACATCATTAGAAACAAAGCTAGGCTAGTTGCCCAAGTTTACAATCAAGAAGAAGGAATTGACTATGAGGAAACCTTTGCACCTGTAGCTAGATTAGAGTCTATTAGGATCTTACTTGCCTATGCATAACATCTGAATTTCAAATTATATCAAATGGATGTGAAAAGTTCTTTTTTAAATGGTTTTATTGCTGAAGATGTTTTTGTAGAACAACCACCTGGTTTCACGAATCCTCATTTTCAAAATCATGTCTCTAAACTTTCTAAAGCTTTATATGTTTTAAAACAAGCTCCAAGAGATTGGTATGAAAGACTTTAAAACTTTCTTATTTCAAAAGGATTTATAAAAGAAATAGTTGATCCCACTCTTTTCATAAAAAGGATTTCAAAAGATGTGTTAATAGTACAAATCTATGTTGATGATATTATTTTTGGATCTTCTAAAAATTCTATATGTACTGAATTTTCAAAGGTTATGCAAAATGAGTTTGAAATGAGCTTAATGGGAGAGCTTAAGTATTTTCTTGGATTTAAAATCTTTCAAAATAAATATGGTATTATTCTAAATCAAAGTAAATATACTAAGGATTTATTAAAACATTTTGGTTTAGATAGTATTAAGGAAAGTGATATACCTATGAGTACTACCTGTAAGTTGGATGTTGATGAAACTGGGAAACCAGTTGATCAAACCTATTACAGAGGAATGATTGGTAGTTTACTTTATCTTACTACTAGTCGACCGGATATTATGTTTAGTGTGTGTATGTGTGCTAGATTTCAAGCTAATCTTAAAGAATCACACTTACTGGCTGTTAAAAGGATTTTTAAATATCTTAAGTATACTGTGAATTTAAGTTTGTTTTATCCAAAAGGACAATCATTTGACCTAACTAGTTATTCAGATGCTGACTTTTCTGGATGTAAGTTAGATAGGAAAAGAACATCTGGAACATGTCATTTACTTGGAAAGTCCCTAGTATCATGGTGTAGTAAGAAACAGAACTCAGTTGCATTGTCTACTGCTGAAGCAGAATATATTATTGCTGGTAGTTGTTGTGCACAGATTCTGTGGATGAAACACACATTATTGGACTATGGATTTGACTTTAAATAGGTTTCAATTAACTGTGACAATACTAGTGCGATCAACATATCTAAAAATCATGTGTCTAACTCTAGGACTAAGCACATTGATATTAGACATCACATTCTAAGAGATCATTATCAGAAAGGTGATATTTCTCTAGAATTTATTAGTTTTGAAAATCAATTTGCTGATATTTTTACAAATCCTTTATGCTCTAAAAGAATAAATTTTATTAAACAAGAATTGTGTATGAGAGATCTGTGAAACTGATCTGTGAAACTGATCTGTGAAACTGATCTGTGAAACCGATCTTTCTTTATATTACTTTTTATTTTGTGATTAATTAACTACTTTTATCTTTATTATGGGGACCCTAAATGATGAAATAAATGATACGTGACTATTTCTATTCCCCAAACCGTCGGCCTTTTATTTCTTTCCCGCCAAACCTTATTTCATCTCTTCTCCTCCACTTCGAACCTTCGAACTCCTGCTTTCCCCAGAATCATCAAATGGCTAAGAAGAAGAGACCGAGCAAAGGATTATAAATTCTTGTACCTTCAAAGCGTGCTCGAGGCGAGTCGAGTAGTACCACTCAAAGATCAGTAAATCCAAACTTGGAAACTCTGATTGTTGCTGTAGAAAAGGAAGTCAGCTCCGCCTGGATTTTGACAAGTAAGTTGCTATTGTTACAAGTTTTAGATTCGCAAGGATGGAAAACCTGGTTCTCAGATAACACTCGTGTATACTACCCAAAGCTAGTGCATGAGTTTTATATAAATCTGGAAGTTACTTTAGACGGTGTCGAGGCTTCCAGAATGTCTTCTATAGTGAAAGGAAATAAAATGTCTTTTTCGTCTAAACAATGGGATGAATGTTTGAATGTACCCCATGAGGGTCGGTATGAGGATTATACTGCAAACATTCCTCCAACCACTGAATATTTCTCTTATGAATTAGCTTTGGAGCTTTTGACTGGAAACAGAGAGTCAAGGAGAATCATAGCCTCAGAGCTGGATGATGAATGTAGAATTCTATTTAAGTTTATTCATTACCAAATTTTCCACAGGAAAGGAGATTTTGCTGTTGTAAGATACCAATATGTTTTTTATTGTTTTTACTAAATACCCATGAGAATATCAATTTGTGTAGTTATCTAATGGTTCACATAGCTGGAATGGTGAAACATTCTAAGAAATCCACTGCCCTATTATATCCCAAAATGATCTCTGCTATGTTAAAGAATCTGGAATGTGTTGATGAAGCTGATGAGATAGCTGAATCTGATAGTGCTTTTTGTATTAACAAAGAAATTTGTAAACGGATGAAAATAAACTGGAACCCATGGAAAAAATGATGGGTTGCTGATGAGGACAAGCTGTATGAATCTTAAAATCCCACTGATCATGGAAAGAGGCCGAAGGGTTTGAGAGAACCTGGTTTGAAATCAGATGAGGAGCCAATTTATTCTGATGATGAAGAAGAAGCAAATGATGAAAGGAATAAAGACACTGAAGAGTCTGGTAAACAAGGGATGGAAGACGCTGAAACAGAAGAAGTAAGTATGTCACCTCATGATTATAGGAGTGATCCTGATACTGTGAGTCCTAAAAGGAGAATAGACTTTGGATCTGCCAGTCCACCTTTACCCCTACCTGAATCAGAACCAGTTCTTGATGATGAAGAAGCTAGTGACACTGAAGTATCTGACAGTGACGTTTCTGTGAAGAATGGAAATAAGAATGGAAATGAGAATGGAGATGATGATGATGATGATGATGATGATGATGATAACTGACCAGTGGATGGTCTTGCTGTACCTCCAACAGAAACACATCAAACTGTACCAGAAACAGATGCCAATGGCAAGAGAGAATCTCTTGAAATCAGTGGAAAAGCAAGTTATGATAAACCGAAATATACTCTGTGTGCTGCTGTCTGGGATGATTACCCTGGTTTTGCTATTTTGGGTTTAGAATATTCTGAAGAAGAAGAAGAAGAATCAGAATCTACTGCGGTTATGATGGAAAGCCAACCAGTTGAGGCAAGGTCTGCTCATTTTTTTGATGCTGCAGGTGCTCATCTACCTAGTTCTACTGTCTCTCAGTCTGCTTTTGACAAGTTAAAAAGGGATTTGCTTACTGCTGTGAGAGATACAGTCAGAGAAGAGATTTCAAATGCTATTAAACCAGACCTGGCCAATACTGGTGAGTTTATTGGCAGGCACATAGCCTCTCTAAATCAGATTCTGAAGGATCTACAATCTAGCTTAGTTTCTTTATCCAACGAATTTAGATCCACCATCTCTGGTATGATGGAAGTGTTGAGAAATCTGATTGAACATCTTAAGAAGTCTGATCTGAGAAAGTTTAAAGCTGAGATAACTGAGATAGTTTCTCAAGCCAGTACAGCCAAATTAACCAAGATCACTACTCATGAGCTAGAGGCTCTAAGGCAGATTGTGCATGATGAATTGGCCACCATTAGGAAAGTTCTTGATTTGGATTCATTGAGGAAGATGAAGGATCACAGTGATCACATTCATAAGATGGTAACAGTATATTCAGCAGATGCCACTAACACTCAGAGAGAGATCAAGGAAAAGGTTGATCACTACTTTTCAAAAATCTATACCAAGCATGAGATGACCGCAAATTTCAAATTGTTAGCTGAAAATCTGAGACTACCTCCAGTCACTCAAGATTTCAAGACTCAAGTTAGACAGTTGCAAGATTTTACTCCAACCTTGGAACGGTTCATGGAAAATAAGGATGATTTTGAGAAGGCTGTGCAGTATGGTGCAGAAGTTATTCAGAATTTCATAAATCTTTTGAAGCCTTATCTGAATGCACAAGCCACTGCCATTGTGCTTCATACTGCTGACCCTCTCAGTGCCTCTGATGTTGCTCCAAATCAGATCTCTGCTTCTCAAGCTCTCTCTCAACTCCGACCATTTCCTCAGCAATCTTCTCAACCAGCTCCTACAGCTCCATAGTAAATCCCGGTGGCATCATCTCCTCCAACTTCCAGAGTCATCTTACCACCGTTTCAAATTCGCTCAGTTCAAACTTCCTCCAAGCCTTCCAACTTACCCACCATTGATCCTTCTGACAAGGGAAAAGCCCCATTACACCCCCATAAATAGTTGTGTGTTGTTGTTGATAGGGTGAACCTTGTTGTGATTTTACTGTGATGTCTTATAAACTTTACTCTCTTTTCCTTTTATTCTCACTAATGTCTTCTTTTCGTCTCTTCTTTATCTGCTTTCCCTCCTTCTTGATTATCCCAAAGGGGGAGAAAATCTGTATATCTATGGATCTATGGTGATATGGGGGAGATGCAGCTCTCAAGGGGGAGATTTATATCTTTTTATTGAAATGCTTGCATGCAGCTCTCAAGGGGGATATTTATATCTTTTTATGGCAATGCTTGCATAAGTACTTAAAGGCATAACTTCAGGGGGAGATTTATATCTCATTATATTTTTATTCTTATTATGCCCTATTATTGATGATTTATTATATTTGTTTATGGATAAGCCTTGTGATTGGCTAAGATTTGTGATTATCAAAAAGGGGGAGATTATTGAGCCCTCTGGAAGATTGTTGAATTCTTCCTATGATTGCGGTTTTAATAATCACAAATAATCAATTACTTAATCCAGTTGGATTTCTCATATACATAATCACAATCTCTTAATGAATCTGTGTATATTGGTTGGATATGTTTTTATCTCTTTGATTTTGATTTACAAGTATTCTGGAAGTCCTCTGGATCAAAGGACAACGGTCGCACCGATCCATATCAAAGGACAACGGTCGCACCGATCCATATCAAAGGACAACGGTCGCACCGATCCATATCAAAGGATAGTGGTCGCACCGATGCTGATCAAATGAGTCACCGAAGATGTCTCACCAATGCTGATCAAATGAGTCACCGAAGATGTCTCACCGATGCTGATAAAATGAGTCACTGAAGATGTCTCACCGATGTTGATCAAATGAGTCACCGAAGATGTCTCATCGATGCTGATCAAATGAGTCACCAAAGATGTCTCACTGATGCTGATGACCCACTGATCACTTGACACACTGATAGTCATAAACAGCTGTTTTAATTTCTTTATCTTTATTTAATCTAACCAACGGTCATATTAGGAATATTTTAAATGCCCTGTCATTTATTTAATGTGTGTTGTTGGATGTCAGGGAACTGTACCTCGTACCTGAAAAAAGAAATCATTTCATTTTCCGGAGCACGTGCTTTAAATAAAGGAAGTATGTGCTACTACAAAGTGAGAGAGACACATAGATGAATATAAAGACTGCAAGGTGTGCTGGAAGAACAACCAAGTGTGAATGCAAAGAGACTACCGAACTTACACGAGGAACTCATTCATCACTACTCACCAGTGAAGAGATGAGAACGTGAAAATAACACAAGAGCTTCATTGACTGTCTCTACACCTGGAAATCAAGGAAACAGACGATACTCTGTTTTCCAGAAAAAAACCAGAAGATGACTCAGAATCAAAGAAGTCCAGAACTGCACGATAATCATTGGAGCCATTCCCAAACTCTAAACTTTTGCTCTGTGATTTATCTTTTTACATATTGAGCAGTGTGTGATATATGCTGCATTTCTACACACACTGTCTCTTGTACTCTAACTGGAGGATTTTTAAATCCTCACTCACCTCTCTTACATTTTGTATTTCCCACTGAAATAGTGGTAGAGGTCATGTGACCTGAACAGCTGGTTGCTATTGTGTTTGTTCCCATGAATAACTATGGTAGAGGTCTTGGACCTGGACAGCTGGTTGCTGTTGTTATACCCGATCCAGGGTGTGGATCATCTTTTTATAAAAGCTTTTTAGAGGACTAAGTCTTGTCTTGAGACTGAACCTCTTGGTTATATTTGTTGTCCTATATCTGTCAAAGCCATTCTTTTATTCCGCTGCTAAGTTCGTTAAAACCAAAACTGTTTAAAAGCCACTTTGATAATTAAACTCGCAAGTGTTTATATTAGTTTTAAATCAGTAAGTTAGTTTCAAAATTTAATCAACTCTTCTGATTTGATTTGCTGGGAAATAAAAAATCCCTTGAGAACCTAACAGAACCTTTACTTTGGTATAAATTCACTACAGTTTAGTTTTGTATTTTAATTGGGGGATTTTAAGAAAACGTTTTTAAAATAGAAATTTTTAATTGGAACTCAATTAACCCTCATCTTGAGTATCCACTCCGACCAACAATTTTAATCAATTTCATTGTTTAATTTTGAATAAAAACATTTTTATAATTAAAATTACATTTTTTCGGAAAACTATTTTTTCTTATGTTTTTTTATTTAATTTCAAATAAAATTGTGCCACTTATTTGTATTTATTTTTATAAAAAGGAATATATATTTCTATTCAACATTTATAAATTTTGTAAATAATTTCCTTTTATTTTTTTCAATATGAATATTAACCTTAGTAATTTTTATTGCCACGGTAAAAGGTAACTCGAGTAAGTAAAGTTAAAAATAAATTGATAAAGACTAGAAAATGACCCTAAAATTTGATTAAATATTATTGTATGACTTAATTTCGTCCAAAACCATCTAATATGTGGTTATATGTCATTTTATGGCCACTTATATGATATTATTACCTTTATAGTGTTCAATTTAATGAAAATGCAAACTTGTCACATACTTGATTTTAATAAGTGAAATATTTTTAATATATTTTCATCCAAATTATATGTTAAACTATAAATAGTATTTTTAAAAATAAAATATTTATCTTCATTAAGGAAATTTATTTTTTATTTTTAGTAAATTAATAATTAATTTAAATTCTTACACAAAACTGATGTAGTAATTATTTAATTAATGGAATGATCAAATAAATTAAATTAAAAATATTAAAAGTAATATAATTTGAGATATTTAAGGTGACACACGAATTATATATGTTATCATGACATGTTTTAGATATAATTAAATAGTTTTATAAAATTTTACTTGTTGTATTGGTGTTTCTAAAGTCAAAGTTATGAATAGTTTCAAAATTGACAATAATGATATTTTATGGAATTAATATTATATTAAATTATTTAAAAATAATAAAAATATTAAATAACAATAAATGGGATAATATATGGTCTAAAAGGTCATCCCATGTTCTTCTATAGACCATTTTGAATCAATTATGATCTAGAATAGTCGTGTTATATTTTAATATTTTGATAAATTTAAAAAGTGCCCCTCACCACAATTATAAAAGAGAACCCATTACATCACTTCCTGACTCAACTTTGAGCCATATATATTAACAAAACCCTTCCCATTACTCTTATTAACATCCTTATACAAGTTCTATAGGTTTATTTCCTTCCAAAATAGCAACCCTATGTCCATTAAGAAGAGATTCAAAGGGAATCCACCGAAGAAGAGGCAATCATCTTTACTTACTCTTTAAAGATTATTTCTTTTTCTATGTCCTATTCATGTGTTTTTTCTTTAATAAATTTACAAATATATTATAATATATACACTAAAATATTTTTATGATTATGATACAACTGTATTCCACCTTTTAGCCATCCTATGAAAAATGAAAGCATCCCGTGTGCATACGTACGACTTATCGTCTCCACGTAGTGGTGTAATTCATTCTTCATCACCACTTTAATAGATGATTATAATGATTAAGAAAATGGATATATCTGATACTTATGACATGATATTGATTCTAAATAATTAATATATCATCCTTTTCTTTACTCACTCACCATTAAGGGAATGATATTGTCGCTCGTGTGTGCGTACAACCTATTCTCTCCCCGAAACGATGCGCCTCATTTTCCATATCTGACTATAAATAATGATTCTAAAAATGTATTAAATTATTTAATTTTATATTTATATAGTTAAAAAAATTGAGGTGATGAATCTATATCCCATTCACATGAACCAAAACATATGTGACAAAACATGTATGGAAAAATGAAGTAGTTAACAACCAAAACAATCCTAATAATGAAATATTATTAATGAGCAGGTGGTAAGATGTTATATAAATATTATATATGATATAATAAATATAAATATGGTATTTTATTAAATTAATAACTTTGTTTAAACCATTATATATGAGTTTAAAGAACACTCAATTAAAAGAATGCTTATGGTAGTAGATTTTTAGTCCCACATTTATTTCAGGGAGAATTACACCATATTCATCATTCATTCCTTTTTTGTGGTGTATATACTAACCTTTTACATGTTATATCATGAAATTATTTATATTCATGATATTTAAAGTTCCTTTTCAATTTATTATTTCATGGGGCTTATGGTATGAATGTTACAAAAGTGTTAAGGGTTTATTTCACAATCTCTTCATTACTCGAGATTGTTTATGTTTGAGTACCAACTGAGAAATATTTCTCCTATGTGTACATGTTTTTTAAAAGTGTCTTGAAAAAGGGTTTTATTATTCTTATAAATTTGTTTAAGTTAATTTTTAGCCATGTTTTACGTTTTAAAAAAATTAAAATTAATCAACCCATCGTTTTCCAAATGAGGTACTTTGTGGATTTTCTAACAAAAATATGAAAGGAATGTTTTCTAAATTATAATACATGATTTTATTTTCCAAATATCATAAATACTAAATGACTGGAATCTTACTTTTATATTTCACAAGGTTCTTTTCAAAGAAAATTTCTTCTTATATAATTCCATAGCTTTTAAAAAATAAGTGATTTCAAAGTTAAAAAGGGTTTTCTATAAGAATTTTGTAATGATATTATTAAAGTATTTTCGTATATGTAAAAATCCATTGTTTAATATTATGCCTCATTGAGTATGATATCTTATGAAACCATATACCATATTTCATTTAATAGTTTATGACCAATTTAACTAGGGGCATATTATTTTGACACCATTCTCTATACTCTGGATTGTTTATGATTATGTTTATTGATAGAAGAAATTACTAACATTTTTTATTATAGTTTCAATATGAAAAGTTATTATGTTTCACCCCTTTCATACGAGTAATTAATTGGACTTAGTAAGTGATGGTTGGGTCTCTCTATATCCTCTTGATATAACAGTAGGTCTCATGAGACAAACTAATTTGGGTATTGGCTGAGGCCTACCCATTTATGTATATGTCATGGATGAGGCCTTGACGGTATATTTAGATGTCTGGAATTATGAATTATATCATTATGAGATTAGTTATTGATGTCAATGTGATTTTTTGACTAGTTAGAATATCCATGGATATGTTTCAAGCTCAGGTGATTATTTATATGTAATTATTTTCTCATCATTTATTCCTACCATATTTTATTCTAGTAATTGATTAAATGTAATGTGTTTCAATTATTTAACATTCCATATTTATTATGTCTTATTCACTCATATTTTTCATCATAAACATTTCCTTAATGATCATATGAGATCACCCTTTTTCTTATGTTTTTTCCTATGATTCCTAGAAGTGTATTATGATTGATTTTTAGGGATAATTTATAAGAATAATGGGTTTCTCAAAGATAATAATTTTTTGTATTTGATGTATTCAAATTTATGTGAAATTAATCTATGTATATAGTATACTAAGAATAATAAGATATTTGGTCCTTCAGGATGAAATTTCGTGTATATTGTTCAAATGTTATAATGTAACCATAAAATCAAGGCTACCAGAGTTGGGTTCTTTAGAGTTGGTATCAAAGGTTGTTTAGTAGAAATCTTGGGATGTTTATTTAAAAAAATCATATATTAGGGAATATAACTACACTATTGACTTTGAGGATAAGTCTAAGTATAGGATAAAATCCTATAGATTTCGTAATGACCATGGATAACCTAAGTTAAACAGAGGGACTCATATATTGAGAAGAATGTTTCATTGTTTAGACATCCATTGAATAATGTTTTATGATTATTTGATAGATCACTCTGATTAATATAGTATTATGCTTACACGTTAACATCAAATGTGATAGAAAATGTGGTAATTCTGAGAAACCAAATGGAATGATAATGGGAGTGAAATATACTTTCATTATAACTTATAAATTATCAATATATATTATTGACAACCTACACCCGCGACTAGTAACTAGACCTATACCAACGGATCTATAACAATAGTTTTCAGAACTATTCATATATGTATTATGATTTTTAACAAATTATTTTATCAAATAACCTTGAATAAAAAAAATTAATTTAATTATAAATATATAAATATATATTCATATATATCATATTATGTATCAAAAAACCATTGCAGGTTAGTGGTTAAGTCATTTAAATATAAATCGGAGGTGTGGGGATCAAAACCCGCCGAGTGTTTTTTAATTACTTATACTAACAATTTTTGAAAACATTGGTATAGGTATTTCATATTACATATACCAATATATTTTAAACCATTTGTATATCCAACATATACCAATGGTTTCCCAAAACCTTTGGTTATAGGTTAATTGACGCCAGACAAGCCAATGACCACCCAAACTATTGGTATAGCCTATACCAAAAAATTTTGTACCTATGCCAATAGTTAAAAATAGTTTGTATATGATTTTTTTCTAATAGTGACCTTAACCAACTCTCGAACTCACTAAAAAATAATGATAAAGTATTCTGAGAGATTGGGTAGTAGAGGCCATGGGGAAAGAAGGTTCAATTTCTTTCGTGTTAGAAATGTGGAAAGAGAAACCTTGTAGAATATATAAAAGTATTGGGAAATTTTTTTAATTGTGCAGAAGAATTATATAAAGAAACAAATTTACAAGGAAAAATGAAGAGTACAGTGAAAGGAAACAAATTTCATCCCAAGGATGAATTTATTGTTCATTGTCTAAAATATGGGGAACCTGGGAATTATCTGAGTCAATTACCTCTTCTAAAGGTTAACTCCTCAACCAAGTAGGGTTTTATGTTTTTATTTTATAATCTTTGATGTGTAATTTTGGAACTATTATGTACCGAGATTCAATAATTCTATTATAGAATTATTTTACCAATGATATTTTAGTTATATGAATCATGAAATATCTATGGACTATTTTGATTTTGGAAGAATATATATATTCATTAACATAAGTGTTATAGACAACATCATGGGTTTATAAGTTTAATATTGATCAAAAGATTAAATTCTTAAAAACCCTTTTGAGGATTTATCTCATGGGAGTTAATCAAGATTAATGATATTTTGGGAGACATTTTGGCAATACAACCCATTAATTTAGTATTTTTTTAGTTATTTAAGGAATAATTCCTTTACAATTTTTGGACATAAGTTTAAATGTATTTATAACCTTTAGGTTTTATATGACCATTATTTTTAAGGTAATTATGGGATATTATAATTTTTTGGATTGAAAAATGAAATGTATGAGATCAAATTTTAGGTTAAAACATTTCTTTAATATTGAATATATTAAGGTTATTTTTTGGGATGTTTATCAAATTTTTAGGAATTTTTTGATTTTTATTTTAATAAAGTTTTATAAAAAGGACAACCTATAGGTCGGGTGATAACCCATCACATCTGGAAAGGCCATGAGTCTAGATGCCACAACTGAAGGGAGATAAGGGGGCATCACCAACAACTAGCCTACGTGATGTCCTGATTAGTATAAAATAGTTTTTATTTATTTAAATTATATGATAAGTAAAGTATGAGTTCATTTTCGGAAAATCTGCTTTAACTTATAAATAAATATGGGATTCGAAATTGATTTTGTGTTATGTGGTTCATATTATTTTGGAAGATGATCACTATTTTGGGTACCCTACATGATTAAGGTAAATAAAATATTATATAATTTTATTTAATGAATAAATTTTGAATTGTATATTGAATGAATATATTATTTTAGTTTGGAATTATAGTGATTCAGGTTATTTAATGGTTATCGTATCTTGGGCATTATATGTTTAGAGGATGCATATGTTTTGAGATAAATATTAAATTTATCTTGGAAGACTATGTTATAAAATCCTTTTAATTTTTGGGTATCAATATTTGGATGGAATATTTTTACGACTTTTAAGGATACTTATTTATTAAATTATCTAAGATGAAATTTGTGTATTAATGTTTAATTTTGAGAGATTAAAGTTTTATTCTTTATATGAAGGTTTATTTTTTGGTGGAATTATCTTATCTTGTACTAATAATATTGGATTTGGTGAATGTCAAAAGATAGAAGGATTATATTATTTTTCTTTTGTGAATTTTTTTGATCTGTATAAGTTTATTCTAGTGATTCATGAATGAAAAAAATTCATACACATCATTTAGAAAAAAAATATATTAGTTTGTGGTGGAAACTGATTAAAGGATGAAACTCTACTTGTTGAGTAAGTATATTTTCTTTTTTTATTTATCTAGGAATTAATATAATTCCTAAACTATAGGACAATGATTTTGGAATATAAAAATTATCCATTTATTTTTATTACCAAGAAATCAATTACCTTTTAACCTATAACATATTTTCTGATTTGTGATGGTTAACTTTATCATGACCATGTACTCTATCACTCTGCATCATTCTTTAAGAGTTATTTTTCACATTCATATCCATGTTTTCACTTCCCACCTATTTTCTCTTACATGGAAACCAATCATGTGTTGTCCCATATGACCTTATTACTTTTCATTTTCTCTTTTTATGAGAAAGTTTTATTAACCCTTTTTATGATTGGGGATTTTTAAAAAGGTATTTTCAAATGTCAACCTCATGGTCACCAATCACAAGTTCAAATTTTGACTTTGAAATTTATTAAATTAGGGGATGATGTGACACCCTAATATTTTTAAAATAACATTATGTTCAATATAATATACAAAACACAACACTGAACTTAAATGAACCACAATACACTATTAGAATAATTATTATTTTAATATGAATATTATAAAAAAACTATTAAATTGGTGACTGTGAATATAATTAACCATATTATTAAATATATATATGAATTTATTAAGAAATAAAAATTAATCGATTAACTAATATTAAATAAATACTCAAATTTTAGTAAATTCATTTTATATGTTTTCTTCAAAAATCTATTTTATTATTTTTTATGAGAAATAATATAATTAATTTTTGAAAATTATAGGAAACATATTTGATAAAATTAACCTGATTTTTTAAATTATCATATAAAAATTATATTGGAGCATATTTTTCATATTTTTATGAACATATTTATTTTATAGTGAATAGTGAAAAATACCAATTTTTATTGAAAAATGTATTTTTATTTCAACTATTGAAAATTTACATTTTATTTTAAAATAGTTTAAAAAAAATTAGTAATACTATAATATTAATAATCCAATTACGTACATTAGGATCAATTTCGTGGTTGAATTTGGAATAAAAATATTTTTATACATAAAAATGGCATTTTTCTAAAAAATTGTTTTTCATTCTGTTTTTCTGGTTTAATTTTAAATTAAAATCTGTCACATATATGTTTTTAATTATTAAAAATGGAATAAATATTTTTATTTAACTGGTAAAAATTTATTAAATAGTTCTTTTTTTATTTTTGGTCAATATGAATAATAAAAGTTTTGTTAACACGGTAAAGGGTAAATTAGGTATGTAAAGTTAAAAATAAAATGATAAGGACAAGAAAATGACCCTAACACTTGAAAAAATATTAATTTATGAGTTAATTTCGTCCATAATTATCCAATATTATATTATATGACGTTTTATGGCCACTTGGATGAGATTGTGACCTTTATAGTATTTTTTTAATGAAAAGTCAAACATGTCACACTCATGTTTTTAATAAGTGTGATATTTTTAATATAGTGTCATCTAAAATATATGTTTGAATATAAATAATTTTTAAAGATAAAATATTTATCTTCATCAAGGTAATTTATATTTAATTTTTAGTGAATTTATAATTAACTTAAATTCTTACACAACACTAATGTAGAAATTATTTAATTTATGGAATAATCAAATAAATGATATAAAAAATATTAAATGTAATATGATTTTAGATATTTAAGGTGATACATAAATTATATATATTAAAATAAAACTTCTATGATATAATAAAATAGTTTTTTCTAATTTTAATTGTTGTCTTTGTATTTTTGAAGTCAAATTAATGAATAGTACCAAAATTGATAATAATGATATTTTATGGGATTAATATTTTATTAAATTATTTTAAATTCATAAAAATTTTAAATAAGAACTATGTGGAAAATATATGGTCTAAAATTGTATCCCTTGTTCTTTTATTGACCATTTTGATTCATTTTGTTCTAGAATTTCCTTATTATATTTTAATATTTTTTAGAAATTCCAAAAGTGCCCCTCACCATAATTATAAATGGGCACCCCTTCTTTCACTTATTTGCTCCATTTTGAATCATTTATCTAGAAAAAAAACATACAAATTTCTATTATTAACATACTTATCCAAGTTCTAGAGGTTTTGGTCCTTCCAAAATAGAAACCCTAGGTCTCTTAAGAAGAGATCCAAAGGAAATCCACCGAATAAGAGTTAATTGTCTTTACCAACTCTTTCATGTTTATTTATTCATATACTTCTAATTCATGTGTTGTTTACCTACTAAATTAATTAATATAGTATCATATATATACTAAGATATTATTATTTTTATGATACAACCATATTCTACCTTTTATCCATCTATGAAGAATGAAATCACCGCATGCGCGTACGTATGACTTACCATCTCCACATAGCAGTGTAGTTCGTTCTTCATCGCCGCTTTACAGAGATGGATATAATGATGTAACTAATAGATACCTATGAAAATTATGACATGATATTTATTATCAATAATTAATATATCATTATTTTCCCTACTCATTCACTATTAATGGAATGATACCATCATTCGTGTGTATGTACGACCTATCATCTCCACGAAGCGATACGACTCATTTTACATATCCAAATTTAAATAATGGTTATAAAAATATATAAATTAATTAATTATGATATTTATATAATTAATAAAATTAAAAATATGATTAATATATATCCCATACACATGAATCAGAACTCATGTGACAAATGATGAATTGAAAAATGAAGCAGTTAACACCCAAAATAATGATATTAATGAAATATTAGTAATGAGTAGGATGTAATATGTTATATAATGATTATATATGATATAATAAATATGAACATGGTTCTTTTATTGATTAATAATATTATTTAAACCACTATACAAGAGGTTAAAGCATGTTCAACTAAAGGAAAATGCAAGGTAAGGGATTTTTAGTCATACTTTTATTTCTGGGATTCTTTTTCCGTATTTTCCACTCATTTATTTTTTGTAGTATATATACATCTATTTTAAATTTAATATCATTAAATTCCTTATATTATCTATATTTAATGATCATATTGAAGATATTATTTCATGGGGATTATGGTAAGAATGTTACCAAAGCGGTACGAGTTTATTTCACAATCTCTTCATTATTCCGGATTTCTTATGATTAAGTCACAATTGGAAAATATTTCTATTAAATGTCCATGTTTTATAAACATGTTTTCATAAATGATTTTATTATTATTCTAAATTTTCTTAAATTCATTTTTAACCATTTTTTTCTTTTTATAAAATGTTTTAAAAGAAATCTTCTTGTCATTTTCCAAATGATATACATTATGTCATTTTTGAAAATAAATAACAAAGGGATGTTTTTTAACTTATACAACCTGATAGAGTTTTCCTACCATCATGACATGTCAATTATTTGGATCTTATATTTAAATTTTAATAGATTATTTTTCAAATAAAATTTCTTCTTTTATAATAGTACAAATTTTTAAAAATTAGTTATTTCAATGTAAAAAGGGGTATTTTCCAAAACATTTTTTCAATGATCATATTAAAATATTTTCATGTTTTTCAACATCCATTTTTGAATCTTATACTTCATTTACGTTGATGTATTACGATGCCATATAACATATTTTATTAAATTGTTTATAAAAAAATTGACTAGGGATGTACTATTTTGATACCATTCACCATATTACCCTAGAAGGTTTATGATTATGTTTACTAATTGGAGAACTTATTAAAATTTAATATTCTATTTTCAATATGAATGGCCATTATGTTTCACCCCTTTTGTATAAGGAATGCATTGGAATTATTAAGTGATGGGAGGATCTTGTTATAGCTTGTTGATGCATCAGTAGGTCTTATGAGATAGACTAGCTTGGGTGTTGGCTAAGGCCTTACCCATTTATGTAGATGTATTGGTAGAGGCCTGTGTATTATGTTTTATATTTATGGAATTTTTTATTCTATCATTTTGATATTAGTTATTGATGTTCATGTGATTATTAAACTAGTTAGAATATTCATGGATAAGTTTCAATCTCATGTGATTATTTATATGGAATTATTTTCTCATCATTTATTCCTAAAATATTGTGTTCTAATTATTTATTAAATGGCATGCGTTTTAGTTATTTACCTTTCCATATTTATTATGTATTATTTACTCATATCTTTTGTTGTACGCATATCCTTATTGGTCATCTGATCTCAACCTTTTTCTTATGTTTATTTTTAGAATGATTACAATAACTATATTATAATTTATAGGCAGAGTTAATGTAGGATAATAACGGTGTTCTCAAATAAAGTACCTTTTTGTATTTTATGTATTCAAATTTATGTGAAATTCAATTATGTATTTAGTTCACCAATACTACTAATCTATTCGGTCATTTGTAATGTGATTCCTTGTATCTTGTGCCAATTTAATAAAGTAACCATCAACTCAGGGTTACTAAAGTTGGGTTCTTTGTAGTTGGTATCAGAAGAAGTTTAGTAGAAATCTTGGGAAGTAAATTTTGGAAATCATAGATTAGGGAATATAACCCCATTACTGACTTTTAGGATATTTGTAAGTATATGATAACATCTTATAGAATTGGTAATGACCATGGATAACCTAGGTTTAAAATAGTGAATCATAGATTAAGAACAATGTGTCATGATCTAGACATCCTTTGAATAATATTTCATGATTATTTGATAGCTCACTCAGATTATTATAGTTTGATGCTTATACATTAACATCGAATGTGATAGATAATGTATTTATTTTGAGCAACAAAATGGAATTACAACTAGATTGAATTTTATTTTTATTATTCCTTATCAATTATCACGATATATGATTAACAATCTACACCTTAACCAACCCTTAGAATAACAAAAAAAAAGAATAATGTTTTCTTAGAGATTCGGTAGTGGAGGACATGAGAGAAAAGGTTCAATTACTTTCATGTTATAAATGTTGAAAGAGAAACCTTTGACAATATCTAAAAGGATTTATAAAATGTTTTAGTTTTAGTAAATAAGGATATGAAGCAACAAATTTCTGATGAAAAATGAAGAATATGATGTAATGAAACAAATTTCATCAGAGGGATTCATTTATAGTTCATCGTCTAAAATTTAGAGAACATGGGCATTATCTGAGTGAATTACCTCTTATAAAGGTTAAATATTAGACCAAGTAGGGTTTTATGTTTTTATTTTCCAATAATTTATGTAGAATGATAGAACTATTATGTTCCAGGATTCAAGAATTATGATGTAGAAGTATTTTACCAATGATGTTTTGGTTTTAATAATCATGAAATGTATAAGGATTGTGATGATTTTGGAAGAATATGTGTCATCATTAACAAAATATTTATAGACACCATCTTGTTTTTATGAGTTTAATGTAGATCATAAGTTTAATTTCATAAAAAAACCTTTGAGATTTTATGTTATGGGAGTTAATCTGGATTAAGGATATTTTGCGAGACATTGTGGAAATACAACCCATTGGTTTAGTGTATGTTTTTAGTTATTTATGGAATAATTCCTTTAAATTTTATAGACAAAAGTTTTAAGGTAAGGATAAAATTTAGGGATTACATGATATTTGATTTTATGGTAATTATGGGTTACTATAATTTTGGGAATGCAAAATGAAAAGTATGTGATAACCTTTGAGGTAAAAACATTTCTTTGATTCGGAATATATTAAGGTTATTTTTGAGGATTTGTATCACATTTTTGGGAATTATTTATGGATTATATTAATACAGTTTTATAAAAAAGGACAACCTGCAAGTTTGGTGACAACTCGTCGCATTCACCAAGGCCGCGAGACTTAAACCTACAACTAAAGGGTGAAAAGGGTGCATCACCTACCACTGGCCTACGTGATGACCTAGTTAGTATAAAATAGTTTTCCTTTATTTAAATGATATTATAGATAAATGATAATTTCATTTTAGGAACATATACTTTATCTTATAGATAACCATGGAATTTCAAATTGTTTTTTTGTTATGTGATTTATATTATTTTGAATGTTTATCACTTTTTTGGTAACCCTACATGATTAAGGTGAAAAAATATTATATAATTTTATTTAAGGAATAAATTTTGAATTTTATTTTGACAGAATATATTATTTTATTGTGTAAGTATAGTGATTTAGGTTATTTAATTGTTAGCATATCTTTGACATTATATGTTTATGTCATGCACATTTTTTGAGATAAGTATTAAATTTATGTTGGAAGACTACATGATCAAATCCTTCTAATTTTTGGGTTATAATATCAGGATTGAATATTTTTTATTAATTTTAAGGATACTTATTTATTGAATGATATATGTTGAATTTTAGGTATTACTGTTGAATTTTGGTAGATCAAAGTAGTTTTTTCATATGAAGGTTTATTCATTTTAGGAATTACCTTATCTTTTACTAACCATATTGTTTTTGGTAAATGTATAAATATAGGAGGAATAAATCATTTTTATTTTGTGGATTTTTTGATCTATAGAAGTTGATTCTGGTGCTTCATGCATAAAAAAATTCATACTCATCATTTAGAGAAAAAGATGGGTTTGTTATGGAAATTTATTAAACGATGAAACTATACTTTTCAATTAAGTATATTTCATTATGTTCTTATTGTAGGAAGTAAAATAATTCATAAACTCTAGGAAAATAATTTTAGGAAAAAAACAGTATCCATTTAATTTTCTTACTAAGAAATCAATAACCTTTGAACCCATCACAAATTTATGATTTTTTTATGGTTAACTTTATCATGATCATGTTCTATATCCTTATCCATCAGTCCTTGGAATTTACCTTTCTCTTCCATTTTTATGTTTTCACTTCCCACCTATGTTCTCCTATATTGAAAACTATTATGTGTTATCCCAAATGATCTTTTTTACTTCCCCATTTCTATTTTTAAGAGCATGTTCTCTTAACCCTTTTAAGGATGTGGGATTTCCACAAGGGTATTTTCAAATGTCAAACCCATGATTACCAATAACAAGTTAAAATTGTGAGGATGTAATTTATTGAAGGTGGGTAGAATTTAATTCCAAAATATTTTTAAAATAACACAACTTTTGACAGATTATATAACACCCAACACTGAACATAAACAAACCATGATACACTATTAAGATTATTATTATTTTAACACAAACATTATAACCTAGAAATTAAATAGATATTGTGAATAATATTAACCATATTATAATATATATAAAGGTATTAAAAAAATATAAATTTATTGATTAATTCTTAGGAAATAAACACTTAAATTTTACTAAATTCCTTTTATATGTTTTCTTCAAAAATGATTTTTATTAGATTTTATGAGAAAATAATATAAATAATTTTTTAGACATTTATAAAAAAATTATTTGAAAAGGTGAAATTAATTTTTTAAATCAAAAAATCAAAATTATCTTTGGGTGATTTTTTTTATTTTTTTGAAAATATTTATTTTCCAGTGAATAGTAAAAATGACGATTTTATTGAAAATTGTATTTTTATTTCAAGCATTGAAATTTTACATTTAATTAAAATGTTTTAAAAAAAATATTGTTATATTATATTATTAATAATAAAATTTATTACACTATAATAAATTTCATGGATTAATTCTGAATAAAAACATTTTTATACTTAAAATTGCATTTTTCTCAAAAAATGTTTTTCATTTTCTTTTGTCGGTTTAATTTTAAATTAAATTATGGAACATATATATTTTGAATTTATAAGTATGGAATCAATAATTTGATTCAATAGTTAAAAATTTAATGAATATTACCCTTTTATTTTGTTTCAATATGAGTAATAATCTTAGAAATTTTTGTTACCACGGTAAATGGTAAACCAGGTAAGTAAACTTAAAAAATAAAATGATAAGGACTAAAAAATGACCCTAAAAGTTGAATAAATATTATTTTATGATTACATTTTATCCATAATAATTTAATATTCATCTATATGACATTTTATATCCTCTTGGATGATATTATTACCTTTACAAGATTTGATTTAATGAAAAGTCAAACATGTCACACTCTAGTTTCTAATAAGTGTAATATTTTTAATATGGTGTCAACCATAGGATGTGTTATAATATAAATATTATTATAGAATATAAAATTTATATATTTATCATGTTAATTTATTTTTAATTTTTAGTAAATAAATAATTAACTTAAATTCTTACACAATGCTAATGTAGTCATTATTTAGTTAATGGAATAATCAAATAAATGATATTAAAAATATTAATTTTATATATTTAAGGTGATAAAATATTTATATATATTACCATAAAATTTCTATGATATAATAAAATATTATTTTTGAATTTTACTTATTTTCTTGGTGTTTTTAATGTCATAGTAATAAATAGTATCAAAATTGACAATAATGAAATTTTATGGGATTAATATTTTTCTAACGTATTTAAAAACAAAAAATATTAAATAAGATAAAAGGGGATAATATATGTCCAAAAATGTCATCCCATATTCATTTATAGTCCATTTTGAATATTTTTTCTCTATAATAGTCTTATTATATTTTCATATTTTGAGAAATTATAAAAGTTCCCCCACTTTAATTATAAAAGGGAACCCATTCCATCACATATTTACACTACACTGATCCATATATCTTGAACAAACCATTACCATTCCTATTATTAACATCCTTATCTATGTTCCAAAGGTTTTTTCCTTCCAAAATAGTAACCCTGAGTCCATTAAGAAATAATCCAAGGGGGATCCACTAAAGAAGAGGTAATCCTCTTTACCGACTCTTTTAAGTTTATTTCTTATTCTAATTTATATTCATGAGTTTTTTCCATACTAAGTTAATAACTGCAGTATCTTATATATATTAATATGTTATTATGATATATCCATATTACACCATTTATACATCTCGTGAAAAACAAAAGCCCCGCATGCACATATGTATGGATTACTATCTCCACACAGTGATATAATTCTTTCTTTAACACCACTTCACAGATATGGTTATAATGATTAAAATAATGGATATATATGATAACTATGAAATGATATTTCTTATTTAAAATGAATATATCATCATTTTCCTTACCCATTAACTATTAAGGGAATGGTACTGCAACTCAAGCATGTATATGACCTGCCGTCTCCATGAAGTGATGCGACTCATTTTCCATATAAAACTTTCAATAATGGTTATGAAAATGAATTAAATAATTAAGTATAATATTCATATAATCAATAACATTATGGAGATGATTAATCTATATCCCATGAACATGAAACAGAATGTATGTGACAAAACATGCATGAAAAAATAAAGTTGTTAACACCCAAAACAATGTTAATAATGAAATATTATTAATGAGAAGGTACTAAGATGTTATATAAGAATTATATATGATATAATAAATATTTATATGATCTATTATAAATTAATAAAATTCTTTAAACCATTATATAGGAGGCTAAATCATGTTCAATTAATGGAAGGTGCAATGTAAGGGTTTTTTGGTCTCACTTTTATTTATAGTAGTCTTTTGTCATATTCACCACTTGTTTATTTTTTATTGTGTATATAATTTAATTTTACATGTTATATCATGAAATTCCATATATTAAGGATATTTAATGTATATTTTCAAGTAATTTTTTCTTGGGTATTATTGTACGAATGTTACCAAATCGGTAAGGATTTATTTCACAATCTCTTTATTATTCGGGATTGTTTTTGATTAAGTAACAACTAGGAAATATTTATCTTCATTGTCCATTTTTTATAAAACAATATTATAAAATGTTTTTATTATTCTTCTACAATTTTTTGAAGTCAGTTTTAACAATTCTTTAATTTTTTTAAAAAAAAAATAAGGAATTTTCCAATGGTTTTCCAAACAAGGCACATTGTAACTGTTCTAACAAAATTATTAAAAAAAAGTTTTTTAACTTATACAACATGATCGAATTTCCTTTCTTTCCTAAAAACACAATAATTTGATTCATACTTTAGAAGTTTACAATATTCTTATAAAATAAAATATTTTCTTTTATAACTACGCAACTTTTAAAAAATAAGTGATTTCAAAGTGAAAAAGGATATTTTCCACAAGAATTTTTCATTGATATTATTAACATATTTTAATATGTGTCAAAATCCACTGTTAATATTATGAATAATTAATTTTTATATCTTATGATACCATATACCATATTTTATTTAATGGTTTATGATCATTTTGAAAGGGGATGTACTATTTTGATACTAGTCACTATATTAATTTGGATGGTTTATGATTATGTTTATTAATTTAGGAAATTATTAACGTTTCATATGATAGTTTAAATATAAATTGTTATTTTTTAACCATTTAATATGAGGAATGAATTATACTTATTAAGTGGTGGGCAGAGCCAGCCATAGCCCCTCAATGCATTGGTAGGTCTCATGAGACAAACTAGCTTGGGTATTTGATAATGACTTATCCATTCATGTAGATATATTTCCCAAGACCTTGACAGTATGTTTTAGTTGTCTAGAATTATAAATTATATCATTATGATATTAGTTGTTGATGTCTATGTGATTATTTGACTTGTAAAAATATCCAGGGATAAGTTTCAAGATCTTATGATTATTTATATGGAATTGTTTTCTCATCATTTATTATTGCCATATTATATTTTAGTTATTTATTAAATGGAATGTTTTTGAGTTATTTACATTTCCATATTGATTATGTATTATTTTATCAAAGATTATGTTGTACGCATATCCTTATTGAGCATTTGAGCTCACCCTTTTCCTATGTTTATTTTTCCCACGATGCTAAGAAGTATATTACGATTGATATGTAGGGATAATCTAGGAGAATAATAGTTTTATAAATGAAAATAATTTTTTGTATTTTATATTGTCAAATTTATGTAAAATACATATATGTATAAATTTTACAAAGACTACTAAACTATTCTGTTCTTTGAGATTTGATTCCTTGTATCTAGTGCCATTGTAAAAAAGTAACCACCCAATCTAGGCAACTGGATTTAGGGTATTTACAACCTAGCTACATAATGGAAACATATAAGTTACCTTTATGTAGTGTAAACATTTATTGTAACACCTCGGTTACCTTTACTTACCCCAATTATATAAAGGTAATCTATTTTAATATAGAAATTCCAAAAATCAAAAAAGATGCACTATTCTTCACAATTTCATCATTTTAAGTATGATTACCAAAATATACAAACATGGGTTGGATTTGATATAATTTAAAGGATTTAAATGAGTCTAGTAATAATTTTTAGAACATATTTAAGTGATTAAATCTATTTTCTAGGATTTACCAAGCATTAAAAATGAAAACCGCATAAAACTGAAATAAAGAACTTTTGTAAATATAGTGTACTATACACGAAAGAGAATATACAACATCTCAGTAGCTATCACAAGGTTTTGGTAGATACCATAAGAGTTGAATAAAAAGGATATCTCACCTCTAGAGGTATCCATGGGCCAATATTAATCATATGATGTTAGGATGGGATTCTTCATACCTACATGACATGCTAGTGCCTCAAGCATAAATATGGTTAAGGAATAGAAAATCAACATTAGGGAGGTTTTACCAAGTGTAATAAACCCACACACCCACACATTCTCTTAAATGATAGTTATATATAAAGCCAATATAATACTACTCATGCTACTGCATTTACTCATGTATTAATAATGCATGAGTAAATATTACTTTAAACCACTCATGTATGATTTCACCCAAGGAATTTACTCCCAGAAATTTCATCTTATAAAATGGTTCCTTTAATGATATCATACATGGGGCAATCACTATATGATAACATTTTATCATTATACTAATAACACATGTTGCATGGAATAATATACCCATTTTCATGAAAATTCAGAATTTTCATGCAATACAATTCAGCTCATAAATATATCATATATATATATATATAAGAAATATCTCCTTTATAAAATAAGCACAATTACAATACAGTATAATTGGAAAAAATCTAAAAAAATAATTATTAACATACAATCATTTATCACGCCATTAACGTGAGGTGACGATAAGGTTCTCCAAGAGAAATTCATATGATCCTTGTGTTTTTTAGATATGGTACTTTAAATTTACATCTCAAATCCTTGAGTAAAAAATGTTAAAAATAAAAAGGAACACAACCAAAAAAAACTTTCTCAATGAAAATGGAGCTACATCATCCAATAAAATAAGCACCTTTTTTATCTTGAATAATAAGAAAAGAAAAATGACAACACTCTAAGAAATTATTAATATCCTAGATATAATCGACAAAATTCCAACTGAATTGATGATTAAAAAATAGAACTTGATCCATGTAATTATGGAATGAAAATCTAATTCCATAATAACTATTTCCTAGTCATTATCCTTCACAAAATTCAACATTGAACAAATAGTACAATATGAAATAATCAAAGGACCCCACTTTGCAATGAAAGATTTATGGATTGAAGAAACAACATATCTAAACAAATTCATGAAAATAACACCAACTCTCACCCTGACACTATAAAAAATATTTTCACTTGTATTTAGTTTAACAAATTAAACTAATGAAAACCTCTATAATTAACTATATGGTTATTGTTTCTCATCCTACTCAATCTAAATTGAATCCCTTCTCTTATCATTCCAAACTCTTAAAAAATTAACTACTTGATAATTCCAAATCTACTCCAAAAATAACTTTTTATTAAAATTAAATTCATTACACTTCATCTAAATAAACATGGATACTATATAAGCCTCTTTAAAGAATTCAATATTGAAAACCTTATTCCATCTAAGAAGTACCATAGTGGCACTATAAACTACTAGGGTTGGTTCTTTTGAACTAAATTTATCTTATGTAATTTTTGTTATTTATCCATTTATATAATTTTATATTTACATTATTTTTATTCATATCAAATATTATTTATACTTATGTTCTATTTATGTGTTAATGCCCTTAAAATATTAGACACATCAAATGTTCATAGGAGTTCCCTACTATGATGAGAACCTGCATATGTTGTGAAAAAGTTCTTAAATATATGTATTATGGTCTAGACATGTCATTTTTAAAGGATAAAAATCATGTTTTACTATCATGTGTTGGATTCTCATAAACATTTATATGTTTTTATCAGGAATTTCACACGTAGTGATCTCCAAGAAGGGAGGTCATGAGGATAAACCCGCCATAGGAATTCATTAAATCATGATTTTAATTTGGTATTATTATTTATAGGTGTGTGTATTGATCCATGAACTTGAGGTCTATGTCAATATATATTAGGAAGGGTTTACTTTTATATGTGATGAAAACCTTGAAATATATATTCTTAGGGAAGTATGTTTCACTGAGTATGTCGTTAGTGGTATGATTATTGATTGGATGGTAGAGAGAGGATTTTTTACTTGTAGATTATGGATGAATATATCTTTTACCCTTTTATTGAGATGATAATTCCTTAAATAAATCAATATCCATGGTTATAATGATTGTGACCCAGTTACCCGAGTGGTATTGGGATGAGTAGCCACAATACCTCAGCCGCACCTCACAATTTCTAGAGGATGGTGTAAACATTATGTTTTGAAAAGAAATATGAGTAAGATATAGTTACCTCCCTTTTACCAAGATAAAAATTAATCATTTTGGGTTCCCACCTATTTTAGGCACAACCTACTTTACCATTAAGCACGTCGAAGGATGCCTGAATAACTATTTGAAGTGGGAGAGTATAACATAACATAAAGTGTGGGAGACAATATGATGATTAAATACATACATACATGAACCAAAATCATTCATACAACCCATTAATCAAGTGTACCTAGAAAAAAAACTCAATATAAAAATAAAGTGTTGGCCAAACAAGGCCTAAGGTGAAGGTATCGGGGCATGCAGTTAAATTTGATGGGTTGGATATTTAAATCTTTTCATTGTTAGGGTGATGTAACATCATCATATTTGACAATGTGATCTATTGTAGAGGTATGAGGATCACACCTGAATTTAATAAGCAAAAAATTAAAAGAATGATTACTTAATATAGATCAAATATGCCTTCATCTTTCGCACATTTCCAGTAGTTGTAGCTTGAAGGATCTAATCTCAAACCTGTCTAGATCATCCGTACATGCTTAAAGAATATTCATGGAAATCGATCATTGAATTTTCGGTGCTATCATGGAGCTCTGATGATTCCTTCAATGTCAATACTATCACCATGATCATGTCCCTTCGATCCATGAAAGAGATCGAAGATCGAAGGATAAAATGGGGGATTTATCTCTCTTTAATGAAGGAAGAGGATACATGATATATCAATCCATTTTAATGAATTCCATTTAGAAAATATATTCTCCTCTTCTTATATAGTGGGGTCCCAAATACTTTGTAAGGTTTCCTCGACCTAGGTATATCCAACACCCCCTAAATAATCTATAAACAACATGTTATAATGAAATAACTACATAAAAATTTCATTTATATTTGTATCACATAATTTTAATATATATTAAATATATTATGTGATAAAATTAAGTCATTAACTCATCTCATAATTCCCAAAATATAAAACAAATCTTGAATATTAAAATAATATTCGTTCCTATAATATTTTTTGTGTATTTAATTAATTACTTGTAAATAATTTTAAAAAATAAATTTAACCCAATTATTATATACTCAAATAATAATAAATTTATTTATTCATCAGTGATCGTTATGAGTTAGAAAATATTAATACCCTGTGGTGGGATCCCCCATGTCCTATACACTTATTCACCAAAATAGGGTAGACTCTTAAATACTATGTTGTGTGTGACCCTCTAGGCACTTATCTCAATCGTAGTAAATACCATTCAGAGACCAGGAGTGGAGTCTCAAAACCCATCAAGGCCCCTAAAGAGATAAGTAATAGTCATAATAATGATGACCATCCAATGACCATGCACTATGTAATATAATTTTTTTGTCTCGTGATATCTCATAATGTGGGATTCATAACTTGTGTCATAATCCATTCTTGCATTATTATTTTTTAATATATCATGATAAAATTACCTTCAACTACTATGAACATGGATATAATTAAGGTACTACCATCCTGATCAACTAAGTTCGAGATATCACTTCCTCAACTCAAAAGTGACAAATTCTATCTTGACTATTCAACCAATTCCATTCCACCTAAGACACCCAATACAAGCTAACTCACCATGAATTCAATTTTATAGTTTTTATTTTATATCCAAGTACATGATCAAATGGAACATGTTGACAAAAATCTCATGTCAGGAGACCAATGAACATGTTTGTGGATAAGAACAACCAATGAAACTTGAATCATGTTCTTTTTTCATTTGAATGTTTTTCCTCAAGATCTCATCTTCTCAATATCACAACGTGTAAATTTTATGAGAATAATTCTTAATGTTTATGATCCCCTAGAATCTGATGGTTGCACATCATTTGTGTTATATAAATATGATGTATCTATACTATATAAAAATTGATTAATATTATTTTCATGGTATCTATAGGTTCTAATTATATCCTGACAACTATAATAACATATTGATATGATATGTAATCTAAGTACAATACCATAAATATAGTGGAAATGAAAATTTGAACACTATTTTGTTAAGATAAACACCCTCCATATATATATATATATATCAAAATTTGTACATGTAATAATACTCAGTGTATATGCATAAGTTAGGTCTAGGGAACCCACTTTCAATGCTCCCATTAGCACTAGATATAACTATTAACATGTATTAACTAATCATCTCTCACATGAGACTCATGCTTCTACAGAGATATGGATTTAGTCATGAGGTATACCACATTATCCTCTATAGATACTCTATTAACTATGAATTCTCCTATCAAGGTAAAATACCTCAAGGGAAGAAACTTTTTAATTATATGCTTTTTCCTCTTGTGTAACCTGAGATCCTTGGAAAGCACCACTACTGTAGTATCATCATTATAAACTAGAACAAGGCCTATACTACTAAGAAACACAACAATTTCTAAGAGAAATCTACATATAGTAACTACCTCCTTAGCTACATTAAAAGCCATTATAAAATCAGATTTTTCTGTAGAGTTGGTGACAACAGGTTTCTTTGAGCTTCCCCATCTCACTGCACCACCATTCAAGGAAAATACATAGCTTGTATATGATTTTAGATCATAATGATTTGTTTAGAAACTACCATCGGTGTATCCTCTCACTACAAAATAATCACACCCTCTATATATCAGGAACACATCCTTTGTGTGTATCAAGTAATTCGAGATAGTTTTTACAACTTCCCAATATAACTCTCTCAAGTTAGCTTGATATCTTCCCACCATGATTAAAGTAAAAGAAACATCATACCTAGTACATAGCATGGAATACATGATAGATTACACTAATAAAGGATAAAGGATTATATTCATTATTTCAATATCCTCATATATTTTTAGACACATTTTCTTAGAGATATTGATACCATGTAGCATAGGAAAGAACCCTCTCTTGTATTGTTCTCTATTGTACCTTTTGAGTACCCTATCTATATATATACTTTTACTTAGTAAAAGAAGACTCTAAGATCCATCTCGATATAACTTCATCTCTATAATATATACTTCTACACCAAATTCTTCCATTGAGAATCATTCATTTAACAATGTCTTAACTGATAGTGAGACATATACTTTATTTCCCATAATAATATGTCATCAACATACAATATTAGGAAAATGAGGGAATTCATATCAACCTTCATATATAGACATAAATCACATTAATTATTATCAAAACAAAATCCTATTATGAAATCATCAAAATTATCATTCCATGATTTTGGTTCCTACATTGACCTATAAATAGATCCCTACAACTTACACACTTTATTGGCATTCTTCGACTTAACAAACCCTTTGGGTTGAGTCATATAGAAATTTTCAACCAATTTTTCATTTAGAAAATAATTTTTGACATCCATTTTCCAAATATCATAATATTGGACGTCTTCTATTGTATGTAATATTCTGATGGATTTAAACATTGTTACTGGTTAGAGGGTTTTGTAAAAGTCTATTTCTTAACGTTTTTTGAAACCCCTCACCACTAGTCAGGCCTTATAGTTATTAACTTTATTTTTCCATGTACATATTTTTATTGATTAACTATTTCAAAATAATGGATTTTACATTATCTATAGAGTCTAAAAAAATCAAAACTTGATTTTAGTACATGGAGTTTATCTCATAATGCATAGATTCTTGTGATTTAGCATCATCATTTAAATCTACTACTTCCTTGTAGGTTAGAGGTTTATCGTTCTCTAGAAGTAATGTTTCACTTGACCTGGTGAAAAGAAAACCATAAATCTCAAGTTCGCTAACCTCTTGAGTTGA
Source organism: Viscum album (assembly GCA_963277665.1). Taxonomy (NCBI): domain Eukaryota; kingdom Viridiplantae; phylum Streptophyta; class Magnoliopsida; order Santalales; family Viscaceae; genus Viscum; species Viscum album. The sequence continues at coordinate 863,389,937 of OY728132.1, read as the reverse complement.
GCTATGAAGTACTTGTGTGTTAGGAACTTCTTCATCTCCCACTATCTCTTTTGGAAATTATTTTCTCACCAAATCTTATTCATCTGGAGAATTATATTCATGAAATTCAATATTTCTCCCACTATTTACATTGTAAATGTGTTCCCCTTCTAGAAATATGCAATTTATTTCTATAATCACTTTTCTATTAGAATGTTTATATAGTTAATATCCATTGGTTTCTTTAGGATAACCTCTAAAGATGCACTTCAAGCTTCTAGAAGCTAATTTTTCACTAGATATAGTTTCAAAAAATTCCTCGCATCCCCATACATGTATGTGTGACAGATTGGGTTTCTTTACACACCACAAATATCATGGAATACCATATTTCATTTTAGTTGGTACTTGGTTAAGGTTATATTCTATTTTTTACAATGTATATCCCTAAAATGATAACAGAAGAGATAAAAGACTCATCATTAACCTAACCATGTGAAGCAAGGTATGGTCCCTCCTTTCACTAACACCATACTACTATGGTGTTAATGGAGGAGTGAGTAGGTATAATATCATGCACTCTTTTAGGTGATAAATGAAATCTTGGTTAAGATACTATCTACCTTGAGATGAGTGGAGTGACGTAATCTTTATACCATGTAGGTTTTCTACTTCATGTCAACATTCCATGAACATCTAAAAGGAATCTAATATATACCTCATTATGTATATATAACCATACCTACTATAGTCATTGGTAAAAGTAACTAATTATGAAAACCCACACCTTTAATCAAATAGAAACAAAATACATACATCAATATGAATAAATTATAGTAATCCAGTGGCTCTTACTCCCTTCCTAGATAAGGGTGATTTGGTCATTTTCACCATGTAAAAATGCATGACATACGTCATGGGGCTTTAAATTTGTTGAGTCTAAATAACATAATTAATGTAATTTCTATAATTTCTTACCATTTACATAACCAAGACCGATGTTCCATAAGAATGTGTTATATGAGTCATGTTCTCTTGTTTTCTTCCATAGATTTCCATGATAGGATTTTCAAGTTCAAGTATTTACAATCCATTGTTATGGTGCATCATACCATAACATATGTTATCCTTATAAAAGAGACAACATTTATTTCCTAACTTGGAATAAAATACCATAGTGTTAAAACTTGACACTGAGAATATATTTTTTGTTACCGAAGGAACATAATAACAATTACTCAATATAATAACCAAACCACTTGGAAAAGTCAGATGATAATCTACCTTTTCCAAGGCTAATAGTCTCTCATCATTTGTATCAAAAAGATCCACCTCACCCTTTTAAATCTTCTTGAACCTACTTGGTTCATATATATGAATAGAAATATGTGATCCACACATTGTATCCAATACCCTACTTGTAGATAGAGATAGATTTCATTCAATGAAAAAAACAACAGATGTAGAAGCATCACCTTGCTTATTCTTTAAAAATATGAAATTATTATTCCAATGGCCTTTATTTCCATAATAAAAGAATAAAATATCCTGTTCATTTCCTTCCCACTATATCTTTGTCTTTTTTGAAGGATGGTTCTTAGGTTTCTTTTTTTTGGACTTAGCTTTAGACCCATTAGTCTTTACGTTCCTCCTCTATTTTCACTATAAAGACTAAAGAATTGGTATTCTTCATATCCTTATCATCTTAGAGAACTAAATCAAAAATATATGGGAGGGACTTTGTCATGTTATTCATATTATAGTTAATGATAAAAGTTGAAAATCATGGTAGTAAGGGGCAAGAATGAGACCATTCACTAGGTTTTGGTTCAGCTTGAACCTAAGGGCCACAAGTCTCTCAATGTACCCAATAATCTTGAGTACTTGAGGTGCTACTTGATTTCCTTATACTATCTTTCACCAATACGGTGAAATAGATATCTCAGACATTTCTTGACTTCTTATCTCATGATATAATTCCTAGAGATGAGTTAGCATCTTGTAGAAATTTTCATCCTCATAAATCTTCTACAATTAACTAGATATAGATGAAAACATGAATCAATGTACATATAGTTCACTATATACATGATTTTTATATTTACATTTATCCACCTTGATTTCTCTCTAAGGTGGCTTAGTAGGAAGTGATGACTTCAGTACATAAATCTTCCTTTCTTGATGATGTATTACGCACAAGTTCCTATACCACACCAGAAAGTTACATCTAGTCAGGATATTTTATATATCCATTATTGATCATAGTGATAACATACCAGGGGTGTTGGGGATTTCCATTTTTTATCTAAAACAAAAATTTAGCAATTAGTACTTAACATTGATTACCTTTTAGACATTATTGATGAATTAATTGAATAATTGAATGTCTCCCACTATTTTATCGAACTCTAGTATCCATCATTACTAGACTCAGAATACTTTGTTATTTGAGTTTTATAGTGGAAAGGACCCTTTAAACCTCACCTCATAGTCTACAATATTTGGGTACACCACTACTCAGAGAGTCTTAGGGTAGGAACTAGACTGGCCAACCACATTGACACACAATTCCATGAATTTTTTAGTAAAGTCCTATCTTCTCAGAACCATCACCTTAATTCCCTCAATGTATTGCTTCTAAAGTGGCAGAAAACTAGATTGGTATACTTATTTGCAACAATATTTAGTTAACTCAACCCATTACTCTCATTATAATTGTAAAGCCCCAGAAAATTCCATGCAATTTTTTTTAATGATTTGGGATTATTACGAGTCTACGAAAATTGGCGGTGTGTGATTCTGAGGCCTGGTGTTCCCAGAATGAATTTTTGAACTTTTTTTAAGGTATGATCAGTAAACATGTGAGCTAGATATTATATCTTTTGACTCATTTCTCAGATCTAAAATCTGAGGGAACCGTTGAATCCAGAACACTCGTATTCTCATAAAAACTACTTAACTTCGGTCGGCGAGGGTCGAACGGAAAAGTTAATTTTTGGGATTTTAGTGAAAAATAATAAAACAATTTAAAAGATAATTATTTTATTCTTTAATCTCCATTGTGTGGTGGACAACGATGTTGCGAGGTAGCAACGATGCGGCGACTGGGCAAAATTAATTAAATACATGGATGACCTGAATTCTGCAACGTAACAGTAAATTAAATGGTGCAAAATAGTGACGTTGTTTCATAAATGAAATAGTGTAACGACACAACATCACATAATTATGGAAATGATGCATTGTGGCTCTATAAATATATCAACGTGTTAGGAAAAATAAGAGGAAGGATTTGGAGGATTCTTAGGCAAAGCTCTGACGCACTTCCACCCCAGCGAAGAACGAAGAAAGACAAAGAACGCCCTTCAAAGGTCAGAACCGGGAAGTATCGTTGACGTCGTAAACCCTCAAGGATGAACATGTGGCAAAAAACATCATAAAAGTTAGGGGTTTATGTGATTTGATGTCCCCTCTCTTTCCGTTCTTGAAAAATATAAAAAACTCGGACCGACAGACTAACAGGTTGATCTGCATCTCGTCCAATCATTCAGGTTGTTGTTGCGGGATCTTAAACTCGGGGATTATTCTTCCTTTTGTTATTATTAATTTTTCATCATGTTTAAAACACTAACATGGAGGGTGTAGGATGAAACCAAGAAGTCTTGGACCCTCCGCTAAACTTGTCCTGGGTGCGTTCTTCATGGTGGAACAACGAACGCAGCAACAAGATGTTTGAGGGCTGCGAAACAATGGCAACATTCCGGTGGCCCATAGAAACAACCGTCGGATGGCAATTTCGGCAGTGGCTAGAGGAGACCCATTGAAACCCACCGCAGGCGTTGGAAGGTGGTGCTCCATAGTGCGCCATGGTGGCTAGAGGTGGCCGGACCGAGCTGGTCATGTGGGTGATGGGTGGCGCCAGCAGTTGCCGACAGAGGTAGCAGCTGCGACCAGCGGGCCATGGCAGGAGGGGGCGGTACAGACCCCGCACCGCTCCACATCGCATCGGATGAAACAACGCCGCATCTGTGAGGCCATCTGGGAGAAGCGGTCTTCCTTCAGTCGGACTGAGCAGGATGCGGGCTGGTGGAACGGGACGGACCTACGGCCCAGCGGGACAGTGAAGGTGGGCTGATCCCCACCCTATGGTCTGGGACATCCATGGTCATGTCCTTCAAACCAGTCAGACCAACCTGGGTAGGGTAAGGTAATCCTCGGGACCCGTTGCTTTTGGCCGGCCTGACCGAGTCGGACCAGGCACAGACCCAACCGGCCCCCGAATAAAGAAATGCATGTAACTGACGAACCAAGTGTCTATTTAACCCATCGTTAGTGGTGTTGGGACCCTTTTTTGGAAGCGGTCCCTTTTGCATATTCCAGCAAGCCTGACCAAGCCAGTCCAGACTAAGGTGTGATAACCCCTATTTCACAGAAAAGGGTGTAACTAACAGACTGGGCTTCCAATTGACGCATCGTCTAGGGAATAACGAACCTTGTGACAAGGCTGTCCATTGGAGATACTCTGAGTGAGTTTTGAAGGATTTTGATGTGCATCCTAGGAGTGATTAGACTTTAATCCAACTGGTCCCTTTTTACAAAAGTGCCCATATCTCACAAATTGGAAATCCGATCGACGTGTCGTCCTTCACGCTGGGACCCATATGATGGAGCGGTCCTTTGGGTATGCTTTTTGTGGGACCTTGTTCTAGTTGAAATATGACTAATGTCTTGAGGAGCAGAGTCTTATTTAAATTAGGAGTGCTTCATGTGGGAATCCAGTGGCTAGCTGTGACATAAAGAAGAATAGCGACCAATTAGGGTCAGCATCAGAAACTCAAGAGTGGGATGATCTAACTGTACGACTAATCATCCCTACCTTTGTACCAGTGACCAATATGGGTCAACATTAGTAACCAATATAGGTCATCACCAGCGACCAATACGGGTCACCACCAGTGACCAATACGGGTCAGAACCATCAACCAATACGGGTCAGCATCAGCGACCAATACGGGTCAGCACCAGCGACCAATATGTGTCAGCATCTAGCAACCAATACAGTCATCATACAGTGACCTATGAATCAGAAGTATAGTTACTACAGATATCATGATCTGGATTTATGACTACTCATCCCTATCCCAATAACCTTGAATTTATACCGTTAGAGTGAGCTATCTCTTTTTCTTTGTGTTTCATGATTTAGATAATGCTTGTGATATTACCTCTATGGTATTTCTTGTGATTTTTTCCTTTTTGGATTACTAAGAGACCTCTGGGGTTCTCAAGGTCCCCTACTAAGTGGTTATACTCACTCTTGCATGGGCTTCGCCTGAACGTGTGTGTCTGGTGAAGACTACTAACTTACCGAGGCAGACTTTGGAGGTTTGGGACTTGGTGGATCTTGGTGAAATGAGAGCAGTTGAGATCCGCTTCTTCTCCTTCATACTTACACCTACTACCCTCCAGGTAGAGCTCCAGGGCAGATAAGACAATTTTTAACTTTCTTTTCCATTTCTAGTTCTTGTATTCCATCCCACTGTTTTTAGTTTATAGTTGTACTTGTGTTTTTACTTTACTCTCATGGTTATACCTTACTTTTGTTGGTTATTTACTTTAGTTTCTCCTTTTGAGCATGTACAGATCTCTATGGAATGCCTTCCCTATTCAGGAAAATCCTTCAGGTTCTAGTCACCATCCCCTGACCTATAGAAGATGGGCTTGTGGTAGTCACGTTTGGGCCCCGTGGGACGGGTCGTGATAAAGTGGTATTAGAGGGTGGTTAGTTATACCATAAAAACTAAGAGTCTACTTCTAATGAGGCAATGGATTAAAGTGTATTCATTTTGGTTTTTAGTATAGGGATTCTAGTGTTTGTGCGGCGACTGACGTATCTGTACACCAGGACCCTGAATTTTATTTTCAAAATTGGTACATGAAAACACCAGTTGCTAGTGTTTTGAAAAGTTTTCTTGATCTTTCTTGAGTCATCTCACCAGGTATAACTTATTTACTGTGGTGCATATGTTCCTTATAGGATACCTCCATGAAGACATCTATCTAGGATTATAGTTAGAGATCATGACAGTTTCCCATCATGTGACGAGGCATCATTAGAGGGATTACTCACAGTGATAGAACCTTCTGGTGGTGTACTAGTAGCACCACCACCCGTTGAGTAGAAGATGCTACCAATGGATAATGAACGCCAGTTGAGAACATTTCATGAGTTCCAAAGACAGAGGCTTATGAGGTATCGAGGCAAGATGGATCCCCATGCAGTATAGGACTAGCTTCAGGAGGTTTCTTAGGTCTTTATCTTCATAGAGACACCCCCCCCCCCCCGAGTAGATGGCGATCTTGGATACTAACCTTATTCAAGGATCGACAGGACAATGGTGGAGCCCGATGCTCCAGGTTTATGAGGAGACAACCCCCACCTAGACAAACATTGAGGGCCTTTTCAGGGAAAAGTTTGTGCCAACGAAACTATGCTCTATGCGTATTTAGGAGCAGCTGAATATTTAGCAGGACAGACAGACAGTGGATCAATACTCTTTGATATTTACAAACCCCTACCAACACTCCACAAATAAGTTATGGGACCTATACTTCAAGGCCCATAACATTGACTAGGGGCACTGATGAGAGATTGGAGTTGTGACAGTTTCTCTTAGCATCTCGGCGCAGGTTGGGGTGCTAGAGCGAGATTTGCTGATAGAGATCTTCCTTGCCGAGAAGGAACCGACAATGTGATCCCACACCAGATGACAGGTATAAAATTCATCTACAACTAGCAATATATAGAAGACGTAGAAGCCCAACCGGGCTAGACCATCCGGAGGGCGACCCGGGGATGCAGGGTCAGAGCTACGAGGATCAAGAGGCCAAGGGAGCCACCAGCAAGGCATGATATGTTTTTTCTTTTGGGGATAGGGTCACAGATCTCGTGAATATCCAACTCCCCACACGGATGATCGGTAGACAGTTTAGGGGCCACAGAGGTAGTGTTAGTGGAAGGTTCATGAGCTTCAGCTAGGCAGTGGATGAGGCAGGGGAGTAGGACGTGCAACGAGAGGTGGTCGGGGTAACCAAGCATTATCACCACCACCCTTAGGCAGTCCACCATCAGCTTAGGGAGAAAGTGGATGGGGATAGTCCCCACTACAGGAAGTAAAGTATCATGATCCTGACATCCCTACGATGATACGAGGTAGGATATGTATCTTCTCTACTTTAGAAGCAATGATTATCGACACAGTTTCTTGCCATTCATTCCTTGTTGCAGACTTAGTTTAGTACTCTAAGATTCCAACTGAGATTTTAGCTCTACCTTTTCATTTGGATACTCCTGTGGGAGGAAATTCAGTGGTCACACACTAGTGCTGATAGTGTGATCTTTCTCTCAGAGGAGAGAGTTTTAGATAAAATCTTCTAGTATCAGCATTGAAGCCCTACGACATCATTCTAGGAATGGACTGGCTATCAGCAATTCACACACATATTGACTACTTGAGACGTACAGTGCGATGTACGCGCAGATATAGAGGCCAGTTTTCCTTTATTGGTGAGAAGGAAAACATAGCAACACTAGATGGACCTGCGCTCAGAAGGGTGCAGTCGATTACATATCAGCTGGCTTGCATGACCTTTGACATGGTGGATGAGGTGAGTCCATAGTTCCCAGCTGTGGTGGATGATAATGAGGATGTCTTTCTAGAAGATTTCATATGACTACCTCCTCAAAGAGGGGAAGACTTCCACATTTATTTATACCCAACAACAACAATGATATCTACACTAGCATATCATATGTCCCCTGCAGAGCTCCGAGAGATGAGGGTATAGTTGGAAGACATAAAAATAAATGGATTCGTAAAGCCCAGTGTTTCTCCATGGGAATCCCTAGTTTTGTTTTCCAAGAAGGAAGACAGAATTTTGAGGCTATGCATGGACTTCTGGAACCTAAACCAAGAGATCATAAAGAACAAGTATCCTCTGTCGTGGATTGATGATCTGTTTGATCAGTTGAAACGAGAGAAGTTGTTCTCAAAGATAGACCTAAGATGATGTTATCATCAGATTAGGGTATGGGACGAGGACATACCGAAGATAGACCAAAGATGTTAGTATGTCCATTACGAGTTCTTGGTGATGCCTTTTGGCATGACCAGTGCTCCAGCAGTGTTCATGGGGCTCATGAACAGGAACTTTTAGCCATACCTCGAACACTTTATGGTGTTCTTCATCGATGACATCTTGATGTACTCAACGTTTAAGGAAGAGCACATTGTACACTTGAGAATAGTTTTGGACACACTATGGGAGCAGCAGTTATATAGGATGATCTCAAAGAGTGAGTTCTAGATACAGAGGGTACACTTCATAGGACCTGTCATCTCAGAGACTGGAGTTGTAGTAGATCTAGCGAAGATCGAGGTAGTAATTTCTTAGGAGCCACCCAGGAGTGTTACTGAGGTGCGGATCTTTCTTGGATTAGTAGGCTACTATCGGAGGTTCGTACCCAATTTCTCCAGAGTAGAAACACCTATGACTATGTTGAAAAAGAAGGGGAAACCCTTACTATGGTCAGAGACATGCCAATAGAGCTTTCAACAGCTGAGGCAGATCTTGACCAGAGCTCTCATCCTGAGGTTGCCGGGGGAGGCCACTGGCTTTGTAGTTTACTGTGATGCATCAGGGACCATACATGGTTGCATCCTGATGCTGGATGATGTGGTGATTTCTTATGGATCACGATAACTGAGGCCTCATGAGCATAATTATGCGACTCACGACATGGATCTAGAAACAGTAGTCTTCGTACTGAATATGTGGAGACACTACTTGATGGGCGAGTGGTTCATGGTTTACTCATATCACAAGAGTCTCAGATATATCTTCACACAAAAATATCAAAAACTGAGACAACAACATTGTCTAGAGTTACTCCAGGACTATGACATTGAGATAGTCTACACTCCTAGGAAGGGGAACATAGTGGCAGATGTACTTAAGTGGAGATTGAGTTCCCAGCTACTGAATGGGGCTTCAAAGTAGTTATCCTTGCTTTAAATATCTTACATGGATAGAGATGAGATAGTCTACCTCCATTCAATAGTAGTTCCCCCCCACTACTTTAGTGAGTCATAGAGGCGCAACTTGGAGACAGAAGATGTGAGACTACACATGCTCAGATAACCTTAGGCCATGCACCTGATGAATATTCTAATGGTGGGGAGAAATTTATCCTTTTCATAGGACGTACAGTTTTACCAGTGGTTCTATGAGAGGAGGTGATGATGGAGTTCCATAAATCCCCCTTGGAAGTAAATATAGGCATGATGAAGATGTATCATGAACTCAGGCGTCAGTACTAGTGTCCAGAGATGAAGAAAACTATGGCGGAGTTTGTTTCTTGATGCCTCACTTTCCAGCAAGTGAATGTCGAGCACCAGGTACCAACAGGATTGACCCAACCGCTAGAGATACCAGAGTGTAAGTGGGAAGGGATGTCGATGGACTTCGTGATAGGGTTACCATATATGTCCAGAGAGAACGATACCATATGGGTGATCGTTGACCGACTCTACAAGCCGGCCCACTTCCTTGCTATTCAGGGGAAGGGTTTGACAAAGATCATGGGACATCTCTACATTTAGGATATCATTCAACTTTATAGGGTACCTTCGATGATAGTCTTAGACTGTGATGCACCCTTCACATCCCGATTGTGGAAGGAATTACAGGAGGATTTGGGGCTCAGCTTTGCATGAGCATAGCTTTTCGCCCGCAGACAGATGGTCAGATTAGGTGGACCATCCAAACCATGGAGGATAGGCTTCATGAAAGTGTCCTAGATTATGGTCTTAGTTGGGAGGACCATCTACCCTTGGTGGAGTTCTTGTACAAGAACATCTATCACTCCACTATTGGTATGGACCCCTTTTGAGGCGTTGTACAGAATACCGTGAAGATATCCCTTGTGCTGGATGGATCTAGGAGAGCCAGCACTCATGGGCCCAGAGATGGTATAGGTTAACACCAAGAATGTGCATGTTATCCGAGATCAGATGAAGACTGCACAGAGCCAACAGAATTTCTATGCTGATAGGTGATAGAGACCACTGGAGTTCTAGGAGGGACAACATATTCTAGTGAGTCTCCCCTTGATGGGGACTATGAAGATTTGGCCATGGTGGAAAACTCTCACTGAGGTTTATTGAACCATTCCTGATACTTCAGAGGATTGGCGAGGTGGCATATAGTTTGGAACTAGCACTTCAGTTGGAGAGTGTGCTTGAGGTCTTCCACTTATCCAACCTGAGGAGATACGTGCATGACCCATCCCATATCATCGACCATGGTGAGCTAGAGATTGATGAAGGGTAGCCTTTTGAGAAGTACCGGGTGGATATAGAGGATCAACAAGAGTGGATCCTTCGTGGGTGGTCGATACCACTGGTGCGTGTTCTGTGGCAGCACAGGGATCACTAGGAGAGCACATGGGGGAGATAGGCCCAAATGCATTCCCAATACCCCTCTTTGTTTGTATAGACATGTTTGGATTTTTGGGATGTAAATCCCCAAAGTGGGGAGGATGTAAAGACCCAGAAAATTCCATGTAATTTTTTAACTATTTGGGATTATTACGAGTCTTCAAATATTGTCAGCACATGATTTAGAGGCTCGGTGTGCCCAGAATGAATTTTTGATCTTTTATTCAGGTACATACAATAAATGTGTGAGAGGGATTTCCTATCTTTTGACTTATTGCTCATATCAAAAATCCAAGGGCACCTCAGAATAATGGGATTATCCAAGAAATAACTTTACTTCGGCTGGAAAGGGCCGAACAGAAAAGTTAATTTTTGGACTTTTTGAGAAAAATAATAAAATAATTTAAAAGAGAATTATTTTATTCTTTTCTCTCTATTTTGTGGCAGATGGAGACGTTGTGGGCAGCGATGATGCAATGATGGGGCACATTAATTAAACACTTGGATGACTCATATTCCACAACATAATAGTAAATTAAATGGTGCAAACCAGTTTAACTACACGACATAACATCATTATGGAAATGCTACAGTGTGGTTCTATAAATAGTTTGATGCGCTGGAAAAAATAAGGGGAAGGATTTGGAGGATTCTCGGGCGAAGCTCTAACGCACTTATACCCAAGAGAATAAAGAAAAATGACTACGAATTTCCTTCGAATGTCAGAACCGGGAAGCGGTGTTGATGCCATAAAACCTCGAGGATGAACGTGTGGAAATGAACATCATAAAGATAGGGGGTTTTTGTGCTTTGATGTTCCATCTCTTTCTGTTCTTAAAAAATATAATGAACGCAGACCAACCGACTAACCTGTTGATCTGTGTCTCATCTAATCATGTGGTTGGTTGTTGCAGGATCATAAATATGGGGATTATTCTTCCATTTGTTGTTATTAATTTTTTCTCATGTTTAAAATGCTAATACGGAGGGAATGGGATGAAACCAACACGGCTCGGACCCTCCGCTAAACTCGTCCCTGGTGCGTTCTTCGTGGTGGAACAATGAATGTGGTGGAAAGACGTTTGAGGGCCGCAAAACAGTGGTGGCATTCCTGTGGCCCGTGGAAACAACTGTCAGCACTCCATGCTGGTAGCAGCCGGCAGTGACCCGAGGAGACCTATGGAAACCATCCACGAGCAGTGGAAGGCGGTGTACCATTGCGCGCCATGGTGTCCAGAGGTGGTCGTCTTGAGCTGGCCGTGCGGGAGATGTGCGGTGCCCACAGGCACCCCCGACGGTAGGATCTGTGGCCAACAGGCTGCAGGAGGAGGGGGTAGCACAGACCCCATGTCACGCTAGACGAAACGGTCCTACATCCGCAGGGCCAGCTAGGAGAAGTGGTATGCCTTCAGGCGGACTGGGTTAGATGCAAGTCGGTTGAATGGTTCGGATGCGGTCTGGTCGTACGAGTTAGATGCAGTCCAGCCGAATGGATCAGACCCACTCAGTAGGCTGGACCCGCAGCCCAGAAGGCCAGCACGGGTGGGTCGAGCCCCACCAAGCGGTCCGGTCTAACTGTGGCCTGAGTTCGCGAACCAGTCGAGTCGACCTCGACGGACCAGAACTAGAGATCCGGGCCGACCCCAACGGGCCGGTCCCGGGTCGGGTCAGGTAGACCTCGAGACACGTTGCATTGGGTCGACCTGACCAAGTCGGACCAGGCCCAGACCCAACTAGCCCTTGAATAAATAAACGCCCATAACTGAAAAATCGGGTGTCCTTTTGACACGCCGTCAATGGAAATGGGACCCCTTTTGGGAAGCGGTCCCTTTGGAATATTTCAATGGGCCCGACCAAGCCAGACCGGACTGAGGTCTGATCGACGCGTCGTCTATGGAATAAGAACCATTGTGGAAAGGTGGTCCTTTGGAGATACTCTAAGTGAGTTTTGACAGAGTTTGAAATGCGGCCTAGGTTGGACAGAGTTTGACATGCGACCTATGTTAGATGAGACATGAATCCAACTGGGGCCTTTTTACAAAAGTGCCCATATCTTATAGACCGAGCCTCTGATCGACGCGTCGTCTGTCACGTTGGGACCCCTATGACGGAGCGGTCCCTTGGGTATGCTTTTTACGGGACTTTGTACTAGTTGAAATATGACTAATGGCTTGAGGAGCAGAGTCTTCCAGAGATCTGGAAAGCTTCGTGTGAGATTCCAGTGGCTCGTTGTGACATGAAGAAGAAGAGCGACCAATACGAGTCAGCATCAAAAACAATGGAGTGCGATGATCTAGATGTACAACTAATCATCCCTACCTCTGTACTAGTGACCAATAGGGGTCAACACCGGTGACTAATATAGGTCAGCACCAATATCCAATATGGGTGAGCACTAGTGACCAATATGGGTCAGCACCAGCGACAAATATAGTTCAGCACCAGCAACCAATACGGGTTAGCATCTAGCGACCAATATGGTTAGAATATAGTGACCTATTGGTCAACAATAGAGTTACTATGGATAGGATGATCTGGCTTTACTACTAGTCATCCCTATCCCAGTAACATTAAAGTTATACCATTAGAGTGAGCTAACTCTTTTTCTTTGTGTTTCATGATTTACATCATGCTTGTGATTTTACCTTTGTTGTATTTTTTATGATGTTTTTCATTTGTAAATTACAGATATTCCATTGAGGTTCTCGGGGTGCCCTTATGAGTTGTTATTCTCACCCCTACACGGGCTCCGCCCGCACGTGTGTGTCTGGTGTAGACTAATGACGCACCGAGATAGACTTTGAAGTTTCAGGACTTGGTGGAGCTTGGTGCGATGGAAGCAGTCAATATCATATTCCTAGACTTCAAACTTATAGCTACTAACCTCCAGGTAGAGCTCCAGGGCAGATTTGACAACTATTTACTTTCTTTTCAGTTTGTAGGGCTTTTATTTGGGCCCGCTGTTTTCAGTTTATAGTTGTACTTGTGGTTGTACTTTACTCTCGTGGTTATACCTTACTTTTGTGGGTTATTTACTTCAGTTCCCCTTTTTCAGTGTGTACAGATCTCTAACGAAATGCCTTCCCTGTTCAGGAAAAGCCTTCAAGTTCTAGTCACCAACCCCTGGCCTATGGAGGGCGGGCTTTGGGTAGTCACATCTGGGCCCCGTGGGATAGGTCGTGAAAATAATTCCACAGTAGAAAGAGGAACACTCAACTTTAGCTGACGAGCAAATCGTACACCCGATTTTGTTCAACTTTGAGTGTCGAAATGTCTTCATTACTTAATATTTATTTGAGGTATTTTTAATATTTATGAAGAATGTAATACTTTTATATTAAATGTGTTCATTCTATGTTGTTACACTCACAATTGAACATGAATTAATAGAGTACATTCATTTTATCTTTACACATTTTTCTATTTGTTAATTTATATGAATCTTGCTGATGTGCAGATGCATAATATAATAAACAATACATAAAAGATATAAATTACCCAACTGGTCTTGAGAATTTAATAATGGTTGATCCATTTAAACTCAATGGATCCACCATGACCTAGGGGTATCATGCTTGAGTCATAACATTACTTGTATCACAGCTTCCCATGGTCCAATGTTTCCACATATTGTCTGGGATACCGCCTTCTCTTGGCATGACCCGTGACTTATAGAATCATCATTAATTATATAAATGTACTCAAATGTAAATGAGTGGGTCTTAGGATGTGCAATATACATACAAATATAAATAGATGTGCAATCCCTTATACATAGTGAATAATAAAGACGATGCAAAGACTATCAATAAATAAATAATTATTACACACATAAAACACATTTTTAATAAATATTTAAATAAATAAACACATACATACAAGAGATTGGTCACTGCACAAGACCATTCATAATATTAAATAAATTCATGATAAAAATAATATGTAGTAAATTTCATTTCTAGGGTATAAATATAAATTAAATGAATTATTCAATTCACAATCCATACGTTAATTTATTTTTATTAACAAAATTAATTTAATAAATTAATTTAATTTAATACCAAAATTAAATGATTTTTTAAATAATAAATTATTATTTTAATCTAATAATTAATAAATTAATTTTGAATGTATTTAAATATTAAAAAATTAATTTGGTTGTATTAAAAAAATAGGGTCTAAAAACTCTGCCAAGGCTCATTGCGGGTTGGACAGAACCCACGTAGGCTCATTAAGATTGAGACAAAACCTTACCAAGGACGATGCGGGTTTGCAAGACCCTGTGTTGGGCAGTTCCATGTTAGGAATACCTATCCTAACCCATTTTGGGTTGGTTTGGCCTGGTTTTTCCTTCAAGGGGTGGATCTGGGATGTTAGTGGACTGATAGGGAATCAAACTAGGATTACCTCGTGTGGTTGTGATCAGGATATGGTGGGATCTGAAGCTGAGGTTTATCCAAAAAGGGGAGGGGAGGTGGTACTGTTGATTGGGGGTTCACTAGATTGAAGGGGAGTGGTGGTGTTCAAGACTCAGCAACCAGTGGGATGAGGAAACCTCACAGATGGCAGCAATAAGTGTGTGGTCAACTAGGATCTCCCTGACTGAGGATGTGAGTGGGGGGGCTATGAGAGAACCTTAAATTACCGAGACAACATGAGAACTGGCAGGGTGAGGTTGTTCTTCTGTAGTAGGTATCCAGAATGGTCATAGTGGTGCACCAAGCTAGAGGAGGCAAAGACAAGAGGCACACTATTGGAGATCAGCCAAGGGACCCCAATTACTGGAGAAGCTAACCTTGGTGGAGCGTAGAAATGAGGGAAGGTATTGGCTGTAAGATTCAGTCAAGAAATGACACACAGAATAGGAGGACTTAGGAGGTGCTCTGCGTATAGGATGTGAGGAGGAGAAGCTTCATCTATAAGACTTCTATTTTTTTATTTATTTTCTTGTAAAAGAAACCGACAACCCATATAACAAAGTTTTTTGTTTTTTTGTTATACTAGTTAGTCGCCCTCCAATGTCCATTTGACTTCTTCCATTTTTTCCAAAAGGTTATGCATAGCCTTCTGAATTTAATTTTGTTATTATTTTTATTATTGATAATTCTTATAAAGAAATCATTCATTTACAGCATTTTTTTATTCCATAAATGGTGGAATAAGAACTCACTAGGAATAATTGTTCTTGTCAAAATCATGATGAAACCTGATAACAGAAAAAAGAAATATGATGAAACATATATTTATACTTTTCTTTAATATTAACCCACAACAACCATGTTTTTCAACTATATTAAAAAAAATTGGTTGACCATAACTTGGTCATTAGAAATGGGATTGGTGTTCAATCTACTCTACTGGGATCATATTAATTTCATCTACTTAGTTTAATGAAAATTAATTTTTTCTTCACTCAGAAAATTCACATGATTACTATGATATCAATTGATGGTACTAGGTCATGCAGAAGAAGCTTATGATATAGATATTTAAATTCATTCACCACTAGAGTGAAGTAACTTTTTCATCTTTAGAGATCTGATCCTTGTAGAGGTCCAAGGATCTCATGTGAATTTAATAAGAAAAAAATTAAAAGAAAAAAACCTTATTTAGATCAAATATGCATTCATTTTTCACATGTCGTTGATGAGTTTTTCTTGAAGGATATGACCTTGAACCCATCTATATCCTCCACACAAGTTTAAAGAATCTATGATGTTGTTGATCATTGAATTTTGGGTGAAATTATAGATCTTTTATGATTCATTTGATGACATAATGATCATCTTGATCATATCCCTTCGATCTATGAGGGAGTTAAATGATAAAAAAATTTGACAAAATATTTCTATCTCTTGGATACAAGAATAGGAGAGTGGATCTCTCAATCCATTGGAATGAATTTCGTTTAGAAAAGGGCTTCTCCTCTGCCTATATAGTAGAATCCCAAATACCAGGTAAGGGTTCCCTAACCCTCGTATATCCAACTCCCACAAAATAAGCTATAAGCAACACGTTATAACAAACTAATGGAATCATAATGTCATTTATATTTTTATCACATAATTATAATATATATTAAATATATTACATGATAAAAATGATTCATTATGTAACATCTCGACCCAACTTACCATTCAACCCGGTAGCCGGACCGGTCACCACATGGCCTCAAGCGCTTCACCCCAAACGCCAGAGGCTGCAGACTAGCTGCGAGGGCCTAGGTGAGTCTGTGGGGAGACTATGCCCTCATTACCAATGTATCACAGCGGAAATACAACATACAATAGCGGAAGAAGGTAACCAGTAGACAACACATAGACTGCAGAAGTAGATACCAAATAGAAAGATCTGATATATATAGGATGGTGCAAGTCAATACATTCTAGTACAAGTATACAAAATACCAAAAACAAACTGAAATGTATCCCCTATTGCATAACAAGCCTCAGCTTGGTCCCATGCACTCCTACTCTGAGCAGCAAGTAAAGTACCTATACTTGGGCGTTTTACCTTCTCATTACCTGAAATCATATAATCTACTTGGGTCCAAAACATAACCCCAAAAGGGTGTGAGACTAAATCCCAGTAGGAAACCACCAATGATCTATGCTAATCTATCAGTGAATATATAAAACATGCAGTGTAGAATGGAAAGTAGTAAAAAAATGACACTTGAAAGATCGACCCAAGATTGTGCTTTGGATTGGCATCTCATAAAGTTTCCATTCCATTCATTAATCACTTCATTTTTGGTTCAAACCATTCTTTGAGCCCATTCCTGGTATACTCATATCAGAAACAAGGCATCGATCTGGGAGAAAATCCACTAACACCCTACAAGCCCGTTCTAGCGAACCTCCTAAGTACCCAGCCTCGCTCTTGGTACTCGTATAGTTTGTCATCTGAGCCCATCCCTGAAATCCTATAAATATGATACGGGTATCACCCATGACATATCATGCCCTGTTGAGTCTGTCCATGGAATCTCATACTGGATCCAAGATTCACATGGAATTTCAGTAACATTTCTCGTATGAGTCCATCCATGGAAACTCACATTGGTTCCATGGTTCGCCCATGACATTATTTCACATTTTAAGCAGTTCAAAAGCATTTAACTCATGTGGGATAGCAATTCAAGAATTAGAATACAAGGGTTATGGGGAAAAACTTCATCCCATACCTGAAACCATTTTAATTACAATTTCATTCGATTGCAATTCCATTCATACTCAAATTCCATTTTTAACAACCCCCAAAGGAAGGAAAAGGCATGTCTCATAGGCATCCTGAGTCAAAACCCATAAAATATATATTCAAGGCAATGCACCCAAGGGGTGGTTCCTGTCCAAGTTGTACAACCTAGCTCATGCACATACCATCCTATTCAGATTACCTACAATATGCTAGGTAATAACAGGGTTAAATTCCATGTTCAAACAACACCCCAACAGTGGGCACACGGAACTTCGACATATATAAACAGATTGGAAATCATCGAAAAGCACAATACCACCTACCTTAGGCTCGTACTAGATATCTCGTCTAGTATCAGGCTCTGATTCATCCTGGTTTTTAAGAAATCTGAAGAACAGATGAAGAATGAGAATTTAAGGCATATGAGCCTTAATCCAAACTACGTTCATTATAACCAGAAGCATAGAGAAGGATTAAAAATTAATTGATGACTTCCTGTTGCAGATCTAACGAGACGAACATTGGTTGAAACGGAGATCGGACAAAGAAGAAGGCTGAAATCCTCCAAAGCATCCTTGGAGAGCCCCCCTGCTACAGTCCAGTTGAAGAATAAGGCCTAGATTATGTTTTTATAAAAATTTAATTAATTTAATTAAAAATTTATTAAATTTCAAAACACATTAGGTCGCATGGTTTACCCGCACGGCCTATCAAACCATGTGGAGGCTGTGCGGACCTTACTGGAAGGCAAGGGGAAACCAGAATGCAACCCCACATGATTTCCTCAAACCGTGCACAGGCTGTGATCTAGCCTCTTCCAAGCTTGCACCCAGGCGCACTGTATAGCCAGGACATGTGTAGGTCGTGCGAAAACCATGTGCTAGGCCATTTCTAGCCTAAAACATCATTTTGGGCTCCGAACAAGCCATGTAAACCTCCGTAACTCCCTATATCAAGTTAGACATCCACATTAGGCCTCAACAGAATAGTTAAATAGAAAAGAAAAGGATCTGTACCTTATATGAAAACTCGGGTTCTTATAATCTTCCCCCCTTATAGAAATTATTACCCGAATTGCTCTCTGAAGGGTGGTCAAGATTCGTCTGTGAACAGTTATGGCCACTGAGCACGTACGTCGGCCTCCCACTCCCAAGTCTCATCCTGTAAACGGTCATGATGCCATAACACCTGTACTAGAGGAACTGACTAGCCTCGGAGAACCTTCATTCTTCTATCAACGATATGAATCAGATGCTCCTAGAAGGATGCATCTACCTGAATATCAACCTCCTCAGGTTGGAAGGCATGAGATGGGTCTGAATAGTATCGCCATAACTAAGAAACATGGAACATGTCAAGCATGGCTCAGTACCTCTGAGGTAACTGCAACCGATAGGATACCAGCCCAACCCTCTCCAGAATCTCAAATGGCCCAACATATCTCGACGATAACTTACCCTGTCTTCTGATCCTCCTATGTCCCAGCCTCGGTGAAACACGCAAGAAAACATAATCCCCGACCTCAAACTCTAGGGTTCATCTGCGGTGATCAGCATATGACTTCTCACGATACTATGCGGTATCCATCCACTTCTGTATCAACTAGACATGCTCTAAAGTCTCCTCTACAAGATGTGGTCCCAGTAAAGCTGCCTCACCTACCTCTAACTAGCACAGGGTTGATCAGCATGGCCTACCAAATAAGGCCTCGTACGGTACCATCTGTATAGTCACCTGATAATTGTTGTTATAGGAAAACTCAACTAAGGGAATATGCCTCTCCCACGAGCCCCCAAAATCCAGGATTTATGTTCACAGCATATCTTCAAGAATTTGTATCATACGCTCTGATTGGCCATTAGTCTGAGGGTGGTATGTTGTGCTCAGAAGCACCTGTGTACCCAGTGCCCTCTGAAAACTCTGCCAGAAACGTGATGTCAAATGAGCATCCCTATCTGAAACAATGGTGTGGGGTACGCCGTAAAGTCGTACTATCTCCCGGATATACAACCTTCCCAGATCATCCACACCGAAGGTCTCCTTGATCAGAAAGAAATGAGAAACCTTCATGAGCCAATCAACCACAACCAACATAACATCATTACCTCGAGGTGAACTCGGGAAACCAGTCATGAAGTCCATCGCAACATCATCACATTTCTACTTCGGGATAGGTAATTAATGTAAAAGCTCACCTGGCCACTGGTGTTCCACCTTCACCTGCTGATAGGTGGAGCATCTAGAGATAAAACTATCCACTTCCCTATTCATACCCGGCCACTAGTACTGTCGGCGCAAGTCACAATAAATCTTAGTGACTCTGGGATGAACTTCCCATCGTCCAACTAGGAGGAGGGTCCTCACCTGCCACACCTTACCGTAGAACTAGGCCTACTGAATCTGATAGTTGTCTCATTCCTACTCTGTCCAGGAGGGTAGAAGTCACATCTAAATATGATAGAAAAGATTACTCTTGGATATTCTACACAGCAAGATGCATCTCAGAGAACAAGTACATAACCTTCCATTCCTTACTATCCTGTTGCACCACATGTATTTGAGTCCTCCTTCTCAATGCATCGGCCACTATATTACCCTTACCAGGCGTATAAGAAAGCTTGAAATCAAAGGACTATAGGTACTCCACCCACCGTCACTGCAAAAGATTCAGATCATGCCAAATAAATATATATTTGAGGCTCTTTTGACCTTTGTAGACCACAAAATGCTCTCCCAACAAATAGTGTCTCCAACAGCGCAACGCGTGAACAACTGCTGCTAGCTCAAGATCGTGCATCGGGTAATTCCTCTTGTGTGGCCTCATCTTCCAAGATCCGTAGGCCGCGACTCGGTCTCCCTACATCAACACTACACCCAACCCAATACCTAATGCATCACAATAGACCATGTAACTCTTTCCCTGTTCTGGCAGTATCAGGACTGGTGCTGATATCAACCTTCCTTTCAGCTTCTGAAAGGCTGCTTCACAAGAATATGCCCATAAAAATTTCACGCCCTTCTTAGTCAGGCCTGTCAATAGCGCTGATAAGCATGAGAAATCATGTATGAAATGATTATAATAACCAGAAATCCACAAGAATCTTCGTATGTCAAAGACATTCTTGGGTTTCTCCCAAGAAAATACAGCTCTAACCTTCTCTAGGTCTACAGACACTCCTATCTTAGAGAACACATGGCCCAATAAGTGAATCTAATCCATCCAAAAGTGGGACTTAGAAAGCTTTGAATATATCTGATGCTCTCTTAGTGTATTCAGGATGATCTCAAGACGATTGGCATGGTCATTTCAATTTTGAGAATACACAAAAATATCATCCACAAAAACCATGATGAACGAGTCCAAGTAAGGATGGAACATGCGATTCATCAAATCCATGAAAACCACTGGCACATTCGTGAGACTGAACGGCATAACCAGACACTCATATAAACCATACCTAGTATGAAAAGTTGTACGAGGTCTGTCTGCCGGTCAAACCTGCACCTGGTGATACCCTGACCTCAAATAAATTTTTGAGAACACCCTAGCTCCTCGAAGCTAATCAAACAGGTCGTCTATCCACGACAAGGGATATCGGTTCTTAACTGTTAGTTAGTTCTACTTTGGATAGTCCACACACATCCTAATAATCCCATCCGCCTTTTTCACAAAAAGGATCGGCGAACCCCATGAAGAAGTACTGGGTCGAATAAACCCCTTTGCCTCCAAATCATCGAGCTGTTTCTTGAGCTCTTGCAGCTCCGTCGTAGCCATCCTGTAAGGAGGAATGGATACTGGTGCAGCTCCTGACACTAGACCAATGAAGAATTACACCTCTCCCTCATGAGGTAAACCTGAAAAGTCATCAAAAAACATCCCTGAAACTCTCAACTACAAGAGGAATGTCCGTCTGACTCACTCCCTGAACATCCAAAAACAAACTAGGGATTTGGGATGTCATCTTGTCCAGCCCTCGCTACTCTGGTCTAGCTCAGCTTTCCTGGAGATCCCACTCACCCTTAAGAGTATACACTACACCCTCTGGAGATGTGAAAATCACCTTCTGGCGGTAAAAATCAACATAGTCTCGGTAAGCTACTAGTCGGTCCATACCGAGAATGACATCAAAACCTGTCATTTTGAGAACATAAAGATCCCATATAAAGTGACACCCTCCCTTATCAAGGGTTAACCCTCTACAATGGAACAAACCCTCTTCCCTAACTCCTAGTGGTCTGTCTAGCATCAAGACGCCATCATAAGAAAACACAACTAGCCCAACGCTTTTCACTATAGGCACAGATATAAAACTGTATGATGCACCTATATCAAAGATGGAAGATGAAATAAAAGATTCTACTAATATTGTACCTCTCACTGTAGACGGTCCCACTCCCTGATCCTCGGCAGTAGGCTGCACTGCATACATCTTTCCTGAACCACAGCCCATTTGATACAACCTCACTACACGGAACTGGCCCACTCTGACGTCTTAGTGTACCGTGTGCCTAGATACCTCTGCCACGACCACTACCTCGGCCTGATCTGCCAGTGGCACCCCAACTCCCTTTTTGATGAGAAGTTTCCGACCCTTCTCAAGCATATGGAGTCTGTGCAGACCCTCTATCACTAGATGCTGGTGGAAATGTTCTACAGAAACATTGAATATGGCCCATCTTGCCACATGATTGGCATTTGAATGGGTCCCTTGGACACTGCAGCTTCGTGTGTCCCAGCCTACCGCATTGGTAGCACCTCAAATTGCTAACCGAATATAGGTTTTGATTTCTAGAATCACCGTGTTGAAGCTCCAGACGACGATTCCTACTAAAATTCGCTGCAGTACCTGATCTCGATGCCGAAACACTCTAGCTCGCACCTCTAGCCTCTCTCATGTTACGTTCTATGATTAGCGCCTGGTTCACAATTCTAGAAATGGTAGTCAACCTGAAGATATTTACCTAAGATCGGATGTCATATCTCATACCATCCTCAAAACGCCTGGCCCTCGACAGCTCATCGGCCATCCGGATAGGTGCGAAGCACTGAAGCTCGGTGAAACGGGCCAATTATTCCATCACTGATAATGTGCCCTGCTCCAGATGCAAGAACTCTTGAGCTCGCTCGACCCTCAATGTCTCAAGATAAAAGAAATCATAGAAGGCCATATGAAACTCTAACCAAGCCATCTCCCGATGATGATCCAATTGGGTGATCACGTCCCACCACCTCTTGGTGGAATCACGCAGTATGTACATAGAGAGCTTGACCCTCCTCTCTAGAGGCATCTCCAAATTCTCAAAGATAGCTAATATTGCCTCTAACCAGGACTCTATAGCCTGTGGTCTTCCATCCCCTGAAAACATAGGTGGATTCTGCTGCTGGAACTCACGCGTCAACTATTCCATAGTCAAGGTAGGTCGTGGTGCTCCGTGAATGGTCTGCATAAAACGCAAGAAGCTCTCACAGAACTGTGCCTCAGCACCTGTGTCTGGCAGAACCGCTGGTGCCATAGCTAGCACAACCGGTGTTTCTTCTAGTATCCTATGGCCTACCATCTCCGGAATGTGGTTGTCACCGCTCTCCCGATATACGGATGGAGGTCGTAGTGGTGGAATGAATCTACAATGCCAAACACACGCCTCAGTTCAATATTTTTAACGAGATTCGAAACTCACGAGCACAAGAACCAAGATAGGAATGGTCAAGACCTTCTTATAAACCAGGTCAACCCACAGCCTGCTTCTAAAGCCAGGACTGCAAAAGCAACAGTCACCAAAACCACTAGAGTCACTACCTCTTGCCCACTCAGAAGTCGGGTCTAGGTCAGGCTCTATTTTCAATATTCACCCTTTTAACATACCTTTTTTCAAAAGATTTAAGCAATGGTCCACCATGTTCTGATCCCTGAGGGCCCATAACACCTCATTAGTCAAAAATTGATGCCTATATAACTATGCAATTCAATTTCATTTAGTATTTACATCCCATTAGTGTGTCATTTCCCAATACATAAGGGCACATACACATTATGAATTTAAAGATGATGTCACCCTTCATTCATTGCACCCAATCTAACACAACAGTAGGCACACCTATCAATAAAATATCAAAACAACATACAATAGCTATCACCACACTTATCACAACACCATGCAATATCTAATGCATCCTAGATATCTTAGCATAACTCATGACATGTGATTCCTAACAAGGTTCCTATATCATGCATGAGATAGCAAACCCTCATCTCATCGGGTTGCAATGAAATAAAACCCACAATAATATCAATAGTATCATCAAAAAACATGTGTGTCACACAACAATGAAATCAGAACAATTGTAATAATCAAAAACATAAACACAATTCCATACGAGGAAACTTGGCTTTTCCCTGTATGCAGTTTTGCAACTCACGGGCATAGTTTATTACCAATGTCCCTTCCCTTCTTACTCCTGTCTATAGTCACCAAATAGTAATTCAAATTAGAAATGGAAAACCTTTGATACCACTTTGTAACATCTTGACCAGACGTACCATTTAACCTAATAGATGGACCGGTCGCCACATGGCCTCAAGTGCATCCCCCCAAATTCTAGAGGCTGCTGACTAGAAACGAGGGCCTCGGTGAGTCCGTGGGAAGACTATTCCCTCATTACCAATGTATCACAGTGGAAATACAACATACAATAGCAGAAGAAGGTAACCATTAGACAACACATAGACAGTAGAAATAGATACCAAATAGATTGATCTGATATATATAGGACGGTGCAAGTCAATACAATCCCGTACAAGTATACAAAATACCAAAAAGAAACCAAAATGTATCCCTTGTTGCATTACAAGCCTCATCTTGGTCCCATGCACTCCTACTCTGAGCATCAAGTCAAGTACCTGTACTAGGGTGTTTTCCCTTCTCATTACCTGAAATCATATATTCTTCTCGGGTCCAAAACATGACCGAAACAGGGTGTGAGACTAAATCGCAGAAGGAAAAAACCAATGATTTGTGCTAATCATTCAGGGAATATATAAAACAGGAAGTGTAGTACGGAAAACAGTAAACAACGGAAACTAGAAAGACCGACCCATGCTTGTGCTTTTTCTTGGCATCGCTTCAAGTGTCCATTCCATTCATTAATCACTTCATTTATGGTTCAAACCATTCCTCGATCTCGTTCCTGGAATAATCAAATTGGAAACCAGGCATCACTCTGGGACAAAATCCACCAAAACCCTACAAGCCTGTTCCGGTGAACCTCCTAGGTACCCAACCTCGCTCTAGGTGCGGTATAGATTGTCCTATGAGCTCGTCCCCAGGATCCTATAAATAAGATCCAGGTATTGCCCATGACATATCATGCCCTGTTGAGTCCATCCATGGAATCTCATACTGGATCCATGATTCACTCGACATTTCAGTAACAAGTCTTGTATGAATCCGTCCATGGAAACTCACATTGGTTCCACGGTTCACCCATGGCATTGTTTCAAATTTTATGCAGTTCAAAAGAATTTAACTTGTGTGGGTTAGAAATTCATGAATTAGCATACAATGATCATGGGGAAAACTCCATCCCATACCTAAAACCATTTCAATTACAGTTTTATTCTATTGCAATTCCATTCATACTCAAATTCCATTTTTAACAACCCACAGGGGAAGGAAAAGGCATGTCTCATAGGCATCCTATGTCAAAACCCATAAAAGATCTATTCAAGGAAACACACCCAAGGGGCGGTTCCTGTCCAAGGTGTAAAGCCTAGCTCAATCACATACCATCCTTTTCAGATTACCTACAACATGATAGGTAATAATAGGGTTAAATTCCAGGTTCAAACGACACCCCAAAAGTGGGCGTGCAGCACTCCGGCATATATAAACAGCTTGACAATCAGCGAAAAGAATGAGACCACCTACCTTAGGCTCATACTAGATAGCTTGTCCAGTATCAGGCTCTGATTCATCCTAGTTTGTAAGAAATCTGAAGCATATATGAAGAACAAGAATTTAGGTCATATGATCCCTAATCCAAACTGCGTTCGTTATAACCAGAATAATCATGAAGGATTAAAAAGGAATTGAGGACTTACTGTTGTAGATCTAACGAGAAGAACGGTGGTTGAAACGGAGATCAGACGAAGGAGAAGTCTCAAATCCTCCAAAGCGTCCTTGTAGAGGTCCCCTACTGTTTTCCGGTTGAAGAAGAAGGCCTAGGATAGGTTTTTATAAAAATTTAATTAATTTAATTAAAAATTAATTAAATTTCAAAACACAGCAGGCCGCACGGTTTACCCGGACGGCCTGTCAAACTGTGCGGAGGCTGTGAAGACCTTACTGAAAGGCAAGGGGAAACCGAACGGCCACCCTGTACGGTTTCCTGAAACCGTGCATAGGTCATGCTCCTGCCTCTGCCAAGCCTGCACCCAGGCACACAGTTTAGCCAGGTCGTGCGCAGGCCGTGCACAAACCATGTGTCGGGCCATTTTCAGTCTAAAACCTTGTTCTGAGCTCCAAAAAATCCCTAGACACCTCTATAACTCCCTCGGTCAAGTTAGACATCCACATTAGGCCTCAACGGAACTGTTAAACAGAAAAAGAAAAGGATCCTTACCTCATACGAAAACCTAGGTTCTTACACATTAACTCGATTCATAATTCCTGCTATATTAAATGAACCTTGAATATTAAAATAATATTCATTCATATAATATTTTTCTTGTATTTACATAATTAATTTTAAATTATTTTAATAAATAAATTCAATCCAACTATTCTATACTCGAATAATAATAAATTTATTTATTTTTTGGTGATCGTTAATGATTGGAAAATACTTGAACCCCATGGTGGGGCCCACTATGTCCTATATACCTATTCGCCAGAATAGGGAAGAATCTTAAATTTGATATTGTGTGTCAAACTCTAGGCCTTTATCTCAATTTTATTTAATACCATTCAAAAACTAAGAGTGAAGCCTAGAAACCCACCAAGTCCCTTATAAAGATAAGGAATAGTTGTAATAATGACAACCATTCTATGAATACACTCTGTGTAATATAATCTCTTTGTCTTATGGTATATCATAAAGAGGGATGAAAAACTTTTGTTATCATACATTATTGGTTTATTAATTACTGATCTAACTAGACAGACTTACCTTTGAATACCATGAGCATGGATTTAATTAAGGTACTACTATCCTAATCAACTAGGCTCGAGATATCACTTCCTCAACTCAAAAGTGACAAATTCTATCTTGACCATTCAACCAATTCCATATGACCAAAGATTCACCCAACATAAGCTACATCACCACGACTTCAATGTCATGGTTTTTTCCTTACATAAAAGTATTCAATCAAATGGAATACATTGATAATGAGCATAAGTCAGGAGAACAATACACATGTTCTTAGATAGGAATAACCAATGACACCCGAAACACGTGATATTATTATTGGTGGGTCTATCCTTGTGATCTTGTCATTTTGAGATCACCAAGTGAAAACTTCACAAAATGAAGTGTCAATGCATATGATCCTCCAACACCTGATGGTTTCATACCATCTATGTCCTATCAATACGATGTATCTCGACCATAGGGAATTACATTAAGATTACTGTCATGGTATCTCTATATTTTCATTATATATTGGGAACTATTATAACCTTTTGATATGATATATAATTTGAGGACATTACCATGAATATTATGGACACAGATGTATCGACACTATTCTGGTAATAAAAACACCCACCCACACACACATATATATATATATATCAAACTATATAAATTTAATGATAATCAAAGTATATACATAAGTTGGGTATGCATCCATTTCATTAAATTGTAATTCATGACGTGTATTAAATTCAGGTCAAGGGGATTTAATATTCAACAAAAACCAAATATATATATGAAATTCATGGATGAAAAATAATTCATGGATTTTAATTCATGGACCCCATGGAATTCATGTCATGAATATGAAATTCATGATATGAAAAGGAAAATTTTATATGTTGTTTTTAAATTATCATCAGTTGATTATCCAATCATTCGGTCATTCCCTATCTTTCTTGTGGGAAGAACCCTAAATTTTTTGGGAGGTATTTCATCCAATCTCTCATTGCTTCAATCTTTGGGTTATAGTGGTTGATTTTTGGTGATATGTGGTAAGTTATTCTCTTTTCCCCTTATTTTATTCTCACTCTTACTTTGGTGAATTATTGGGACAATGTTTGTTTTGGTTTGGGGTGTGTTTTGGGTTGTGTTTTGATGATCCTTTGATGTGGTGTAGGTTGATCCATACTTTCTTGTTATGGTTGTGGTTCATGTGTTGTTTCTTCCTCACCATGAACTGCATAATGAGATAAAAAATATTATTTGAGGTAGGGGATCCCCTTTCTCACATTTTTATATGCTTTGTATGTAATTTTCATGGTTCTTTTTTCCTTTGGGTGGATAGTAAGGGTTGGCACGATGAGATAATAATTTGGCATGACTAAAATTGATGGGCATGGTTATTTTTCACTTGTTTTGGATAATTTGATATTTATGTGGATATTTATATTCTTTATGTCATGAATAATAAAAATAATGGATATTGGGAGCCTTTATTTCACAATAGTTGATGTGTGTTGAGACTCTTTTGGTGTTATTAGGTTATAACACCCTAAATAAAATGATAAAGAATGTATATTTATCTAAAGAATTATTTTCCCATGGAAACCTGGTTTGTTTGATAATAATCATGCTTAATAAATAATTAATGTGATGAAATCACTTTAATAAGTTATGGAAGCTGATATGTGTTATTGTTGGGTGAGAATTATTTCTTGTGTTGACTTGTGTATTGTGGGATATTGTGAGCTTGTGGTGATGATTGGATGGTATTTATAGTGTGTGTGGGGAGGTGATAAGATGTGGTTGGTTGGAATGGCTGCGATGTGGGAAATTGTTCAATGCGGTTCACATAGTTTGTAGTATTTAGATGTTGTGTATGCAATGGAGATGATGTGTGGTGTTAACATATGGTGGTGATGTGAACTATTTTTGTGTGGTGGTTTTTTGTGAGATGTGGTTGTGATGTAAAGTAGTTGTGGTGCACAAAGGTTGTGAGGCATCGTGGTGTGGTGGTGGTTGTGATATGTGGTTCTTGTGGTGAGGTGGTTTGCTTAGTTTGGCATGGCGACGATGGTGGATAGATGGCGTTATGGAATTTTATCTATGTTGAGATAGATCTTATGTGGTGTGGTTGTGTTATTTTCTCAGTTATCCATGAAATAAATGATTATTCTTAATGAAATGAATATAAATGGGTGTAATTGATATGTGTGGTAAATTGAATAAATGAATAAATGAACAGGATGTGAAAATGTGGATAAAATAGATTAGTAATGAAAGTTAGTGGGAACTCGATAAATCAATAAAGTGGTGAAACTTATAAATAAAATTAGTAAATGTTGTCTGGCTTTTGTGTTGGTTGTGTGTGGTTTCATACATTGATAGAAGAGGTTGTGATGTTAGATGTGTGGTGTATTGGTGGTGTTGGTGTTCACTAGTACTATTATCATGAACCCATAGGTTGGGTATTATGTGATATCTATATATCATGTATATTTATTTTATTTCATTACATGCCCCACCCAAGTTGGATAACCTTACCAATGCTTATATATTCTGGGTTTTAGTTGTTTTCCATGACATCCTGGTTGGTGGTGATATAGATGGATAGCTACTCCATATTCTCTACGGATCCTTCAGTTGTGACAGACTAGGTGTATATGGTAAACATACACAGTGATGAACCATGTGCCTTTGGGTGAGATGTGATGTGATGCGGCTATGATGTGATTCTCGATGCTAACACTGGATGGTAGAGTTTGTGAGGGTGGGGTAGGTAGAGATGCCTCCTGACCCACATCAAAGATGGCTTGTGTGATATTTGATATATGGTTGGGTTTATGTGTGGTTGGGGGGCATAAGGTTGATGTCCATAATGTTCATGACACCTATTTATCTATTTATGTGATGAGTTTGTGGTTTGATGTGATGGACTAGGTTTCTACAAGTGATATGTGTTGTGATGTACTAGGTGTCTTTAGGTGAGGTATGATGTGGTGTGATGTGATGTGATATTTATGGAGATAATAGTATCACAAGATGTTTGATGTTGGGGCATGAGAGTGGAAAATAAGTGGAGAAGTGGTATCAGGGATCCTTTATTTGTTATGATCTCGATACAATATTACTATATTGGATGCCTGATTTGGTCAGTGAGTCATGATGAGCCTGGGTTAGTTAGTTAAACTATATAGATTCTTATTTGTTTGGATATTTGTTGATTGGCGCATTAGAAATCTCTTTTCACATGTGTACTTGAGACCTTGGTTGTGTCCCTAATGAGTATACCTATTATGATAACCCTACGTACATAAACTTTTTTTCAAGCTTGTAGGAGGAATTTGGGAACCAAGCTGGACATTACTAGCTTAGGTTGGAGTGGTTGTTGAGTATCTTTCATAGACTTGTCATTCAGTATATATTGGAGACTTTATATGTATTTGTTTACATTATACATACATTTTTTGATGTTTTGGGATTATTTTATATTATCTACTAGATTTTTTGGTTATTTTTTATCGTATCTCTAGATCATATCTTATTATAAAGGGTAATTCCTCCCATACTGTGTGATATTTATACCCTTGGTTCTAGTCTCCAACCTGAGGCCTACTGGAGGTGGGACTTGGGGGTCATTATCTCTCTTTCCTCATTACAATATCTTTGGAGGTAGAGGGTTATATCATAGTGTTATCGAAGAATTAGTTGAGTCATAGGATGGCGATTGGAGTTAGTTATTGTAATGATTCAATGGGTTGGTAAGAAAATTGTTCCATTTGATCATGGTGTGTAACATAGGTTAGGGATACCGGTTAGGACATAGGATTTCTGGACCCCCTATGAACTGATGCATGAAATATGAGCTTATTGAATGACCATGTGTAGGGACCTCAGAGAGGTACATGCATCATGATTATTTGTGTTCATGTTTTAAGTAGGTTGTTGTGGGAGAATAAAATGTATTTATATAAATGATATTTGATAAAATTCCAGGTTACCATGTTTTTGAATTTATCCATGTTTTACAAGAATGACTCTTGTACATTTTCCATAGGTATATTAGTAATTTGACTCTTAGTGGTTTGATTTGATTGATATTTATAGGGTTTACATGAGAAAAGAGTATGAGTCATGGAAAAAAGATTTCCGTACCTTTCAACAATAGAGTTTGGGAAAGTATACGGAAATTATCTATGATATGGAGATAGTGCATTACATAGAGAATCTAGAGACCTATTTTTGTCTGATACAAGCATGATCAGAGTTATAGGTTTCATTGAAAGTTATTCATATGCGGGGAACTACTCATTAGTGGTGGATGTTGTCTCTTAGTGATCACAATGAGATAGTTGTGTTGTGTCCAGACTTTTAGTGGGAATTATAGGTGGATATCATATTATCGATGATGATGGAAACCATGAGGAATAAGATTATCTCCCTTAAATATGGTAGTATGAGTTAATGGGAGATTGATATTAGGTTCAAGGACCTCTTGTAACATTCCCCCAATGTTTTTTCCATACGTGCAGTTCAAAGCGTGGAATTTGGAGGAGGCCTTTCACCCATTGATCAGGTATAAGGCCACTCCATTTACTCTTCCACATATATGAAGGTATATAAAAAGGATGATATTATTTAGCAGATTAATTATTTGTGAAATGAGCCTCGAGAGAGTGTCTAATATTGAATTTTGAGGAGTGGGGATTTAGGCAGTGGGTTATGGGTGTTCAAGCAGTCAAGGTTTTGTTTAGTGGGGAACCAACCATGGAATACCTCCTTTCATTCTGCTTGGGATGTTTTTTTTATGAGAATATATTAGGAGATGTACATTTTTTTATGTTTATATGGTACATTTGAATCTACAGACTTAATACACAACCTCTTAGGGAGGCCAATTTTAGGTGGGCGGTCAGGCCCCTTTTCGGTAGCAACAATTGCCTCTGAGGTAGTTTTAGTGATAGGGACTGCCGATGGTTGTTTAGTATTTAAAAGAATATGGTGTTATTAAAGGGTATCCTTGAGATAGTACTTGTTCAAAATGAACAAGGGGAGATTTTGTTCATTAAGGCTGAAAGAAGAGTGATAGAGGAGCTGGATGTGGTCGGATGCACACGTTAGAGGCAGCAACACCATCAAAACTGGGAGTTGATTGGGGTATATTTATTTTATCATCTATTACTGTGTGTGATTTGTTTAATTATGATTCCTCCCACTCCTTTTTTACTCTATATTTGTTCCATTCTTTGGGATTGGATGTGGAGATCTTTCTAGTTCCCCAAGTGTTATCTACTCTTGTTGGAGGCCGGGCTTTATTGTTTGATGTGTGCCGGGGATATAGACTGGTGATGGGGAAACACCAGTCAGTGTTATATTTTCACATACTGTAGATACATCCATAAGATTTTATCCTTATAATGTATTGGTTTTATTATTTTCATTCAGTCATCAACTTCTTCTAGAGTAGATTTTTATTTTCCGGTGTGGAGGTCCAAGAAGTGGAGTTCATTTGAGAGTGAGGTTATCAGATATGAGGTAGGAAAGTAGAGACTATTTTTTCTTAACTGGTAGATATTTCAGTGGAAGATAAGTTTGAAGGTGTTCCCAAGGTTATAATGAGTTCATAGATGTTTTCTAGGAGGATGTTATGACATTACCCCATCAAAAAGATATCAAGTTTGGGATAAAGTTATAGGTGGGAACATCTTCAATCTCGATGTATTCCAATAAAATAGTTCACAAAGAGCTACATGAGTTGAGGGTATAGGTATATGATTTGATATTGAGGGTTTCCATCCAACCCATCATGTCTCTATGGGGTGATCCAATGTTTTTTTTCAAAAAGGTAGATTGTATTTTGAGGCTATGTATATACTATCGTAGGTTAAAATGAGTAATATTCAATAACTGTTACCCTCTTTTGAGAATAATTGATCTATTTGACTAGTTGAGAGAATCTAGTTGGTTCTCTAAGTTTGATCAATGGTATAGATATCACCAATTTATTATGAAGTATGATGATATCTTGAATACTGCCTGTATATGTATATATGGTCACTTCAAGTTTGTATTCATGTTGTTTGGTATTACGAACACACCATACGTGTTTATGAGGATTATGAACTTTGTGTTTTGTGAATTCCTGGAATGGTTTGTCATTGTATGCATCGATGATATGTTAATGTAATCTAAGTTAGGGGAGTATAAGTTTAAACATCTTAGATATATTTCGTAGGTCCTTCAACACCACCAACTCTATATAAAATTCTCCAAGAAAAACTTCTTGACATGATAGGTGTGTTTAAATTAACATGTGGTGTCTAAGAAGAAGGTTTAGCTAGTTTTTTCTTGGTAATAACCAAATAATGTGGTATAGTTTTACTATTTCCTTGGTCTAACATGTTATTATCAGTGGTTTGTGCTTGATTTTATTCAAGTTGAATCCACGTTGAAAGAGTTGACCAGAAAGGAAAAGACTTTTGTGTGGACTGATTAGTGTCAGGAAGTGTTCAATTATCTAAAAGTAATGTTTTCAAGTGCTCCAGTGATTTAGTTTCCTAAATAGGGTGTTTTTTTAGTTTTTCTATGATGCATTCCATTTGGTCTAGGGATGTCTATTGATGTTTTAGAGAGTGATGATCTTTTATGGGTCTAGGAATTTATGTCCTAATGAGCATAATTATTCCACCCATGATCTAGAGTTGGTAGCATTCATATTTTCACTAAATTTATGGTGCCAGTCTCTCATCAATGATCACTTTATGGTTTTTATGGACTATATGATATTAATATATGTTTTCTCTCAATGGGATCTGAATCCATTCCAATGGAGGTGGATGAATTTTTTTCAGGATTAGGATTTTGGGATCACTTACACCCTAGGTAAGGGGAATTTGGTTGCCAAATCATTGAGTTATAAGTCTCGAGAGGATGTGGTTTAAAAGTCTATCAATGCTTGGAAATGGATGGAGGAGCTCATAGTGATGTACCTTAATGTGGGATAAATCACTGGTAGAGGTTTTATTTGTTAAATGATGGTGGAGTTTTGTTTGATATAGTATGCAGAGGAGTCTTAGTTAGGAGACTCAAAGGTAGATGTGATACATAATAATGTTGTTCACGGTGATGCTCATGAGGGATAGTCAAAGGATGGTCGGAACATAGTGTTATTTTAGGGGAGTTCATTTGTTCTATAGGTGATGTGAAAGGGTGTTCTTCATGAGTTTTATAGCTCACATTTTGAAGTATATCCCAGTGAAATAAAGATGTATCATGGAATTATGAGGTAACTTCGGTGGCTATGTATGAAACTATTGGTGGAAATGTTTGTGGTGAGGTATCTAGTTTTTTATTAGGTGAAAGTACAACACCATGTTCTGGATAGTTTTTTGTAGACATTTGATGTTCTCTAGTGGAAATTGGAGTACATCTCAATGGACTTCATCATAGGTCTACCGTAAGATCAAGGATGTTGTGATATATTTTGGGAGGTAGTTGACTGACTGATGAAGTAAAATATTTATTATGGTGATCTGTGAGTCGAGTATCATGGATTTTTTTGTGAGATAGTATTTGTGAGATGTGGCTAGGATCCATGGGGTACCAAGGATAATCGTCTCTAATTTAGATACTCATTTTCCTTGTGATTTTATAGGGTATTAAAACATGATTAAAGCTCCTAGTGGGTCCTTAGCATTGATTCTCACCCCTAGACAGATGAGAATATGGAGTGAAACATCTAGACATTAGAGGATGTGTTGTTATCTTGCATCTTATACTTTGATGAATCTTTGGAATGGATCTTTCCTCTGGTTGTGTTTTCATAGAAAAAAATCTATCACACATCCATGGGCATGGATATATTTGAGGTGTTTTATATGAGGCAATGTTATTCTCGTTTTTGATGGATAGAGGTTTGAGAGTCGGTAGTCCTTGGTACCTATATGGTACAGGTCACGACCAAGAAGATATACTTGGTTAAAGTGAGGATAAGGGTGGTGTAGGACCATCAAAAATCATATACCAGTCATAGGTTAAGGACCCTGGTGTTCAAGGTTAAAGACCTTGTTTTCGTAAGATCCTCCCCTCAATGTTTGTAGTGGGGAATTATCCTAAGGAGTGTGATTTATCCTCAATTATTTTCGATCTTTGAGGTGTTGGGGAATATTGGAAAGGTGTTGTATTAGTTGATGTTTCCATAGTGAATGTAGAGGATCTATGACATCTTCCACATGTATCATCTCTTTCGGTATCTTCATGATGAATTCCATGTCATTGAATGGGGAGATATTGTTATTGAGGATGAAACGACATTCATGGTGTGACCAGAAAATATCTAGGATCATTTAGAGAATTTTCCTCAAGGAAGGGTAATTCCCTATGTTTTCATGTAGTAGTTCCATAGTGGCATGGAGGAGAGTACATGGGAGTGAGATATGCAGATGTGTCACTAGTACCTTGAGCGGTATTGAGTGTTTCTTTTTTCTATTTTATTTTGAAAATGTAATGTTTGGATATTTATGTTGTATATAATGATGTGTTTCCCTATAATTTTATGTGTGATGAGTGATGAAACCTCAAACATGTGAAAAGAGGGGACCCAAATACCAATCAAGATGTTTTATAATCTGATTTGATTAAAACCCAGTGGGTAAGTCAGTTCCACCCAAAGCAGATAATATAATAACATATAGGATGAAATTATATAATTTATATGATCAAGGAAGTGTTGAATGTTGGATGTAGTGAATTTTGGTTTGTGATATGTGGTATTTTTTCGGAGGTTATTTAGAAATGTGGTGGTTTTTGGCAGGTAATAGAGGATGTGTTGTTGTTCGCAGTAAGAGGTGGCAATGTGGTTGTATGGTGATGTGGTTTTGTGGGATGTTTTTTTAGGTTTTTGGTCTGGCATGTTTGGATGGTGGTAGTGTTTTAGGCATGATAAGATTCTTTAGAGGTATATCATGAGGTGTTTGATTGAATACCTTTCTTTTCATTGGGATTGTTTTATTCTCAAGGATAATCATCATTTGAGCGCTATATAATGTAACAGTTTGTGCCTTCTGGGCCCATTAATTTTACATTTTGGGTATTTATATGTATTTAGAGGAGGCTTGGGGAGGTTCTATACATGTTGGAGCTACATGAGTGATACAGTAGGTGGTTCATGACATAATCCTGATTCTTGTCATGAGTTGATCATTCATGTCTTGTGTAGCCAAAAAAATCATGTATTTTATATAGCAGTAGAGGAGACTATGAAATAAATTCTTATTATGAAAGTGTAATTCATGATGTGCATTAAATTTAGGCCATGGTGGCATAGTTTTTTGTGGAAACCATAGTTATGGTAAATTTAGGACTTAAAATGAATTAATGGATTTTAACCCATAGAACCTGCGCAATTCTCATCGTGAATAAGGAATTCAGGATGTGGAAGGGGGGTTTTCCATGTTGTTTTTAACATAGGATCGAATGATTATCCTCTCATTTTATTGTTACTTATCTTGGTTATAGGAAAACCCCTAGGCATTTTGGGGGGTCTTTCAGCCCATCTCCCATTACTTCTAACCTTGGATTCTAGTGTTTGAATTTTGGTGATCTGCGGTAATCTCTTCTCTTTACCCTCAGTTTGTTTTCATTCTTCCTTTAGGGTATCACTGTGATGATGTTGTTTTTTGTTTTTGGTGTGTTTTTTGTTGTTTTTTGATGATCCATTGATGTAGTGTAGGTTTATCTTTCATTTTTTGGTGTGTTTGTGGCTTGTGGGATATTTCTTCTTTTCTCTATGGTGCGTAGTGTGATCGAAAAGCTTCTTTAAGGTGTGATATACAAATTCCCACCTACTTATGTGATATTTTTGGTATTTTCATGGTTATTATTTCTTTTGGGTGTATATTATGGATTATAATAATGAGATAATAAATTAAGATGTCTAAAATTTATGGGTATGAGGAGTTATCTCATGTTTTGAATGATTTGATATTGTTGTTGATATATTTATTCCTAATATTTCTAATACTAAAAATAACAGTTATTGGGAGCCTTTTTTGTGAGGTAGTTGATATGTGTTCAGGCCCTTATTGTGTTGTTATGTGATCGCATCCTCAATAAAAGGATAAAGAACATATATTTGGCTAAATAGTTGGTTTCCATTAGAAACCTAGTTTTTGTGATAATACCCATGATAAATAAACATTTAATGTAATGAGAGACCTTGAATAAATTATGGATGTTGGTATGTCAAAGGAAACACCCTCTTTAAATATCATGGAACAAGGGAACCCGAAACATGACCTTGTGGCCCAATAGATACCATACCGAAATCAACCCATCTCACGAGCCACACCCGCTGACGCCGCCATCCCCGTAACCCACATGGAAGCGCTGAAACGCCACCTACGTCACGTTGTGCCCGTCATCCCCGCAACCTGGCTCCGCCGTCATCCATGCTCACTTCACACTGTTTCCCATCACCCATTTCTCCCGCAATGCACCGACGTCGTTCCATCGCAGTCGTCTTTACCTCCTGGCACACCCCACATCATCCAGTTCGCAATGCCCACCGCTATCGCCGCTGTGTGCACCACCGCCGATCCAGCACAACTCGTATCTTTCGGTTTGCAACTCCCACTACCGTTGGCGGCCATTCATTCGGCCCTTCGTGTTTACTGCTTGGAACGCCCCACATCGTCCCACTGTGTGCAGACATGCCCACCCAGCCAGACTTCCGTAATTACGGCCTGGCATCCATCACCCCGCTGAGGAGATTCCACCCCCTTTCTATGTCACTCATAAATCCTCAAAAAAAATTCAGTTGATTTGTTGTGCTTCCCTATGTGTTGGGATCCATTGTGAGGAAGCGGTGATGACTAAAAGGGATTTATAGTGTGTGGGGATGTGATGCAATGTGGTTGGTTGGCATGGATTTGATGTGGGAAATTATGTAATGTGGTACACAATGGTTGTGGTGAATAGAAGTTTTGTGCACAATTGTGATGATGTATTGTGTTGATGCACGGTGGTGATGTATGGTTGTTGTGTGTGGTAATTGTGTTATGATATTTTGTTGTAATGTGCAGCGGTTGTGGCATGAAGAGTTTGTGGTGTTCTATGGTACGTTAATGATTGTGATATGTGGTTTTTGTGGTGAGGTGTCTTGGTTGGTGTAGCATGGTAATGATGGTGGATGTGTGATTTTGTGGTAGTTTATGTGTTTTGATCCAGTTTCTGTTGGCATGGTTGTATTAGTTGATCAGTTATCCATGAAATAAATGATTATTCTAAATTAAATGAATATGAATGGGTGGAATTGATATGTGTGGTAAATGGAATAAAATAATAAATTAATAAGATATTAAAATGTGGATGAAATGGATTACTAATGAAATTTTGTGGAAACTTGATATATCTATAAAGGGGTGTAACTTGTAAATGAAACTAGGAAATGTTTTTTGTCTTGTGTGGTGGTTTTCTGGGGTTACATATAGTGGTGGCATTGGTT
Source organism: Viscum album (assembly GCA_963277665.1). Lineage (NCBI taxonomy): Eukaryota > Viridiplantae > Streptophyta > Magnoliopsida > Santalales > Viscaceae > Viscum > Viscum album. The sequence continues at coordinate 863,351,620 of OY728132.1, read as the reverse complement.
GTGATAGTAGATGTGTGTTATAGTGGTTATGGTGGTGTGTTCTAGTGTAGTTGTTGTGAACCCACAGGTTGGGCACTATGTGCTATCTATATATCATGTATATTCTATTATTATTTTATGTGTCTCAGTAGATTTTAATAACATTACCAATTATCATATTTTATGGGTTTCGAGTTTTTTCCCCAATATTCAGGTTGGTACTAATATAGATGGTTGGATACCCCCTCTTTCATTCTCTTCCTTCAGTAGTGATGGTCTATGTGTCAATAGGTGAGATGAATAGTGATGTACTATGTGTCTTTATGTGATATGTGACATGATGTGGTTGTGATGTAGTTCCGGATTCCAGTACCATATTCTAGACCTTTCATGGGTTGTTTAGCCAGGGATGCATCCCAACCCACATTAGATATGAAAGGTATAATATGTGATATATGGTTAGGGCCATGCATGGTAGGAGTATTTCATGAGGTTGATGTCCTCCACATTCATGATATCCTATTGCTTTGGTTATGTGAAGTGGTTGTGGTGTGATGTGATGGCCCAAGTGTCTATAGGGAGGTATTTTGTGATGAATCATGTGTCTTTAGGTGAGGTGTGATGTGGTGTGATTTGATGTGATGTGATATATATGGAAGGGATGAGATCACCGTATGTTCATCTTGGGGTGTGAGGGAAGAAAATCAATGGGTAACCAACATTGAGGCACCTTTCTTTGTTATGATCTTGATGCTATATTACTATATTGAATGTATAATTTATTGAGTGAGCCATAGTGAGGCGAGTTTTATTATTTGACTTGTATAGGTGTTTTTTTGTTATGCTAAATTTTCACTAGCACATTAGCATGCTCTTTTCACATGTGGACTTGAGACCTTAGTTATGTCTTTACCGAGTATATCTATTATTCTCACCCTACATATATGAACTATTTTTCAGGCTTCTAAGAGCACTTTGGGGAAGGATTTGGACATTACTATCTTGGTTTGGAGCTTTTGTTGAGTCGCTTCCATTTAATTGTATTTTGGTATATATTAGATACTTTTATATTTATTAGGTTACATTTTATATTTATTGGGGGGGTGGTTTAGGATTATTTTATATTATTTTATGTAGTTATTTGGTGATTTTTTGTCTTATCTCTTGATCTGGATTTATTATAAAGGATAATATCTCCCATACTATGATATATTTATACCCTTAGTACAAGTCTCTAACCCTAAGTCTATTGGAGTTGGGACTCAATGGTTATTATCTCTCTCCCTTCATTATGGTATCTTTGGAGGGCGGGGGTCATGATAATTATGATATCAAATTTTGTTTTCCACTTAGAACTCTTTCTTATTTTAACATCACCATCCTGTGAACCATTTCCATCAAAATTTTCCCTTAAGATATTATTTTAATTAATGTAACTATACACATTATTACTCACCAGTAACTCATAAAATCATTTATGATAAAGTGATATTCAATTTGTTACAATAACTTAATAAAACCCTTTACATTTCTCTCTACCCCCATACCCTAAAAATATTTTAATATATTAAGTGATATTAACTTTTAATTTTGTCTAGTACAATCTTTTATTATTAACTTTTAACTTCTCTAAGTTCAAACATACTCCCACTAGCCATTTAGACACTATATTATCTTTAAAATATCTTTATATGTTGAAGAATCCTCATTGTGTTTAGAAACTGACACCTATTTCTTTTTAGTAGGAATATTTAAAAAATAAACTATTGTTTACATATCATATATTTTATTTTATATGTTTGTATCATTTTTTTCTGAAAATAAGACTATATTCTTTAAAATATACAACTAATGGGTGACAAGAACATTTCTCCTCACATTTTAACAAATATATGGATAAACACTTTTATATTAGATCAAACATTTTTATCCTTATCTACTTTTCAATACATGTTATTGAAACCAATGAATCATTAACCATGTGTATTTAATTCATTATCTCATATTGTTCATAACAACTTTTTATTAATAAAAAATCATCTTATCATGTAAGAGAAATCAGATAATTGTACACATATTTTATTTAGATCCATATGCGATTGATATAATACTTTATATTCCAATATTTTATGTAGTAAATCTTTTCTTTATTACTTGAATGAAAAATAAAAGGTCGATCAATTATTATCTTGATTTTGAACTCTTTTATATTTACAACACTTGTAAAACATATAGTTGGTATAATATTTCATTCAAAATCGAATAATTAATTTCGATAAACTTGATACCTAACATGAAAATTACATATATTTTTATAAACACCTTCAGGTATTTCAAAATAATTTCATCCTATGGAATCATTACTCCATTCCTACTGATTTTACCCTTTGTTTTCAATGACTTTGACTAGCTACTTGAAGAAAAATCATTGGACTTTCCAACAAAATTATATTATTTTAGTTTGAACTTTTACCCACTTGTACTATCAACGTAACACAAAACCTATACATCACATTACCATTCCATATATTCTCAACACCTGAGAATATCAATTAAATTTTTCTTGGTTTATTTCATATTGTCAGAACATTTCCATCAATGACAAAAAAAATAAATTTATTAACCTGAATAATCCTTAAGGAAACCTCTAGTCACACCAAGTATTTAGAATACTCAATAACATTTCATATCATTGACTTACCAAATCATATTGAGTATATGAGACATAAATTCATTAGGTTATTTTATATCTAATTCCTTTGAAACCTTAAGGTAATCATTCTATGCTTAAAATAATAATCAAGATTTACCTGTTTAAAAACATAAACACTTGGTTACTTGGGAAGGTGTTGCTATAACACATAGAATATCTCTTTAATTAAGAACTATTATTAAATTACCATTCATAATAGTTTCTTAAATTAAGATTATATTTATTAGGAACTGATCTGAATGTTATGTTTGATGATAAAAATGTTATTCTTCTCTAAAAAAATCATTTATCATATGAGTACCACGTTTTTCTAAAATTAAATATATACTTTTATTAAATGGAATACAAATAAAATAATGACCACTTTTAAAAAATATTATTCATATTTCTAGGTCAAGATCTTTATTTCAATAATAAATGAGTCTTTAATGGCATTCCTCTCACCAATTATCTATTTAGGTAGGAAATCATCCCAATTCTATCATATATTTCTCTTGGATAATTGAGCAGAAAACTCTTTCTCTAAACCAACATGTGGATAAAATCATCTCTAATACTCTAGTATCCTAACCCTTTGGTTTCCTAGTCAAATTTAACCCAAATATCACACTAGAAGTTGGTTACCTAACTCTTAATATTAGTCATTTCCACTATTCATTACTCAAGATAATCCATGGGAACCCTTCTATGGAAGAAATTACTTGATTTATTGATTAAGGTCTTAACAAATGTTTTTTAAGGAATCTAATGCTTATTATGTTGAATAGGATTTAATCTCACTATATTATATCATTTTATTCCATTTATTTATTCATTATTCTAATAATTCAGTTTGGAAACCTATTCCATCCACTAAATCAATATGTTCAGACCATATTGATTTATAACTCTTTACACAACTCACTATTTATGTTACTCACCCAAAAATAGATGCCAAACATATTTACACGCATCCAAATTCATCTCATTCAAATGATACATGAAATTTAAATGTAAAGGTTTAGAATTATATGAAATTGTAAATTCACTCATGAGTAAGATCGGATCTACAGAGAGTAAACCCCCACCTTTCTAAAACAAGGAATAATACTCCAAGCTAGTGGGATGTCTAAACCAAATAACTTTTATCCAAGGATATATTACTAAATTGATATTCCAATTCATCATAAATCTAAAACATAATATGTATAAAAATTGTATAATTACAAAATTCAAGATAATAACTTTAATTACAAACTAAAGTCAAGGTAGATGGAAACTAAATCCATTACCACACTTAGCACATAACTCTTTATATGACTGAATGATAACTCAAAATAAATTTAACAATTTTAAACTAAATCATATGAATATTCATAATATAAAAAAATCAATATCCACGAATAATTAACTTGTGAATAAATTTTAAATAAATTAAAAATTCAAATACTTAAATATGAGATAAATATTTATGAACACTTCATAAATAAAAGAAAATTATACATAGTTTTTATAATTATAGCATATTTCATGGACATTCAATAATAAAAAAACATAAAACTTTTATATTCCATTCATTATATAAACTTATTTTTATTATTCATTCTATTATATTTCCTTTTAAATATAGGAAATTTTTTTAATTATAAACATTTTATAATCCAATATATATTATGTAAACATTTTATATAATATTAACATCACATATATAATATTATTTAAAACATGATCAAATAATTCATCAAAAAAATTTTATATGGTCTAATTAATATCCCAAATAAGGTATTTTAATTTAATTAATTGAAATTAATCAATTATTTTATGATTAGTGTTAGGATATGCAATATGATAGTAGAAAATTTATTTTTTATAATAATTTCATGAAGGTAAACCCGTGGTAAGGATTTTATACCACCATTAGGTTTCAAAGGGATCTAAAAACACTTTTTAAACTAGTGAAATTGATTAAAGAAACCCAATCCAATATCATGATGCTATAATACTGAAACCATGACTACTATAAATGAATAATGATGAAACCAATTCACTTTTCACTAAAGTTATCAATGCACCATCTTAAACCACCATATTAGGGGTTTAATGAATATCCATAAAGGGTAGGCAAAAAATATCCCCTCTTCTAGAAATATCCATGGGTTGTTGAATCACCTGATGTTTGGGTTGGGTTCCTCTTATCAATATAGTGTTCTTGAACCACAGTGTGGAAAATTTAAATAAGAAATAGAGATTCAATAATTAAGGAGTTTTTTATTAGTGATTTGAAATGTTTTTTTATATACCACTACATGGTAGTTGTGACTTTATATATCCCCCAATGATGTTGTTCGGGTGATCTTTCATTTACTAGTATGTTATAACACATGATTAAATATCTCGACCATTCATTAAACACTTTAATTAATGTATCTAACCTATTATACATTTCTTTCTATGAAACAATCATTAAATGATAGATATTTAGTGTAAGAGATCTTGAATGTTAACACATTAATGTTGGGTTGGAAAAGCATTCCATAACCTTACTAAATGAATCATATAATATGATTCATATGAAATCTAGTGTAATATTATCATTATAATACGACTTATCATATATTGAGTCTTATTCTATGATTTCATGGGTAGTGTAACCTTATCATATCTATTATTTGTAAAAAATTACTTATCTAAATTATATTATTTGCAGAGTGTATTTTGGGAATACCTCCTTTAAAAACCACAGTAGGTAGTGGTGTACAAGATTTTTTCCCCTTTCACATTCCATTAAACATAAATAAACATGAATAATGAATAAGAATACTAATAAAATGCACAAAAATTTATATATAATATCAAACCATAGGCATGGAATGCTACAAGAGAAGGAAAGATAAAATCAGTTCAATCTTTTCTTTTCTCTTCCAAAATCATTTGGGTAAGAATTTATTATCTAAAACACTTTGTTTCCATTTAATTATATCAATCCCAAACCATTTCCAAGCTAGATCTATATTATTATGAGAGTAATAAGGGTTCACTTACCATTATAAGTGAAATTAGTTCCTTCAAGGTCAAGAGATGGAAGGTAAGCTACCAATGAAACCAGCAGATCAATGAAAAATAGATGAAAATTTAGTCTTAAGTCACTTCTATAAAAGGGAAGTGATTCTAATAAATGAAACCAAGGTAATAAATTTAATCTTCTAAGAATAAACTCCTACATTAGTTAAAATTGAATAAAACTAGGTTATTATAGAAGACTCACAAGCCTTAAATTTGAGAACAAGGGATTTATATCGAACTTTATTTATAAATAAGAAAAAAAAGAAGGTCAGCGGAAAGAAATCTTAATCTATGTTGAGACAATCTCTCACGAACATTTATAAGAAATTTAAACCAAGGAGGAGGATAAATTGTCTGGGGAGAGTTGATGGGAATAGGGGATAGCTCCCAAGGGCTCAAAGTGGCCGAGAATAAGAGTAATTCTTGAGCCTTTTTTAAAATTAAAAGTCTATTTTGATCCAAAATAAAAAAATATTATGGAAATGGGTATCTAATCTAGGTCTATTGAGTACCTTATGGTTCTAACAGTGGTTCTGTAGCATTAATTCTACCACCATGTACTTTGTTCAAGTCCGTTAAGTACCTGGTGTTTCCCAACAGCTTGAGTACCTCCCCTTACACTTTTTAACTTTATCCAATTTCCCCCCAAATCTTCTGTAATCTAGAATTACACATTAAATTATAATTAAATTTTAAAATTAAATATAATTTCTAAAGTGAAAATGTAATGGTCTTTACAACCTCCAAACCACTGGGCTTATCGTGTCTGAGAATTTTCAACCCACGTGTTGTGGGAAAATGTTCAACCAATTATCTTTCAGTTCAACTTACAACTACCAAGTTTCATCTAAGACTATTACATATTTCCACCTAACCCAAAAAATAAGCACCAATTTTCCCCATAATACCTTATAACTCTGAAAAACAATACATATAGGATGATCCACGTAGAACGCATCGACTTCCAAAAGTAAATCATCTTGCAGTCCCCTAGAAAAAATTCCCTTGATTTTTCTTTCCATAATTTTGAAATATAGGTGGTTGAATATCCTTTATTTAATTATCTTAATTTCTTTAATTTTTATGAGTCTTAGTCCTTCTATAATTTTGTGATCATATATTTCAATTATGGTTAATTTTTTAATCACGTTTCATGATAATTAGTTTGGAAAAATAACCATATTTTTCATTCTATCCCTCTTCCCAATGGGTTGATTGTTGAGGAAATCATCAAATTATTGTTCACACCCATGATTAACTTGGTTCCTTCTGGTTTCATCAACCAATAAAACCAAAAATGGTAAAAATGAGTGAAAAAAAACATTAATAATATGAGGGAATTATCATAATCATAAAATTAATTTGACATTCAAAAGTATTGTTCTTTTATATTATGACTTTAGCCTATAGTTCATTTAGTTCAACCTATATCATTCTTAGTTTGACCTATATTACTTTATGTTAGGTCATATAACAGTTCTCAACTTAATCCCTGAAACTAATTGGGAAATTAAACATTCATAGTGGTTAATAATGATCAAGTGATCAGTCAAAGCCTATTATTGGGAGTGTCAAACCAATTGTGCAGTCAGGAGACTATTCATCGTGCATTAGTGTGATGATTGAGTTAATGCTCAACCAACCTTTTTTGGGTTAATTCTCATAGGTGCATCTATTCCACAACCACATTCACTTGTAGTATCCATATGTGGATTTATTACTAGGGAAGACCATACACTCAATACATTACCATTATTCCAGGATATCATCCTATACTTAAACTCATCTCTAGGGTATTCACAAAGATTCTATAAACTAATCTCCAAAATAACTGAACTAGTCTCCAAAATTAACTAACCTAATATCCAAAAAATAAATAAACTCTACTCTGATACCAAATATAGGGACCCATGATAAACTAAAATTAATAGTATAAGAATATCATTATTTAAACAATACATCTCACAAACATTCACATAACCCAAATACAGAAAGGTTTAGTGTCTTGGAGATTAGATATGTAAATATATTATTTTACAACACTTGAAAACATTTATACCTAATCACACTTCTTTATAATCTTTCAATAAATTTCACATTATACAACCATCATCATAACCTAGGGATTGGAAATATAAGAAAGGGGTGAGCTCAAACGCTTAGTAAGGGAAAAGAAATATCATAAAGTGTTAGATCATCTTGGGAAATAGGCATAACTCGATAAAAAACTTGAGAATGTGGAACAAACATAAGAATAAGAAAACCATTATAGAAAAACCCATTATGCCCATGCCTATGTAAACAAAAACATTATGACCAAGTCTGATATTTCATAAAATATGATTTATATAATACAAAAAAATATTCTTACATTAAAAAAGAAATATATTTAGTGAAGAATAGATAATAATTGAAAATTAATATTAATTAAAAATACCGATTAATTATATCAATTAATGGACATTAATTGAATGCTGTTTAATTTTTCAATTTAACATATGTCAAACTTGTGTTACATTTATTTCACACATACTTATACATAATTAATTCATTTTTATATACAACACACACACATATATTTATGTAATTAATGAAATATTATATAGAAATACACACACCTAATATTTATGAAATTTATTCAAAGTTTAATATTAATTTTATAATTTCATTTATCAACACGGTACATTTAATATATTATATTTTAATCGGTAAATTTATTAATTTATTATTATTATTATAGTTAGTTATTATTTATTCATTTTTAATATTATTTTTTTTGGAATTTAATCATTTTCTAAAATTTATTTATATATATTTATTTACTATGTTTTAATATTTTCAATATATATTAATTATTATTTCAATATATATCCATATGTTTTAATAATTTATATTTAATCAATAAAAATTATCCATTTTTTTCAATATTTCTAATGTATACTAATTTTTAATTATTCAATTTCACTCATTTTTAACATGCATGTATTTAATATTATATATCCATTAATAATGCTAAAAATATATTTGTAAATAAATATTTATAAATAAATATATTTATAAATGTATATTATGCGTATTTATAAATTCGTATAATTATAATTATAAATAAATAAATATTATTTTTCTAAAAAAGTATTTATATAATTATAAAATCATAATATATATATTTATATTTAAATAATTATAAAATTATAATAAATTTATTTAAATAATGAATATATTTACTATATTCATATTTATATTTATATTTATTAAAAAACATATATATATTATTATATTAATATATATAATGATATAAATATATAAATATTTTTTAAACAAAGAATTAATATAATTATTAATAAATAATTATAATGTTATAATAAATATATTAAAATAATGAATACATTTACTATGTCTTTATTTATATTTATATAAAGTTATTATATATATATAATTATATAAATATAATTATAATTAAAAATAAATAAATATAAATTCTTTTCAATGTATTTATATAATTATAAATAGATGATTATATTTCTAAATAATTATAAAATTATAATAAATATATTTAAATTGTGAATATATTTAATATATATATTTATATATAATTATATATATAATGATAAAAATACAATTATAATCATATACAAATATTTATAAATATTTTTACAAATATTTTTATTTATAATTATAATTATAAATATTTTATTAGTGTATAAGTTTTAGCAATGATAAAGATATCATTTATCAGTGCTTATTATTTTATCACTAATAAAAGTTATCATTATCAGCACTTTTTTTTGGAAGCACAGATAAAACTCTCCTAGATGTTTTTAAAATAACCCTAACCACATTGATTTTAGTTGCGATTCTCAAGCTTTCGCGGAAGTCCACTGCTGTTGGTGCTCCTCCTTGACTTTCACTCGAACAAATCAAGCATCGAATCCATGGTACATTATTTTTTTCTCCTCGTCTCTCATTTCTTGCTTGTTCAGGTTTCCAATTCCACAAATTTGGATGATCAAAGCATCACACATTGAGTTTAATGAGTCCCCTGTAATTGCTCTCCTCTTCGAGTTTTTCCACTTCCTTTTATTTCTCCCCACCTTATTTTCTTATTCTTCCTCATTACACGCACACCAAGCCAAACCGTTGGGGGGGTTTGCCTTTTGATTTTTAACTCATATTTCATTTCAAGGGCATGTGATCTTCCCTAGCGTTCCTCCTCTCTCTATTCACAAGGGTTTCATCATTTTATCTTGGTCTAGGTTTTTTTCCTTATGATTGACTCTGTAATTTCAAAAAAATTTATTTCTTCATCCTCATATTGGTATTTTAATTATTTAATCATAGTATTAATTATACTCATTGGGTTTCTAGGGAAGAAATTGGATTTTTAGTCGGTTTTCATAGATAACAATGGGTTTTCCTATCTTTAATGATTTGTTTGAATATGTTTTTAAGTTACTCACTTTTCAAATTTCCCACGTAGCCCTTTAAAAAGGTATTTTAAATTTAAAGTGATGAATTGGTCATGAAATGTATTTTGATAAATATTTTTCTTAACATTACATGCGATAGTGGAAATTCTAAGCATTTGTGAAAATGTTTCGAGATGATTTTTAAATAAAATGTGGGGTTAATAAAGGTTTAGATCCCATTTGGATCAAGGGATAAATTAAGGAATGAAGTATCAAGCCTTTAGAGTTTTTATGATATGTAACCACAAGGCTTATTTGGAACTTTTAAAGATTATTCTTAAAATATTATGTTTCTTAATGAGGTATTTTGGGTGATGCTTAAAAGAGATTTCTAAGAGAATATTTCATGATTTCCTGTTCTAAAATGAGGTGTTTAATTATTTTAAAAATCATGACTCGTGATATTTTGGAAGATAGTTTTCAATGTCATGAATATTTGTAAAACCATTTTGATGTTGATTCTTGAATAAATTGTAGGACATTATAAAGCTTTGATTTGTGGATTCCCATGTGATATTTGATGAGACTTGTTTTTGATAAATGAACAGTCTCTTGATTGAATTTTTAAAGAAGATCATGGGAAACTTGGTATTTAGGTGGGTAGTCTTTGAAAATTATGTTAGGATTTAAATTATTAATTTACTCATATCTTCTGAAAAAATATTATTCCTACCATCTTTAGAAAATATTTATGAAATTTTTAATAATCACTATTTTATTTAGATTGGGTGCTGGCCTATTTAGAATTTTTATTTTCGTGCCAGTTTTAAATTTATGTTTTGGAAAATTAAACTTAGTTTTAAATGTTAAAGTGGGATTTTAAATGAGAAACTAGGTTTTACCTTAAAATTAACTAAAATGGATTTCGTGTTTTGAAACTCATGAAGTGGTTTTAAAGAGAAATTGTAATATGTTAAACATTTAAAATTGTACATCTTACCATGGAAATAATTTTGAACTTTTAATTTATTGTTGATGGTTTTTTAATATTATTTTATAATTTTTCACTTGATGTTAATGACTTTTATAGAAAAGGGGGTCCGTATCCCATTAAATATTTTGAAAAAAAATTGTTTGATATTCATGTGAATTTAAAAAATGGTTTTTAAGATGGTTTTTATATATTCAAATTAAGGACTTTTGAATTTTGAAATTGGTTTTGAGATGAGTTTTATAACTGTAAATTAGTATGTCATATTTTAAAAAATTTGGTCTCTTGCAATGTGCTTTGTAAAGTGGTTGGTTATAATATGTAATTTGGAAAATGTATTTTTTTTAAAATGTTTGGTGTTAAAAAAACGAGTGAATGATTTCCTAAAGGGACCTAAAAATATGTTTAAAATAATTTAATTTAGTTTGATGTGTTGATATGGATGGACCAGATTTTTTATGTGGTTTTTTATATACCATTGTTTTTTTATTTTGTTTGTGGTGTTCATTTAATTAGTGGTGTATTTTCATTATATGGTCATTGTGAAAAACAATTTTATGAAATACTAACATGAAAAAAAATGAACCCTATCTCAAATAAAGTCACTTCTAGTTGTGGGGAAACCTATTGAGTCACTATCATGTCTAATATAAACCTCTTGATTCACTATCAAGTCTATAATAGTTGTTGGAGAAAATTTCCCAATTCATTCCAACTCTACTAAAATATTTCCCATCTTTCTTACATATTTTTCCTTTGTTCTTAAGATTTAATCCTTCTCAAACATCATATTTAGAATATTTTTTAAGATTTTAATTCATAGACATAATATTTTTAATTTTTTATTTACTAATATATTTCTATAAACCTATTTTTTTTTTGAATTCATACACTTATTATTTCAATCATTCTAGGGAAGATAACATTTATGTTTTGTATGTGGTATTTAGTTGTTTGGATGAAGTCCTACACTATATATTAATTTCAAGACATAATGGATTAAATCATCTCATAGTTCTCTAGTATAATTTCAATTCAATTATCATTCTCTGTTGATGTTGGGTACTCTTTCTCACCAATCCCAAGTTGAGTTTCCCTTTGTTCTATAAATTAAACGTTACACTAATTTACATGAACTAGAGTAATGTGAATTCATGTTAGTCCTCAATGGAATGAAAATATGGTTTCTCTACGATAATTTCATACATTTGAAAATTTATCATCCTTCACTTGAGTCTCCAACTGAGATGGAAATCCATTAAGGCTTTGGTAATTTTCAAATCAAAACCCCTTGAAAGAAATAACATGAAATATAGATTTCAACATAATTATTAAATCATGAATCACCCCTAATAAGATGAATTTTTCTTCCTTTTATACAAACTAGAAGTCTTTCCATAGTTTCTGAAATAATAAAGACTAGGAAATCATACATTTATTTCCAAAGGGAGAGCATATTGTAGTCTTAGTGAAATAATTTTTCTATTCAAGGGATAGTAGTTCGTGTATACTCAAGCAATGGTGATCATGTATATCAACCCATTGGGATTGGGTAATGTGGGATAAAAGAGTAAGGACGATGTGAACATATATTGTATGATCAACACATCTATCAAAACATTGTGTTCTTGAGAAACTTTTTAGCTTTCGGAAACAAACTAAGAAATGTCGTTTGGTGATTCTCTAACTCCTAGCCTGAGAACATTTATATATACGGAGAAAAATGTTACCCTAATTTTCTTCCTATCATGAACAATTATTATTGCATTTTATTTCTTGGGACTCACCCCCATATCTTCTAGACACACACCTATATTGTTTGAACTACTCTAAGCTACATTAATCCCATACCAGTTACCAGTGATCATTTTGGATTAATTTAGAGGAAAAAACCTACCATTGTGTAGTAATTCTTTTCTTAAATTCAATTACCCATTTCATAAAAAGAATACTAAAATTATTTGAAATAATCAAATTTTGGGATCCCCTTATTAGAATTAGCTACAACTTTCACATTTGATAATCAATATCTTATGTGTATTTATTTATTTATTGTAAAAATGAATATTTTATGAACATAATAGGATAGATATGAATCAAAAATGAATTCACTCTAATCATATAACAAAATATTATGAATATGGAGTTAAAGAGTTCATCATGTTTGTAATAGAGAGTGTATACGACCCTTCTAAAATCCTTTTTCCAAGTTTATTTTATTGTCATCCAAGACAAATTAGTCTATAAGAGTAGGAAGAACATTTTATTTCTCAGGGAATCGATCAGAGCTATAAATGTTGGGCTAAAATAGGAAAAATTAATGAGCACACCAATTGGGATGATACCACATTTTATGAATCATTTGATATAAATACCAATGTAAATAATGCCTGATATCACATTCTAGAAATGAAAATGGCAATTGGAAATTACCTTCATGATTGTCCAAAGTCGGTTGAGAAGTTAAACAGTTTTACTAAGAGACCATTTTATACCGGTTGTACTAAATACACAACTTGTACAGCTGTATTGAAGTTATATAATTTGAAAGCTAGTAGCGGATAGAGAAACAAAGGATTTATAGAACTACATGGCCTCCTGAATGATATGATACCAGAAAAAAATGAAGTACCTTGTTGAACATATGATGATAAACTAATTCTACATTCAATGGTATATAAAAAATAAATATTTTTCCAAATGATTTCATATTTTTCTACAAGGACCATGAATCACTCATAAAATTCCCTAAGTGTGGCATGGATTGATACAAGAAAAATGAATCAAGTCCTTCAAAAGTTATATGGTACTTTATTATCATTCCATGGGTTAGAAGACTGTATGGATATCTAGAAATTGTGAGAAAATTGAAATGTCATGTAGATATAATAATTAAATATGGAAACCTATGTCATACAATAGTTTCTCCTCAGTGGAATAAAATTTATTATGAGTCTCTTACATTTATAAATGAGCCAAGAAACTTTTATCATGTGTTATATAGAGATATAATAAATAATTTCTGTGTATAGAGTAATACTCATAGTACATGTCCCATCATATTGGTAAATTATAACATTCCTCAATAGTTATCCATGAAGTGAAAATACATTTTGTTGTCTCTACTTATATCTAGACTAAAGCAACCTAGTAATGATATTGATGTCTATTTTACTCTATTGATCAAAGATCTGAAATCGATGTGGGATATAAGTGTTATAATGTATGATGCTCATAAAAGTGAAGAATTTACATTGAGGCCCATATTGTATGGGATGATAAATGAATTTTTCTAGTTATAGAAATTTGTTAGTATATAACATTAAAGGAATGTTGGGGTGTCCCATATATGAAGAATTAACACACTCAATTCAGTTGAAACATTCCTCGAAGTCTGTGTTTTTATGACATGAGGAATTTTTATATTGATGACATAAATACTGATCCTAGAAAACATTATTAAATGGGAATACCAAAAACGGTAAAACATAATCTTTACTTATGAGTGATCAACTGTTTGATAAAGTAAAATATTATGAAACTATTTTTTGTAAAAAAATTTTGAAAAAACCTTATGAAATAAGGTTGGAAAAAGAGATCAATTTTCTTTGAATTATGATATTGGAATTATTTTTACGGCATAAATTTTATTGAGGTCATGAATGTAGAAAAAAATGTATTTGATGGTGTTATTCGCAAGTTACTAAATGTTACTGAAAAAATATGGCATCAAGGCTTGGTTGGACATGATTAACATGAGGATAAGTAAAGATTTGGCACCAGTGGCAGGTAATGGACAAACATTTCTTCCTATAATATCTTACACTCTGTCCAGATAGAAAAAATTTCAATTTTTAATTTTTATTATTACTGTAAAAGTTTCATAGGGGTATACATCAAATATCAATAATGTCACATCAATGAGTATTTTGGAATTATAGGTACCAAAATCACATAAATATAATGTTTTGATGTAAGATATGATCTATGCTTCATTACATTTCATTCTTCCTAAAAATTTATTACATACATTAAGTAGACCCCACTTCTTTTTCAAAGCTATATGCAGAAAATTTATTTACCCAGTAAAGTTTCCAATCACAAATAAGGAGGTTTCAGTCATATTAGGTTAATTATAGATGTTCTTACTAGTATCGTTCTCTGATATAATGGTCCACCTAATGGTTCACTTGGTTAGAAAGTTTCAACTATGTAGTGATTTCCATTACAGATGGTTGCACCCCATTTAATGACATATGAATATATTGAAAGGGTATGTAATGAATTGAATTCAACCCAAAGTCTGTATTATAGAATGATATATTATTAAATATTTTTTTGAATTATATACTGATTACCTATTAGATAATGATACAATCAATCTTCCAATGTCTCATCACAACAGACTCCTTATGGGTGATTGGTTTTCTAGAAGAGATGCTGTTACAATTACCATAACAAAGTAGAATCAATCACACCATTACATTTTATATAATAGTAAAGATGTTGATCCATACATTGAAGCTTAAAAATCAATTATAAGATATTTTAATTCATCATGGGTTGAAGGATAGATATCAAATACACATAATCAAATATTTATAGGATTGTTATAAGATAATATTTTTAATGATTTATTATAAAATAAGAATTCAATTACCAAATGAATTTTATGGCTAGCCAGGGGACCAAATGAAAATGTTACGGCTGACATTGGTTTTGTAATCAATGGTTATATGTTCTATATAAATAAACATGGTGACTTTAGTATGATGCAAAACAATGGATTTATACTTGCATTGGAAGGTATGCACATATGTAGTTCCAAGGATAGAAATACAATTTTTTGTGAATATATCATATTTTTGCATTATCAAATAGATATATGAGTTGGATTATACAACATTTCAAGTGTTTATTTTACATTACAAATGGGTTGAAAATAGGAGTGTAGAGAAAGTTGATGAAATACAATTTGTCAAGGTTAATTTTAGTGTAGAAGGGGAAAATGATGTGCCATTCATAATGGAATAACAATTAGTTGAAATATTTTATGTATAAAATCTAAAAAACAAAAATTGGATGATTGACCATTACATGGCTAAAACAACTGTAGGGTCATATGAAAATTCAATCGTGGATGACCCTTTCATTAGGAGATCACAATTATTTCATGGGGGTCCCAATGTTGAAAATTTCATGAATGTTATAGGGGACCATAAAGAGGGGAATTGGATTCTCTATAGAAGAGCCAAATCTATTCAAACTTTTAAAAAATAAATCTATTTCAATGAGAAGGTTATAGTTTTATTAATATACAATGATTTTCTTCATAATATTATATGTTCTATAGTATATTATCATAATATAAATTAAATGTTTGACTAATCATGTAGACAATGTCTTTAGCACATGATGATATTTCCAATCTCAAGGAATAACATGTAGTTAATATTAAAACTCCAAAATTATTAGGTGATCAACATAATGTTGATGAAAAAGACAAGAATGACACAACATCATAGTGTTGGAAAAAATTATCATGGTAATAATTAAGGATATAGAAATTGAGGTTTGATGGAATCAACATAGCTAACCTATTGACCCTAATAATCCAATGTTCATGAGTTATGTTTGAGTTACAAAATGATGAATGTCCCGATTGATATATATTTTTCATGCCACATCCAACCTATAAAAAAGGGAATCCTTTGGAAAGATATAAAGGTAATGTTACAATATACTTTCTCTATTTTACTGAAAAATTATATAATGAATCATTGATTTAATTTTTTTTCCTTTTTAGAGTTTGTTTATTTTAGAAGATTTACATAAGAAATATTTCATAATGGCTAGTGGAAACCCCCATAGAGACTTTCATACTCTTTTTACCAAGTTATATCTTTGGGATTCTATGGGGAAAGTAAATCCCCACCCACCACTTAGTTATGCACATATTATAAAACATGAAACATGGAATGATTTCCTTAGTCATCATGATGAGAAATAATTTTAGGTGCATTATAGATGATAATATATTATTTTACATTACTTATTTAATATAATTTGATTCAAAATTGTTAATTCATAAAATAGAAAATGAGTTATTAAAATAAATAACAAGCATCAAAACCAAGGTACCCTTGTCATAAAGCAAGGATGGAGTACACTTCACTAGAGAATAAATTGGTATGTATTTTAAATCAAAAAATAAAAGGATTATTTGACATGAAAAAACATGTGTTCCTTTTATATATGTATATTGATGAATATAAATCTGAATACACTTACATCCTACTTCATGTACTATAGAAGGAGGATCTCATAAATAATTAGGGTAAACTAGTTGATGAAAACATAACAGATGTTTTTGAAACAAGTGTAAGTATGAAATAATAGAGATTCATTACGATTTATAATAATATTACATTAAAATATATATTTATGTTCATATGATTTTAATATGGTTTAGAAAAAAGAATCATTAGTGTCTGTACAAGAAGAAAAAACTACTTTCAATAGCTTTGAAGCAGCTAGAACAATATGGTCATGTTAGAGGTTTAGGTTTTGGAATGTATCCTCAAACATATTTCAAGATGAAAAAACCATAAGAATATACATATAAGATGATGAAATGTTTATAATAACAACTAGATGCTTTTACCTATATTATTTTCTAGACTGATTTGGTAGACAAATTTAAGTGAAAGGATCAAATCCAACCAGTGGTGGAACAAAGATCAATAGATGGACAACTAATGACCCCAATATATTTGAGGCTACTCATTCCCCTCAACCACATACCTTACCTATGGTAATCAATTTTTTAATTACTCTGTATCCAAAATGTGAATAAAAAAATTTGATAACATTATATCACTAAAATTATATAGGGTAAAGTTTCATGTGATTTCTATCTATTAACACCCACGCACTACCTTTTATGAGGGGTACAATGTATAATATCCCAGGAGACAAGCTACATAATAAAGAAATCCAAAAATATCACATGAGAGTAGGTATTGAGGTAGCTCAAGAGCCAACTGCTATGTTTCCTATTCCGTTTGATGATTCAAATATTACAATGATCAATTATGCTATTGGAACTTTCATAGCATGGATGTCTAATTTTATAAAGATACATGAGGTATGCCTTTAACAAATTTTTTCATATGAAAAACGGGTATCAGTTGATGTAAAAAGTTTTGATGTGAGGTATGGTATTATATACAGATAAATATATTTTGAAAAAATAGTTTTAATCAAGATAATCTAGTGAATTGACCAAGAAATCAAAAGAACCTTCTAGGAGTACCTTCTGCCCGCTAGTTCGACTGTAACATAATTTATCGTTACAGCTACATGAAGGGACCACTTTTAAATATGGAGATATATCTTACATTCCATATCAATAATAAATATTTGGAATTTTCATTATATGTGTAGTTGATATTGAGAGTATAAATGAGATTCTCAGGTTTTAATGGATGGGAGTCTCAGTTGTGAATACATACATAAGGTACATTTTTATAATATGTCTTTCCAATAAATGATATAAAATGATCATTAAAGTTAATAACTATTCATATTTTCTATAGGTGTTTATATTACTAGTATATAAAAAGAAAAACATGAAAATCATGATTTGGATTAATTAACTCATGTATTATTTCTACATAAGAAACTTTTTTGGAGAAGGAAGAAATTGAGAAGAAGAAAATGAGCTAAACGATGTGTTTGAGAAAAAAATAATAGAAAATAGACTCTTTTTATGTCTATATTGCCTGGGAAAAACTCTAAAATATAATCACATGAAATATATATTTTTTCAATAATTATTTGTTTTTGTTTTTTTAAGAAGAACCGGATTCTTATCTCACTCAGTCTATACACTACAAATATTAATTTTTTGGATCCAATGCATGTATATCCAACAAACCAACCACACATGATGTGTATTGTGAATTTTAATACACTACAATCAATATTTTATAGATAAAATTTGGATTATATGTTTCAGTCTATGTTTAAAAAAATTATCTTATACTAATTTAGTTAATTTTCACAGAGATAATGCTTGACGATAAACAAGAAATAGTTTGATGTGAAAGAATCAAATGCAACTCAATCTGATACAAAATGTTCCTGGTATGAATAAAAATTTAGTTTAAAATTAACTTCTTGTGTTTAATTTTTTTATTTATAGTATTACTAACAAAATAATTGTTTTTTTATATATGTGCATTATTTTTCTCAAGATGCGGTGGTTTGTTTGGAAATATCATGACCAGGGGTTGGGGGCCAAAGACAAGTGAGCCTTGTTGTTTTTTGATGTCTATGATAATTTATAATTACTCATGTAATTTTAAAAACCAACGTTTAAAATATTTATAATAGTGATTTTTCTTTTATTTGTGTTTTAAATTTTATTTCATTTAAATTCTATATTTGTAATCTGTTTTTTTCTAGTGTTTCTACTACTATAGTGTGCTGTAAATTTAACAACACACTATAGTATTCCCATTTATCAATTCTACTAAAATAACTGATAAAGGAACCCCTTTATCAGCACTAAATAAAATTGTTGATAAAGGGGTTCCTTTATCAGTGCTAATAAAATGTCCTGATAAAGGGACCATTTAACAGTTCATTTTTTAGAACTGATAAAATTTTCATTTTTGAGAGCATTTCATGAACTGATAAAAGTCCAGGGATTCTAATCTTGCTTTGATAGTCAGTGCTTGTTTTTCACTGACAATGGCCAATTTTAGTGTTTTTAAGTCCTATTTTTTAGTAGTGTTGGTTTTAGTTCAAAAGAATCTAAATATCCATCTTGATTTTATTTAGTCAATAATTTTTCATTTACATGACCTAGCTAGTGATTCCAAAGTTGGGTGTGGTATGAATCATGTGATGTAACTTCATTATTGATTTTTACTACCCAGTTCATGTAATCCAACATATAAAGACCATTATTTAAATTTTCCCTACCATAAAAATTGATGTACTTATAAAATAAGAAACATTTATTCATAAACATGAAAATAAATCCATTTGTATCAAGTCTAGATATAGAAATAATGTTTTTGTTAACAAATAACACATAATAACAACCCTTCAAAACCAATATCATTCTAATTAGCAATGCAAGGTGGTGGTCCCAGATAGATACAACAACCAGTTTAGCACTGTTGGCTGCTTTTAGATCTACCTACCCTTGGTCAATCATTTTGAATCTACTTGGATATTGTATTTGAATACATATGTTTTCACCACAAAAAATATCTAATACCCAATTTTTATAAATAGATAAATTACACTCGATAAGAAACACACATGAATATTCCCCTTTATTCTTTGGATGGGTGCAATTTTTCATCCAGTGGCCCTTCTTGTGACATTCGAAATAGATAGTATCGTGTTCCCTTACTTTCTCCTTGATTTTTATCTTCTTGGAAGGGTGTGAGGATAATTTGGAATTAGAGCTCTTCACATTCCCTTATCATTTGTTCACCATAAGTATGGAAGGGTTCTCAAACCTTATATCCTTGTCTACATGGTGAATGAATGTAATTTGATCTTGGGGAGACATTTCAATTTTTTTTATATTAAAGTTTACAAACAAATGGAGAAGATTCGAGGAAGTGATGAAAGAAAGAGATTGGTGTTCAGTTTTTTTGGGAGTTTAAACCCTAGAACTTCTAGGCACTCAATGTAGCCAAATATCTTGAATACAAGAGGCATAGTTGGGGAACCCTCTCCGAGATTTCTCTAAAAAGAGCCTTGTAAATCACAAACTGTTTTTTTATAGCTCTCTCCTCATAAAGGTCATGGTGATGCTCAAGCATGCTATAAGAATAGATATTTTCATGAGGCTTCATGATCTCAGTAGACATAGATGATAACATCAAAAATTTAACATTGACCTCATCACCCAAAAAAAATTCTTTGAAAACAAACTCTTCGTTAATTAACTTATTAGCAGGAGGATTAGATTGTGAGGGTTATAGTAATTAAGATTTCCATTCATGCTGCAAAAAAACAAAAAGCATATAAATTACTCTTGTAATATAATTCTAATGAGGAGGTTTTATTTCTCCAATATTGATCATAGGGATAACATTTATAATGATATTTCAATTTTATTATATAATTAAAAGAGAATATTATTAGTAATTTTTTTTATTGAAAATTATATGAGAAATAATATGAAATGAATATATTCAATAATGGTTAATTATAGACCACAAATAAAATAAATAATTATAAATCTAAAATGCGACCATTATGATTTTACTTGAAGGTTCGAGGTACAGTGGAAGCATGTGATGGTGGAGGATAAATTAAAATTTCTTTTAATATTTTGACTACCAAAACCCCATTAAATGATCTTGCACGTTAAATATATAATCAATTTTTTTATCATAATAAATCAAATACCTTAGATTAGGAACTTTATTTGATGTGGATTTATATTATCTAAAAATACCCTTTCAGAATGCCTTTATTGCACTGTGGGGATCCAAGGATAGAATCTCTTTAGTAGTGATCCACAGTTTCTCCTTTGATCTCCAAGCAATGCCAATCAATGATATCTGAGTGCTAGCATGTTGAATTGATTTTCTATAATTTTTTTTGTTGATCACTAATCCTTCAATCTTGAAAGAATATCTCTTATGTATCTCATTATTGATATGGATAGAGACGGATGAGTCAAGAGAGAATTCATCATTCAAAATAATTCTCTATTATCGATTAACTCTACCCAACAACCATAAAATATTATTTATAAAACAAGGGTTTAGGTTAATAAATATTTTAATTGCATGTCATCCCTTAAAATAATATCATATTATTAATAAATATCATGACACAAAATATTATTATTATTATTATTTTTTGTTTCCCACACCAACACACACAAATGATAAATATTATTTACCGGCTTGTAAATAAATATCCATCACCAGACACCATCTTGGTTTGTTCGAACTCATACATATTTATTGGAAACCTAAATAAATATTTCATTAATAAATAAATATATTATTCAGCAATAAATATTTTTGATCGATAAAACATGAATAAAATTATTCCTTGGTCTTGAGAATGATATTAATCCTATTAATTAAATTCATTTAAAATTTAATCAAAATCATTGGTAACACTTAGGATGAGACACTAAAATATGATTTCTCATTATCATTAGTAATCCTTCATAAGGTCTAAAATTATTATCTATTATTGTGTAAATGCAACCAAGATAATGAATTTAATGTTGCAATGATCGTAACTACATATGAACGTTCACTATGTAATATAATAATTTTATCACAATATCTCATAAACTAGGTTACACAACCATTTCACCAACCTATATTCTCGATATGTATTTAATTTACTATATTAAATAAACATGTCATTACACCATGGGCATAGAATTTATGGCATCTAATTTATTCTAATTCAATGGATGAGATATCTTCTTCCATAAAGATGAAAGATTCAAATCCTTCCATGAATTTTCCATTAATGAAATTTCAATCGTGATACACCCAACATACTATACCTTTCTATGAATATATAGTGTCATGGTTTTCATTAGAAAATTTAAGTCAATGAGTCATGATATGCATTAATGACAATCTTAATGTATGAGGACCATTACACACACTCACATATAAGAATATCTAATTACAACAAAACATATGGAATTCCTACTAGAGGTTATCTTCTCATAATCTCCCACCTTGGAGATTACCAAGTTAAAACATCATGAGAAGAAGAATTATCCACTTACGAGCACCTGAACCTAATAGTCTATGTACTATGTGTCCCATTATAGTGAGTTATCCAACCACATAACATTATTTAAGAATATCATCATAACACTTCAAGGTTCTCATCATAGTGGAGAACTATTGTGACCTTATCAATAAGATGTATACTCAAAGAAATTATTTCATCATAATATTAAAAAAAATGTACAATATTAAATACCACATTTTTTTAATATTCAACACATTGAATATGCATGTAATCAAAGTAAAAATAGTTGGTCCTAGGATGAAAAGTTCAAAAAAATCTCACTTGGACTAGATCCAACCTCTTATTAATTTTATTTTAATATAACTCACATGATAATATTGTTTGTGTTGAGTCAAGGCTTTATTTAAGGGGTTCTCTATGTTGTCTTTTGTGAAAATACTTCTCACTATAACCTCACCTCCCTAAGAAAAATTCCTCATGAGATGATACTTTTGAAGTATGTGCTTCATCCACTAATGTGAACGTGGATCTTTTGTGAGAGTCTCCATTTTAGTGTTGTAAAAATAAAGAGTGATAGGATATTTACCACAAGTAACATGTAAAGATCTTGGAAAAGGTTATTTATCCATACTACTTCTTTAGCTACCACATATTCTGCAATATACTCAGAATCTGTTGTAGGATATGTGAGCACAACCTTATTTGAGATCATTCAGCTCAAAACACCTGCATTTAATGTGAATATGTATCCCATTTGTGACGTTGATATGGATTATAAACCATGAAGGCTGAATTGTTCTGTATATTTATTATTTATATCTTCTCAGGAAATCATATTTTTGTGCATGGCAGTTTCGACCCCTAGTTGGGATGACCTATAGTTAGTTTAGGATGAGTTACTTCATGATACACATATTCTAGTCATTATTACCTATTTGTTGTCATATATGACCTATATATCAAGATATAAATACAAAAATGGCCTCTTATTATATAATAACAGGTTGGTCCTACCTAAGGACTCGGTTTTGATTTCCCACCTTTTACATACTTATAATTCCACCCTGGTCAGGGGCCACTCTAGTTCCTAGAATAAATATAAGTTTCTAGATAATGGAATTTATTAGGTTAGGATGAAATTCTCAATGAATCAATTTTTATAGTAATATGAGGCTTGTTAGTGACATAAATATGAATTCTTGATTCTAGTAGGTCTTCTTCAATCACTCCCCTTACCAACATTGATTTGAGAGGAATTCTCTATGTATTATATCTATAGACTACCTAAATCACAATTTTATTTAGTTATATTTGTTGTTATTTACCATTTTAGAAAATATTATCACTTATTTCCACTCAAGAATCCCTATTGTAAAACCCTACGATTTTAAAAGAACACTATATTTGATAGAGTACAAGATACGTAGCACATAGCCTCAACAGAAAATGAAATATTATTATTTAAATGTTATTTTTATAACATAGCTATTAAATTAGAGGGAATGAATAGTATTAACCAAATTATGAAAAATATAATGTTAAAACTCATTTTTAATGTTTTAATTAATTTATTTTGAATAAACACTTGATTTTTAATAAAGACAGTTTATTCTTAAAAATATGTTTTCTTCAAAAATTGTATTTACACATTTTATGAGTGAATATTATGATAAATTTCTATTACATAGAAAAATAATTTATAAAAAAAATATAAATTTTGAAATTAGAATATTAAAATTATCTTTGTTTGAATTTTTTTGGATTTTTCTGAATAGATCGGTTTTGAATTGTGAAAAATACGAAATTCTATAAAACTGTCATTTTATTTATAATAAAATATACCTTTATGATTTGAATTTGATCTCAATGTAACTTAAGTAATATTTATTTATATATCATATAATTTATTACATTTTAATCTTCCTTATTATTTATTTTTGTATAAGTATATTTTTGATCTTAAAAACGCATTTTTCAAGAAAATTGTTTATCATTACGTTTTGCTGGATTAATTTTAAATTAAATTATTCCATTATTGTGAGTTTAATATTGAAAAATGGATTCTATATTTGGAATCATTGGATCCAAGTTTGGTAAATATTTACCTTTTATTTTTTGTCATTATGAATAGTAACTATAATAATTTTATTACCATAGTGTAGGTTAATCGGGTAATTTAGTTTAAATATAAAATGATAAGGACTATAAAATGACCCCGAAACTTAAAATGATATTATTTTATGATTAATGTTCATAAATAATCATCCAATATTAATTTATATATAATTTTCTAGCTATTTTGATAAGATAATTACCTTTATAGTATTTTATTTCAAGAAAAGTCAAACATGTCACACGCTTATATTTAGTAAGAATAATATTTTTAATATGGGGTTATACAAAAGATATATTCGTCTATATATATTATTTTGAAATATAAAATATTTATATTCTTCATGATAATTTATTTTAAAATTTTAGTTAAGAAAAAATTACCTTAAAGTCTTACACAATGTTGGTGAGATAATTATTTAATTAATGGTAATTTCAATGAAATGATATTGAAAATATTAAAATTATTATAATTTAAGATAATTATAATAAAAAAGTAATTTTATATATAAAAATTACATGTGTTAGACATGTATTCAAATTTTTTTCTTCTAATTTCTGTTGTTTTATTAATGTTATTAAATTCAAAGTAATAAATAATATCAAAATTTATAATAATTATATTTTATGAAAATAATATTTTATTAAATTATTGAAAAACATAAAAATATTAAATAAGGAAAATGGGGATAATATATGGTCTAAAATTTCATACCATTTGACTTTATATGATATTTAGAATCATTTGGATCTAGAATCGTTTTATTATAATTTAGTCTTTTGAGAAATTCCAAAAGTTCCCCTCACTTAAATTATAAAAGGGAAGATCCCCACTCTCTAATTTACACCACTTGAAGCCTTATATAAAACCATACCTTGAAAATTTATATTCTAAACATCATTATACATGTTATAGAGGGTTATGGTCCTTCCAAAATACAAACCTTAGATTCTTTAATAAGAGATCTAAAGGAAGTCCACCAAAGAAAAGGTAATCGTCTTTACCAACTCTTTCAAGTTTATTTCTTATTATACTTACTCTTCATGTGTATTTACATACTAAATTAATAACTCTAGTATCATATATATATATATAAATGATATTATTATTATTATAATACCATATTCTACCTTTTATCTATCTTACGAAAAATTAATGTATCACACGTGCGTATGTACGACTCACTGTCTCTATTCATTAGAGTAATTTTTTCAACACCACTATAATTGGAAGGTTATAATGATGAAAATAATGGATATATATGATAATTATTAATTAAAATTGATTCTGTGAAATTAATATATCATCCACTTCCTTACCCTTTCAACCATTTAGAAATGATTCTGTTGCTCGTTGTACGTGTGACTTACCATCTCCACAAAGTGATGTGACTCAAATTATATGTACACCATTCAAGATTATAAAAATTAATATAATTAATAAATATTTTATCTATAACATTAATATTATTTTTTATATTATGAAACTAAATACTATGCATAATAATTGAAACTTACATGAAAAAACATGCATGGGAAAATGAAACAGTTAGCACCCAAAACAAGGGTAATAATAAAATATTATTAAAAAATGAATGATAAGATGATATAAGAGGTTAATATATGATATTATAAATATTAATATGGTTTTTTATAAATTAACAGCATGTTTAAAACAATTATGCAATAGGTTAAATCACATTAAACTAAAGGAAGTGTGAGGTAAGGGATTACATCTCAATTTCCACTCCATTGTGATTTATTTGGTATTATAAACCTATTTATTTTTATGTGGTGTATATTATACCCTTCTAAGTAATGAACATGAATATAAATTTATTCATGATGATTAATTTTCAATTCAATTTTACTCTCTAAGAGATTTTCTATATTTTCATCCAACTTTTCCTCTCTTTGGAACTTGAATCAGGACAAGAAATGTTGAAATGAAAATCCGACCTTATTTATCTCTTGATCAGATATATTTTTCTTCCATATATATATTTTCTATAAAATGTTTCCAAAAATATTTTTACACTTCTAAAGTGATTTATCAAAAGTAATTTTTACCCATGTTTTACTCATTATAAAATGGTCTGAAAGGAATCCTTCTGTTATTTTCTAAACATGGTACATTGTGAAATTTATGAAGAAAGTATGAAAGGAATGTTTTTTAACTTATATTTATTGATCATATTTTCCCACCATCATGAATAATAATTTATTTAAATATTCCTTTATAAGTTTACAAGGATATTTTTAAAGAAACAACTTTCTTTCATATTTTCACAGTTTCTTTTTAAAAAGTAAATTTCAAAGTAAAAAATACATTTTCCTCAAAAATGTTTATAATGATATTTTAATGGTACATTATCTAGAAAAGTACTATAAAATATCATTATATTTTATTTTATTTTATTCATTTTATTCTTCAAAAAAAATTCAATTGTACTCCATTAGGGTGGTGGAATCCTTGGTCCTTGTTTGCGTTTGATCTTAATCTTGATCTGATTTGATATAGGTTTCATCTTGTGATCTTCTACACCTTATTCCTCATTATTGTTACCCTTTTTAATTGATTTTATAATAATTAGTAAATGTTAGAGGGTCAAACTTTAACCATATGGTCTATTTAATTGTAAAATATGTGAAATATTACAATTTCACCAACATAATGTGTGCCTAAATTAATTCAAATATGAATCGAACCATTCCTTAAAATACCATTGGATTCAATTGATATTTATTTAGATTATGGATGTTATTTGTGTGAGAAACCCAGTGATAATAAATGATTTTACTAATCACTTGAAGTGTGTTTATCATTATATGTGTTTTGGGTGATTTCTTGATATAGATTCACCTTGTCTTGGCTTGGTTATTGAAATGAAGGGCATGTTATTAGTTTATGACCAAATGATAAATGAAATGTGTACTTGAAAGATAAATGGTAATTTTTATAATTAACCATTGAGCCTTATGATGTGATATTTTGATATCCTTTTTCTAATTCTAATATACCAGGCTTGGCCTTGATACATGTTGTAATGATTATATATCAGGATTGGCCCAAATACATGCTGAAATGATTATATTCTAGGCTTGGACCTAATACATATTGTAATTATTATATACCTCTCTAGAACATAATACATTATATTATTATTATATGTCAAGATTGATCCTGATTTATTGCTGAAATTCCTACATAGTGGACTTAACCCATATTTGGGTGATTTATACCATAGATATCTTGTTATGGTTGGCATGGAGCCAAAGCAAGTTATGTTTTAACATTGTTATATGGTTGGGGTTGACATGGTCACAAGAAATTCTTGTAGATATTCTTATATGGGTCCAAATCATGTTTAAGTGGTATTAATTAAATTTTATAATTAATTAATACACCTATTTATTGCATTATTTGCATGCAATTACTATCATACCAGTAATTTTTAGACACGGTGGTGTCAAAATATTGTGTTATAATCACACCCTACTTAGGATTCCTTTTGGTACCCATGAAGATTTCATGGATGTGGGATTGGACAAGGTAAAGGGGCCTTTCTATTGATTGATGCTTACTAGATGGGTTGGAGTTTGGGGATGGGACAAACATAGGGTTCAGGACCTGGGACTTTTGAGTATATTTGTTTTAGTTGATTCTTTTATTATATTACTTTTAGTTTTAAATCAAGTTACATTCTAGCATGACATTACATTATGCATTTTTATTAGATTATTCTGTTGGATTTTATTTTTTTTATATTTCTACTGTATTGTATTTTTTCCATAATTTATACACTATGATATTTATTTATATTGTTTATTTATGTCATGTTGTAACTCTGTACTATGGTGTATAGTCCCTAAAATATGATTATCACACTTATTATATTCAATAGCCTCGGGTGTATGGGGAGTCGTGAATTAGGTCCCATAACAAACCCATTTTAGCCACATGAGAGTGTGAATGAATCACGGGACGTTACAACGATGTAATATTGTTTCTCAAGAACTACTTTATCTCCCACTGTCTCTTTTATATATTATTCTTACACCAAATCTTTTGCATCTGGAGCATTAACTTCATTTAATTTAATCTTCTTCCCACTATTTCCAATATAAATGTGTTCCATTTCTAGAAATATGGATTGTCTTTCAAAAATCACTTTTTTATATGAAGGTTTATATAGGTAATATCCTTTAGTTTCTTTAAGATAAACAATAATTATTCACTTCATGCTTCTGTATTCCAATTTATCACTAGGTATATTCTTGAAAAAATCTACACATACCTATACACATATGTGTGACAGATTGGGTTTTTTCCCATACCATAACTCATATAGAATCCCATTTATCACTTTAATTGGTACTCTATTAAGGTAATATGCCACTGTTTGCAAGTCGTATCCCCGAAATCATAATAGAAGAGTATCCGGACTCATCATTGATTTTACCATGTCAAGAAAGGTATTATTACTCCATTCACTAACATGATTCCAATATGGGGTGTAAGTAGAATTGATTTTAGATACTACCCCACATTCATTCAAGTGATCAACAAAATCATGGTTAAGATACTCTCTTCCTCAATATAAGTGAAGTGAATTAATACTGTTATTATGCTATTTTTCTAATTCATGTTGGTATTCATTAAACATATTATTGGAATATAACTTATATCGCATTAAGTAGATATAGATATACCTAGTATAGTCATCAGTGAAAGTAATGAAGTAATAACACCCACCCATTAACTCTATTGGAAATATACCACATATGTCGGTATGAATTAATTATAGTAATTCAATGTCTCTTACTCCCCTCCCAGAGAAAGATGATTTAGTTATTTTTTTCTTGAAAACAAACAAGACATACATCCAAGGCTGTTAACTCAACTGAGTCTAAATACATTGCTTGATGTGATTTATGTAATTGCTTCTCATTTAAATGAACAAGCCCTAATTTCCATTGGTGGTTGTTGTAAGATTTATGTTCATTGCCTTTTTCATTGATTTTTGTTACTGAGTTTTCAAGTTCATGTATATATAATTCATTGTTAAGATGCTCCATACCATAACACGTGTTATCCTTATAAAAGAGACAACATTATTTTCCAAACTTGAAATAAATTCCAACAGTGTCCATAATTGACAATGATATTATGTTTCTAGTTACTAAAGGTACATAATAACAATTAGTTAATATAATAACCAAACCTCTAGGAAAAGTCAGATGATAATATCCTATTGTTAAGGTTGTCAAACTCACCCTATTTGTATCCCAGATATCCACTTCACCTTTTGTAATATTCTTAAATCTACTTGGTTCTTATGTATGAATAAAATTTTTTGGACCACGTGTTTTATCCAATACCTATCTTGTAGATAATGAAAGGTTTAATTCAATGAAAACAAATACCTGAATTAGAATCCTCACCTTACTTCTTCCTCCCATCACTACAATTCTTTTTATAAGGGCCTTTCTCACCACATAAAAAGAAGACATCCTTATTCTCATTGCCCTAGCTTAATATCCTTGGATTTTTGGAAGGATATTGCACTAGTTTCTTCATCCTAGACATTGCCTTAGACCCCTTAGACTTTCTATTTCTCCTTTTGTTCGGCATTAGGACTGAAGAATTGGTATTATTCATATTCTTATCATATTGGTGAACTAAATCCAAAAGATCTGGGAGTGACTTTTTCATGTTATTCATGTTGTATTTAACAATTAAATTCAAGAATATTGATTGTAAAGAGGTAGGAATAATATAAGTTTCTAGTTCTTGGTTCAATTTCAACCAAATAGCTTCAAGTATCTTAATGTACCTGATCATATTACGTACATGAGGTTTTGTTTGACTCCCTTATATTATCCTACACCTATAAAATACCCTATATAAATCATACCTTTATTTCCTTACTCTCTCTTGATATAATTCTTAGAGATGAGTCAAAATATTATAGGAATCATCAACCTAATGCATTTTCTACAATTGACTGGACATAGATGACAACATGATACATTGTAAATCCAGTGAATCATCTACTTGTGTTTTCCAATTATCTTTATCTTCCTTTCTTGTTCTCCTAGAAGTCCTATAAGGAATTGAGGAATCCGGCACATAATGCTCTATTTCTTAGCATAGTAATTTGTGCAAGCCTCTGTACCAATCCTCAAAGTTATGGCTATTCATGATATTTTCTTTATCCAATATGGATCATAGTGATAATGTTTTGGTCGTGATGGTTATTTCCTTTTTTGATCTACAACAAATAAATTTATAAATGAATACTTTGCCTTGATTACCAATTTAGAAATTATTTATTAATTAATTATTAATTATTTATTAAATCATTAAATTAATCCCTGTATTTTTTGAACCTTAATATCCATCACTATTAGATTCATAATACTTTATTTCTTGATTATTCTAGTGGTATGGATCCATGAAACTTCCCCTCATAGTTTACAAAATTTGGATTCATCACTACATGAAGAGTTTCTAGATATGATCTTGGCTAGCCAACCGCATTAACTCACGATTCCATGATTTTTTGAGTAAATTCTCAGCTTATCAGAATCATAACCTTTATTCCCTTAATGATTTGCCTCTAAAGTGATAGAAAGTTAGATTTGAATACTTCTTTTCTAAAAAATATAGTCAAGTAAATCCATTACACTAATAAGAAATCCATGATAGTTACAGGCACCCTCAACATTGGTTGTTGAGCACCCGAAACACCTATTTTGTTCAAAATTGTCCAACATATGACATTATGAATTAATATATCATTGAGAGATCTTATTATTTATTGAAAAATTCAATCCCTTTATATTAAATATATTTAACCTATGTTTTCACTCTCACAACTGAACATTCATTAATATAGAAAATATAAATTGAATCCTTATGCATTTTTATAGTTTATTATTTTATGTGATATCACAGTAAACATGCTCTTACATAAAATAAATAACTATGCATAAAAGATATAATTATACCTGACTGGTCTTTAGTATCTAATATTGGTTGATCCATTTTAAATTTAATCGATCAACCATGACCAAGGGGTAATATATCTGAGTCAAGTCCTGACTCATATTACTACTCACCCCCATTCTAGTATATTCGACCTTGGAGTACCACTAAGTGTTAGAAGGGTCCACATCTTAAATCACCATCATCTAATGTGCAAATATACTCGCACGCAAGCGAGGGGGTCTAGGGGTATAAAATAAAA
The DNA here is from genome assembly GCA_963277665.1 of Viscum album. Classification (NCBI taxonomy): domain Eukaryota; kingdom Viridiplantae; phylum Streptophyta; class Magnoliopsida; order Santalales; family Viscaceae; genus Viscum; species Viscum album. Next base: position 863,319,355 of record OY728132.1, on the reverse strand, counting down.
CATATAAATAATAAATGAATGCCCTTATACATATTAAATTAAAAGAAAATGCACAAACTGTCATTTAATTGCCTACTTATTACAATCATCGCACACATGTGATACATAATTAATGAAATAAATCCAAACATACATGGTTATAGTCACTAACTCAAGACCAGTCGGTATAATAAATAAATTCATGATAAAAAAATAAATTAAAAAAAAATTAAAGTATGTTGGTAATTAAATAAATTAAATGAATTTAAATACATTCAAACAATTTATTTTATTAGGTCTCATAATTTATTTATTTTAACTCCAAAAAATAAATTAATTAATTAATTTAATTCAATACTAAAATTAAATTAATATTTTGGAATAATAAAATATTAATTTCAAACAATTTTTTTTAATTAATTTAATTTAATGTTAAAACTTAATTATTTAATTTAATTATTTTTTTATTATATTAATTTATATCGGACACCAAAAACACTATCCCTATAATGAATTCAATTTTTTATGTATTATTTTAGGATATTAAATGGATTATTTTTGAGACTAAGTGCTGAGATGGTGTGTGATTTTGGGGCCCAGTGTTCCCAAAAAAATGATTTAAATATATCAAATATGTTAAATATCTTACACTTGAATGTTTTATAAAAAAGTGGAATAACTCCTGAATGAGGGCTTATATCATAAATCTGAGGGAACCTTTGAGTTCAGAATGTGAGTTTTACCCTAGGTGCAACATAACCCTTGTCAGCATAGGGCATTTGTGAAAAAGTTTCAATGGGAACTAAATTAATAAAATAAATTAATTAAATGTTTTATTTTATTCTATTTTATGTCGCGGCCTTCTTCCTATATAAATATGAAGCTATGGAGTTTTTCTTAGGGTTATCCACTAAACCCTAGAGATATATGAGCCATTAGGGGAGACTGTTCTTGGAAAATGAAAACCGGTCAGGACTGGATCGTGGATCATTGCGCCAACAGGGTTTATGGATCTCATCGACGAAGGTAGTATAATGTAATGTCCCCGACCCAGGTGCCACAAAACCAGTGCCCCAAGTCAGGTCGTCACATGACCTCAATCATGACTTACCATATGCTAGAGGTTTTCGACTAGTAGCAAGGGTCTCAATTAGTCATGTGTGGAGATTGTACTCTCTTTATCAGAGTAATTCACAACAAATCAAAAAATAACTAGCAGAAACAATAATAAACAACCAATATCAGGCATATATTAACATCTCCGAACAAGGTACAAACTAAAAGAAATATTAAATATTTCATGTCATGCTACAATACCAAGTGAACAAAAACCAAAATAAATACAATAATATAATCCCAAAAATGGTCTTGACTCTAAGTCGGAAACCTTCTCCATGCATGTCCCATGTCCAACTCAACTCCCTAGTATAGGGCCCTTTCCCTTGTCCTGTCCTTCAAGCATGAAATTTTCTCGGGTACCCAATGGCGTCCTAAGTAGGGTGTGAGTACAACTCAGTATACCACCACAAAATGTGTCTACAAAATATCTATTGTAACAGATAGTGCATGAATGTAATGATGAATGGAACGTACGTGAAAGACAATAAGGGGCCACTATTTAATAATCACTACTTTTCTATTAATATTAGGAATATTGTGCCAAATTTATAGTGTACATTATCTCATCATTCAGTTCATCATTAACATTTAATCCATGGGTTATAAATTTACCTTATTCATCCAATATTCATGACATTCATCATTTCTCATAATATAACAAGTCAATTCCCTAACTCACTAGGTTTGAGAATATCTAGTAATCGTTACACTTACTTTAGATCATTAGTCCAAGTATTTTCATTGAATATAACCATTGGGAGCATAGAGTATCAGTCCAACTCCCCAACCCGTGCATTCTTGGGAAGGTTAGAGCATCAGTCCAACCCTACCCATCGGAAGCGCATCAGTCCTTAATCCCACCACCAAGCCATGTTCACATTCCTATTTTTCCATTTACCAAATTTATCTATATCATAACAATTACAACCAATAAATATAACAATAATGTTTTCCAACAATCAATAAATTAATTCAATGTTATGTCATAGCTCGTTCACAATTCCATTTTACAATACATAACCCATTAGCCCAATTCTCCATCCCATATCTCACCCAATTAACCATATTCATCAATTCAATATCCATAACCCATTCCACATGTTCAACATTTCATACACACCAACCCTCTTTGAGGTTTCAACATAATTCATTATCCACAAGGCACAACCCCTATTTAACTAATTTAACCCATTTTTATTACCATACCAAAAAATACATTAAACCACTACTAAGAATAGGAACACTACAATAACTTGTTTCCACTCAATATTTCAACATGCTTATCAAGGTCTCTACATTTTTACAAGACAACCTTGCTTAGACTTATCTAACTTCTAGGTTCCGAAAGTATAGATCCACCCCATGGGTGGGCCTATAAAGGTCTAGTCATCCTCTAAGTGTACAATGGGGACCATGGGGGTCTAAATTAATCACTTAGACACCCATTACACAAAATATCATAAAAAATAACTAGATAAATCCTTTATTTCCACACATCTACCACCACTGATTAATAAAACTATGGAAATAGGTTGTCTTCAGCCATGGTTTATTTTAAACTTGTGGTATCTCAAATCCATTGGGTTGAGTTACATCTCGACTTATCCCTCCCCTGATTGAGCCCTCCCCTATCCCCTTGCAGTCAAACCCACCTCCTCCACAAATGATCCTCCATATATGCTCCTCACCAGTGCTTCCCAGCCTCCAATGTGCTACGGAAGATCCTCTTCCAAGAATATAGGTAGGCCAACTCCCTGCCGGCATGTCTCTGATGTGTCCTCCCCACCTCTTTACTAACGCAGCTCTAATAAGGATTCGACCAGGCCACCCCACCTTCATGAATCCTCTACACCTCTTCAATCATGATTCGGACCTCCCCGTTCAACTAGGGTTTCGAAGTGGGTGAGCGCTATCAAAAGGGAGTTCGACTTCCCTGAACCATCACCTCTCCTCATTTCTCATTTCTTTCAACCAACAACATATATTCAAGAGTCCTCTAGAAATATCAAGTACCCCACATATCATTCTCATATTTTTATCAAACTAAATATTTCATATTTCTTTCTTACTAAATCCACTCTAGGTGAATTTTACAATCAGTTCACACAACACAACAACTCATGGTATGCCATACAACATAAGGCTCACTATGTTGAACCTACAACATCACAAAATAGACACCTAGAAAAAACTATATTGTATTACCCTCTAGTTTATTCCTCATGAAGTGAAGTATCTTTTTCTTAAGCATGTATAATCTCAGTCTCTAACATATTCCATAGCTGGAACACAAAATCAATAGCATGAGTAATAATAAATCGCAGTGATTATGATATTTAATTTCATTGATGATTCATGCACATGAAACAACTACTAGGCAGTTTTTCTATGGTATTGTTAATCATAAATATCTATCTATGGATTATGAATGGGTGATGGAATCCGTATTTTGATTAAATATTTTTTTCTATATTCTTATTTCTAATATTTTTTAATGTTTATAATACCCTTAAATAGTTGTTCTGGTAGTGTTATGAGGTTTAGTCAATTTAATTATATGGAAATGTTTTCTTCTAATAAATTTTATATTAAAATTGTTCTGGATTTTTTGATATTTTGTTATTGAATTTTATTAAAGATATGGTCTATTATAATTTGATTTCATGCCTGATTTTGTAGACTGATTTGCAAACATTTATTTTGTTAACTCATCATATAATACTATGATCAAACATACACTACAAGATTATAAGATTAGCATTGTTCGATAACCATACATTATTGAGATTGTAAATACTACAAGTGACTTTATACAATATTCATTTTTATGATTTCATGTTATCATAATTTTAGAATAAATAGTTTAATTTGTCATTTTTTTCTTCCCAATGACATAGAAATATAGTAACTGTTCATTTTTTATTTTACTAAGAAATTATTTTTTCACAATATATACTCAATAAGTTAATCAGTTGATGTACAATGTATATTTAGTTGGTTAAAATGTCTACTATTTCCCATTGAAACTTCCATGCAATGTTCAGGTCAATATATGCACCCTATTCAATAGAATTTTAGTATTCTGGAAGGAATACATCAAATACCACAACAATTTTATGTCATACTCACTTGGAACCCTGTCTAGTTGCCTCGTAAAAAGACCACCATTCTTCACCGCATGAGATGTTATGTAGGATATTACATCCATCCACCATTATAAAATCAGTTGTCCTTATTTAGTTGTTTTTTTATTTTAATAGACATTTTTCATAGATTTATAAGGCATAAAAATTATTTTACGAATTTTTAATTATCATTTTTATTATTTTCCTAATTTTACATCAATATTTCTTTCTTTTTAGTTTATCATTTAGGCCCTACTTCATTTTTATTATCCAAATAGATCTATAAATATAGTTATATTGATAGATAGTTTATTAGATGGATTACTATTATACATTATTAAACCCTTTTTATTACTAATTTAATCTCCACAATATAGATTGTTCAGTCAATGTCATGCATTTTTGGACTATCTCATAGTGGATTGAGTTAAGATTTTGTTTTTTTATCCATGGAGAGTGTTTTCTTCACAAATTATGGAAAACTACAACCATTTATTGGGAAGAACCATTTAAAGCTATATTTTTAGTTTCTTTATTTTATACTATAAATAACCTTTTAAATGGATAAATGCATAATTGGAGATTTTTCGAGTATTAATATGGTTTTCTGTAAGAATTTTCAGCAACACTCTTTGTTTCTACAACCCAAAAGGTCACTGTATATATGAATATGTAACCAAACTAAAAATTGTATGTATTCAAATTTATTAATTTAAAATATTGTAATTTTTTCCCATTATACTCTTGGACTTATTATTTTCATACTTATTAAAGTAAAGAGAGACATTAAATATATTTATAGGATCTTGATTCTATGTGACTTCCTTATCAGTGGAAAGAGAAAATAGTGGCAAGACAAATCCCAAAGTTGTGAATCACTATGAAAATTTATACGTTTATTATTCATGAAAGAATCATATTATTAAATATAAATTTATCTTAATTATTTTAAAAGAGTTGTTATTAAATATTTATTATAACCCTGATAATTAATCAAGACTACTTGATGTTAGATAGATCCCTTTCCTTATAAGATCTTTATTCTGAATGCATCCTCGCATCAATCAAGATCCCAATTCTAATAATTTTTTAATAGATAAAATTCCTAAATAATATAAAGATTCTTCCTCATACTTCAATCTGAAGCAGAATATCTCATTGACATGTATTTTTTTTTACTATTTTTAGGATGTTTATCGATATAGAAGGATTGTAAGATAAATGAAGTTAGAAAAGGTCTAAGGTTTTGAATAGCATGAGAAACAAAAAAATATTTGAGTATTTATAATTTAATTTATTTATATATTAAATATTAATTTCCTTGATGTAGTTTGATTATAGTTTTATATTTGTGGTGTTGTGAATTCAAATACTTATCGCAATGAGATCTTAAATTAAAAATTGAAACAAAAAAATAATTTGTTTGATATTTTCTCCACTTATGGTAATATTTTTACAAGAGGGAAGATGACACTATGGATTCCTAGTTTGATACCCCCACTAATGGATTCCTAGTCTATATAAAACATTCTTTCCTAGAAATCAACTCATTTTTTATATAAAATTTTGAAATCTTGATAGATCTAGAGAAAAACGTTTATGTTTATTTTCAATTATTTTAACATCATAACATTTTGTTACATTATGAATTATTTTATTCCAACATTTGAATCATTTTCCATTATATAAGTATCTAAGAATGATACATTGTTTTCTCTTCCTATAAAATATAATGAGATTAGAGTATTTGATATTAATCGTGAATGGGATACCAAAGTCATATAAATAACTCATTTTATTTTAGTGAATATTTGAATTTGGTATTTCTATGCACTAGTTATGAAGATGTACATTTTTGCACACAATATATCTCTAGAAAAAATTTTGATCTTTCATAGTCAATTGATATTGTTCATCCTATTTCAATGAAGAAATTATTCAACCTCTCCGAAAATTTTGATATTTCATACTCAATTATAATTTAATTTCTCATTCCTCACCACTTTAATTATCACAGCCTCACTTATTGTATGTAAAAAAATGAGCACAACACATAGGGATTTAAATTTTTCAACTGTAAAATCCAACTTCTTGTCCTGATTTGATAGGCCCTCAAATATTATATACTCCACTATAAATTATATTGGTTACACTAAAGACCATACAAGTCCTATCAATATAGATTCCCCCATCATTCCTAATGTAGGGTCCCTCTATATAATTCATCATTCCACTTCCCACTAAAAACATATGATTCAATAGTTGGAACGATCTCCTTCAACTCTGGGTTGCATTAGCACAACTCAATGTTGATCTCCCTTCACATAAAAAATAGATCAACTAGTCCGATCATGTTTAACCACCTCAAGAACATTGATAGCTAATTGTCACAATCTATTCTATCAATATCAAATAGTCACTTTAGAGTATCAACAATCTGATTATTTTTAACCTCAATCAAAATCTACTCCAATCCTTCAAACATTTATTTTTAATTATTAAAAATATAGAAATTAAAGTGAATAAGTCACACAAATGAAGAAAAAATTTCCACAATAAGTCCCTTAAACTATAAGAATCTTTAACATGATTAAAAAGGGAATTATTCTAGCCATTTATCTCAAAACTCATCATCACAGTCCCTTGTCTCATTTGAATGCCCACCATGCTATCATTACACCATAACTAAAGGAATGATCTTGCATCGTAAGATCTTTTCTATTTTTTTCATGACACTAATATGATATTCTATAATATATCCCTCTACCAATAACTTTATATCATGAAATATAACCACATGAATATGATTTTTCCCATAGTTTCTTAGTTTTGAGAAAAGGACAATATTCCAATGCTAAGAGTAGAAGAGTTATAAATTGTTTTAAATGATCCCATAAATGGAGAAGATGAAATAAACTTCTTACTCCTCTCCAACTATTCACATAATAAAGTATTAACACTCTTGAGGTTTTGAGATATATCCACTTAAAATTCCAATAATGATACCAAATGATTTGAAATAAAATAAGTGGAAACTTTTGTATTGAAATTTCATAAGGGTATATGGAACTATATACAATCTACCCACTCCTCCACATCCCATGTATATATTTCACCTTCAATAGAGAGTGGGGGTATTCTACTGTTGGGGGGTGGGGGTGGGGTGGGGCATGGTAGAAGGGGGCGGCTGCAAGGGGCTTGGGGTGGCAGAGGTTGTGGGGGCTGATGAAGGGGGGTGGGGGTGGGGGGTTGGTATGGGGGTTGGAGGATGGGTGGACTACATCAGGGGGTGGGGGTGCTTCTTTAGGGGGGGGTGGGGGTGGGTAGGGGTGGGGGTGTCAGGGGGTTTTGGGGGCTGTTGTAGCAGGATTGGGATGCGGGGTGTTGTGGGGGCTGATACAGGGGGTTGTGGTGGTGGTGGGGGGTGGGGGGTTGGGATGGGGCATGGTGTCTAGGGGGGATACTATATGGGGTTGTGGGGGCTGTTATAGGGGGTGATGTGGGGATGGGGTTCTGGGTGTGTGGGAGGCTACTTCAAGGGCTGGGGGTGATTCAGCGGTTGGGGGTGGTAGGGGTTGTGTGGGTTGTTGCACGGGGTGGGGGCTACTGTTGTTGGGGGTTGGATGGGGGAGGGGGTCTGGGTGGAGGTGGGGTGTTGGGGGATGCTCTAGGGGTGGGGGGTTGTTGCTGCTGGTCTGGGTGGGGGTCTGGAGGAGATACTTTACGGGGTGGAGGGATTCTTCAGGGGGTGGGGGAAGGGTGGGTTGTGGTGGGTAGGGGATGGGGGTGTGGGAGCTACATTAGGGGTTGGGGGATGCTATTGGTGGGTGGGATGGGGGAAGGGGTTCTGGGTGGAGGTGGGGGTACCTGGGGGCTGCTTCAAGGGGTGGGTAGGGGAAGGGGGGTTTGTTGCTGGTCTAGGTGGTGGTGGGGGATTCTATAGGGGGTGGGGGAAGGGGGTTACTGTTACTGGGTGGTGGGGGTGGCGTGGGTAGGGGTAGGGGTCTGGGGTGGTGTAAAAGTGTTGTGGGGGGTTCTGTAGGGTAGTTTCTTTTTCATTTTTATCTCCCTTTTTAAATTTTATAGATCTTAAAACTAATGAATGTTGCTATAAAAATTGGTTTTTAATCTATTTTTACGTTATTTCATGGCTGAAACTATGTGTGGGGACGGAATGAATATTTTCTAAGTTACATTATACCTGTTTAATTGTTGAGATCATGTTTCATTTTATAGTGATTTGGTAATTGAATTTTGTGCTTATACTATGAAATTTTATGCATGTTCACCGCACTTATTTAGAACATACTAGAAAATTGAAAATTTATTAGTTTATTTGAAAAACATTTTGATTATTGAGTTCATTTTTAAGTTGTGATGGTCACAATACATGTTTTTTTGTTGAAATTTTATTTAATTTTTTATTAATTATATTCATTTTCACTATCAATATAAATTATGTTTCCTAAATCCTGAGTTTTTTGTTGGTTTCATGTGTCGTATATACGAGAATAAGAGTCTAATATGATGTTATTACTTGGTTTGTAGGTGGTTCAATTTTTATACCAGATCTGTTCAACAAATATAAATATGAAAGAGTCTTGGGGATGGAAGCCGTCACATGGGGGGGTATTCTACCTCATTTATTTTTATTCATGTCTCTTCATTCCCCTTAAATTGATAATTCATTTTGAGATTATTTGATCACTTCTTTCATGTGTTATTTTGATCTTGTTGGGTGAATGACATGTTTTTTTCATGTACTGAAAGTGAAGTTTATATTCAATACACATGCAATTTCATTTAATTATCATACAATCTATTTCTATAAATTCATGAAGTTTCTTTTACTAAACATTCAAGAAATATTACTGGGTTCATTTTCATGAAACACATAATATGATAGTACTTTGTAATTTTGTAATCATATATAAGTCATTGAAGTATGTTTTTGAGAAGGTGAGTAGTTCAATCTCTTTTCCTTTATCATTCATCACACGATTAGTATAGATAAGTTAATCTCATCAAATCCTATACATATTTAATGATTTGAATATATTAGTACATCTTTAATGATAGAGAATATTTTTGCATTCAGTTTTCAAATGTTGTTCTGAACTTTTAACTTGAATATATTTTATGTACATATTCATTAAATTTTCCATTATATATGTTTACAAATATACATATCCATACATTTTTCATAGTTTTTGTTAATCATTTTCTACATATATATTTGTAAAATTCATCAAATCTTATACATATTTAATAATTTTCATAGTTTATTACATCTATAATTATTATAATGTTTTTTATTTCAGTTTAAAAACAGTGTTCTAATTTTATTTAGTATTAAAATTATCATCATCTTATAATGTCTATAATCACTCTTATAGTTTTGAATATTAAATATAAAAAAAGTTTATAACCTCTTCATTAATTATCCACACTATAAGCATACAGACAGAAAACATGATATGTTTTACCACTACAGATGTACTAGTCCATTTAATATATTTACATCTGTAATCATGTGTTTTTAATTCTTGCATATTACTTTGATAGTATTTCACATTCCCTACCAAAATATTCATAATAATCGCATGCTCTTCAATCCTAGAAGTGTGGTTTGAGTCTTTTTGAGTTGTATCCTAATTTGTATCATTAATTTTTCCTCTGTATTGGATTGACCGACTCAAACTACACAAAGATAAGTTATATGATATGTACAAAGACCAAGATTTTATTTTTTTCACATCTTTTTATGATGAAAATAAACAAATTAGAGTTATTTATTTTATTTTCTTATCATTGATTTATTTATTCTGTTTCTCATCCAGGTTTAGAAATTTTGGCATTCTTGTGCATTCAATTAGGAGCATAGGAACCTGAAAATAATGCAAATATTGTGTAATTTTCTTGCAGACACTATAAGGTTGTGTTTCCCATATTTTAAAATGCACTGCCAACAATAAAATTCATGAAATCAGATCTGATTTTTACTTATATTAGATTTATCTTATTTGTGTATTTTTTATTCAATATTGAATGATCTGAGATGATCCAGGCCAACATGAATTTCCAAACAGTTTCTCCAATGCACAAGTTCATGAAGTCGTGCAGATGGGGGGCTTTTTGGGGATGACCTAAAATGGAATTTCCCTATTTTTCTTTAATTATACATTTACACATTAATTTAACAATTTTATAAACCTTTTAATTTATTTTCTGTTATGGAATTTTTCTATTCACATGCCTGAATCTGTGTGTAAGTACCACCAGTTGCATGTGATGATAGCTACCAAATGGATTTCAATGAGTTCATGAAAATGAAAAAGGTCCTCTAAAATTTATGCTTTGTTTCCATATTCCTTTACTATTTTTTATTAAAAGATCATCCTCTATCCCACTATCTCAATTTCTACTTTTGGGTTTCTTTGTAAACAGATCATAAACACTAAATATTATAGTTCTATAGTGTTCAAACATTTGCATGATAACAACTGTTAGTTCTCTATTCTTGATGTTCTTTGATAAGGCTAAAGATGGTTGAAGGTGGTGCCTGCATCCTTCATCTTCATGACTATAATTTCATGTTTAGTAATATCTTACTAAATATAATGTAGTTGATACCCATTTAAAACTATGTCTTTTTCTATATAGATTTCATGGGTTATTATCATTCTTTACCCCAAGAAGGGGGGAACTCCATGTTCAAATAGATGCTACAATTCAATGATTTCTTAGCTGGGAGGGAACTTGGGCACTGGGAAGTAACATGACATCAAGGAATCCATGTCCAGAGTAGACCTCGACAGATGAATGGATGAAGTGATACTTGTAGAGGATGAAGAAAACATCATGACCACCTCGCCAGTTTTAGGGGTAGAAGAATACATTATTGTTGGTGGGTTGGTCTTGGTCTTGGTCGGTGATGTATACTAAGTATTCATCTATCTTTTGTACTAGATTTTTGTTGAAAATGGGTTGTTTCACCATTATTTTTGTTTTATTATGTACGTTTATATATTTTATGGAAAATAAATCAATTTCTATTATGGATTTAGGCAAAAAAATGATTTTTTATACCCTATAAAGGATATATCCACGGTTTTAACTGTGGATATAGGTATCCTAGAGGCATGGTTATAACCATGGAAGTAGGCACCCTATAGAAATTGTTTAACTATGGTATTAGGCACCCTATATCCATGGTTTAACCATGGCAGTAGGCGCCCTATATCTGTGGTTAAAACTATGGTGATAGGTAAGACGTATTGCCACAGTGATAGCGGCCATAGTTTTGGAAAATTATGACCATAGGCTATTGCCAAAGTTTTTTGGCCTACGGACATGGTTTGAATCCAAGGTCGTGGGTGAATTTTCTAGTTTTTAAAGGATCACAATTATAATAAGGGGTAACCAAAAAATAAACCTAATCATGCACAAATCTCAAATGAAAATTATGTGATATAACTTGTAGACCACCTTCCTTGAATCTGTTGGCGAACACACCTCTAATCAAAGATTTGAATCCTTATTAAACCATCCTTTTAATCCTATAGTGAAATCTCGTTTAAAATTAGGGGTTTTATAGTTTTTTATGTGGAGAAGGAAGAGATGAAAACCCTAAACCAAAAAGAGAAGCATGAGGGGGATTAGCCTTACTCATATCTTAATTTCGCAACCAACGACAATCCAAACGACCTAGAGTTGAGGGAGAATCACCCTTGGAATATAATTAAAGATTTGGTACATTCCTAGGGTTACAAGTGGTAAGAAAGTAATAAAGGAAGAAATCTTGAGTTGGGGTTTAAAATACCTTAATGGCATTTTTGTAAATTTCACAATTTTTCTGGGCTGCACGATTTACCCACACGGTTTTCCAAACCATGAGAGATATATTGTCCCAAAATCCCCCTTTCACATGTTTTCTTGGGAATTATTCATGATTAGATTAACCATGTGGTAACCATGTGAAAAAAAAAATCAAGACTACATGTTTACCTAAGATGATCTGCATGGTTTGCACTAACCGTGAGCAAACTATGCAGCATGCCCAGAAACTCCTTTTTCTGCCATTTTCGTGTCCCGAACCCCTAGAACATCTTCGAGCCTTCACATGAACTTTGGGAAGTAAATGTTTTACCAAAATAAAGGAATTAACTGAAACATAAAAAAATACGTACCTTATGAAAATTCTCAGATCTTACAACCTCCCCACCTTAGGACGACTCGTCCTCAAGCCACTCTTCCCAAGCATCATTGAAATTATGAAGCAAAGAGATCGGGTCATCGGGCCTGCATATCTTACTCTCGCTCTCGGGTTTCTTTCTAGATGTTGTCTTAATACAATAAAATACAAACCAAAGGTACAACCTTTCCCTGTAATACCTTTTCACTATGATCCACAATACAAACATGATGCTCCTCAAAGGATATATCAAGCTCAAGCTCAATGTCATCAATTTTTATCATATGATATGGATCAGGATGATGCTCAAGATGTTGTGAAACATTAAAAACATCATCCATCCCACTATAACACTATGGAAGAGCCAATCATTAAGCCACTAGTCTGATCCTCTCCACAATCTTGAATGGCCCCACATAACTAGGTTCCAACTTTCCCTATTTCTAAATTCAACAGTGGCCCAACACTGGCGAAACCTAAAGAAACAAACTATCACCCACCTCAAAATCAATAATCCCATGATTCCGATGTTCATCTAACTTTTTACTACTCTGAGCTGTCATCATGTGCTTTTTAATCAAACAAACTTTCTCTAACGTCTCCTGCACGAGACTCGATCCTAACAACTCAAATTCCCCAACCTCTAACGAGCATGATGGAGATCTACATGGTCTCTCATAGAGTTCCTCAAAAGGTTCCATCTGAATCATATCCTAGAAACTATTATTGTAAGAAAACTCAACAAGTTATATGTTCTTCTCCCATGAACCAACAAAATCTAGGACACAGGCTCTCAACATTTCTGCCAACACCTGAATTGTATGCTCAGATTTCCCGTCTATCAGTGGGTGATAATCCGTACATAGAAAAACCTGGGTACCAAGTGCCTTCTTTAATCCCCACCAGAAGTATGCTATAAAATGAGGGTCACAATCCAAAACTACAATTCTTGGCACACTATGAAATATCACTATTTCTCGAACATACAACTCACCCAACTGGTCAACTATATATGTCTCCTGGATCATTAAGAAATGAGCTAAATTAGTCAACCTGTCCACATTGTCCCAGATTACATCATTCTTCTAAGGTGTATTTGGAAGTACCACTATTTATTCCACCATTACATCATTCAACTTCCATTTCTGAATAGTTAATTACTGTAAAAAACCACCAGGATGTTGATGATTGGCCTTCACCTATTGACAGGTAAGGCATCATTCCATGAAACCCGCAATGTCTTTCTTCATCCCTGACCACTAATACTGCCTATGAAGATCACAATACATCTTAGTCAGTCCTAGATGTACTTCCCACCTTGATGCATGAGACTCACGTACCAACGCTTCTTGAAAACACATTGGTACTACCATGCATCCATTAACTGAAATGATTCCATCACCATCCAAGTCCCAACTAGAAGGTGACTTCCCACCTTTAAGACTTTTTTTCATAGCCAAACATTCCAAATCCACCAAATGAATCTATTTAACTCATCTCAAAAGTGTGGATTCAACTGCTATAGTTGCAAGGGTCATCTTTTTGTGCCTATCTTGTGCCTCCAAATGCATCTCATAAAACAAGGCTATAATTTTCCATTTAGAGTTGGATTCTTGAACCACCTAATTCTATGTCTTACAGCTAAGATCATCCAAAAAACTATTCCCTTTTCCTAGTGTGTAAACCAACTCATAATCTAAGGATTTCAAGTACTTTACCCACCTTTTTTATAGAAGATTTAAATCCCTCTGAGAGAATATATACTTTAAACTCTTGTGACTAGAAAACACAGTGAATCACTCTCCCACCAAGTAGTTCCTCCAACACTTTATGGAATAAACTAAATTATCTATATCAATATCGTATGTAAGGTAGTTTCTTTCATCTGGTCTCAACAATATCAACAAGTAAGATACAACCCGATCATCCAACATCAGTACTGCCCCAAGTCCCACACCAGACGCATCACAGAACAAAGTGTTCTTCTTACCGGGTTCAGGTAATATTAGAATCGGTGTTGTAGTCACCCACTACTTCAATTCTTGAAAAGTGATTTTTCACACCTCCGACCACTCAAAATTAACACCCTTCTTGGTTAATCTTGATATTGGTGTTTCTAAATGGTATAAATCCATAATGAACCTATAGTAATAACTAGTCAAACCCAGAAAACTCTGGATATTATAAACATTCTTGGGTTGTTACCATGACACCAGAGCATGTGCCTTATCTATATCCACTGACACACATGACTCAGAAATGATTTTTCCCAGGAAATAAACTTTCTTAATCTATAACTGGCACTTTGATAGATTGGTGTAAAGCTTATGCTCTCATAGCACACTCAATACAATGTCAAGATGTTGGGCATGATCGTCAAGAGTTCATGAGTACACCAAGATGTATTCAATGAAGACAACCATGAATTGATCCAAATAGGGGTGAAATATCTGGTTTATTAGAACCATAAACATAGCCAACTCATTAGTCAACCCGAACGACATCACCAAAAATTCATACAACCCACATCTACTTTGGAAACCTGTCTGTAGTACGTCAGAAGGTGTCACCATCAAATGATGGTATCCTGATCTCAAATTGATCTTATAGAACACTATTTCACCCATTTGTTGGTCAAATAGGTCATCAAATCTAAGTATAGGGTATAGGTTTTTAACCATCATCTGATTCAACTTTCTATAGTCAACACATAATCTCAGTGACCCTTCAACCTTTATAGAAAATAGCACAGGTGATCCTCATGGAGACATACTATGTCAAATGAATCCCTTCTACTCAACTCCTTCAGATGACCCTTATGGTCTTGGAGTTCTCTTGGTACCATTCAATATGGTGGAATGGAAACCTATTCTTCCCATGGTAGCAAATCGATCATAAACTCAACATCTCTCTCGGGTGGTATCCCTAATAAGTCCTTAGGAATCACATCCTGAACCGATCCACCACAGGAGGAAAGATGTGTTTCACCACTTCTCCATCAACAAGAAAAAGGCATTCCACTTGGGTCATGATATCTCCCAACTGTTGACAAAAATTCCTTGCATGTCCTGCTCGAACATCCCACACAACACGAAGGACATAAGTGTCTCCATCAGGATATGTAAACATTACTCGTTGTCGTTAACAATTGATATGGGCTTGATAATCCACTAACCAATCCATACCTAGGATCAGGTCAAAACCTAACATCTTCAGAACAAAAAAATTCCATAGGAAATGAAATCCACCAACCTCTAAGGAACAACCTTTACACTTCCTTATATTATCAACTCACACCCCCAACGGAGTATCAAGCGACATAAATCCACATTCACTTTCCACAGTTAGGCCTAACACTACTAGGAACTATACCAAAATAAAATAATATGTGGAACCTATGTCAAATAGATCATTTATAAGTGTGAAATCCAAAAGAATCATACCTCAAATGGTAGAAGGTTCAGCCTCACCTCCTCCAGGTATAGACTGAACTGCGTATAGATGGCCCATCCCACTACCCTAGGATCCAGCCTGAGTACCTTGTGTTGAATTGCCCTGCTAGTACGAATGGTATATCCCTTGTGTTCCACATCCACCACCCCTACATGTATGGACTATAGAGCTCAAAATTCCAACCTGATATGGGGTTATTGATCCCCTAGCTTTACTCTTCATTAATCTATACCCTACAACAATTTTATTCTATCGTGGGTTCTTGCAAAACCTCTTCACATAGCCCATCTTGCCACATGATCTACACTCAAAAGGTGTTCAAGGACACTAACTTCACACATGTCCCATCCTACATCACTTGTAACAGCAAAATTAATCACCATCCTGAGAGAGTGGTTCCTTTTTCGTGTCATGCTGTCCACTATTTCCATGGTGGAAATTCTAGAAATGGCACTTTCTACTATCAAAATTCGCACCACTAGTTTGCCCCAATGGAACCACATGTATTCTTCCAGAGGCTTATTTGAGGTTTCCTTCTGATATGAGGGCCTGACTCATCACCTTAGAAACACTCTTAAGCTAAAATATATTTACCTAGCATCTGATCTTATTCCAAAGTCCATCCTGGAAGTGTCTTTCCATAACTACCTCTTCTCCCACTAATTCAGGAACAAAATGTTGCAAGTCCATAAACCGGCCTGCATACTCCATTACTGACTTCATCCCCTACATCATACTCATAAAATACGTAGTCTTATCCTACCTTAATGTTTCTATATAGTAATTATCCATAAACATTTCCTAAAAACACTTCCACATCATTCCCTCCACTTTTTCAGTATAAACTAAGATATCCCACCAATGCTTTTCTTGGACCCACAACATGTAGGTTACCAACATAACTTGCTTCTCAAAAGAAGTCTCTAGATTTTAAATAATTGTATGGATAGAATCTATCTAGAACATGACTGCCTCTAGACTACACTCTATGGTAATGGTTGGATGGTTCTATGTATAAAACTCCCTAGTCAACTCAAATATACTCGGTGCGACCCACCTTGGGTCTCGTTCCTTCATTTTCACAAAACAAGTGATGTTATCACGTAACTACTCTTAGCTATCATCCTGAACTAGTAGGAATTCATGATCCTCTATTGGGGAATAATTCTCAGCAACATCCTTTTGTCTCCCAACTAGCACACGCCTTCATGGTGCAATTTCTCTATAATGCCAAACACAAGCTTTTTAGAACAAAACCATGAAACTTTATCAAGGCATAAGAAAAGGCTCATCACTAGAAAAAAAACTATTTCTCAAACACTTTCCATTGGGATTTACTACATCTAAAACACCATCCTCAGCCATCCTTCCCAAGTCCATGAATAACATGGGGTAACTAACTCACACGGTTACAAACCATATATTTTACACCAATTAAATACAATTTCATTTTTCCCATTTACACTTACAAAAAGTTAAACCACCTTTACTTATTTATTAAGAACTATTTTATAATTACTACTTACCCTATTTACATCCCTTTTATTTACCCATTCATGCCATCTCATTAGGAACAATTTCATTACCTTTAAGAAAAACAAATTCATCCTAACCTTTATATCATGCACACCCATCCCATGTGTGTGCTTAACATGATGCATGTCACTTATCTACACAGGTTCCTAGAATGATGCATGAATTCACAACCTCATACCCATCCATTCATGAGATAAATATCACAAAACCATTAAATCACACAACAAGTTCATCACCCAGGGGTGAAATATCATCAAATATAACAATACAAAATAAGATCAATAATTCCATTCCTGTGGGACTTGGGTTTTCCCCTATACATAGGTTAGCTAATCCCAAGCATGAGCTCATTACCAAGGCCCGACACATTTTTAAACTCCTTTCTACCATCCCCAAATAGTAATAAAGTGAAAGTAACTCCTCTGATACCACTTTGTAACATCCCCAGCCTAGGTACCGCTAAACCGGTGCCCTGAGATGGGTTTTTACATGACATCAAGTGCCCCTCCCCGTACACTAGAGATTTCTGACTAGTAGCAAGGGACTAAATTAGTCACGTAGGGAGACTATACCCACTTTATTAAAGTAATATATGTAACATAATAAAATAACTAGCTGAAACAGTAAGAAACAATCAATAACATGCATAGCCAAACATCTCCCAATTGGCTACAAACCACAACAAATAGCAAATATGTCATGTCATTCTATAATTCCAAGCGAACAAAACCCAAAATAAATACAACAACAGAATCCACATAATGGTTATGAATCCATGTTGGGAACCTCCTCCAAGCATTTCCCATGTCCAAATCAACTCCCTAGTATAGGGACCTTGTCCTTATCCTGACCTGCAAGCATGAAATCTACTCGGGTACCCAACGGTGGCCCAAGTAGGGTGTGATTACAACTTAGTAGGTCACCACCAAAGGTGTTTAAAAAATACCTAGTCTGAAAAATAGTGCATGCAAGTAAAAATGAATGGAATGTAAGTGAAAGAAAATAAGGTGGAACTATTTAAGAATCACTACATTGCTATTAATATTAGGAATATTCTGCCAAGTTCATAATGTACATCATCTCATCATTCAGTTTATCATCAACATGTAATCCATGGGTTAGACATTTACCTTATTCACTAATATTCATGACATTCATAATTTATCATAAGATAACAAGTTGATTCCCTAACTCGCTAGGGATGATCATATCGAGTAATCACCACACTTACCTTGGATCCTTATTCTAGGTATTTTCATTAAATATAACCATTGGAGGCACAGAGCATCAGTCTGACTCCCTAACTCGTGCATTCCTGGGTAGGTTAGAGCATCAGTCCAGCCCTACCCACAGGAGAAGAATTAGTCCTTGATCCTACCACCAAGACATGTGCACCTAATTATTTATCCATTTTCCGGAATTATCTATATCATAACCATTACATCCAATAAATATAACAATCATTTTTTCTAAAAATAAATGATGTAATTCAATGTTATTCTATAGCCCGTTCACAATGCCATTTTACAATACATAAACCATTAGCCCAATTCTCCTTCCCATATCTCACCTGAATAACCATATTCCTTAATTCACTATCTGTAACCCATTCCACATGTTCAACATTTCATACACCCCAACCCTCTTTGGGTTTTCATCATAATTCATTACCCACAAGGCACAACCCCGATTTAACTAATTTAACCCATTTTTATTAACATGCCTAACAATCCCTTGAGCCACTACTAAGCATATGAACATTCCAATAATTCATTTCCACTCTCATTAAACAATTCAATATTCTGTTCAAGGTATCTACATTTTTTCAAGATAACCTTGCTCATACTTAGCTAACTTCTATGTCTGAAAAGTATCAGTGCACCCCATGTGTGGCCCTACAAAGGTCAATTCATCCTCTATGTGTCCCATGGGGACCATGAGTGTCTCCATTCAACACTTAGACACCCATTACACAAAATCTCATCAAATTATTACAATCATAATAAGGGTTAACTAAGAAATAAACTCAATCATGAACAAAACTCAAATAAAACTACGGGATATAACTTGCAGACCACCTACCTTGAATCTATTGGCGAACGCACCCCTATTCGAGGCCTTAGATCCTGATTAAACCTCCCTTTTAAGACTAAACTTAAATATAACTAGAAAATAGGTGTATTAGATTATCTTATGGGTATAAGGAATATATGAAAACTCTAAACGAAAAAGAGAAGCAAGAGTTGGATTATCCTTACCCGGATCATCGTTTCGCAACCAAAGACACTCCAAATGACCTAGTGTTGAGGGAGAATCACCCTTGGAATCTCTTGGTAGATTTGGTTCGTTCCTAGGGTTTCAAGAGAGAAGAAAGGATGAAATATTGATTTGGGGTTTAAAATACTGTAATGGCATTTTTGTAAATTTCTCAGTTTTTTTTTGGTCGTGTTGTTTACCCACACGGTTTTCCAAAACATGCTCAAACCATGAGATAGATACTTCCACAAAACCCCCATTCACATGGTTTCCTAATAATTAGACATGGTTATATTAATAGTGAAGTAACAATGTGAAAACCTCAGTCCAAGGCTGCATGGTTACTTGGGATGATCCGTACGATTTGCATTAATCATGTGCAAAGTGTGCAGCATGCCCAGATACTTTTTTACCCTCCATTTTCATGTCCCAAACCCCCAAAACACCTATGATCCTTCACATGAACTTTAGGAAACAAATACTTGACCAAAATAAAGGACATAAACTAAAACCTAAACAAAAACATACCTTAATAAAAGTCTCGCATCTTACACGCAGAACAGTTTTTCATCAACAATATATTCAAACTTCAGGTAGGTTTTTTGGTTTCTTGTTATCCATACATATTCTTAATCCCAAATGAATTCAAATCAATTCAATAAATATAATTGATAAATGCATCATCATTATATTTAAATTGATTTAATTATATTTTGTTTGTGGTGATTATTCCTCTTTGATTGTCTTTTTTCTAGAAAAAATGATCGAGGCCGAATGAACAAAGTCTGAGGTTAATTCCTCGCATTTGTTGGACATTGTATTTATTTCCACATTATTTTAATATTGATTATGAGAGTTTATTTTTGGACCATGGTTCAATGAATAATTGGTATTCGATCATTGCACAGCTATTTTTTGGTGCAACGGATCAATACCGAGGGTGCGGATCAAGAATGACGGTGTGATCAAGGCGTGATTTTAGAGGTGAGTGATAAGAGGTGGATTAGAATGGATTTATGATTCTTGTTCTACTTGATTTTGATTCAAATTGATAAAAGGATCGATGGATGGTTTCTCGAACAAATTAAGGGTCTAGATGTTCGCTAGAAACAACAGCCTGGGTTAACCAACCCCTAATCTATGATTTCTGGAGAGGATGATGTTTTTGGTGACACGGATAATGGAAAAAAAGATAAGTCATGGGATCTGGAAAATCATAGGTTTCACGACGTGTAATATTACATTACACACCATGTAGAACCCCCTATGCGGCTCCAGGTTTTTTACACAGAGTTAAGTATCACACGTCATGTGACATGGTCACAATCCATGTGACCCCTCCATGATGGCTTGATATGTACTTCATAAATTACATGAACATAGATGGAAGCACATGGCCTGTGGAACACCATGTACTCAGACACAGACATGCCTAGGTGTACAAGGGTATGTCCAGATGTACACTAGTTGGTACACAGGCATGGTTTAAGGTATATAGACAAAACCAGAAGATATGGAAAGGGTATCATGTGATCTCTACATGAAATGTACTATTCCAACAAGATATGTATTTGTATATTTACATTTCATGTGAGGATTTACCACATGGAATGATCTTTGGATATATGGACATGTCATGTACCCACTTCAAGGGTGTTTGTAGCTATTTATTCTTTAATCTAAACTACTCATGGTTGAGTGTGTTCCCTTGGTCCATTCTCTTTAAGGTACAATGTGATATTACTTCCACACCATAGGATTCTAATCCCCTCTTGAGGATGAGACATGTATAGAGTTTGTGGTGTCCCTCTGGGAGACTGGAGTGTGATCCTCTATCATCTTTATACCCTAGGTGGGGTTTGTGGAATCGGCGTGACCACCTTGAGTAAGGTGTTGATCCAAAATCTAGTATGACATATCTATATGGTTCATGGTATCATTAGAATATGATCTTCTATGTAGTATATTGGTCTAGATTGTATTCATTGTGTCCCCTGATATTTCTAAGCATGAACCTCTATATGAGTATCAGGGTCTTCTATGACCAGTGAGCTTTCTTGAGTGGGGACCAATGAACTTACCACTTCGATGAGAGTTCCTAGTGATAGCATGGCTCATGAAGTCAATTTCTATAAAATTATCATTGATTGAAGTAGAATCCTGTGGATGATACTTTTTTGTGACCGCCTGGTGGTACGATGTCCTTCTTAAGTATATCTCGGTGTTTTAATTATAAATTGATTGTTATATCTTGTATTGAGGTGACCATACTTGATGATTTTTGTTTTCTGTTTTCAAGTTGTCCTACTAGGTATTGTTATACTCACCCTTACATGAGCTTTGACCAAACGTGTCTTGTATTATGTATATGTAATTCCTATTAATGGTGTTCTGAGAAGATACGTAGTAGGTGGAGTGTAGCTTGAGTTTGACAGACTTGGGTGTTTTCAGGGATCTTTCATTTATTTGTAGTTCTCACCCTTAGAGTAGGTTGGACTCCTTATATTTTTTGGTTGGGCTTTTATTTGGACCCATTTTTGTTTTTAGTACTTTACTGTCATACTCTATTGTGGTATCGTAGATGTATGCATGCATTGGTTTTAGTTGTTTTAAATTTCATCATTGTGTGGTCTTGGAGATGTGTGCATGTGTGCAGGTACTTTAGGATAATGCCACTCATTTGTGGGATATGCCTACTCGGTATTGGTCACCAACCCGGGGTCTATTGGAGGTGATCTTGGGGTATTCATGGTTTGGACCCTGGTGGGATGGGTTATGATGGAGTGGTAATAGAGGAGTTTTTTCTACCTTAGGACAAAGTTTAGTGAGATTTGTTTTGGGAAATAATGGTCAATATTTCAAGTTCAGCTTTCAGGAAAGGCACTCCAGTGCTGGTGCGACGACTGACATATCTATAAACCCAGACTTTGGTCATCTACCTTTTGACTCAGTACCTATAAACATTGGCTTTAGTGAAAACTTTGGTACATGCATCATATAGGAATGGGTTGTGTTTTTCATGTACTTATTGAGTCAACTCCTCATATATACTCTTTTGACCATGGCGTATCTTTTTTATTTCTAAATTCATCCACATAGATAGCTACTCAGTATTACACTGTATGATCACAAGGATTATCTACCAAGTGATGAGGCTTTTTTTTATAGAACATTACTAGATATAGCACCTTAGAATGGTTTACCAGCTATACCACCACCTGTTGAATAGTATCTACCACTGAAAACACCAGCTGAGGATGCATATAGGATGAGTGCATTGCATGTGTTTCAGAGTTAGTGACATCCCTATTTTGGTGTGATCTAGGCCCCCTAGTGTATAAAGACTAGTTAGATGCATTCACTCACATTTTCCAACTTGTGAGGACTTCTACAGATCAGATGGAGCTCCTCATGGAGAGTATTCTTCAAGGATCTACTGGGATATGGTGGATCTTAGTGACTTAGTCACATAATGAGACAACTCTCTCCTAGAAAAACATCAAGCATCTCTTTAGGGAGAATTTATATCCATCTAAATTTCAATTATTATGGATATAGAAGCTTTTGTATCTATAGTAAAGAATTTTGACCATGTAATGTAATCGGTAAGGTTTACTGATCACTCATGTTACTCCATTGATATGGTTTAGGATCCATTATTAGGAATAAGAACCTTTGACCAGGGCTTAAACTAGTACATCAAGGCTTAAGGGGCATCCCTTTGCATTCCCACCTATGCTGGGGTGCTTGAGTTAACCTTGTTTGGGGAGAGAATCCCAGAAGATAAGGCACTAATAGTGGGTGCTGGTAACAGGCACCCAAGAGCTACAACCTCGATAGTTGGTAGCCAATGATAGTCATAAGGATCCAAGCATGTCAAAAACTTCAAGATTCGATCCCATGACATAAGGTTAGTGGTGAAGTACTCTCAGGATGGCTCAACTTATCCACAGGAGAGGCAATGTTTCTCCTACAATGGTTATGGACTTATAACATGGGATTTTCTGACCCCTTATACAAATGATAAAGATATGGTCAAGGGAACTCCAAGACAGATATAGAGGTTGGGTAAGTGTGATCCAAAAGGAATTTGATGTGGAAAAAGGGCTTACATAGTATAAAGATGTGGTTAAAGGTTTTATCTATTACCACCACCACCCCCAGGTCGTCCACACCAGGCCTAAAAAGCTAGTGGTTTGGGATGAGGCCAGCAGCAGGCTATAGAGGCCTATTACCCCAAGTATCAAGGGATGATACATGTTAAAATTTATGTATTTACAACTTTATTTGTAGTATTGATAGACATAGGTGTGATTCATTCCTTCCTTGACACTTCTATGGTTCGTGACTTATAGATTCTGGTTGAGCATTTGGATCGACCCTTGCGGTTGGAGACATAGATAGATAGTGACTTAGAGATTGATTACTTGTGCTGATAGTGTGATATGATGCTCAGGGGAGAGAGTTTTGAATGGGATCTCTTTATATCATAGATGAGGCCTTATGACATCATCTTAGTTATGCACTGTATATCTATAGTTCATGCCCAGATTGACTATTTAAGGAAAAGGATACGGTGTGTCTGTAATGATGGGACTAGGTTTTCCTTTGTTGGTGAAAAGGAAACCTTAGTGGAGAAGAATGAGCTCAGGAATAAGGGAGTGCAACTGATTACTCACCAGTTAGTTATCATGACTCTTGGAGTAGTGGATGCTTTGGGATATTAGTTTCTTGTGGTGTTGGCGGAGTATGAGGATGCCTTTACTAAGTATCTAATGAGTTTACCACTCCACCGAGAGCTAGAATTCAATATTTACTTGTATCTTAGGATGTCCCCAATATCTGCACCATCATATCAAATGGATCCTACAGAGCTTTGTGACTTATGGGTGCAGTTGGAGGACATACAGGAGAAAGGATTTGTGAGACCAAGTGTTCCCCCTAAGAAGACCTAGTGTTGTCCACCAAAAGAGAATATGGGAGCTTGAGGTTATGTTTGACTATTGGGACTTGTGTTAGATGACTATGAAGAATAAGTATCTAATACCGATGATCGATGACCTATTTTATTAGTTGATAGGGGTGCAATGGTTCTTAAAGATTGACCTCAAATTAGGGTATCACCAACCATGAGTATTGTATGAGGATATACTGAAGATTACATTCAGATGTTGTTAT
This sequence comes from Viscum album, assembly GCA_963277665.1. NCBI lineage: Eukaryota > Viridiplantae > Streptophyta > Magnoliopsida > Santalales > Viscaceae > Viscum > Viscum album. The sequence goes on along the minus strand of OY728132.1, from coordinate 863,294,515 downwards.
GGTCACTATGAGCATATGATGATTTCATTTAACATGATGAAATCCCCAATAGTATTCATGGGACTCATGAACTATATCATTTATCCCTACATAGACCAGTTCACGGTGGTCTTCATTGATGATATCCTAGTGTACTCAGCATCTAAGGAGGATCATGCAAGACACTTTAGGATGGTCCTAGACACACTCTGAGATAACCATATTTATAAAGTCCCTAGCCTTTTACACATATTATTAAATTATTTTAAGCATAATTAACCATCAAATACAAACCAAGGATCATAAAGTTTTGTGTCTTTGAAAGATTAGGGACATAAAACTGAAAACATGGAAATAAAATAAAACATATTTACGTTAATCATCCATAATGATCTCCTAACTTCCTTTGATCTCTTACATCGATATTAGATAACCTAGGGAATACATAGACAAAATGGATGATCTAAAAAACCCAATAAGGGAATAAACATAGAAATAAATCATAGATTATGGGTAAGAAGGCATAACATGATGACATAAAAAGTCATAGAACATGAATAAACATATAGAATCATAACATATAGGACATGGGATCATATAATCATGGAAACATAGGAAAGTGGTAGAAACATATAACATGATATAAAAATGAGTCAAGGCTAACTGCCAAGACTATATCACATGGTGGATAAAGTCCCATAAAGGAATCAAGTTCACTCCATATCCCAACATAATGTCTCATGAGACTAAACAATACCCAATGCATTAGAGTTATATTTTGGAATACCCATCATAACATGTTCATTTATATGTATTCCGCATTAATAATCAAACATAATAAATAAACATAAGGGTTACCATGGAAAAAATGGGTATTATAACCATGTCATAAGGAATAAATGAAGGGAATATCATAATGGTAAAAATGAAAGAATTTATTTAAATCATACATGAACATTAAAAATAAAAATAGGCATAGATCCTGAAAAATTATGTCCAAATAATGTAAAAACATATAAAAATAATTTTTAAGAAACTTTACAATTGAGACACTTTAGTGCGGTTTAAGGAAGCATTTTTAAATAGGAAAAAGGAATATTTGTTTATATAAAACAAAAAATGAACTAAGATATTTTTTCATGAAAAAATGATTGATTTTATAAAAATAATTGTGGCTTAAAATAGATTATGTAGTCTACATTAAAATGCATAAAAAATTGGGAAGTTCCCTTTAATCGAGTTTTCTTATAGGAAGGAATTGAAAAGGGAACCTTATATGAAAATAATATCTCCATTAAATAAATAATAATTGATCTAGGTACATTTTTTGGGACATAAAAATATAATTTTAGACGATTAAATAAGTATAATTAAGAATTACATTGGAATAAGGAGAGAGAAATTGTAACCTGAAGGAAAAAAGGAGATTAAAAAAGAATCTCTTACCTTATGTTCGAAAGTATTCTACTTCTGCAATTAATGTCCTGGATAATCAAAATGAATCCAATAATTAATTAATTAAAAACATATTCTAAATTTAATTAATTTATTATAATTTTATTAATTTCATTTATGTCCATTTTTATGACTTATAGTGTTTATTCTCATCGTTTTGGGAGTGTTTGTTGCATAGTTTCATAGTGAGTTCGCTTGTATATAATTATAGAATTTCCTGTAAAATGGAATAAAAACTTCAGAACTAGAATGATATGGTATTAATTTATTTCTGAAAATATAAATGTCCCCATATATTATTTTATTTTTTGACATGAGTATGATTCATTATATAAAATGTTGATGAAAAATGATTAGTTTATTTTTACGGTTTTTATGACCATCAAGATTTGGTATCAATTTATTTAATAATATAGTTATATAACTGTTAAAAAACAATAAATAAGTTTTAATAAACATATTATAATATGTTTTAAACATAAAATGGTTTTTTGACCATTCTTGAAGGTGGTAATAAAAAATTAAAACTCATTGACCATGAAGGTGATGAATCGACACCTCATGAATGATGTTTTCATTTTTATAACAAAATGAGAGGAGACAAGATTTGATGATGGATATTCCATTAACAGGATAAAATTACAGTATATATTAGATACTATATTCATCATGTTACTTTGGATAGGGGAGGGTTGGGAAGGATAAGAAAATAATATAAATTAAAAATATAAAGAGAGAGGGTTTACCTCTTGAGTGTCGTCTCATTGAGAACCTCCTTGAGGAATTTGGAAATGGTATTTTGGTGAGACCAACAAGACCAAAAATTGTATAAGAGGGTTGGGAGAGGATTTGCGTAGAATATAATCAAGCTATATATATTATATGGTGTGAGGATAAGAGTTGTTGAGGTGTGGTATTTATAGTGGGAGGAGAGAGGTGTTTCTGACTATTTTAATCATTTACTTTTTATTTTGGCTCAAGAATATCAATTGTATTTATTATTATGACTAATTATAGTAACTAGAGAATTTTAGTTTGAGATAATTGCCATATACATCTTCCATGACTCAATAATTACTTAAAAATTCATTTATTTACTTATAATGTTAAATATCGTAAATTACCATATTTCACTATTCAGCAAAAATTCAACTATTTTAGAAAAATACCAAAATTTTACCCAATATATTTTTCAATTTTTATATTTAAAAAATGGACTCCATTTTATGAAAATAATTTTCTAAATATGATAAGATTAATTTTTAATTAAAATCATCATTTATTAAAAAAATACCGATTTTATATTTATAACTAATTTTTTGACACTTTGAAAAATTAACTAAGGTACCATTAAATTATCTTATAATAATAATAAAATATAATATTAATTTATGAATATATTTTTTGAAAACAAAATTCATTTTAAATCATTATTTTAATTATAAAATTGTGAATAAAACATTTATGTTTCACAAAAATAACAATACCTAAATTGTCATTTTTAAAACATTTATTTACTTATTCCATGATATAATTATATTATATTTTCTTTCATAAGATACCAAAATTTTATTTATACTTTTATTGGAGAGGTTAAAATTCTATTGGGTAGTTTACTAATCCTATTGGTCACATTACTATTCCAAATGTCACGTTGCTATTTTATTGGTATAGATTCCTTAATTTCTATAAATACCACTTATTTAATTCTTAATTTATGAAAAATAATGTTTTTATTAGGTTATATATGTGATTCATGTGTTTTATAACATATAACATAATTATAATAAGAGAAATTCAATTGAGAAAATTCTAGGTTATTACATTCTTCCCCCCTTAAGAAATTTCATCCTTGAAATTTTGTTTTACATTCGAAGTTGAAAATAGGTGTGGGTACATCTCCTTCATTGCTTCCACAAGATTACATGTTTACTCTTCATACTTATGGTTCCATTATATTACTTTGACCATGTGAGTGTAGAACTTTATCTCTATGGTCCAAGATCTTCATCAACTACTCTTCATACGAGAGGTAGTTCTCCAGTGGTACCACCTCCAGATTCAGTACATTTGATGGATCTGGTATATACTTCCACAAAAGGGATACATGAAAATACGTCATGTAATTGAGATGTGGTATATTGAAGTACTATTTGATAGGCCATATCTCTAAAACCATCTAGAATCTCAAAGGGGATGATGTAACTAGGACTCTACTTTCATATCTTCCCAAATCTCAGATTCTCTTCCTTAGAGATATGTGGAGGAATACAAAGTCTCCAACTTTAAACTCTAGGACACATCAAAGATTTTATGTGTAACTCTTCTGTTGTCTTTGGGAAACCCGAATATGATACTGAATGATTTTCACCTTTTCTACCATTTCTTCAACCATTTTAGGTCCTAACAGCTTCCATTCACCAACTTCATCCCAACATTCCAGTTTTGTACATCTTTTCCCAAAAAGGGATTCATATGGATCCATTTGGATTTGTGAGTGGAAACTATTGATGTAAGAGAACTAGACTAGAGGTAGATGTTTTCCCCATCCTCTTTTTAAGTACATAGAATGTTCCCTCGACATGTCTTCTAGGGTCTAAATTATCTTCTAGGATTTTCCAACAGTTTGAGGATGATAATCTATACTAAAGGTAAACTCAATGTTTAGATCTTGTTGGAGAGTTTTACAAAAAATGGAGTTAAATCTAGGATCTTGATCAGATACAATCGATAGTGGTACTTCATAGAGCCTCACCACATCTTTGATGTATATACATGTAAGTTGATCAAGTGAGAAGTACTCTAAAATTGTGATTATGTGAGATGTATTTTCAAGAAAATACACAATGACCCATATAGAATTATTTCTTATGGATGTATTTGGAAGCCTAGTGACAAAGTTAATGGTTATGCTTCCCTATTTCCATGTTGGGATTGGTAATTATTGGATCTTTCCCTTAGAATTTTTCTTTTCAAACTTCACTTGCTAACATACCAATCACCTTGATGTATATTCAGTGATCCCCTTCTTCATATTGTCCCACTAATATTTCTATTAGAGATCTTGATACATCTTTGTTCTCCCTGAGTGATTAGAGAACATTGAGATATGTGAATCATTCATAAGTTCTTTATTTATCTATGGATTGAATGGTAGACATAATCATGACCCAAATATTATGACTCATTCCTCATCAATTTTGAACTCTGTGGATTTCCCATTTCTAATAGCTTCCACCTTTTTATAAATTTCCTCATTATTTATTTGAGGATCCTTTATTTTCTTCATAATGGAAGATTGAGTAATAATTTGAGAAAGGATTGATAATGTTCCTTCCTTAATGATTCTCATGTCTAATATTTTTGTGGGTCTAAGAAGTTTTTATCCTTCTCAGTTGTAATTATTGAAAAAATTTCAAGATCCTTTCTTTTTTTTAAATTTGTGCCTTGGTCAAATACCAAGACACAATTTATTAAATATAAAGAAAGAAAATACATAAGTCTGAAAGAGGGGATCTTATTACAATCATTTTCATAAAGAGGGAGAAGATCAAATGGAATATCATCCAGCCAAGTAATTCCCTGGTTGATTCCCTTATTATCAAGACCATCAGAAACCATGTTCTCTTCACAAAAATCATGAGTGGAAATATATATAATCTTCGAAAGCAAAGCAAGGTAGATCATCCAACATGTAGTAAGCGTCCATTCAAGGTGCACCACACCATTCCAAATAGCTTGGAGAATAATGGTTGAAACACTTTCAATCCAAATGTTATTAAAACCATTTTGTTTAAAAAAATACGACAATATGAATCACATCCATCATTTCCACTTCTAAATAAGAGTTGGTACTGAAACTACCAATGAAGAATCCATGAAAATGGACAAGGAAGTCTCTGAAGATAGCACCGTAGCCCATAGGTCCTGGATTTCCTTTGGAAGTTCGATCAACATTAATTTTGATTCATACTGGGAACAAAGCATACCATAACACCTCAAAGGTGTTCCTCATATGTATGTAGAGACATTAAATCCTAATTTGAGAAAGGATCGCAAAGTCTCCAACAGTTTTTTCACAATAAGCTTTCTGAATTGAGGTAGCATCTCTAATGGTGATGAGAATCTACGTTCAACCTACATTAAGATTGAATTCATAGTTGTGGATAATATCATTTCTGTCATACCAAATCACGTGAAGGAGCTCCGCAACAGTAGTTAAGAAGGGATACTTTATTTTTTGCAAAGTATAAAGCTCTACACAATGTTTTAATTAAGATAAAATAGAGTCATGTAATAACCATCTATATTCAAATATGTTAGTAATATAATTCCAAAGAGATGAAACTATATCACAAGAAGAAAATAGATTGTTAGTATTATATCTATATTGGTGACATAATTGGCCCTTAGAGTAGAGTTGGATACTAAAAGACTATAGACAAACCTCAGTAAGAATATGGTTGTGAGAAATATGCCAAACAATATTGATTCTTGAGGGTTTAATCTAGGGTTTATCAATGAGCTTCAACCAAAAAAATATAGAATCCGAATTTGTGAAATTGTGGTTGTAAAAACATTTTGAGTCTAGAACACCATTGTGGGAAGGCTCCCAAATAATAAAATCATCATAGTTAGAGATGTGATAATTATCCACAATATGCATGATGATATTTGGAAAATTGAAATTATGAAATTGAATCACATCCTTTATAGTGAATTTAGTGTTATCCAGAGGGGAATTAGGAGGTAACATGGATATAAGGGAGGTGCCAGTCCAATTTTCCAGCCAAAAAATCATGGAAGAATCTGTTCTAACCATTCATATAGAGTTATTCCTAATGTATGAAAAATATTGTCTAATTGATGGCCAGATTGAAGAGTTGACATAGTTCAAATTTCCCTTCTTAAGATTTGTAAGGAATATATTTTTAAGAAAATCAATGTAATCAGAGTTGTTATTAAACAATCTCCAAGTGAGTTTGGATTGAAGGGATTCATTAAAAAGCTTGATATTTTTTATGCCAAGACCACCCTTCTCAAGAGGTTTGTAAAAGGCAGACTAGAAGATGGTAACTATCTTCCTTTCATGAATGCTTCCCATCCAAATTTTTTTGATGTAAACTTTACTTTTCCTAAGGAGACGGGAAGGAAATTTATAGACCATTAGTGAGTAAACCATTTTAGAGAAAATGGTAGATTTCACCAAACATATCATGCCATCCATAGAGATTGATTTACCTTTCCAAGAGGATCTTTTATTGATAACCTGGTCAAAAATAGTGTTGAAGTACATGGATTTTGGCCTTACCCAAAAAATGGGAACTTATAGGTAGGTGAAAGGGAAGGATCCTTATTTGATTACTAAGATATTAATGATGCTACCTTTCCTAATGGGATAAAACATGTTTCCAAAAAAATGTTTTGTTCTGTCTAATATATTGACCATGGATCACTTCATAATGAGATAAGGCATTTTTTAAATTTTGAATATTCCTTTTTTCTCCATTTATGAACAGGATTATGTCATCAGCATATAAAAGATGTGTAAGAACATTTAGATTTATGGCCACCTAAATGGGTTTGAGTTTATTTTGATCAACAAGGTGAGTGAGAAATGTTCTAATATACTCTTCAGCAATAAAAAAGAATTGAGGATAAGGGATCTCCTTTCCTTTCAACTTTGGTGCATTTAACGTACCCTTTAGGGGATCCATTAACAAGGATGGAAATAGAGGCAATTTTTAATAAGGAGTTTATCCTACTTATAAAAGTATCATTTAAACCAAAACCTTGAAGAACATTGAAAATGAATCTCCAATCAATGGTGTCAAAGGCTTTCCTCATATCAAGATTAATAAAAATATTTCCTCTTCTGGAAAATTTATTTTGAGAGTTGGTGCATTTTGAGGCAAGACAAATTCAGACTTTTATGGATCTACCCTTGATAAAACCAAACTGATTCCAATATATAATTTTATTACATATGGAATAAATTATGTTTGCGAGAAGCTTAGTAATAATTCTGTAAATATATTTAATGAGAGAGATAGGTCGGAAGAGATGAATTTCAAAGGCATTATCAACTTTAAAAATTAAGGTATGAAATTGGGAATTATGTCCAAAAGGTATAACACCATTAGAAAAAAAAAATTTGACAAGTTTACAAAGATCAATGTGTATGGTCTCCCAATATTGTTGAAAGAAACTGTTATTGAAACCATTGGGGCCTAGGGCACTGTCAGGGTTGAGACTAAGGACAGTGTCTTTGATTTCATGGTCAATATGGATTATCAAAATACAGAGATTTCCCTCTCCATTAAACATAACTAAAATGACATTAGGGATGAGTTCTTTGTTGAAATTCATTCCATTAAAAATATTGTTGAAATAAGAGACCACATGATTAGAAATGGTCGCCTCAGTGTCAAGGAGGGTGTAATTGTCCCTTTGGAAAGACAGAGGTATACAAACATTTATAATTCTTTAAAGGGAAATGTTGAACTTGGTGTTTCTATCACCATCTGAAATCCATTTAGTTTTAAATACTTTCTTGTGTATGTTGTCATTAAGAACCAAGAGATAATTAAGTTTCATAAATATGTTGATTTCATTTTGGGGATCTAAAGAGAAATCAAAGCTAGTGGGGATATTTTGAATTTTATTAAGCTCATTCTCAAGGGTGGAAATGACCTTGTCCATTTGTTTAGATTTAGTCCCGCACCAACCCTTGAGACATTGTTTGAGATGTTTTAGCTTGGTGTTATAGGAAAAAGAATCCTAATGATGTTTCAAAGACTCCCAACATTTTTTATGAGGTTTGAGCATTCCAAGTCATAATACCTATCATTATTGAATCTAAAATGAAGAATGGGATTAGTTATTTTTTTATAAAATACTAACAAGGATGGGGGGATGGTCTGAATTTAGTTTGGGAAATGTAATGCAAGATATGGTGTCCTAATTATCTATAGCTAGGATATTCGTGAAATCCCTATAAAGTTTTCTAGAAATGGCCCTATTGTAGTGTCTTCTATTCCATGTGAGTTTATCGCCCGTAAGATTAATTTAGATGAGGTTACAATCTTCTATAGATGCTCAAAATTTTCTTGGGGAAATATGAGAGTGTGATGGACCAATTTTCTCACTGGAAGAAAGAGTAGCATTAAAATCACTGATCACAAACCATGGGTCATGAATGGTGTTAGCTAAAGAAAAAAATCAGGCCAGAGAGGTCTTTGATCTTGATATCTATTCCTTCAATAAACCATTGTACAAAAAATATGCATGCCGTCAAGGGAAAGGTCACAAGTAAACATTTGATCAGAGAATTTGTAGGCATTAACATTCTTGTAAAGAGGCATGATAAAAAATCCAAAGAAAATCAACAGTAGTGCCATTTTTTTCTATCACCTAGAAAGTTATGACCATAAGCACAATGATGAATAAATTTTAGATAAAATTTAATTTTTGGTTCAGTAATAGAAAATATTTTAGGTTTGTGAGTAAAAATAATTCTTTTAACCACAGTAAGTGTGTCAGGGTTCACAATGCCCTAACAGTTCCAAAGGAGAATATTTATTAAAACCTAGATTTGGAATAGGATCCCCCACTTTTTCTATTTTGATATGCCTGAGCCTTTTTTCCTCTTTGAACTCCTAAGATTTTGAGAAGAGTTTGGACTGGGATTATTGTCATGTTTACCCATAGGAGAAATAGAATAATTGTTAGCCACACCTGTATTATCAATAGACTGAGTAATATCAGCTGGTTTAATAATAATGGAGGTGGTTATAGGACAATCCTTTGACTCCATGGATAAGTCCATAATATGAGTGGGAGTAGGAAACATAGGGAAAATTTGTGTGTTTATTGGCCCTACAGACTCAATGGGTATGTTCATTGTATTTTACATATCTGAGTTTTTGTTTAGGGGAGTCACCCAGTGGCAGTGCTTGAGACCGGTGCAAGTTGTGGGACACTTACATGGGGTTCATAATAACTGAAACTAAATCAACTGGAGGATTCATACCTGCATTCCCATCCTAGATAACTCAAGGAGCACATTTCATTTCTGGCTGTCCGATTTTAGTCATACCTTCATTCCCAGCTTGAGCATTAGGTGTCACTACTTTCTATCCAGCATTAGCCGTGTGATCTAGATGCTTAGTCTCTCCCTTATCTTGTGGAAATGAGCTATCAGTAGGAGTATAGCCATTTGAGTTCAGATTATTTTTCTTTGGAGATGCAAGAACCACCAGTTTCCTCTTATAGGTGGAGTCCTCATTGGCTTACAATACTGAAACGTGTATCCCACAAGGTGTCACCTGGGGATGTCCAGCTTCAACAGAGGCAAGATGACTTGGGTCTTCAATAGAGATATCAGTTTGGGACTGCTCACAAGCATCCAAAACCATCTATTAGATTTCCTCAAGGATGATATGATCAAAATTGTAATTTTCTTCTTCTTCAACCTGTTCGGCCCAGGTGATACCTGAGATTTCCCCCAGAAAATTTGATTTCTTTACCCAAACTTCATATCTCTTTCTGGATGGCTTAGGATTTTCAGAGGCAAAAACTTTTTCTTTATTTTTCCTTATAATTTCATTCCACCCATCATCACTTGGTTGAGCAACTTTTATCTTCAAAACCCTAAACATCAGCAAATAATTGCCTACAATTTTACAATGTTCTCAAAATGGTGGCATACATTCACATTCAACATTAATCTCTATTTTTTAGTCATTAGCATTGAAAAAAATTATCTCTAGTAATTTGGAAGAAATTTCAACTTCTATCATCACCCTAGAGTATAGACCAATCTCAGTGTTAATTTTTTTTGATCGATTTTGAGATGGGTACCTATGCAGGATGCAATGTCGTTCAAGATCTTAGGATTCCATAAGAACCAGCTAAGCCCATGGAGATGCACCCAGATCTGGTTTGTGGTATTCTTTGAAGTATGTGGATTGAAAAAGAAGTCACATTATGTGAATCGAAGAATGATGGGTTTTAGATTAAGATTTCCTAATTTCTAGACCTAATCAAGTTCATCCTGGGATCTCAACAACATATGAAAGTAACCCTTTCTTAATTGAACTAGCTTCCAATCAGAGAAACCCCATAAATGAGCAATCCTTGTTTTAATATTAGAGTTCGACCATGGTTTTTCTCCTTTGATATATGAAATATGACCCATAACAGAAAACTTCCATAGAATTGAATGCTACTGAAGAGCCTTGGGGTCGGCTTTATCTGTGAATCTACCATCATCATGTTTTTTGTAGAGATATGCTTTCATTGTAGAATATTTTCATAGATCGTAACCCTTGAGCACTTCAAGGAAAGAGATCCCTCTCTGTCTTTCCACCAAAGTTTTTTTCCATTATGAACGTTGATTCCACTATACTTGAAAATAGATTCCCATTCAGGATCAAACACTTCCATGAGAATAAAACTAGATAAAGAGAAATGGGGCAAGTGTTACAAGCGATGCAAGGAAACCTTAGGGTTCGCAGAGGAACCGTCAATAACTCCTTCGACTCCATCATACTCTTCATTAATCACAAGATCCTTTCAACTTAAATCATTCGCCACTTTATTTTATATATTATGACGGTAGTGGATTGAGCAGTTTTGATCCTTGATAAGATCTAACCATCTTAGCTGGCACATATCGAGCTCTGTCTATGTGAATAATATTTTAGGCTCTTATGATCAGTATATATCTCACACTTATCTCTATATAGATAATTCCTCCATATTTTCAATGTCAATATCACAACCGCCAACTCAAGATCATGAGTGAGATAGTTTCACTCATGAATTTTCAACTAACATAAGGTGTAGGCTGTCACTTAATAATTTTTCATTATTACACTATGACAACCCTACTTTTATTACAAACTTAAACAAGATTTATTACATAAAACATCACTTGATACAACAAAGAAGATCGAGAGGTTTAGTGTCTTTGGGGATTAGGACCATTACATAAAAACTTAAAACATGAAAAACAACATCTTTATTGAAAACTTCCTTTACATGACCACTACATTCCCTCGTACATAGCATTGCATGGGATAACCTGAGGACATGAATAAGAAAAGGGTGAGCTATAAAGCCCAGTAAGGGAGTACACATGGAATAACATGAGGAGTACAATACAGGTTAGATAATAGGAATATCAACATAGCATATAAGAAACATGAACATAAATGCATGATAAAGAATGATAATCATAACCTAGAAATGTGGCAACAACACTTAACATGGAATTAGCATGAGCCAAGGCTCATTCCACATGGAGCATGAGTAAATCCTCATTGAACATAAGGCATGAGTAAACCCTCATTAAACTTTAATTAGCATGATTCAACACTCATTACACATGACGTATCATGATACTATACTTTACCCAATGCATTGGAGCGCTATAAGGGCGCACCCTTATTAAACATTTCATTTCATGTATAAGTGTGTCACATGGATCATAAAACATGGATTCATAAAACATAATCATTTATTCCACGATAAAGGAATGTGGAATTCATACATGAAACTATATAATCAATAAGTGAATTTTCATAAAGGTGAATACCCTTGATGGAGAAATGGGAATGGTATTCACTATAGAATGACATTGGCTTAGAAAATCGGTGCGATTTCAGCAGCGTAACGGCGTGACATAAGAATTCATAAAAATGGTTGATGAGAGAGAAAGGGGCTCCTCATCATATTTACAAGTAATGGACAGTAAGGAGGTCATATAGATACATGTCCCAACAATTGTAATAAAAATTAGATTCATTATACAAAAATATTTCTTGAATGTAAAAGAGGAGAGAGAAGTTCCTTTCAGAATTTCGGCATAGTAACGGGTGTATATGGGAGGCATTTAATGAGAGAGAAAGGGGTATCCCATCATTCAAAAAATAAGAGGGAAGTATGGGGGAGGTTCTAAAACATACCCCAACATTGATAATTGAAATTAAAAGGTCAATACAACTTAAAGAAAATTGACAAAAATGGGAAAGGAAGAAAAAACCCTTCCTTGGAAGTGTGCTTCCAAAGGCTAGAGAGAGACTTGTGAGAGGCTTCTTGGGAGCTTGGGGAACCTTGGTAGGATTATAGAGAGATTAGGGCAGAGGTTGGACTAACTCCAATGGCTTTGAGTGAGGAGGAAGTGGGAGCTTGGGTGGGTTTATATAGGAAAGGTGAGGGAATTCTTTATTATTTAGGTTTGGGACCGATTATATTAAATTAATCCAAACCACAAACCATCCCATGGTTTTTGCCCATGGTTTTTGGAAAAGGGAATAGGAAAATAATATTTTATAAGGCCAGAGTCAGAACTTCTTAAAATATTAGGGTTGCTTATGTGGAGGTGAGTCACACTCCCATGGAAATTAATTTAAAAATGCAAGGTGTTGAATAAGTCATGAGGGTTCCATTAATGCTTTGAAAAGTAAGTTAAACAAACCCAAAATCACATTATTTTAATGTTAAAACATATATTGGATGAAAATAAAGATTATAGTATTTTATTACATCACTATTGGGTCACTATGATGTCATAAAACACATTATATATTTAAACGGTATTTAATTTTTACTAAAAAATTTGACTGTCTCATAAAATTATGAAAAATTAACTGTTGGATAATTTCGACGTCCTGATTCCAAAAATAAAATTTATTTTATCTAAATAATTTTCCAAATATGTTAATTTTCACTTTTAATATAAAAATCGACATTTATCAAAAATTCCTAGGTTTTGACATAAATGGATTTCAAACCTTAATAAAAATTATAATTGTATTCATAAAATTATAAGATCATTTATATTTAATGAAAATTAATTTAATAATAATAATAATATTTTTTTAAAATATTATTTAATTCAAAAATCAATTAATTTAATAAAATAGAATTCTTAGTTAAATAATAACTAAAAACACTATTTGTACTTTAAAAACTATTTACAATGTATCAAAAATGACTAGAAATTATATTCATTATTATATACAAAAAAATAATGTACTTGAACATAGTACTAATTATTTTTTACATAACCCCTTAAAACAGCTGCATAAGACCTAAGGGTAAGGTGTGTGATGGTGACAGACTCTTGGGGTGGCTCGGATAGCATCGCTCGAGTGGTAATTTCAATCAACTTACACTTTTCCCGTAGACGGTCACGTTCGAGATTAACATGATGAAGCTCAGCTTGGGCTTGGTCAAGGGTGAAGCCCAAAGACGCCACCTCTTTTCCGAGCTCCGATAAATGGGCTTCGTATCGTGCAATTCTACAGGATGAGGCCATCGCTTCTTTTGTCTAAGTAAAATTGGATGTGTTAAGGCCCTATATTTATACTAATCATGTGATCACTGTTCAATGGATATATTAGCAATGGTCAAAATTCTTAACATAAAACCAATAAAGTTGACATTTTATATAAACATAAAGAGACATTTAATTAGATCAAGAGGTATTTCCATTAATGAAACTTTGGGGCGTTACAATATTCCCCCCTTAAGAAATTTCACCCCCAAAATTTTCCTTTTCCCACACTAAAACAAATGTGGGTAACTCAGCTTCATCATATCCTATGATTCCCAAGTCGCTTCTTCAATCATGTGGTTTCTCCACAACACCTTGATGAGGGGCATTGTCTTATTTCGTAGAACTTTTTCTCTACGATCTAAGATCTTCACTGGTTGCTCCTCATAAGAAAGATCATCTTCCAATTGTACCACCTCAGAAGAGAGTACATGTGAAGGGTCTGGTATGTACTTCCTTAAGAGGAATACATGAAAGACATCATGTACTTTGGCTATAGAAGGTGGAAGTGCTAGTCGATAGGCCACAGCCCCGACATGATCAAAAATCTCGAAGGGGCCGATGTACCTTGGACTTAACTTCCATTTCCTTCCAAACCTCATGACCTTCTTCCACGGAGATATGCATAGAAACACCATGTCTCCAACTTTAAACTCAAGGTCTCATCGACGATTATCTGTATAACTCTTCTATCGACTCTAGGATTCATTGATATGTTGTTGAATGGTTTTCACCTTCTCCACCATTTCCTCGACCATTTTTGGTCCAAGCAGCCTACGTTCACCGACCTCATCCCCACATGCCGGTGTTCTGCACCTTTTCCCATACAGGGCTTCATTTGGTGCCATTTGGATACTCGAGTGGAAACTGTTATTATAAGAGAACTCTACAAGAGGAAGATTTTGATCCCATCATCCTTTAATGTCCATTGAGAAGGCTCTCAATATATCCTCGAGTGTTTGGATAGTCCACTCGGATTGGCCATCAGTTTGAGGATGATAGGTCGTACTGAAGTTCAGTTCAGTATTCATAGCATGTTGAAGACTCTTCTAAAACAGAGAGGTGAATCTTGGATCTTAGTCAGACACAATAGATAGTGGTACTCCATGGAAACTTACCACTTCCCTGATATATATCCATGCCATTTGATCCAATGAAAAATCCTCCTGAATAGCAATCAAGTGTGCAATCTTTGTAAGACGATCCACAACAACCCAGATTGAATTGTTGCCTTTGGATGTCCTTGGATGTCCGGTGACAAATTCCATGGTGATGTTCTCCAATTTCCATTCTGGTATGGGCAATGGTTGCATCATCCCCTTAGACTTCTGCCTCTCTGCCTTCACTTACAGACACACCAGGCACTTTGATGTATATTCAGAGATCTCCTTCTTCATATTATCCCACCAAAGGTTTTCTCGGAGATCTCGATACATCTTTGTGCTCCCTGGGTGAATAGAGAAATTTGATCTATGTGCATCATTCAAAAGTTCCTTCTTCAGCTCTGGACTTGATGGAACACATAGTATTTTCCCAAACCGCACAATTCCTTCTTCATTAACATTAAACTCTGAGGATTTCCCTTTTTTGATAGCTTCCACTTTTTCCTGAATTCCCATATCATCCTTTTGAGCATCCTTTAACCTTTGAAAAAGAGATGGTTGATCAATCATTTGTGAAAGTATTGATGATTTTCCCTTCTCTATGATTCCCATGTCCATCTTCATCAAGTCTAAGAAGATTGGATCCTTCTCAATTCTCATCATTGATAGAATTGTTGGGTCCTTTCTACTTAGGGCATTTCCCACCTTGTTCGCTTTCCCATGGTGGTAATGTATTGAACAGTCATAGTCCTTGATGAGCTCTATCCATCTTCTATGACGCATATTAAGCTCATTTTGTGTGAATATATATTTAAGACTCTTGTGGTCAGTATATATCTCACATTTCGCTCCATAGAGATAATGTCGCCAGATTTTCAAGGAAAAGATCACAGCCTCCAACTCCAGATCATGTGTTGGATATTTTCGCTCATGAATTTTCAACTGCCTTGAGGCATAGGATATCACTTTATCATTCTACATCATCACACTGCCTAAGCCCTTCTTTGAATCATCACTGAATACCACAAAAAGTTCCCCACTTGTGGGTAAAGTGAGCACAGGCGCAGTGATAAGCCTCCTTTTCAACTCCTTGAAGCTTTCTTCGCATTCATAACTCCAAGAAAACTTTACTCCCTTCCGAGTTATCTTGGTAAGAGGGTTGGACAATCGTGAGAAATTTCTCACAAATCGTCGATAATATCCAGCTAACCCCAAGAAGCTACGGATATCTGTTACCGATGTTGGCCTCATCCATCCCTCAATTGCATCTTTTTTGGAGGGATCCACAGATATCCCATTACTTGTGATGATATGGCCCAAGAATTAGACTTACTTCAACTAGAACTCACACTTGTTATACATTTCATAGAGATTATCCTTGCGAAAAGTCTCCAGTATAGTTCATAAATGGTCCTCATGATCCTCTTTGGTTTTGCAGTCTATTAGAATATCATCTATAAAGACTACCACAAATTTGTCTAGGTAATCTCTAAAGACTCTATTCATTAAGTCCATGAATATTTCTGGAGCATTGGTGAGTCTGAAAGGCATTACTATGAATTCATAGTGCCCATATCTTGTACGAAAAACAGTCTTGGGGAAATCTTCCTTCTTCACCCTTACTTGATAATATCCCGACCGCAAGTCCACCTTGGAGAAGTATTGTGCTCCACGTAGCTGATCAAACAAGTCATCGATTCTTGGGAGAGGATACTTTTTCTTTATCGTGATTTTGTTAAGTTCATGATAATCGATGCAGAGCCGCATTGAACCATCCTTCTTCTTGACGAAGAGGACTGGTGTACACCATGGTGATGTACTTGGGTGTATAAACCCTTCATCTAGATTCTCCTATAGTTGTTTCTTCAACTCTTCAATCTCAACAACAGCCATTCTATATGGAGTCTTGGATATTGGTAGTGCCCCAGGTATAAGTTCAATTGATAAATCAACATCTCTTCTAGGAGGAAGACCAGGCAGTTCCTCGGAAAACACTTCAGCAAATTCCCTCACAATAGGCATTTCTTCAAGGATGGTTTCTTCCTTGGACTCAATCATCTGAGCCAGATACGTGTGCTCATAAGGCAATAATATCCATGCTTGAGATGATGGAGCTAAAAGAGATTCATCTTCCTCCTGACACTTGTAAAGAATCGGGGGTCGATTCTCCATATGGAGTGTGATTTCCCTCTCCCGAAAATTTATATTGGATCTATATAAGGAAAGCCAATCCATGCTAAGAATTGCATAAAATTCCACCAGAGGGAGTATGATGAGGTTCACTGGGAAATTTAATCCACAAATTATAACAGGGGAGGACTTATTTTCATGGGATGCAATGATTTCTCCATTTGTCGTACTCACCAACATCTTTACTTCCATGATTTGTGGTGGTGCAGGGATTGTTCTACTAAACTTTTGAGATATAAAAGAATGCGTAGAACCTGAATCAAAAAGTATGTTCTCTATTTTTGAATTAATAACTAGCGTACCTGTCACCACTTCATTTTCGGGGTTCACTTCGGCATAATTGATGGAAAAATCTCTTCCTTGCTGCCTTGGAGGTTGTTGGTCGCCTCTGAAAACCCTTGGATTAGGTCACTGATTTGAAAAATGACCCGGTTCTTTGCATTTGTAGCATTAAAAAATGTGTTGAGGTTCGAACGGAGCATTCCTCTCCTCTGTCGCAGTCGCGGGTCTTTCTTGCTGACAGTTAACAGCTAGGTGCCCTTCTCTTCCAAACCTGAATCATTTTCTCGTCCCCTTAAGGCAATTTCCATGGTGTTTTTTTCCACACTTTTGGAAAGTGGGGTGTTGGATCTTCTAAACACTGTTGGATTTATCCATTGGACCACAAGTATTGAATTCCACCTTATGCTTCTTGTCTACATGATACCCCTGTGATTCCCTGATCTCCATTTCGACCTTGAGGGAACATTGGACAATTTCCTCATAGCTGTCGAAGTCACGGATCGCTAATGCTTTCCGCAAGCTAGGCTTCAACCCACCAAAGAAGCGGTCAACCTTGCATTCGAGGGTAACGACAAAGCCGAAATCCTATCATGCAAGCCTTGTGAAGTTTTCCACGTACGCTCCAACAGATTCTTCAACTTTTTCTTCAGGGAAAGGATGTCCCTTTCTATCTTAAGCCAGAGGGTGCGTGGAAAATATTTATCAAAAAACATCTTCCGGAAATCCTTCCATTCCAAAGCCTCTATCTCCTCCTCAGGCTTCATATTTTTGATCAACGTCCACCATTGATCAGCTTCACCCTCCATACAATAAGCATCCAGGATAACCTTCTCTTGTTCAGAACACTGGAGGATGGAGAATATCTTTTCAATGGATTTGATCCACTGTTCAGTGATCGTGGGATCGGATGATCCACTAAAAGTAGGATGCCTTTGTCTCATGAAACTCTCGATAGTGACTTGTTCTTTATTAGGGGGGTTTGAACGTTCCTCTTGACCCATGTTTCTATTCAATGCTTGAGTTATCTGAGAGAAAATAATGACAAAGTTCATGATTCTCGCTCCCATTGGATTGGGTATCTCATTAGTACAGTCACCACACTGATCTTCACATCGATTTTTAGCCTGAGTCCTCCTACTACCGGCCATTGGCTGGAATAAAAGGAATATTAGGGGTAACACATGAAGAGTAATCCAAAGACAAAAGTTGATGACTTATAAATAAACTTTCATTTCCTTAACTCATGATTCTATAGGCTTCAATCTAGGCTTTTCATGATCTACTTTCTAACATATATTCTTAGGGGCATTTTTTCCCTTAATAAGGGTTCATACTAAGATTGTGAATTTATCAAAACATATCCCCCGGGAGTGTTGTAACCAAGAGTGCAGTAAGGCCCATTGTCATGCACCAGTTCCCGTTTGAGTCTAGCTCAAAGCGGTGTTTTCAGGTTTTACCCCTAGGATACATCTGTGCCAGAGCCGCCTCTACCTGCTCGTATCCAGACAGGGATTTATTTGTTTGATAAACCACTTAATCAGTACTTACCAAAACTTAGGGATGTTTTTATTATACTTAGTATTGTATCTAAGTCTTTACTAGGGTTTCCTAATCCCAAAAAAATAACTAAACCTATCCTCTGATGCCAACTATGACAACCCTGCTTTTATTACAAACTTAAACATGATTTATTACATAAAACATCACTTGATACAACAAAGAAGATCGAGAGGTTTAGTGTCTTTGGGGATTAGGACCATTACATAAAAACTTAAAACATGAAATACAACATCTTTATTGAAAACTTCCTTTACATGACCACTACATTCCCTCGTACTTAGCATTGCATGGGATAACCTGAGGACATGAATAAGAAAAGGGTGAGCTATAAAGCCCAGTAAGGGAGTACACATGGAATAACATGAGGAGTACAATACATGTTAGACAATAGGAATATCAATAGAGCATATAAGAAACATGAACATAAAGGCATGATAAACCATGATAATCATAACATGGAAATATGGCAACAACACTTAACATGGAATTAGCATGAGCCAAGGCTCATTGCACATGGAGCATGAGTAAATCCTCATTGCACATAAAGCATGAGTAAACCCTCGTTGAATGTGAATTATCATGATTCAACACTCATTTCACATGACGTATCATGATACTATACTTTACCCAATGCATTGGAGCGCTATTAGGGTGCACCCTTCTTAAACATTTCATTTCATGCATAAGTGTGCCACATGGATCATAAAACATGGATTCATAAAATATAATCATTTATTCCACGATAAAGGAATGTGGAATTCATACATGAAACTTTATAATCAATAAGTAAATGTGCATAACGGTGAATACCCTTGATGGAGAAATGGGAATAGTATTCACTACACAATGACATTGTCTTAGAAAATCAGTGCAATTTCGTTATCCTAACAGCGTGACATAAGAATTAATAAAAATGGTTGATGATAGAGAAAGGGGTTCCTCATCATATTTACATGTAATGGATAGTAAGGAGGTCATATAGATACATGTCCCAACAATTTTAATGAAAATTAGATTAATGATACAAAAATATTGCTTGAATGTAAAAGAGGAGAGAGAAGTTCCTTTCGGAATTTCGGCATAGTAACGGGTGTATATGGGAGGCATTTAATGAGAAAGAAAGGGGTATCCCATCATTAAAACAATAATAGGGAAGTATGGGGAGGTTCAAAACCATACCTCAACATTCATAATTGAAATTAAAAGGTCAATACAACTTAAATAAAATTGACAAAAATGGGAAAGGAAGAAAAAACCCTTACTTGGAAGTGTGCTTCCAAAGGATAGTGAGAGACTTGTGAGAGGCTTCTTGGGAGAATGGGGAACCTTGGGAAGATTCTAGAGAGAGTATGGAAGAGGTTGGACGAACTCCAGAGGCTTTGAGTGAGGAGGAAGTGGAAGCTTGGGTGGGTTTATATAGGAAAGGTGAGGGAATATTTTATTATTTAGGTTTGGGTCCCCTTATATTAAATTAATCCAAACCACAAACCATCACATTGTTTTTGCCCATGGTTTTTGGAAAAGGGAATAGGAAATCAATATTTTATAAGGTCAAAGTCTGAACTTCTTAAAATATTAGGGTTTCTTATGTGGAGGTGAGTCACACTCCCATGGAAATTAATTTAAAAAGGAAAGGTGTTGAATAAGTCTGGCGGGGTCCATTAATGCTTTGAAAAGTAAGTTAAAAAAACCAAAAATCACATTATTTTAATGTTAAAACGTATATTTTCCGAACATAAAGATTATAGTATTTTATTACATCACTATTGGGTCATTATGATGTCATAAAACACATTATATATTTAAACGGTTTAATTTTTACTCAAAAATTTGATTGTCTCGGAAAATTATGAAAAATTCACTGTTGGATAATTTCGAAGTCCTGATTCCAAAAAAAAAATTTATTATATCTAAATAATTTTCTAAATATGTTAATTTTTACTTTTAAAATAAAAACCGGCATTTATCAAAAATTCACGGGTTTTGACAGAAATGGCTTTCAAACCTTAATAAAAATTATAATTGCATTCATAAAATTATAGGATAATTTATATTTAATAAAAATTTATTTAATAATAATAATATTTTATTAAAATATTATTTAATTCAAAAATCCCTTAATTTAATAAAATATTATTCTTAGTTAAATAATAACTAAAAATACTATTTGTACTTTGAAAACTATTTACAATGTATCAAAAATGACTAGAAACTATATTCATTATTATATACAAAAGAAATTTACATGAACATAGTACTACTTATTTATTACATAACCCCTTAAAATAGCTGCATAAGACCTATGGGTAAGGTGTGCGATGGTGACAGACTCTTGTGGTGCCTCGGATAGCATCGCTCGAGTGGTAATTTCAATCAACTTCCACTTTTCCCGTAGATGGTCATGTTCGAGCTTGAAAAGATGAAGATCAGCTTGGTCTTGGTCAAGGGAGAAGCCCAAAGATGCCACCTCTTTTCCGAGCTCCAACAAATGGGCTTCGTATGGTGCAATTCTACTGGATGAGGCCATCGCTTATTTTGTCTAAGTAAAATTGGATGTGTTAAACCCCTATATTTATACTAATCATGTGATCACTGTTCAACGGCTATATTAGCAATGGTCAAAATTCATAACATAAAACCAATGAAGTTGACATTTTATATAAACATAAAGATACATTTAATTAGATCAAGAGGTATTTCCATTAATGAAACTTTGGGTTGTTACATACACATCCTAATCCCTTCTTTGAATCATTGTTGTATACCACTAAGAGTTCCCCACATGTCAGTAGTGTGAGTAACAGTGTAGTGATAATCCTCCTCTTCAACTATTTTAAGTAGTCTTTACATTCACTAGCCAAGATAAACTTGACTCCCTTATGAGTTAGATTGGTTATTGGGTTTGAAAATCATGGGAATTTCTTCACAAATCATCAGTAATACCTAGTTAGACCAAGGAAACTATAGATCTTCATTACAAATATTGGAATGGGCCACTCTTCAATTGAATTTTTCTTGGAAGGGTCCATAAATATTCATTTATTTTGTGATAAAATTCCTCAAGAATGATACTTCCTCCATCCATAACTCACATTTACGATACTTTTCATAGATATTTTCCCTTAACAAGGTCTTTAGTGCAATATTCAAATGATCCTCATGTTCCTCCTTGCTCTTGGAGTATATCAGAATATCATTAATAAAGACTACCAAAAATATTTTAAGGTAATATCTAAAGACTCTATCCATCCATGAAAATTTTTGAAGGATTAGTGAGTCTGAAGAGAATAAATCTGAACTCATAATTTTCATATCTTGTTTGAATGGAAGACTTTTGAATATCTTTCCTCTTCAAATTTAATTGGTGATATCCCGACCAAAGGTCCACCTTAGAGAAATACTTAGGCCCATATATTTGATCAAAGAAATTATATATCAATGGAAGGGGATAATTTTTCTTTATCATAATTTTTTTGAGCTCATGATAATCAATGTAGAAGTGCATCAATTCAACCTTCTTGATGAAGAGTACTGGCTCACCCCATAGTGAAGCAGTCAGGCATATAAAACCCCTATCTATATTATCTTGTAATTGCTTCTTTAGTTTCTACAACCCAATGGTGGAGATCCTATAAGGTGTATTTCATATAGACTGAGATCCAAGAATAAGTTCAATTGATGGATCAACCTCTTGATTAGGAGGAAGACCAATAAATTCTTCAAGTAACACATCAGTGTAGTACCTCACAATGGGCATTTCTTCGATCATGATTCTTTCCCTTGTCTCAATCATTTGAACTAGATATGATTTATCATAAGGAAATAATATAGACAATTGAGATGATGATTCTTAAGTATATTCATCATCCTCCTTACACTTTTATAGAATTGGGTGATTCCTTGGGATGTTAAGAGTGATATACCTTTCCCAATAATTGATGTTTGTTTTATATAAAGATATAAAATCCATGCCCAATATAGCATGAAACCCCACCAAAATAATGATGACAATATTTTATTGATGGATAATTCCACAAATAATAATCAGGGAAGAGTTGTATACTTTGTATGAAATAATTTCTCCATTTTGTATTCTCATAGATAACTCAACCTTTATATTTGGAGGTAGTTTTTGAATAGTTCTACTAAACTTGTAAGATATGAAAGAATGCATAGAACCCGAATCAAATAGTATGTTTTCTATTATTTCATGAATAACCAGCATACCTATCACCAAATAATTTTTGGGCTCCACCTTAGTAGTAGTGATAGCACATTCCCTTCCTTACTGCCTTGGATGTTTTTTGGATTTCCTTCAACATACCTTGGCTTAGGGAATTCACTCGCATAATTACAATGTTCCTTTCAGTTGAAACACTGCACTATAGGTAAACTCTTGATTTGAACCATATTTTCGTCTTCTATATTAGTTGTATTCTTTATATAAATTTGGAATATATTATCCATATTCCCCTCTTTTCCACATTTGAAGCATCTTCTGGTTTCCCATAGGTAGTTCCTTGGATGCTTCTTTCCATAATTTTAATATGTGGGATATAGGGTTTTCATTCGATCATGGAATTTATCAGTTGATCCCCAATATTAAACTCTATTTTATACTTTTTATCTTCAATCCCTTGTAAATACTGAGATTATTCAATCTCCATTGCTACCTTGAGGGAAGAATAAACAATCTCCTCACAAATGTCGAAGTCTCGAATCACAGATTCTTTTCATAGACTCAGCTTTACTATTTTAAAGAATAGATCCACCTTTCTTTCAATGTTCATGAAAAATTCATAAACATATCATGCAATCCTTTTAAATTTTGACTCATATTCTCTGATAGACTCTTCTTCCTTTTTCTTCATTCCAAGGAATTCCATTTCCATATTAAGATGGAGAGTTCAAGGAAAATATTTATTAAAACATGTTTTCTTGAAATCATTCCATTACATAGATTGAATTTCCTCCTTAGGCTTTGTTTTTTTATTAGTGTCCATCATTTATCATCTTCCCCATAAAATGATAGACATATAGTGCAATTTTCTCTTGTTATGAGCATTGAAGGACAGAGAATATCATCTCAATTGAGTTAATACATTGTTATGTAATGATGGGATCAGAAGATCCACTAAATATGGGAGGCGTTTGTCGTATATAGGATTCTACCACAACTTTCTCTTTCTAATGAGAAAGGAAATAAACACTATTAAATTCATTATTCAAAATTTGATCCAGTTGAGCAAGTAAATTCATGATGATTTAACCTCCCGATCCCATCAGATTTGGCATTTCATTAAGGAAATAATCACATTGCCTATTTCATTGACTATTGGAATGGGTTATCTGATTTATAGTCTTTAACTAAAAAATAAAGTCAAATTAGGGGGTTTGTATACTTAACTGATAAGAATATAAAGAAGGAAGCATTAAACATAGAAGGATAAACATGTAAATAGAAATTATATCATATCTTGTGATTCCCTAAGTTTTAATTTAAAGCATCCATGTGATAAAATTATACCTAGGGTTATTACTAAATTTTTCTAGTCCAAATATCTAGAAATAACTATAACATGCTCTGATTCCAACAATAATGGACCTAGCCTTTTACACATATTATTACATTATTTTAAGCATAATTAACCATCAAATACAAACCAAAGATCATAAATTCTAGTGTCTTTGGAATATTAGGTACATAAAATTGAAAACAAGGAAATATAATAAAACATATTAATATTAATCATCTATATTTGAGATCTTATATCTTTATAGGATAACTTGTGGAATACATAGACAAAAGGTATGATCTACAAATCCCAATAAGGGAATAAACATAGAAATAAAGAATAACACATGAGTTAGAAGGCATAACATGATGGCATAAAAAGGAATAGAACATGAATAAAAATATAGAATAATAAAATGTAGAACATAGGATCATTTAATCATAGAAACATTGGAATGTAGTAGAAACATATAATAGGACATAAATATGAGTCAAGTCTAACTGCCAAGACTATGTCACATGGTGGAAAAAGTCCCAAAAAGGAATAAAGTTTACTCTCTGTCCCAAAATAATTTCTCATGAGACTAAACATTATCCAATGCATTGGAGTGATATCTTGGAAAAATCATCATAAAATTTTCATTCATATGTGTGCCACATAAATAATCAAACATATGGAATAAACATAAGGGTTACTCATGGAAAGAAATAGGTATAATATCCTTGTCATAAGACATAACCAAAGGAAATATCATAATGGTGACCATAAAATAATGGATTTAAACCAAACATAGACATTAAAATGGAAATAGGCATAGATAATGAAAAACTATTTCCAAATAAAGTGAAAAAATATAAAAATATTTTTTAAGAAACTTTAGAAATGAGACACTTTAGTATGGTTTAAGGAAGATTCTTTAAATAGGAAAAATGCATATTTGTTTGTATAAAACCATGAATGAACCAGGGTATTTTTTTCAAGATAAAATGAGTGATTTTAGATAAGTATTTGGGGATTAAAATAGATTATTGAGTGTACTTGAAAATGGGTGAGAAATTTGAAAGTTGCCTTTAATTGAGCTTTCTTATCAGAAGGAATTGAAAGAGATACTTATAAGACATCTATTTCCCCATAAAAGAAATAAGAATTGATCTAGGTGTATATGTTTGGGACACACAAAGAGAATTTTGGAAGAGTAAATAAGGATAATTAATAATTTTATTGTGGTAAAGATAGAGAAATTATAACCCAAAGAAAAAAATCTTGGTTTGAAGAGAATCCCTTTCCTTATGTCCAAAAGTGTTCTGTACTTGCACTTAATGTAATGAATAATCAAATTAAATAAATTAATTAATTAAGGTAGAACCCATTATAAATTTATTTAATTTATTATATTTTTATTAGTTTTATTTATGGCCATTTTTTTACTTATAGTGTTTAATTTCTTCATTTTGGTAGTGTTCGTTTCATGGTTTCATGGTCGGTTTGCTTGTACATAATTATGAAAGTTCATTTCAAATGGAAGAAAAATCCAAAATTGGAATTATATAGTATTAATTTATTTATATAAATCTAAATGGTCACATATATCATTTTCTTTTTTTACATGAGGATGATTCATTAGATAAAATGTTGATGAAATAAAAATTAGTGTACTTTTTGTGGTTTTTACGACCATCACGAATTAGTATAATTTTATTTAATATTATATTTATATAATAGTTCAAGAACATTAAATAAGTTTTAATACACAAATTATAATCTTTTTTAACTATAAATTTTGTGTTATGACTATATTTTAAGGAATTAATGAGAAAATAAAACTCATCGCCCATGAAGGCGGTGAATCAACACTTCACGGATGATGTTTTCTTTTTTAGAAAAAAAGGAGAGGAGAAGATATTTGATGATGAATATTACATTAACAAAATAAAATTATAGTATATATATGATATTTTAGTTATCATGTTAATTTTATAGGGTAGGTGAGGGAAGTATAAGAAAAGAAAATAAATTAAAAGAGAAATAGAGTGGGTTTTACCTCTTGAGTGTCGTCTCCTTGAGAACCTCCTTAGGTAAAATGGAAATGGTATTTTGGTGAGGCCAGAAAGACTAGAATGTGGGGAATAAGTTTGGGGGAGTATTTTTTTGGAATATAAGTAATATCTGAAGCTTATAAGGTGTGTGGAGAATAGGTTGTGATGAGTGGTATTTTTTATGGGAGGAGAGGGGTGTTTTGATTATTTTATTCATTTGTTTATTATTTTGGCTTGAGACTATCAATAGTGTTGAGTCTTGTGATTATGTATAGTAAATAGAGCATATGAGTTCGATATAATGGCCACTAACATCATACATGACTCAATAATGACTCAAAAAATTATTTTTTTACTTATAATCTTAAATAATGTAAATTACTGTATTTCACTATCCGCAAAAAAAAAATCAACTATTTTAGAAAAATCCCCAAAATTTACCCAAACCATTTTTCAACATGTAAATTTTAAAAGGGGGTCTATTTTGTGAAAATAATTTTCTAAATATGGGAAATTTAATTATTACTTAAATGTATCATTTATTCAAAAAAACGCCGATTTTAAAATTATAACTAATTTAATGAAACTTTGAAAATTAATTAAGGTCTTATAAAATTATCTTAAAATCATAAGAAAAAAAGACTAATTTATTAATCTATTTTAAGAAAATTAATTTTCTTTTGAAACATTTAATTAATTATAAAATTTTGAATAAACATTTACGTTTCAAAATAATACCAATACTTAATTTATTATTTTTTTAAAAACTTATTTAATTATTCCATGATATAATTATATTAAATTTTCATTCATAATATACCTAAATTTTATTTATAATTTCCTAGGTGAGGTCACTATTCTATTGGACGGTTTACTATTCCTGATGGTCACATTACTATTCCAATGGTCAAGTTACTATTCCATCAATGTGGGTTCTTTAATTTCTATAAATACCACTTATTTCAGTCTTAATTTATTAAAATTTTGTTTTTATTAGGTTTTTTATGTGATATATGTTTTTTATACTATATAACATAATTATAATAAGGGAAAATTTAATTTATAAAATAATGGGTCGTTACAAGATTTATGGGATTCTCTTGAAGTTTTAGTTTTGTATTCGAAAGGTTTGCTTTTTGGGACACATTAACTCATAGGTAGGAGTAGCAGTGGACACGGCAATGGTTGAGGTAATACTTGCTGGGGATCCACCCAAGAGTGTTATCGATGTGCGGAGTTTCCTTGGGTTGGAAGGATACTAACATAGGTTTGTACCCAATTTTTTCAAAGTGGCATCACCTTTGATACCTTTGACCTGGACAGTGTAGCCTTTCGTGCGGATGGAAAGTTTCCAGTGGTGCTTTGAGGAGATAAGGCAGAGATTGATGAGTTCTCCCATCTTGAGATTTTCCGAGGAGGGTGTCAAGTACATAGTGTTTTTCAATGCATCAGGGGCCTAACATGTTTGTGTTTTGATACAGAGTTAGGTGGTTATTACATATGGTTCATGTCAGTTGAGAGCACATGAGTAGAACTACATGATATGCGATCTTGTGTTAGTAGTTGTAGTATTTTCACTGAAGATGTAGAGACACTACCTGATTGGAGAGAAATTTATCATTTTATATAACCACAAAAAGAGTTAGATATATCTTCTCATAGAAGGATCTTAACATGAGATAGAGGACATAGTTAGAGTTACTCCAGGACTTTGACTTTGAGATTGTCTATAATCATGGGAAGAAGAACATGGTGGCAGACCCTCTCAGTAGAAGATCTTATTCTCAGTTTTTGGCTGAGGTGTTATAGAAGTTAGCCTCGTGGAAATTTTCATTAATGGACAAGGATAGTTATTCATATAATTAGTAGATGTTTGTTACCCCACCACTTTTATATCACATCAAGGATTTTTAGAATGAAGATATTGATTGTGAGACATTACATACTCAGATATCCACTGGACATGATCCTGATAGATATTATGAAGGTAGGGGGGACACTATCCTTTTTAGAGGGTGGATGATTGTACCTCTTACATTGAAAGATGAGGTGATGTGAGAGTTTAATATATCCTTTTTGAAAGATCATATAGGTGCGGAAAAGATGTACAAGGACCTCTAATGTCAGTTTTGGTTTCTAGACATGAAGAATGGAGTTTCATAGTTTGTCTCTCGATGCCTCACCTTTTAATGGGTGAAGGTTGAGAAATAGGATTTAGTAGGTTTAGATTATCCCCTTGAGGTTCTAGAGTGGAGTTGGAATGGGATATACATAGACTTCATGAAGGGGTTACCATGTACCTCCATGGGACACAATTCCATCTGGGTGATTATAGACTGACTCTCCAAGTCTAACCACTTCTTATATATATGAGAGAAGATTTTAGTACAGAGATTGGGATGCCATTATGTGAAAGAGATATTTTGTCTCCATGTAATTCCATCAATGATAATATATGAATGTGATGATCGCTTTACATATTGGTTATGGAGAGTATTGAAGGAGGCATTTAGGACTCAGTTACGCTTGATCATAGTATTTTTCTTACAGAATGATGGCCAGATAGAGAGGACCATTTAGGTCTTAGATGAAATGTTATGTTATTTCTTTATGGAATTTGTCCATATTTGGGAGGACTATATTACCTTTCTAAAATTTGTGCACAAAAACAGCAATCATTACACCATTGGTATAGAACTATTCAAGTATTTGTATGGGTGACCCTACAGGTCACCAATTTGTTGGACTCATCTAGGAGAGTCAGCACTCATGGCCTCGGAGTTGGCACGAGCTACTATGGGGAAGGTTCAGATCATATAGGAGTAGATAAATACTATACAGATCCATCATAAGTATTATGTGTACCTATCATGGAGACCTCTATAGTTCAAGGAGGGAGACCATGTGTTCTTGAGGGTCTCACATTATTGTAGATTTTAGAGATTTCACCATAGAGTAAAGTTATCTTCTATATTCATTGGTTGTTTCCAGGTACTCTGAAGAGTTGGGGAGGTGTTGTACTGCTTAACTCTACCACTAAAATTAGATTGGGTGCATGATGTTTTCCCCATGTTGCATCTGTAGAGGTATGTGTATGACCAGTTACATGTTATCAATCGTGGTGAGCTAAACATCAAGGATGAAACTACCTTTTTTGAGTACCCATTAGAGATTGAGGATTCATAGTGGAGGATCCTTTTTCTCAATTGATTAACCTAGTGTGTGTCTAGTGATATCATTATAATCTTCAGTAGATCACCTAGGATTGGGAGACCCAGATGAAAGCCTAGTATCCTCATATTTTGGAGTAGGGTTTTCTCTTTTAGGGATAAAAATCCCTAAGGGGGAGAGAATTTAATAACTCTAATTTTATGTGTGTTATTTTTTGATATTATATGGATTATTTTTTAGACAAGTAACTGAGAAAGTGTACAATTATTGGGTCCGGTGTGCCCAGAATAAATGTTTTTAATATATTAAATATATTAAATAGCATGTGCCTGCAGTTTTCCTAAAAATGTAGAATAACTTCTGAACAGTGGCCCAGATTATAAATCCTAGGGAAACATTGAGTTAAAAACATGGTTATTACTCTAGGAATAATATAATCCTTATCGGCGCAGGGTGTTTGTGAAAAATTTATCACGAGCACAAAATTAATAAAATAAACTAATTAAATGATTTATTTTATTTTTTTCAATGTTTTGACCTGCTTCCTCTTTAAATATATGGATATTTAGTTTGTCTAAGGATTATTCATTATAACCTAGAGACCTAATATCCATTATAGGAGATAATTATTGTATAATGATGATGGATTGAGATCGGATCGTGTATTGTTGCGCAAACGGAGTTCGTAGATCTCATCAAGGACAACAACGCATAGTTGTCCTTCATCAACAATTGATCCAAACTCTAGT
Source organism: Viscum album (assembly GCA_963277665.1). Taxonomy (NCBI): domain Eukaryota; kingdom Viridiplantae; phylum Streptophyta; class Magnoliopsida; order Santalales; family Viscaceae; genus Viscum; species Viscum album. The sequence goes on along the minus strand of OY728132.1, from coordinate 863,264,131 downwards.
TAAGACATTTGATTTTTTTCTTTCCATCCAATTCTTAATTCCCAATGAACATGGATTAATTCAATAAAAAAAATTGATCTATTCATCGTCGGAAGATTTAAATTGATGGAATTATATATTTTTCATGGTGATTATTTCTCTTCGAATGTCCTTTTTTATGAAAATAGATCAAGTTAGAATGAAAAAATGGTTGTGGTTTTTTCCTTATATTTTTTTTAATTTTATTTCCTCCCCTGTTATTTTATTTTTCATCACAAGAATTTATTTTTGTCTCGTGGTTCGATGAATACATGGTATTTGATCGTTGCATGACCATTCTTTGGAACAACGGATCAATACTATGGGTGTAATTTGTGATTGATAGTGTGATCAAGGTGTGAAAATTGTGGTAAGTGATCATAGATGGATTGGAACTAATTTATGATTCCTATTCTACCTAGTTTTGATGCATGATGTCTTACATATTGACGAATGGTTTTCCAAGAAGATCGAGGTCCCAGATCCTAGCTAGTGATGATGACATGGGTTGGATGACCCTATATCTATGATTTTCTAGGAAGATGGTGGTTTTAGAGATGTAGATAACATCATGTAGGATAATCCATGGGATCTAGAAAATCATAGGTCACATAGGATGTAATCCGACATTACAAGTAGTGTGGGACCCCCTTGTGCGGCGCTAGGGTTTCTGCACATAGTTAAGTATCACACCCCATTTAAAATGGTCACACACTATGTGACCCCTCTATGATGGCTCAACATGTACTTTGGAAAGTGAAAAAACACGTACATAAGTACACAACCACTTGAACACCCTGTACATGGACACAGACATAGCCAGGTTTACAAGAGCATGACCAGGTGTACACGGGTTGGTACATGGTCCTAGCTAGTAGTACATAGAAATGTCTAGGTGTCATAGGTAGGGTTTTTTGTGATATATACATGCCATGTATTATTCCTACATGCCATTTATTTATATATTTACATACTATGTGAGTCTTTCCACATTGGTAGACTTGGGGATAGTTAGAAACATCGTGTACCCCTAGTACACACTTTGTACCCCCTTCAAGGGTGATTTTGTCCCATTATTTTCTTATTATGGACCAATATTGTTTTAGTGTGTTCCCTTGGCCTATTACCTAGAAGGAACATTGTGACATTACGTACACATCATAAGATTTTGATCCCCTCTAGAGGATGAGTCTCAAATATAGTTCTTGATGTCCCTCCTTGAGACTGGAGTGTGATCCTCTATCATATTTATACCCTAAGTGGGGTTGTGGAATTGGCGTGACCTTGTTGAGTAGGGAATTGATCCTCCATCAAGAAGGTCATATCGGTAGGGTTTGTTTTATCATTGGCATATGATCCCCTACATATAGGGTTGATCTAGATTGGGTTCATGGTGTCCTCCATCGGTTGTGGGTGTGACCCCCTATATGAGTATCTGGGTCTTTTGAGACTAGTGATATTTCTTTAGCAAGGACCAATAAAATAGACCTCTTCGATGAGAGTCATTGGTGATATCATGGATCATAGAATGGATTCTCCCAGAACAATCATTGCTTCAAGCAGAACCTTGTGGCTGAAAACTAGTTGTGACCTCTTGGTGGAGCAGTAACCTTACTTAGTATATCTAGGTGTTTCTATTATACATTTATTTTTATAAATTTTATTGAGGTGACTGCACTTTATGCTTCAGGTTTGGTGTTTTCTGGGTGTCCTATTAAGTATTTTTATACTTATATCTTCATGGGCTATGCCCGTATGTATCGTGTCTTATGTAGATGATAGCCCTCTTGAAGGTTCCCTAAGAGGAAGTGGAGTATGTGGAGCATATCTTGAGCTTTAAAGACTAAGTAGTTTTCCAAGAGCATGCATTTGATCTTAGTCATATCTATTGGAGAAGGTTAGACTCTTTATAGTTTTTGTTTGGTCTTGTATTTTGACCCTTTTCACTTTTAGTACTTCACTCTCGTGCTCTTTCGTGGGATCCTAGATGTATGCATGAATTTATTTAAATTTTTTTACATTTCATCATTGTATAGTCTTGGAGATGTGTGCATATGTAAAAGTATGTTAGGCTAATGTCTCCCAATTGTGGGATATTCCTACTCAATGTTGGTGATTATCCTTCATCCTATTGGAGATGGGCTTGGAGTAGTTACAGGTCGGACCCTGGTGGATCGGTTCGTGATAGTCCCAACCCATTTCTGGCCAGGTCGTAGACCTATGGGCCTATTTAGGGCCAAGAAGACCTCGTGTAGGGGTATTATGTGCTAGAAAGGCCCATCTAGACCTGTTTCAGGTCAAGAAGACCCATACCAACCCATTTCATGGAAAATTGGGTCCAACTAGACTCATGGAACCCATGGTAGAAGTTACCTCACAACTAGGGAGGCTGGAGACTAGTATTGGACAATGGTGGAAGGAAACATCTTCTTGAATGATGGTGGGGAGAGGCAGGATGGATTCAGTCAGGATATTCTATGATGACGATAGTCGTTTGGGGAGCCACGATCGGCCTAGATCTAGGTAGAGACAGTCAAGGTAAGGTAATAAAACAGATTCTAGTAATGGTCTTGATTTTGGTGTCATAGATGGTGGCATTATGGTCTGTGGGGTTTCAACATCCGATAAATGGGAGGTCACATTCGATGCTAAGCTACAAATCAGGCTTGTAGTGGCCAGCAGGTGACCTGACCTCAATGGGGGTGGCATCCAGTGAATCCCTCTGAATGGTACAGGGGGTGGATCGTGGTCCTTGTGGGATATTCGAGGTGATAAGGTGGGAGGCAGAGCTCAAGCTTCTTGGGAGGAGGCTACTTCTTGACCAGAAGATGAGGATGGAGGCTCGAGTAGGCTCACGAGAGAGAAAAGTAAAGCCAAAGGGTGGTCGACTACTTAGTTCAATTTATGTAGTAAAGAGGGAGGGTTCCCGCCTCCTGATCCAAGTGAGGTAGGGGGAACCAAGGGAAAGGGATGCTTTCAATGAATATCTAGGTTGGTTGTGCGACCTGTGGATGAAAAAACCCTACCCCCGTAGCCCTTTTTTATATTATTATTTTATATCTTTTCAAAAAGACTGAAACTAGGATTTTGACAAGTATCACCCATTTTTGTTTTTGTATTTGGAAGTCAAGATTCCCACCTCATGTATTTATTTTTTTAATGATAATTTCCACAAGAGTGTGAAAATATATTTCACAGGTTGAAGGAATTTTCGTTGGCCAGATTCTAGATGATTCATGGCAAGAATTGAATGGGGTCTCCAAAAACAATTTTTGATGCATAAAAAATTAATACATATATAAAATACATTCTTGTTATATTTTATTGTTCAAAAATATACGATCTGATAAACATTGGGTTGATCCATAATTTTTTTTTGTATGGTTGTAACTTGGAAATCTGAGATCAGATCGATGTGTTGATGGATTTTTTGTGACCTATTTACAACCCTCTAATTAAAATTTAAATCAAAATAATTTTCTTGTCTCTGAAAATCCATGTGATTGCTCTAATACAAATTATTGGTACTGGGGTGCACAATAGAAGTTAGTAGTCCAGAGATTTATAATTTTCCATCACTGGAGTGACAAAACATCATCGTCTTGAGTGAGATCCCTAGTAAGGTCTGAGGATATCACATGGTTTAATCAGAGAATATAAAATAAAATAATGATTAACTCATTCCAATTTGATTTTTTCACATCTATCACAAGATTTTAGAAATATTTATTTGAAGGATCTGATACCAAACCCCTTTAGATCATCCACACACACTTCTCAAATCTTTGTGTACACCATTTATTTGATTCTGGGTGTTTTCACAGATCTCTGATGATAACTTTGACACCACGAGAATCACCATGATCTCCTACCTTCGATCCATGAAGGTGTACCCAGAATATTCACTTGGATTGAGAGATTCTTTCTCTAGGATTATAAAGGGGAGAGAAGCTCTCAATTTCAAACTGATGAAAGGTTACATGGAAAGAGGTTCTCTCTGACTTATATAGTGGAAGTCTAAATACCCGGTTAGGGTTCCCGGACCCCTGTATATTTAATGTTAAGTCAATAATTAAAAAATAATTAATTGTGATGAACTAACGGTGTCATAAATATTATTATTATTTTATCACAAATCTATAATATATATTAAATATATTACACGATAAACCCAAGTCATTAACGTGACTCATAATTCTTGATAATGTCAAAAAAACCTTGAATATTAAAATAATATTTGTTTGTATAATTTTAATCCTTTTATTTACTTAAAAACTTTTAAATAATTTTAATAAATAAATTCAACCTAATTATTATTTACATGAAAAATACTATATTTATTTATTTATTTGTGATCGATAAAAATAGGACAACTCTCAAACCCCATGGTGGGGCCCACCATGTCTAATATACTTATTCACCTTAATAGAGAAGCTTCTCAAATGAGCTATTGTGTGTGACCCTCTATGAACTTTTCTCAATAGCGGTGAATAGTATTTATAAACTAAGAGTAGAGTTTAGAAAATCATGAAGGCCCCTAAATAGATATGGAATAGTCATAGAAATGATAACCAACCTAAGAACACCCACTGTGTAATAAAATATCTTTATCATACTATATCTCCTAAAGAAGAACACACACTTGTTTCATCATCCTTTCTTGCTTTATTATTTGTTTATATCTCTCAAAATATTTATCTTCGACTACCATGACCAAGGATTTATGATGTTATGACCATCTTGATTGACCTGTTCAGATATATCACTTTCTCAACTCGGATGTGACACATTTTATCTTGGTCATTCAACCAATGTCATACCACCAATGACACACTGATCAAAAATGACCTCACCATGACTTCATTGTTATTGTTTTCACCTTGCATACAAGTATATGATTAAATGGTACACATTGAAAATGATCTCAATTATAGTGACTAATACACATGTCCATAGATAGGAACAACCAATGACACCTGAAACATTTGGTTTTCCTATTGCTGGGTTTGTCCTCATGACTTTAATCACAAAAGATCACCAAGTGTGGACTTTATGAGAAGAAGTCTTAATGCTTATGATCCGCTAACACCTGATAGTCACACACCATCTATTTCCTATTAGTGTGATGTATCTATACCATAGGAAATTACTTTTAATATTACTATCATTGTATCTCTAGGTTCACATTATAGCCTAGGAACTACTATAACCCTTCGATACGACATGTAATATAAAGACATTGGCATAAGTATAGTGGATGTAGAAGTATCAACACTATTCTGGTAAGATAAAAACATATATATATATATATATATATATATAACAATATAAATGTTATGGTAATCAAAGTACATAACAATTTGGGTCTAGGGCACCCACTTTCAAAAAAAATACAAAATGAAGTTAAAAATGTCAACGACCAAGAAGCTGAAACAGATCATGTAAACCCCACGCTAGTAATACCCAAACCAATTTCCAACCTACTATCACTGACCTAGAAAATAGTTTATATATACATGTTATGAGAATAACAATATACTCATCTTGATCCTCCCCACAACCTCTCATGAAAAAGATAAAGAAATCATACTAAATCCTAGTGAACAATAAATGATACTAACTCGTCACCTAAACAGGTATTCTATGTTCCCAGTCTCACCATGGATATCTATTACTAAGTATCGCATACAAGGAATCATGTATTATAATAGTAAAACCATAATGGTAACCCACTACCACTTCCCCACTGGTTTTCCTCCCTTCCCCAATGTCGCACGTCTTGAGCCATATCTATCTAAAAGTAAGTCATCCCATAGACAGCTGGGCTCTTTTATCATATCATGCATCTCATTCATCATGTCATCACATCAACCTATATCACATATTTTTATAGTAACAAATTAGTTTCTGGGAGAATCCACAACCCATGTGTCCTGTATCATATGTTGGGTATTATACCTGAAACCATCACAAGTCATACATCGAGTAAGGAACCTCAAGTTATCACAACCCATACATGTCGTAACTATAAAATTCCATTAGATTCTATATTTGGAGATAAATGTGTTTGAAATAACCACAATCCAATAAAACCCTTTACACACATATAAGGGAAAAATAACCATAATGTATACCATCACATGTTACTACCAAGAGAAGAGGGCAGGGCAGAGGAGGTAGTCATCCATCCTTCCTACCATCAAAATATTGGGGAAAACACCTACTAGGTGTCACTAAGAATAACCAACATGGGTGGGGTAGTGCATTAAATCATATATTATATGAGATATAATATATCACACAACCACACTATGGGAATAACCTATTCCTTGACTATATTGCAGTTATCATCTCTCAGAAACCTTGCTAACACAGCTAGGGACTAGATATCCTATAAGAACACAACCATTTAATGATCTGTATTATTTTACTTATTTTCTTTTTATCATTTAACATTTCTTTAATAAATTCATTATAAAATAATTAACCATCATCATTAATCCATGTTTACATTCATTAACTTATCAAGCCAATCCCATTCCTTCTAGAAATAACCTAAATAGAGTCCGTGGTTTTTCAAGATTAACATATTTTCAACATTCATATTCAATTATCACCAACCATATTGGTTAAGTAATTTATTAATAATTATTATCTTTCTATAATCTAGGTACTCTAGGAAAACCATCATAATCTACCACTAGGATAAAGCATGCAACTAAACACATCCAAATGCCTCAAGTAATAAACAATCGAATGTAGATAATACCAAAAACTTGATCATCCAACCATTAAATAGATTCACTCATAGGAAATAATCTATTTTAAGAAAAAAATGGGTAATCCTATCTTTAACCCATTCCATAATCTCTAGTTTACTCCAAGACACCCACATCCATATCCTAATGCATCTCACCATCATAGGTGTCAAATGCTATCACATCATCTTGGCCTCCCTGCATCATATAATATCATCCATCTCATGATCGGGCATCATAGGCTCACATATCAGGCACATTTCACATCACAAGATCACATATAGATCAAATCACATGGCTGAATGAAACCAAGAATATTCAACTAGGAAACTAGGCCCTAAAAAAGGTATGCATCCTTCACATAGAAAACAAGCTCTCAAACTCCCAAAAAAGGAATTTAGCCATTATATGAAAGTGGAAACTCTCATACTCATATAATTATATTTTACAAAAATCTAGTTCTTATTATATCATGAATTAACCAATTCAATATTCACAAGTTCTGACTATGGGAAACCAAGGCATTATCTATAACAAGCTATCAAAAGATAAAACATGATCTCAAAATTAATTGCATTTTTAATAACTTAGATAAGTATGACTCTCATTTTACATGGTCTCTTATTATTTATTTCATCAATCATTAGCATTATTGATATTATTTATCAATTACATTAACCCATGGAAGAATAATTTCAATTAAACATGCACACTTGATTAATTATATAATCATAAAATTAAAATAAACACCATATTCATTTAACATGCCTCTTATTTTATTATTTATCCAACCAATTAAAAATTATAGATTTACATTCATTACCATTTAAAAAAAATCAACATGCTAAACCAAGCATAAAAACATGATGCGAAAATAATATAACAGATAAAATTCTATCTAGAGAAATAAGAGGCAAGTCGTTAACATGGTGGAAGATGTATCAACAAGTGATTTTTATCCAATTTATTATTCACTCCATTAAATTTTAATTAGTTTAATTAAATTTTCATTAAAAAGGCTAAAACATGCAAACTTTATGATTCCAATTAAATAAATAGGAGAATCAATGAATCCCATACCCTGAAAGCAATAATGTTCTTTGCATGAGAATAGACCAATATTGGAGATTCTTGATCACCTCTCCCATGAGGAACTGTGATATCCCAAGACATCGTGCCATGGACAAACTAGAAAATGATAGAATAAACAATATTAATTTGATGGAGATAAAATTCCAAATAATGGTGAGAAGAATAGGATGGAAATAAGATCAAAAGAAGAGAAACCACTAGAACATGGAGGTAGAACATACCTCATATCACCTTGAATTGATAATGGTAATCTGGGATCAATCCATATTGAACGGAACTTTAAGGAGCCTCAAAACCCACCCTTGGTCACCTAGAATTAGATAGAGAAAACTAGAGACAGGATAGCTTCAGGTTCCTTGGGTATTTATAGACCCACTAAAAAACTAAAGAACATGATGCATCCCCATATAACACACCGCATCACTACTTAACATAGGGTATTCTATGATGGAGCCTGAGGGACCATGCTACAACCATCCCCGTCCAAACAAACCTCTAAGAAACTAGTGAAAATCTTATTAAATAGGATTTGGGGGCTAAGACATAACTTCTAACCCCACACTACAATACTCCTTTTTCCAATAAAATAATTACAATGCATCCCACTACACACAGCATAGCTACCTCGACTTTGGAATTAGCCTCAAAATCTATCTATGTCGCAGCCTTCAACTCTATATCATGATGGTCATCCATCTAGAATAGGCCTATGCTAACCGACTCACCATGGAACATCTTTGACTAGGAAGGAATTAGCCTCAGTTTCCCTCCACCATCTCCCTTATATCGCAACATGCCATTCTATACCAAAGTATCCAAGCTTATGGCACAACCACTAGCACCACACCACAACCATTCCATTTTTTGTAGCTCCCCCCCTACCTTTTCAAAAACCCTATAAAATTACCAAAACCTCCTCTAGGTGCCTCTAACACCGAAAAATCGCAAAGGTAAGAGCCACCACAATCTAGGACCTTACACAAGATAAATTTCAAAACATTATCATCCTCAATAATTCTAAAAAAACCTATAGAGAATGTAATATAATGGGGTCATCCGAATAGCCATCCCAGGAGATGCCTCTCAAGTATCTTTCCATCATAGGAGCTCAACCACCTCATCAGAGGAAAAAGCATGAAACCATGCTGCTAAAAAAATAGATCCAAAACACTCTCCTTATGGATATGCGTCTCAAATAATAGAAAATCTACAACAAGAAAAAATAAAAACCCATTTGATTAACCAAAAAAGGGTTTGCATTCACAAAATGAACAACATTACAATAAAATATCTAAAAAACAAACAGATTGAGATACTATCTGTGTATCTTCAATTCACATTCCTATGTACTCTTTTATATTCCATTGTGCTGCCAAAGGACACAATCAAAGGGAATATCATTTCCATGAAACACCTTCTCCTAGTAGTATTAGATCTCCACAAGTCACTCCTTGAAGGTCAAATCATCATCAATATGGATATCACCCCAATCAATGATGTGAGAGTCATCATAAATATAATGAAGAATTTAAGACACATGAAAAACATCATGTTTCTGAATCATCTATGGGGGAATTTCTATTTGATATTCCAGGGATCTAATGCAAGTCAACACCACAAAAGGCCCAACAATGTGAGGATAAATCGTAATCCCATGGCCAAAACTTCATTTCCCATGATGAGGAGTCACCTTCAAAAACAAATGAAAACCAATATCGAACTCTAAAGGTCTAATACATTAATAGAAATAGGATTTATGATGATCCTACACTACTTTCTTCCTCTTGAATATCACCTAAACCATCACTATCATATTTTTTAATAGTTTTCCCTGAGAATTGATGACACTACCACCCTATTCTAGTATAACAGAGATCGGCAAAGTTTTTCATACAAAGCCTCAAATGGTGACATACCAATGGTATAGTGAAAATTGTTATTTTAATTAAACTCAACCAAAGGTTGGTTCCACATCCATGCACATCCAAAATCTAAGGCATAAGAACACAAAATGTTTAGATGGAATGCTCTATATAACTATATTTATATGGATGAAAAGCACTATTAAGGCATAAGAAAGATCTAAAATCATTTTGGAGACCTATTCACACCCTAGAGGTAAAATGAGGATCGTAATTAGATACGATCATCCTCGAGACTTTGTGGAGTCTCACTACCTCCTACAGGTACTTCCTTAAAAAAACCTCCACTAATATTGAATCCCTGGTTTCTATAATGAGGGTTGATTTAGTCAAATGATAAACTATCACCCATATAGATTCAAAGACTAACTGAACTTGAGGTAGATTGGTAATTAAGTCCATAGATATTTCCTCCCACTTCCACTGGGGAACATCTAATGGGTGGAGAAAACCAAAAAAGAACGTGGTGTTTGTCCTTCACCTTTTGACATGCCAAACATTGAGAAACAAACTCTAAAACTGCACTCCTCAACCCAAGACACCAAAAAAGACCTCTCAAATCCCAATACATATTTTCATGCCTAGATATACCTCCAAGAATGAGATATAGAACTCATGGATAACCATATCGTGCATCATCAGATGGATGAAAACTCTTCCTTGAAATAACACCCAATGTTATTCATCCTCAAACAAACCATTGGAGGTATTGACCAAAATAACTTGGTCTCTCCAGACCTCTACTTTAGAATCCCCCAGCTAGGACTCCTCCACCTGATGCACCAAAGTCAATCGTACTATCATCTAAAAAAATCATTTTCACTAAACTCTCCCATATCAACATGAATCATTGAGATTTATTCTATCACTCTCCAAGAATCTATAGATTCATGCATGATATCACTATGAGACTTCCAGATCAGTACATCAGTTACAACATTTCACTTTCCTAGCATGTATGAAATCTAAAAGTCATAATCATACAATTATTCCATCCACTATGATTGCTAAAAGTTCAAGTCACATTGTTATAAGAAATTTTTTAGTCTCTTATGAATAGTAAAACCCAAAAAACACTCACTGATGAGGTAATGTCACCATAACTTTAAGGAAAACACCATTAACACTAACTCAAGATCATTGGAGGAATATTTACAATCATGGGTATGTAACTAATGAGACCCATAAAAAATCACTAATCTCTACTTTATTAGAACACAACACAATCCAAGGTGCAAGGTTTTATAAAAAACCTCAAACTAAACTCCCTCTACTGGTAAATAGAGAACTAAAGTGATGAAAAAAAATTCTTTTTAGGTATGTGAAAGCTTCCTAACATGGATAAATACATAAGGATGCTAGATCCTTCCTAGTAAATTCTATAAGTGGAGTTAAAACCTGATAAAAATTGGATATAAACCTCTTATAATAGCCTATAAGACCAAGGAAAATTTTCACTTTTATTATTTTCTTGGGGGATTCACAGGAAAAAATAACTCTATCTTTCATGGATCCATATACTCCCTACTAGGATAAGACATGAACCAATAAATAAACTTTATGATCCTAAAATTCACATGTCTTAAACTTCCCAAATAATTAATCATGTTGAAGAACTCTTAAAACAGCACGCAGATTCTCTGCATCATTCTCATAGATGGAGTACACAATGATTTCATTGATGAAAACAACCACAAACTAATCCAGGAACTCTATGAACACCACATTCATCAAACACATGAACATATCTTAAATGTTAATTTCACCAAACAACATCACAATGAACTCGTAATGCCTGTGATGAAAAAAAATAAGTCTTCAGAATATTCTCATCCTATAACCACATTTAATGATATTCAAACCATAAATAGATCTTTAAGGACCAATTATTACCTTCAGCTAATCAAATAAATCACCAATCCAAAGAATATGGTAGAGATTCTTTACTGTCACTTGGTTCAAGCAATGATAATCGATATAAAGCATCAAACTTTGATATGCCTTCTTCACGAAAAAAACTGGTTCACCCCAAGGTGACACACTCGGTGAAAAAAACATCATAAAAATGGATAATTGAATAGTACTCGAGGATAATACAATTCATAAGGGTCCATCCTATTTGGAAACATTGAGATAGGAGACACAACTACTTGTACCTCGATCTGGAACTCAATATCACATCAAGAGGGTAATGCAAAAACCTCTTTTGGAAAGGCATCAGGGTATTATTATAAAACTCAAGGAATCATCATCAACTGAACCTACATCAAAATTAGTATCAATTCAACCAATAATGAAGATAAGGACAAAACACATATTTAACCCATCCAAGGGTCTCTATCACCAATGAACACTACCAAGTCTCCATCATCATCATAGAACACAACCTGCCTTTTGAAGTAGTCCATGATACCCTACACCGAATAAAACTAGTATATGCTGAGAATGATGTCATATGGTTGTATCCATAAACATAATAAGTCTCCCCGATAGTGTTTCAACCCCAGCATTATCTTATAGTCTCTACATACCTCGTATAAGTCAAATTGACCTCTTACTAGCATAGTCATTGCTAAGGGAACTGGAATACTATCTACCTTAATTATTAATGGATGGATGTGTATAAGTAATATGAAGGATTATGTAGGTCCTAAATCAAACATATCATGAACCCATGTAAAATAAAAGAAATGGGTACCTCGTACAATGTCTGGAACACCCTAAGATGGAAATGTTAGAGCATAAAGCTGACCAATACCTAATCTATGACCTATCTGACCCTTCCAATGACCACCTACATGACTATACTTTACTCTCAGAGAATGGAGAGAATCTCAGGACTGTCCTCTATTTTCCCCATCTCTCTTTTGATCCTAAGTCAAATTACCTTGTTATTGTTTCCTTAGCTAAAATTGCCTCAATGAACGAACCTAAAGATGAACACTTGTTGTACATTGACTACTTAGAAAGGTCGAGAACTCTCACCAATTATGACCTTGTTCTCCACAAGAAAACCACATATCTTATCCATTAGCATTATTTTGAGTTCTATTTCCCCTAGAGAAATTAGATATTAAGGGATGGGACCTACCCCTCGCTAATTTAAATGTCTTCTATCTAGGAAATTGATAACCCCATTACAAAGCTCTACTTCATGAGAAATCTTGATGAATCCCCTTTAATGAAAATTTTTTTCTGGATAGATTCCTCTCAATAACATTTTCCTTTCCCAGCATCTCAATATACGTCTTTAGTATAAATGATGTGACCTGGTGACGGATCCACTAGTGGAAAAGGGACTTATTCTAATAGTTTTAAAAAATTATTGGTATAGGTCCCTCTATACCTACAATTTATATTAACCATTGGTAAAACCTATGTAAGTTAAGGCTATACCAATAGTTTCAGTAAAACATTGGTAAAGAGTAGTCTTTATGCAAGATGTCCCAATGGTTTAGTTAAACTGTTGGCATAGACTATAAAAATTAAATATATACCAATAGTTTTATTTAAATATTGGTATATATGAGCTATACCAATGGTTTTTTAAAACTATTAGTATGAATCCTACAAAAATCCGAGCTGCATGGACTCCCCTCCTTATATTCGACTCCTATCTAGATTAAACCCTAAGAGTGACTTTTATTTTCTTCCTTAGCTGCGATGATCTTTCCTCAATTTATTCTATCATTTGATTTTTCTTAAACATAAATTTGGTTAGTTCCAAATATTTCATATCTTATGATAAGAATCATAGGAAACACTAACCTAGATTTTTTATATAAGTACTCTAATAGATTCATTGAATAAGTTTTATAATGGTACTCATGTATTGTAGTAATTAATTTTTTATTCTATTTTTTTGTTCTAGTTATCCTTACTATTATTAGAGTTTTCTTGGATATATGTGACTATTTTTAGAATTTTAATGATGACATGTTTGTTGTGGTGGAAGGGGATTGGCATGGTTAAGGTATCAATGATGTGGGGGTGGGTGTATTTGCCTATTTTTTTAAGGATCTCTCACTCTGTGGGGTCGTCTAGGTTTCTAGTATGAGTTTTATTTTCTAATAAAATCTACTCTAATTTTAGAGAATATTTTATGCTTGTATGATATTGAAGTAAGGGTTGCCCAAAATTTTATTAAAGGAGAGTTTATTAATTTTATGCTTGTTCACTCTCTTTATTTCTCTTATTTTATATATGAAATACTTATATTTATTTAATTTTATTTTTTTAGTGGATTATTTTCCTATCTCAATATCTATAGGGGGATTATTTAGTGATGTGTTTCTCACTATAATTATTATCCTTTCATTTTTTATATGTGAAACCTAATTTGACTTTCTGGAGAAATTTGTTCACTTATAGTTTTTTTTCATATTTTCACTAACATGTTTAGTGTGAGAAATTCAATCTTTCATACAATAAAAATGTTTTCCTCCTGAGTAGTTAATTGACAAGTTGACCAATTGTGCACTAGTCAGTCAAACTACAAGAATTTCAGGTGAAAATATAATATTAAGTATACTTTTTAAAATTAATTAAATTATGTTATAATGTTTAAGGTTTTAACCTATCCCAAGGTCTACCCATTTAAAACATTTACACAAATAATAATTATGCATGATCCTTTCCTAAGTCTCTATGTAAGATCCCAAGATTTTAAGAAATGTATTATTCCAAATTAATTTAAATTATTTGATAGCTTGTATCACATGAAATGAATATTTTATCTTGAATTATAAAGAAATAAAGTTTATATTTACTTTCATTTAACATTGATTTTATTTAATAACTTATGTTACATGCAAGGCTGAGTCTTACCGAAAAACAATATACTTTTAATATTAATATTTAATATGATAATTATCACCTAGATTTGGGAATGAAAGGAATGAATGAGATTAAATAAATTATGAGATTATAGTTTAAAAATTATTATAAAATTAATTCAATGGTTACCATTTAATTGGAAATGAAAATAAAGGCAAATTGAATATAAAGGGTGTGTTTTTATGAAAAACTATTTTTATGCCTATAAAGGAATTTTATCATAATAAATTAAATTAATCATTGTTATTGAATGATATTAATGAAATTTATATTTTATATATTTAATAAAATGTGTTTAAATTCATCCCATGATTTTTATGGGCTTAAAATAAAAATAAATCAACTTTTAAGCATAAAAAGATGAATATTTTTTAAATGCAGTTTTGTCACCTTTTAATGGGAGACTTGTTTTAAAACTAAATTTTGACACTTTTATAATTTTTATTTGAAAAAAAAAATTAATTTTTTAAATCATAAAATAAAAATTTACTTGGGGTGAATTTTTGGTATTTTTATGAGAAGTTTCATGTTTTGATATATAGTGAAAAATACTGGAATTTAATTGAAAACTGATTTTTCATCTAAATAATATATAGTGTTGAATTTTATTTTTAATTGATTTTGAAGTATAATTAGATATATTTTATATCATTTAATCCAATTTATTTAATTAGAATCAATTTCACATTGAAATTTCATATAAAAATATTTCAAACTTTTGAACTTTTTACTGTAAAAACTCGCTTTCTCATCCCATCTATAAGATTAGTTTTAAATTAATTTCTGCCACATGTGTGATTATAATTTTGATATATGGATTCCATATTTTGAATCATCATAATTTATAATTTCTAATAAGGTCAAATTATTTTTTATCCAGTAATATTAGTGAAAGTAATTAAAATTAATTACAATGATTGAGGTAAAAACAAGTTTACTTAGTGGTTAGACTTTAATCTTAAGGAGCCAAATGACCTATAAAAATTTATAACTCCCATTTTCTTGAAATATATTTATTAATATGACCATATCTTATATTTATATGAGTAATTGGTAATACTTTTCAATTAAAGTGACCCATATAATAAGTTAAGAGATGAAAAAGACAAAAAATGTACCTTTCTTCCATTTGTTTTCTATAAAGTTTTTGGGATAGGGAAAACAATATAGGTTTTGTTATAAATATTATTTTTAAAAATAAATGATTTTTTTATCATGATAATTTTATTTTATTTTTATATATGATATAACTACCGTAAATATTTAAGAAACGCCAACGAATGGATTAATTAGCTAATAATTAAAAAAAATAAATGATACTAAAAATATTTAAAGTTGGGTAAATAGTATGAATTCTCATATTCAATTATTTTTTATATTAATATATAATTACAAATATTTTTGAAATTAATATATTTTAATTTAATTATTTTATTTATATTTTTTAAATTTAATTAAACATATAATGTCAAAATTGATATTAATGTTATTTTATAATAAATGATATTTTATTAAATGATTAAAAATTAATAAAAATAATATATTCCATAAATTAATTTTTAAATGCTAATAAATATAAAATATAGTTTATTAATGTACCAACTGATCTTTTATAGTGAGCATATTGACACCTAAATAATAAAAACATCATTGGCATGGTTAGGGTTGAAGCAGTTTTTTTTACGCGTTACATGCGCTTATATTAAATTTAATTTCCAACACACATGGTGTTTTTACTTTATAATTTTATTTTTATATTTGATAGCTAAGGCTATAAATTTTATAATAATTCTCAATTTGATTTATTTTTAATGGATGACTTAAATTGGTTAGAAAACTAGTTTCCTTAATGAAAACCCAAAATGAAAAAAATAAGGAAACCTGGGAATTAAGGAATAAAATGATTAAAAATGAATTTATTTTGTTTTTTTGAGATTTAATTGACCATAATTCCCCTAAAATATATTATTTTTCATGTTTTAAGCATGTTATGTAAGGGAGACCTCTCAATAGTTTTTACCTTTTTGTATTTGCAAGAATGTCACTCCTCCTCCATTATAAATGGGCATTCACTCTCTCCCATTATTCACACCTATAAATCCATTTGGCTCGTCCAAAACCTGACCAAATATCTCCCAAATATGCCTCCCCTAAATATATAATCATATCTTGGGGTTGAAATCAAACTAAATAAGTCTTTTGGTAAAAACCACTTGGAGTTATCCAAAGAATAGGTAACATTCTACAACAAGAACTTTCATTTAATTTATTTATAAATCCCTTCAATTCATATTATATAATGATTATATAATAACCAAACCATATAAAATACACTGATATTTTATTATACTAAGGTTCTAACTATTAAGTCAAAAGTCTTCTTTTGACTTCTATATCATGTTTTGGAAATCACAAATGTATTCTATCATATGTTTGTAAATTACAATTGTCTTTTATCATGTTTATCGTATCGTACGATGTTGATCGTACCGACCAAATCATATCATACTAACTCTGTCAAACGTATCGTACTGACTCTGTCAATCGTATCGTACTGACTCGGTCAATCGTATCGTACTGACTCTGTCAATCGTATCGTACTGACTCTGCTATTCAGATGATCATTATCTGTTTTGGTACTTTGTCAAAAACTCTCTCTGCATATGAATCGTACTCATGTTTTTCATTTCTATATATCTCTTGTCCTAACAAAACGATGTCGTTGAGTTAGTTACAAACTAATCAAAACGATGTCGTGCTTTCAGTTTCAATATGACCGTTGGAGGCAATATGACTGTTGGAACCCGAGGCCTATAAATAGGAGGTCATTTGAAGCTGAGAGAACAACGATGAATGAAGAGAACGAATGAAGAGACTCTGTGAACTACAAAGATTCTAGAGAGAGACACTATGACTTCTCTCATCAGCCTTGTGCGTCCGATCATCGTATCGAGGGCTTTCAAGTAATTGAAAGACAGAGGTGCCGATTACCTACAATATCGAGGGCTGCCGGGGATAGGCAGACAGACGTGCCGATCATCGTATCGAGGGCTGCCGGGGATAGGCAGACAGACGTGCCGATCATCGTATCGAGGGCTGCCGGGGATAGGCAGACAGACGTGCCGATCATCGTATCGAGGGCTGCCAGGGATAGGAAGACAGACGTGCCGATCATCATATCGAGGGCTCACCAAGGTATTGGTGAGACAGACCTTTTATCCTAGGTGAAAGGATAACCCTTCTCTTTGGGTTAAAAGAATTGTAATACTTTTACATTTCCGCTGTTACTTGTATTATAAATGGATTTGTATTGTTTCCTTTCTTCTTTACATTTTCAATTGTAATTGTTTCAATTACAATCATTCTATTACTTTTTGTATTGATTGATTCTATACGCTTTAAGGTAGAATCATTCATCTTTGTATTGCTCTGATTATTGTGTTCACCTTGAATACAATTGTTTTACTTTACATTAGTATTCAATACAATCGTGGGTGTTTATATTTGTATTGGTTTAATATCATTTAAACTAATCTCTTTGTTGCAAAAACTCAAAGGTTTTTAAACCTACAATTCACCCCCCCCCTCTTGTATTGTTCCATCTAATAGACAAATATATCTACTATTCGATCCAACAATTGGTATCAGAGGAGGTTTTCCACTGATTTGTATTACTAACTTTATTTCTTATTACTATCTTGAATACTTACTACACTAACGTGTGGAGTGGAAAAGTTGTTTTTGTTATATTAGATGGTAGGAATGAATATCAGATCAATAGATAATCTGAATCCTTCTAGACCACCAATCTTTGATGGGAATGATTATGAGTATTGGAGAGATCGTATGAAGACTTTCGTCATCAATACTGGTGTAGACAATTTTATTATGCTTACTGGGGGTTACAAAATTCCTGACAAAGAAGTTAGTACTTTCACCAACCAAGAGAAGCAAGAATATCAACTGAATTACAAGGTACGCAATACTTTATTATGCTCCATGACCAGGAATATATATAGTCAGATATCTTCATGTGAAGCAGCCAACTGTATTTGGAAGAAATTAGAAGTCACTCATTTTGGTACATCCAAGGTTATAGAAACAAGGAGAGCAATGCTTCGAGCAGAGTATCATGGATTTGTTTTTCCTTATGGAGAACCTGTATGTAAAGTGCAACAAAGGTTTATGACAATTGTCAACAGCTTACAATCTATGGGAGAAAAAGGACTTGATGATGAAGCTCTTGTTGATAAGATTATAGATATTATGCCAAATGAATGGGAGTCGAAAAGGACAGCTATTGATGAAAATAGAAAAGTTTCCCAGATTACTCTTGATGAACTCTTTGGAACTCTTCTACAGCATGAGACAAGAATGAAGAGATGATGATTTTAATAAAAAGAAGAATGGGAATGGGAGTGTAGCTTTTTCATCTAAAGCTAAAACACCTGAAAGGCTTACAAGGTCTAAATCCAAGAAAGTTGTTATATCTGATTCAAGTGATTGTAATCTTTCGGATAATGAGTTAGCCAATCTTGCTCGAAGGATGAACAAGATTGTGGGAAAGAAAGATTTTCAATATAGATTCAAAAAGAAAGACAGGAAAGATAGGAAAGATTCAGAGGTAACTTGTTATGAATGCAAAAAAGCAGGACATATAAGTCCTGATTGTCCTTTACTGAAGAGGAAAGATAGAAAAGAGAAACACTCTGAAAGAAACAAGAAAAGGTTTTATAATACAAAGAAAGGCTTGAAAGCAAATGATATGTGGAGTGCAAGTGGTAGTGATTCCTCAGATGATTCTTCAGAATATGAGACATCAGGACAAAGAAATATTGGACTTCTAGCCAGACTACCAATCGAAGATCATTGTCTCATGGCTAAGGAAAACGAGAAGTGTATCAATAAGAACATTTGGTACATGGATAGTGGTTTTTCTCGACATATGACTGGAAACAAAGATTTCTTTGAAAAGATTATCAAAACAAAAGGTGGAAAAGTGACCTTCGGAGATAATGCTCAAGGAAAGATTGTTGGTATAGGTAATATCATTTTTCTTGGAAAAGTTCTTATTTCAAATGTTTTGTTTGTTAAAGGTCTTAGGCACAATCTCATCATCATAAGTCAATTATGTGATGAAGGTTACCTTGTGAATTTTAGAAATGATAAGTGTCTAGTTCACAATTCCAAGGATGAATTCATTCTATCTGCCCATAGGCAAGAGAATGTTTACACTATTAACTTAGAAGACCTTAGGAACCAAAACTTACCCTGTTTAAGTGTAATAGAAGACCAATCGTGGCTATGGAATAAGAGACTAGGACACTGTAATTTGAGAAACCTAAAAAAACTCTCAAAGAAAGGACTTGTAAAAGGGCTACCGGACCTTAGATATGATTCTTCAAAAGTCTGTGATCCTTGTCAATTTGGCAAGCAACATAAAACTAGCTTTAAACCAATTAATGAAGTTTCAACTTCTAATGCATTACAACTTGTGCATATGGATCTGTTTGGTCCTTCACAATCTGGAAGCATTGGAGGCAAATACTATGTATTTGTTTTAGTTGATGACTTTACCAGATTTACATGGGTCTACTTTCTCACAAAGAAATCTGAAGCCTTTTTCTATTTCAAAACTTTTAGAGCCCAAGTTAAAAATGAGAAAAACCTACCATTGATAACTATTCATAGTGATCATGGTGGTGAATTTCAAAACTCAGATTTTGAAACTTTTTGTAGTAAGAAAGGTATTACTCACAATTTCTCAGCTCCAAGAACTCCTCAGCAAAATGGTGTTGTTGAAAGAAGAAATCGTATTCTTCAGGAAATGACTCGAACCATGTTGAGTGAATACTCAATTGCTAAGCACTTTTGGGCTGAAGCTGTTAGTACTGCCTGTTATACTATAAATCGCGTTTTAACTAGACCATTTCTTAATAAAACCCCTTACGAGTTATGGACTGGCCGAAAACCTAAAGTTTCATACTTCAAAGTTTTTGGATGCAAAGTATTCATTCTGAATACAAAAGACAATCTACACAAATTTGCACCAAAATCTAATGAAGGAATCTTTCTAGGATATTCTACAACCTCTAAGGCTTATAGAGTTTTCAATAAAAACACTTGTACTGTTGAAGAAACAGTACATGTAAAATTCGATGAAACTAACCCTTTTGTTTTCAACCAACCCAATCCTACATCCTCGGATGTGTTTTCCAAAAATGTTTATCAACCTTTATTAGA
Source organism: Viscum album (assembly GCA_963277665.1). NCBI lineage: Eukaryota > Viridiplantae > Streptophyta > Magnoliopsida > Santalales > Viscaceae > Viscum > Viscum album. The sequence continues at coordinate 863,243,262 of OY728132.1, read as the reverse complement.
AGAACATTCTGATAAGGAAAATGTTCAAGAAAGTATTCCTGAAACATTTACCATAGAAGATTTTCTACCATATGTTGATGAACAGGTTTTAAAAAACCCAAATCAATTGTTTCTTAGGAATCATCCCAGTGATAACATCATTGGTGATATAAATCAACCTGTAAGGACCAGAAATTCCTTAAGAAATGAAATAGAACATCTTGCTTTTCTTTCCCAATTTGAACCTAAAAGTCCAAGTGAGGCCTTAGGTGATGATGATTGGATCAAAGCAATGCAGGATGAACTAAATGAATTTGAAAGGAATCAAGTCTGGACTTTAGTTGAAAGACCTAAAGAAACAACTGTGGTTGGTGTAAAATGGGTTTTCAGAAACAAGTGTGATGAAAATGGAATCATTGTAAGAAATAAATCAAGACTTGTTGCTAAAGGCTATAATCAACAAGAGGGAATAGACTATGAAGAAACATATTCTCCTGTAGCTAGACTTGAATCTATTCGTATTCTATTAGCCTTCGCAGCATATTTCAATTTCAAACTATTTCAAATGGGTGTCAAATGTGATTTTCTAAATGGTTTTGTTCAAGAAGAAGTTTTTGTCAAACAAACTCCTAGTTTTCAAGACCCAAAACATCCTGATCATGTTTTTAAACTTACCAAGGCTCTATATGGTCTTAAACAAGCCCCTAGAGCATGGTATGATAGACTCACAGGATTTCTTTTACAAAACAATTATACAAAAGGTACAGCAGATCCAACTCTTTTTATCAAAATGGAAAACAAAAATGTTTTGGTTGTCCAAATCTATGTTGATGACATCATATTTGGATCAACTCAGAAATCTTTAACCGATTCTTTTGCAAACCTAATGAAATCTGAGTTTGAAATGAGTATGATGGGTGAGTTAACATTCTTTCTAGGTTTTCAAATTTCTCAAAAACCAGAAGGAATTTATATATCTCAACATAAGTATATTAAAGACTTACTCAAAAAGTATGGATTTGACAAAACTAAAAGTATTAGCACCCCAATTGGTACCTCAAATACTCTTGATCTTGATTAAACTGGGAAACCAGTAGATAAAACAATTTTTAGAGGTATGATAGGGAGTTTGCTATACTTGACAGCTAGTCGACCCGACTTGATGTTTTCTGTATGATTATGTGCAAGATATCAATATAATCCAAAAGAGTCTCACTTAAAAGCCGTAAAGAGAATCTTTCGGTATTTAAAAGACACTATGGATTTAGGCCTTTTCTACTCTTCTGGAAATGATTTTGTTTTAAAAAGCTCTTCAGATGCTGACTTTGGTGGTTGTAGAATGGATAGAAAAAGTACATCTAGAACATGTCATTTCTTAGGAGACTCTTTAGTTTCTTGGTCCTGCAAGAAACAACACTCAGTAGCACTCTCTACTGCTGAAGCTGAATATGTAGCAGCTGGAAGTTGCTGTGCTCAAGTATTGTGGATGCAGCACACACTCACTGACTATGGTTTGATTTTCTCCAAAACTCAAATTCATTGTGATAATACAAGTGCCATAGCTCTTAGTAAAAACCCATCACATCACTCTCGTGCAAAACACATAGATGTTAGGCATCACTTTCTTAGGGATCACACACAGAAAGGAGATATTATTTTACAATTCATCGGAACGCAAGAACAACTTGCTGACATTTTTACAAAACCTTTACCTTCCGATAGATTTGAATTTATAAAACAGAAGCTAGGAATGATTACATTAAAATAATCATTCATATCTACTTCCTCTTTTAAATCTCTCCTAATAGTAAGAAACTCCTCGTAGAAAGGGGGAGGAAATTTATTTCTATGTCTTTATGTTTCTTTTTATCTTATGATCTTTAACTATTTACTCTTTGAATTGTTTTTTTTCTCCTGTTTATCGTATTGACAATTTTAGTTTTCTGTTTATCGTATTGACAGTTTTATCGTTTCATTCGTTTTTTTTTTCTGTTTATCGTATTGACAGTTTTATTGTATCATTCAATTTTTTTTGTATCGACCGATGATGGTATTGAATTTCTATTCCATCGTATCATTCAATAATTTTGAATCAACCAATGATAGTATTGAAATTCTTTTCCATCGTATCATTCAATTTTTTTTGTATCGACCGATGATAGTATTGAAATTCTATTCCATCGTATCATTCAATAATTTTGAATCAACCGATGATAGTATTGAAATTCTTTTCCATCATATCATTCAATTTTTTTTTGTATCGACCGATGATAGTATTGAAATTCTATTCCATCGTATCATTCAATAGTTTTGAATCAACCGATGATAGTATTGAAATTCTTTTCCATCGTATCATTCAATAGTTTTGTATCGACCGATGATGGTATTGAGATTGTTTTCCATCATACTGTCAGATCATGGTAACAAGATTATTTTCCATCGTACGGTCCGATCATAGTAATGACTTTGTTTTCCATCAGCATCATATTTTTCTCCTTACGATTGTTTTTTCTTTTGATTCTTACCAAAACCAACAATCACCTTATGTTATCCGACAGGTATCTTTTTCATTTTTTTTTTAAATTTTCTTTCTTTGTTTTAATCCTAACCATTGATCTGGTTTTCTCTAATCCCGACCGTAGAATATCAACGGTCACTCTTTTTCGACCGTAGAAGATAAACGGTCATCTCTTTATCGCCTATAAATACCCCTCCTCCCCTCCCCAAACCCACATTGATTTTCCAGGAATTGAGACGAATCTCTGCTCCACCAGCTATAAAACATCGTACGATCTTCTCAATCGGTATCACCTTTATGTCTCAATCCTCTGCTAACACTCCCTCCGAAATGTCTTCAAAGACCTTTACAGAGAAAGACTTTAACAGAGAAAGGTTAGTATCTCGAGACTTTTTCGATACGTACGATTCTACAATCAGGAGAATCATTTTGTTTCAAGGATGGGAACATCTGTGTGTTGAAAAGCCTGATATTCAAGATCCAGTTCTTTTTGATGAAGTTTGTCAGTTTTACAAAACCGTTTCTTTCGACAAAGATATGACTATAAACTTCACTGTGTATGATAGAAAATTATCTATGTCTGTGAAACATGCGGCACATTTTCTGAATATTTCTGTAGAAGGAGATTCTTTTTGTCCATCTCACAAACTACCAGAGGAAGTTGGTACGTTTAATAGAGAAAATGCTGAAAAGTCTTTGTTTCTTATTAATGAGGAAAAGAGGAAAGCGTCTCATCTTTCACCGGACAATCGTTTTGTCACTTTATGGATGCAAGGTTTTCTTATCCCAAGGAAAGGGGATAGAGAAACTCTTAAAGTTTCTGATATATTCATGCTCGACTATCTTGTAAATATGAGAAAAGTAAATCTCATGGGGTATATTTTTGAAACCATCAAGAATGTCAAGACAGGAGGGATTAAGTCCCATATGATTATGTATCCAGCCATCCTTACAAAGTTCATTTTTGAAAGTATGATGTTTTGTAACATTCCTTTTAAAAGAAAACCCATGGATTTGAGGCCATCTTGGATTAGTAAGAGTACGATGAAAAAGCTGAATGTTTGTTTTGATTCAAATTCAAAACTTTTTGTCAGAGATGTAGAAGATGAATTGGCTCAGAATCAATCGGCACCTATGCTAGCCAAAGACATTCAATCCTCCAGTGTTACTCAAAAGTCTGATCCGCAAACCAGTTCGAAGCCGAAGAAGAAGCCAAGGTTCAGTAAGGAGGTTGTAGCAAAATGGAGAAAAGATAAGGAACAGAGAAAAGAAGGTGACCCAAAGTTTGGTCTTGACCCTGCTGAAGCCTTTGCAGAAATAATAAGGGTAGAAGAAACCCTTCAGGATGAAAAGAAAAAGAAGGTTCTTTTGAAAAGAAAGGCTCAGGACTTTGATGTCTCTAAAGTCTTGAAAGCGGTTGAAGATGCTAGTGCTCAACTAACTGAAGAAGTGCACCAAGAGCCCATCGTACAGAGTCTTCCTCAGAAAGAAAAAGGAAAACAAGTGATGGAAGAAATAGAAGTGGAAGAAGAAGGAGACTTTCTTTTAGAATTTCTTCAAAGTTCAAAGAAGAGTAGAGAGGAATCGGTTCAAAAGCTGAGTGAAGGTGTTCAACAAACTCCTCATGCCGATCAAGCACAATCTCCGGACAGAATGTCTTTTCAAGAAAGGCAAGGTAATCAATCTTCTCATTCTGATAAAGTTGTTGTCATTAGTGACAAAGTGGAAGAAGAAAGAAAACAGAAAGAAAAAGCGAAAGGGAAACAACCAGTTGTTGACTCAAGCAAATCGTATGAACTACCATCGTATGATGAGGATACTGATTCAGAGTATACAATCTCTCTCAAGAAGGGGGATTACATTGTTCATGTTTTGAGAAGGGTGGAGAAAACCATTCCTTATTTCCCGAGGCTGGAAGGGAATATTTATTTTATTACTGAAAATCAAAGGAAGAAGTTTGGATCTGTAAAAGAATTGAGGAAGAAAGTATTGTCAGTAGAAGCTGATTTGAAAGTTCTTTCAGAAAGCTCGGTTGCTCATAAGAAGGCTTGCAATAAGATGACCAAGTGGTCGTACAAAACAGAGAGCTCAATCAATGATCATGAAATAGCTATTGAAGATATAAGGAGGTTATCAAATGAGCTTGCAATTGCTTTCAACAAGCTTGACAAAGAAACGATTGAAAGGCTGAATCTTTTGTCTTCTCAAATAGCCGATGTTCCTTCAGTGAAAGACTTGCAAGAAAGAATGAATGTTTTCCAATCTGAATTCTCGAAGGTTTCAGCTTTCAAGGATGAAATGGTCTTGCTGAAGAATCAAAATTATGTGTTGTCCAAGGATAACAAGACTTTGCAAAACAGGATTGATACCCTTGAAAAAGTAATCAGAGTCCAGGAGGAGACTATCAGAAATCAAGATCAGATTTTTGCAGATCAACAAGAGCTTCTCAAAACTCAGGGTGAATCAATTTCTGAAGACAAGAAGGAGATCAAGAAGATGAAATCTGTTCTTCATGAGCTTATAAAGAAGGAGAAGGAAAGAGAAAACAAATGATTGTTGTATTTGTTTCTTTTAGAACTTGTCTTGGTTTTGTAATAACTCTTATGATCCTTTTTCTTTTATCCAGTGTCTTGTATTACTTCACTAACTCTTTCAGACAATTCAAGATTACTCCTTTCTTTTTATAAATCACAAAGGGGGAGAATGTTTACAAAGGGAAGATTGTTTTACAAAGGGGGAGAATGCTTTTCAATGCTCTTAAGGAAAATCTACGAATACAATCCTTAGGAAAGTCCATACCTAAGGGGGAGTTAGTTGTATTCAATTTCTTATTCATAAGAGTTTTCAATAACTCAGGGGGAGATAAGTATTTCTTGTTATATTTACTTTGTGTGTTGTGCTTTCCAAAAAGGGGGAGATTGTTAAGTCAAAAGTCTTCTTTTGACTTCTATATCATGTTTTGGAAATCACAAATGTATTCTATCATATGTTTGTAAATTACAATTGTCATTTATCATGTTTATCATATCGTACGATGTTGATCATACCGACCAAATCATATCATACTGACTCTGTCAAACGTATCGTACTGACTCTGTAAATCGTATCGTACTGACTCTGTCAATCGTATCGTACTGACTCTATCAATCATATCGTACTGACTCTGCTATTCAGATGATCATTATCTGTTTTGGTACTTTGTCAAAAACTCTCTCTGCATATGAATCGTACTCATGTTTTTCATTTCTATATATCTCTTGTCCTAACAAAACGATGTCGTTGAGTTAGTTACAAACTAATCAAAACGATGTCGTGATTTCAGTTTCAATATGACCGTTGGAGGCAATATGACCGTTGGAACCCGAGGCCTATAAATAATAGGTCATTTGAAGCTGAGAGAACAACGATGAATGAAGAGAACGAATGAAGAGACTTTGTGAACTACAAAGATGTTAGAGAGAGACACTGTTACTTCTCTCATCAGCCTTGTGCGTCCGATCATCGTATCGAGGGATTTCAAGTAATTGAAAGACAGAGGTGCCGATTACCTACAATATCGAGGGCTGCCGGGGATAGGCAGACAGATGTGCCGATCATCGTATCGAGGGCTGCCGGGGATAGGCAGACAGACGTGCCGATCATCGTATCGAGGGCTCACCAAGGTATTGGTGAGACAGACCTTTTATCCTAGGTGAAAGGATAACCCTTCTCTTTGGGTTAAAAGAATTGTAATACTTTTACATTTCCGCTGTTACTTGTATTAGAAAGGGATTTGTATTGTTTCCTTTCTTCTTTACATTTTCAATTGTAATTGTTTCAATTACAATCATTCTATTACTTTTTGTATTGATTGATTCTATACGCTTTAAGGTAGAATCATTCATCTTTGTATTTCTCTGATTATTGTGTTCACCTTGAATACAATTGTTTTACTTTACATTAGTATTCAATACAATCGTGGGTGTTTATATTTGTATTGGTTTAAGATCATTTAAACTAATCTCTTTGTTGCAAAAACTAAAAGGTGTTTAAACCTACAATTCACCCCCCCTCTTGTATTGTTCCATCTAATAGACAAATATATCTACTATTCGATCCAAATCTAACCTCCACTCACACACACTTACATCAAAGGGGATACGCCATCATCCTTCGTGTGTACGGCAGACTACTGTCTCACAAACCAATGTTGTTTGTTCTTCCATTACAACCATTCAATTTTGGGAACAATGATAGATTTATAGTTTAAATTTAATATATATATATATAATTTATTTATTCTTATAGATTTTTTATATAAAACACACCTTAATTATTTCCATTTTCTGGTAATAAAATAACATCTTTTGCAGACGTGTAGACTACCACCACCTCAAAGCAATGTGATTCGTTCTCGCTTTACATGAAATAAATTAATGATGGCATAAAAAAATATATGATATAAATTAAATATTTAGGATATTAATGACATAATTATATATATTTACATATAACATATCATTTTATTCATTCCATTTCACACATTGAAAAATTGATAATGTCATTTGTGGACGTGTAGAGCCACCTCGAAGCGATGTGATTCTTTATTTTTCATCACTAATTAAAATAATTATATATATAATCATATATAAAAAATAATATGATAATTATGATATAATTTTCATTATATAAATATAAACATTACATAACTTCTTTCTGTAATGATCATTGAAAAATGGGAATGTTACTCAAGTGTACGTACGGCCTATCATCTCCATTGTTGTAACAATGGTTGATTTTTCATATCCATATTTCATGATTGGGATTAAAAATATAATTTATATGAAAAATTTATAATTATTTCATGACTATTATTATTTATATGTTTAAATAAATACCTCGTTGACCTTATCCAACCTATCAAAGTCAGTTTGGGCACATAAGGTGAATATGGTGAAAACATCGGACTAAAACATTATTGATTATGTGATTGTATATAACTTATTTATAAGTAAAATAAAAGTAATAATTAACTATTAAAAGTTTATTAATAAAATAAATAATTAATATATGTTTATTCTTCAGTAATATATAGGACAATCATGAAAAATCAAACTCATGGTAAGTTATTTTTATCTCACTTTTTACATATGTGAGATAAATGTCATATTCACTACTTACTTGTTTTTGGTGGTGTATATACTACCACTTTTGATATATTATATCATGAATTATTTTATATTAATGGTATTTAAATTTTTCATTTGATATTGTTACTTTTGTGGTTCCCAATTCATATGTTACCATATTTGTAAGGGGGTTTCTAGTCTCACTTTAATTTTTTTGAGATTTATGCCATTTTCCTAAATTATTTTTGTTGTGTAATGTAAAAAATGACCATGAATGTATTTTATTTTTATAATACATAATTTTTTTTTCTATTACATATCCATTTTATGATATTTCTTTCATATGGTCTACGTATTCAATGTTACCAAAGCAGTAATGGACTTTTTGCACAATTTACCTTCTTTGAGATGTTTGTTATGTTATACAACTATATTCTTTAATAAGGTGTATATACTTTTATATTTAAATTATATATAGTTAATATAATTATTATCATTATATTATAAGTTTAATTTAATTTTATTCCTTCAAGAAGATTGCGATTGAAATGTTTCAAGGTGGTATGGGACGCTTTGGAATGTTTAAATATTATTTTCTTCATGAATGTTTTTAATGACCTTTTAAGGGAGATTACATTTATTAAAGTCAAAAAACTTTGTTTTTACTTATCCTACACTGGAGATATTTTTCATTAATATCATCCTCATTTATCATTTGTATGGATTATGATTGTTTCAAAGAAATTTTTATGAAACTCATTTCTTTTCCACGGGTTAATCAAGTTATGAAAGGGGTAATGGTTTTTCCTATGAGATTATGATGTAATGGACGATTTTATGTGTTATATAATTGTACTAGTAAATTTTGTGGGAAGTTACATGATAAACCAATAATGGGTGGTTATGTGATAAACTAATGATTGGTAGTTCTGTGATAGGCTAATGATGAGTGGGTCCCTAATAGCCCTCCAATCTATTGGGTATGGAAGTCAACCATATGGTTATTCCATTTGTAGGAGTGAATGTATAAGTCAAATTAAAATGATTTCCCAAGTACGTAAATGATTTTATTATGCATGATTTTGTTATATAATTATTCTAATGATCAATATTAATATGACATGGCTCATTATTATTAATTATAATGACTCTTGCCTTTTCCATGTTATCATATTTAATGGTCCACGTATTGATGGGTATGATTTATTTTAGGATTCGATCATTCACTTTGATTATGTCATCATACCCTTATGAACTTTTAAGCTCATTTATGAGATTAAATTGTTAATGCTTATGTTTACCCTTACTAAGTATCTTAGCTCACTCATCTTATTTTTACTTTTCCCCATGTTATAAATAATGAGATTGAATGATTTATGTATATAAATTATTTCAAAAGGATGATGTTGATGACCTAATTTGACATAAGAAAACCATAGTATAATAAGAGATGATGTTCAAATTTATGAACCAAATGTTTATGAGTCCAAGTTGATATAAGTTTTTTATGTAAGAGTTTTTTCTAATTAGCTAAACTATAAACCTAAAAAATCCTGATGTTTGTAAGTGTTACAAGTTTTCCTTTTGATGTTGTAAGTTTTAGATGAAGAATTTGGGTCAAAATTATCAGAATCAAAATCATAAATGTAAAGTTATGTATTTCATCACAGGATCTAGGAGTGTGGGTAATGGGCTATTATAGTTAGTATAAATGGTTGATTTAGATAACTTTGTATAATAGGATGTTTTCATATGAGGTTATCTTAATATTTATGGATATCATCAAAAGAATATAATTTTAAGGTTGATCATTAGTTTGAAGTCTTAAGAAACCCCACTTGAGGTTTTTAAGTAGTAAAAATGTTGAGGTTATCAATGATATTTTTAGAGATATTTTTTTTTGGTTTGAGGTATTTGTAACCCATAAGATCAACATGAAGTGTTTTTAGGGAGGATTTATTTTTCAAGATTAAAGAAAAAAGGGGAACAATCCATATATTTGGTGATAACCCATTACATTCGGGTAGGAGGTGGGGCTTCAACCTGTAACCAAAGAGAGATAAGGGTTTTGTGCACTACCACTGGTATACATGATGTCCTAGATAGCATGAATTTTTTTCACAAGTAAAGATTATGTTTATTACAGAAACATATGAAATTTTATTTGAACAATAATAGATGATTTATCTTATAATAAAATATGATCAAATCCTTCTAATATATGGGTTTCATTCTTAGGCAAGAAATGTTTGATGAATTTTATGGATAGTAATTTATGGAATTATTTGGTTTAAACATTGGGTATTACTACTTAATTTTGAAGATTAATTTATTATATGAAGTTTTACTCATTTTTGTAATTATATTACTATGTTATAACCATTTTGGTTTTGGTTAGTTTCTAAAGATATATGGAATAGCTTAACTATCACTTTTATGGTTATGTGGGTTTTAAAAGTTGATTTTAGTACATCAGGAATTAAAAATTCATCTTGAATACTCATCATTGGTTGAAAAGGATGAGATTGTGGTATAAGTTTATTAAAGGATGTAAATCTACTCAAAAAGTAATAATATTTCCATATTATCTTGGTCTATATGGTAATATAATTCTTTAAATCTTGGGAAAGAATCTTGAAACAAAAGTATTATCCTAGTACCTTCAATTCTGATGAACTAGTGGTCTTTTCGATCATAAAAAATTTATTTTTTTGAGGCCCTTAACTTTCCATTTACCATTCACTTGTTTTTGATTAGTGACCTCAATCACTATCTATAATTATTTATGCCTTTCATATATTCCCACTAATGTTCTCCCTTATGGAATCCTAGTTATGAATAACTTCAGGTGACATTTATGTTTCTCACTTTCCCATTTTATGGTATTTTTTCTTTATTTTTTTTACAATGTGTTTTTCAATGAAGTATTTCTAAAACAATTAATCATTTGATATCCAAGATAAATTTTGAGGGTGAAATTCATTTTAAGGGGGGTAGGATGTAACATTCCAAGATTTTAAAAAATATATTCATTAAAAATAATTTAAATTATTTGATAGATTGTGTTAAATGAAATTCATAATTTATATTGTAATATATGAAACATCAAGTTTATCTTTTTTTGCACATAACATTGAGTTTTTTCGATAATTTGTGTTACACTCAAGGTCTGATCTTATCAGAAAAAAAATATATTATTGATATTAATATTTAATATGATAGTTATCACCTAGCCATTAGAATGATGTGAATGAATGAGATTAACTAAATTATGAAATTATAGTTTACACATGTTTATTAAATGAATTCATTAGATACTAATCAATTAGAAATGCAAATAGAGAAATTGAATATAAAGAATGTGTTTTTATGAAAAACTATTTTTATGCCTTCAAAGGCATTTTATCTTAATAAATTAAATTAATAACTACTATAGAATGATATTAATGAAATTTATATTTTTTATTTTTAATAATTTTTTTGAAATTCATTTCATAATTCTAATAAGCTTAAGAAAACAATAGATCTAATTTTAAGCATAAAAAATGTGTATATTTTTAAAAGGTGGTTTTATCACCTTTTAATGGAAGACATATTTTAAAACTAAATTTTATAATTTTATAATTTTTATTTTACAAAAAAAAAACATCATTTTTAAAAGTGTAATATAAAAATTTACTTTGATTGAGTTTTTGATATTTTTCTGAGAAGTTTCATGATTTGATGAATACTGAAAAATATAGGATTTTAATCAAAAACTGATTTTTCATCAAAATAATTTATAGTGATAAATTTTATTTTAATTTTTATAAATTATATTAGATTATTTTTTTAATTTAATTTAATTTAGTTAATTTTAATCAGTTTTAAATTAAAATTGGATATAAACACATTTCAAACTTTTGAACTTTTTACTATTAAAAACCCAATTTCTTGTCTCATCTGTGGGATTAATATTAAATTTATTTCTGTCATTTATGTGATTATAATTTTTAAAAATGGATTAAATATTTTTAATAATAATAATTTATAATGTATAATAATATCAACATAGTTTTTACCAAAACTATTAGTGAAATTAATTAAAATTAATTACAAAGACTAAGGTAAAAATGAGTTTACTTAGTGGTTAAGCTTTAATCTTAAGGATCCAAATGACCTATAAACATGTCGAACACACATTATCTAGAAATATATCAATCCATATGACCATATATTCTATTTATATTGGTTATTTGTAAAATTATTCAATGAAAGTAACCCATATAATAAGTTAATAAAAAATAACAAAAAATGTATCTTTCTGCCTTTTGTTTTCTATAAAGCTTTGGGGATAGGAAAAAAACTGTATAGGTTTGGTTATAAATATTATTTTAAAATTTAAATGAATTTATTTATCATAATAATTTATATTTAATTTTTAGAAATGATATAACTACATTAATTGTTTAAGAAACACCAACATATGAATTAATTAGTTTAATAATTAAATAAAATAAATGATAATAAAAATATTAAAAGTAAGGTAAATAGAATTAATTTTGGTATTAAGTTATTTTTTATATGAAAATAACATGATACTCATCTTTGAAAATAACATATTTTAATTTCATTGTTTTATTGATATTTTTAAATTTAATTAAATATAAAATGTCAAAATTGACATTAATGTTGTTTTATAGTAAATGATATTTTATTAAATTAATAAAAATTAATAAAAATACTGAATTCAGTAAAGTTATTTATAAATGTTAATAAATATCAAATATATTCTATTCATTGGAAAATTTATCTTTTATAATGAACATATTGACCCCTAAATAAAAAAACATTCTTGGAATGGTTAGGGTTGAAGCAGTATTTTTGCACATTACATGAGATTATGTTAAATTTAATTTCCAAAACACATGGTATTTTTAATATATAATTTTTTACATATTTAAAATCAGTGGTTATACATTTTATAATAATTATCAATTTAATTTAGTCTTAATAGATGAATTATATAGGATAAAAAACTAGTTACCTTAATGAAAAACCAAAATGAAAAAAAGGAAACTTAGGAGATAAGGAATAACATGTTTAAAAATTAATTTTTTTTTGTGATATTTTTTACTATAATTACCCTAAACTCTATTATATTTCATTTTGAAAGCATGTGAGGTAAGGGAGACCTCCCCATAGTGTTTACCTTTTTGTATTTACAAGAATGTCACTCTTCCACCACTATAAAAGGGAATTCACTCTCCCCCATTATTCACACATTTAAGGCCATTTGGATAATCCAAACCCTTCCCAAATAGATCCCTAAATATCTCACCTCAACCTAGAATCCTCACTTTTGGCAGAAAGAAAACCAAGGAAGTATTTTGGTATAAACCAAAAGGTGTTACCCAAAAAAGGCGTAACATTCTTCAATAAGAACATTCATTTTATTTATTTCTCCACCCCTTAAAAGTATTCTTGTATAATGATTATATAATTACCTTAGTATCTTTAGTATACTTTGATTTTTTATATTAATGTTACTACCTACACTTATACACACTTCCATCAAATGTGATATGTGATCATCGTTTGTGGGTACGGTGGACTATCGCCTTGTGAACTGATGTCGTTCATTCTTCCATTACCACATTTCATGTTTGGTAATAATGATATATTTATATTTTATATTATATATATATATATATAATGTTATTATGATCCTTTAATTATTAAATAACACAAAACTTATAGCTTTCCATTTTGGGGGAATACGATAACATCATTTGCGGACATGTGGACTACAACCTCCTAAAAGTGATGTGATTCATTCACTCTTTACATGGAATAAATTAATTATGGATTTAATAAATATATGTAATATAAATGAAAAATTTAGGATATTAATGACATGATTATATATCTATAAATATAACATATCATTTTCTTATTTCCATTTCACACACTGTAGAAGTGATAACGTCGTTCATGGACCTGTGGACTACCGCCTCCTCGAAGCGTTATGATTATTCCTTTTTTATCACCACATCAAGGGAATGATATATATATATATATATATATGAGTATATAAAAAATATGGTATTTATGATATAATGGTAATTCTGTAAAGAAAAACATTATTTACCTTCTTTCCATAATGATCATTAAAAAAGTGGAACATTACTCAAACGTAGGTGTGGGATATTGTCTTTATGATTGTAACGTTGGTTCATTTTTCATAATAATATTTAATTATTGGTTTTAAATGTAAAATTGATGTATAAATGTGATAATTATTTTATGATTATTATTATTTTGATTTTTAAATAATGACCTCATTGACCTTAGTCAACCTATCAAATTCAATTTTGACACATAAGTCGAATATGGTTTAAACATCCGACTTAAACATTATTGATTATGTAGTTGTATATAACTTGTTTATAAGTGAAATAAAAGTAATAATAAAAATAAAATATTTTTTGATGCAATTAAATAACTAACATAAGTTTATTGTTCAATAATATAGAGGACAAGCATTAAAAATCAGACTCAAATTAAGGTATTTTCATCTCACTTTTTATAGCTTTGAGATAAATTCTATAATCACCACTTAATTATTTTGTGTCATATATAAAATTAAAATTTTGATATATGATATTATTAATTATTTTATCTTAATGTTATTTAAATGTTTCATTTTATTATTATAACTTTTGGGGTTTCCAATTCAGATGTTACCATAGTTGTAAGGGGATTTCGAGTCTCATTTTTATTTCTGTGATAATTATGCCTTATTCACTAATTATTTTTGTTGTGTAATGAATAAACTACCCAAGAATATATTTTATGATTATTATCCTTAAATTTTTGGGGTTTTTATATCTATTTTAGGATCTCTATATAGTGGGTTCATTGTTTCCAAAGCAGTAACAGACTTTTGTCACAATGTATCTTCTTTGAGATGTTTGTTATGTTATATAAATATCTTATTTAATGAGGTGTATATAATTTTCCTTTTACATGATATATAATGAATATCCTTATTCTCATCATATTTTATGTTTCAATTAATGTTATTCCTTCATGGGGCTTATTATTCAAATGTTTCAAGGTGGTATGGGACACTTTTAAATGTTTAAAGATTATTTTCCTCATGAATGTTTTTAATAACATTTTAAAGGAATTTAAACTCATTAAAATAAATAAACCTTGTTTTTACTTATCCTCCATTTGGGATATTTTTCATTGATACCATCCTCAATCATTATTTGGATGGATTATGATTGTTTCAAATAGATTGTTATGAAACCCATTTCTTTTCCACATGTTAATCACGTTATGGAATGGATAATGGTTGTTTCTATGAGTTTATGATTAAATTCATGATTTTACCCTCTAAAATAAACATACAATGGGGGTCATTATCCTCTATGAGAAACACGCATAAGAGATATATAAGATAAATATATAGAAGAAACTGAAGTGTATACATGTAATGTCATACAAGACTAAACAACTAGGAAGGAAGCTATAAAATTACCAAAAAAGGTAAAAATAGAAGTGACCACAAAGCCCTAAAAGCTCCTATAAAACCATGAGCTATTAATACTCATCCTGATCTCTAACCTAATCCTTCTTACCAGAAAAATAGTTTATATATACATGGGTTGAGCATAAAAGTATACTCAGTGGGATCCTACCTGGAGCCTCTTATGAAAAATATAAAGCAAGCATACTAAATTCTAGTGAACAACAAGTGAAACTAACTCATCAACTAAAAATGTATACTAATTTCCTAGCCTCAACATGACTATCTCTCACCAAGTATCATATACAATGACAAATATATTATAATAGTAAAACAACAAGTGTACCCTGCTTCAACTTCCCCACTAGTTTTCCACCCTACCCTAACATCGCACATCCTAATTCATCTCTCTCCAAAAGTAAGTTAGCTGATAGACACTCGATATACTGTATCATAACATGCACCCCGTGCATCATGTCATAACATCATCCCATATCACATATCCTTATAGTAACCAAGTAATTTCTGGGATCCACCACAGCCTATATGTCATATATCATACATTTTTTGTTATACCTCAAGCCACCACAACCCTTATATCGAGTAAGAAATGTTGATTCATTATAACCCATATATGTCATAAAAATAATAATACTTGGGATTCTATATACTTAGATACATGTTTCTGAAATAAAAAAAATCAATTACAACCCTCTACAAACATATAAGGGAAAAATAATCATCATTCATCCCAACACTTATAACTACCAAGATAAGAGATGAGGGATAGAGGGGGTAGTCAATCATCCATCCTCCCATTGGAATGTTGGGGAAAACACCCTCCCATAATCCACTGGGTGTCAGTCACCCTAACTTAAATGGGTGCGGTTGTTTATGAAATCAAAAAATTATAAAGAATATAATATATCTCACAACCACACTATAGGCATAACCTAGTATTAGACTATACTGCAGTTTTCATCACCCAGACACCCGAATCCCATAGCTATGGACAATATATCCTATAAGTACACTATCATTTAAAGAGAAACATTATTTTACTTCTTTCATTTATATGATTTGTAATATCTTTAATTAATTAATTATCCAATTGTTAACCATCATCATCAATCCAAGTTTACAATAATTCACTTATCAAGACAAGTCCATTCCCTCTAGAAATAACCCAAACCAAGTAAATAGTTTCTTAAGATTGAAATATTTTCATCATTCACATTCCATTAGAACCAACATCATTGGTTAAGTCATTTATTAAAAATTGCTATATTTTCATAATCCAGGTAATCTAGAAAATCCATCCTAAGCTTCCACCTGGAGAAATAATGCAACCAAGAACATCCAGCTGCCTCAAGTAGTGGGTAAATGAATGCAGATAAAACCAAAAACTTGAAAAAATTTCCATTAAGAAGATTAATTCATAATTAAGAATCCTATCATGATCCAAGTTGGGTCGCCATCCGACCTAGCGCCTAACCCGGTCCATGATAAGGCCCAAAGGGAGTTCTTGATTCCAATGGGCTAGCACAAGTTCCCTGGTATCAAATAAATGTTTGGGAACGATTTAACAAATAAATTAAATAAAAATAAATAAATAAATAAATTTAAACTGAGAAAAACAGGTAAATACTATCATCAAAAAATAAAACAAATATGTCCAGCTATTCATACCTTAAAGTGACCTCATGGGTCACCACCGAACATGGAAACATGCTCGCTGGAAGAGGGATCCAAAACTAGAACCTGATACTACAAAGATAAAGTAGGCATGAGCATTGAGATTCTCAATAGGAATTCCAAAATATAAAAACACCTATGCCCTTGAATTTAATAAAAAATCCAATCATGATAGTTTGAAAATAAGATATAATAAAATAATGTTTTTCCATATTTTCACATTCATGTCACATGTTTACATCCTTAAAGAAAGTTCTTCTATTCCACTATATTTTCAAAATAGTTTCCAAAAATTCATTAAAATTCCAAAAATGAAAGGTAAATAGTTCAAATTAAATACATTGATTTTACAAATAAGGAAACGAGCTTGAAGCAATAAAAATGGAAATCATTTCACAAACATCATGTTATAAACGAGCACCACGGTCAATCCCTATAAGTAACTAGGAAAAATGGGACCCTAGGAACCTCGTGCCTTAATGAAATATGGAATAGAAACCATGACCAAATGTGCTCTCATGCATGAACTACTAGGGGAATCACATCACAAGGCCTTTTGGTCTCAAATCATATCACATGTTTAGTTAATATTGAAGCGTAAATCCTACTAGATGAAACTAGGAAGAACCACTTCTGAATCATCTAGAATACTTGTCCTACTCCACCCACCTAGATTCCTCAAGCTTCCCATGTGATCTATTTCAAGTGGTGGTGAGTTTTCATAAAACTAACATACATCAACATATCATTCCCTTTATTCAAAAACACACTCACCCTCTCACCACGGATCTCCCTCCTTGAGCACATCCCCCCCTTTTTCTATCATACAAAAATGAACAAGCCTCTTTAATAGTAACATATTAAAATTCACACATTATACATACACATAATATTCTAAAACAATGGGGAATTCATCAAGAGGGGCTTTCATTTTTGACAAAACATTCTTAAAGATCCAAACGAGATTAATTATTTACAAGGAATACTTTTCATTTAAAACACATAATCACCAACACTTTTAAGTTTTCAAAATCATTAAAAATCCAAATTGAAATATCAATATAAAACCCATTTAAAAAAACAAGGTTTAACCCATTCTTACAACTATGTAATTATTTCAATAAATTCAAGGCACCATTTAACCTCAAGTTCACACAAAAACCCATCTTTGGAAATCACATCAGAGATTTTTGGAAAACCAAACATGTCATTACACTTTTATAACTGAACTGGAAAAAAGGCCAAATGCCTTTTTAAATATTCATTATGAATTCAAAACCACTTAAGAAATAAATTTTTAAGAAAAGTCACTTAATCCCAATTGGGTGTTAGAAAAAATTTCATTTTTCAAAACAAAGGCATGATCATTTCTAGAAACCACAACCAGATTTCATAGCATATGTATATTTCATAAATATAAAAACAAGTTTTTAAAATAAGAAAGAAATCATGGGATTCAAATTAAAGGAATAGGAATTGGGTAACTATCTCCGGGTAGAGCCAAACCGAACATTCATCTCTTGGTGCTTTTTAACTATAAGCTACTACTAGAACGTACATACCTATATAAATATATGCATATACCCTTGAACTAATGCACGTATTCCTCGCACCATAAGGGAACACAGACCTGGAGGATATATATATATATATATATATATATATATATATATATATTAATAACTTTGTACATGTGTACACACTCCGTTAAGGTTGACCAAACACACTGGAGAGGCGACGGAAACCCAAAACCAGATGGAATAGTCCAACGCACTACAAAACAAGGGATTGCATCAAGCACACACCATTTTTAAATATAAATTCTATTTTAAAATAATTTACATATCAAATATTTTCAAAAAATACATTTTCAACATATAATAAATCATTTCTAAGATGTGAAACAAGACTTTACGAAAAATATACACTCAAATTATTCTCCTTAAAATAAAATAAACACTAAAACCATTTCAACACATTATTCACACTACTTGAACAACTTAATAAA
Organism: Viscum album; assembly: GCA_963277665.1. Classification (NCBI taxonomy): domain Eukaryota; kingdom Viridiplantae; phylum Streptophyta; class Magnoliopsida; order Santalales; family Viscaceae; genus Viscum; species Viscum album. The sequence goes on along the minus strand of OY728132.1, from coordinate 863,224,438 downwards.
TATGTTTCAAAATTTACAAAAACACTTCAAAACATTCACAACAAAGATTCACACTTGCCAAAAAACAATTTCTTTTAAAAACCCCCCTTTTTAAACCATACGAACATCAAATCCATTTCAAAAAATATTTTACATCTTCAACACATTTTTTGAAACACTTTCAAGGATTGAAACAAAAAGGAAGATATGTAACACACATGGGACATAGCCCATTTTCCTTAGAAAATACAATTCTTTATATATGCATTCCAAATCACTTCTAAAATATGTTTCACACAGTACAATTAAACCATAGAATGCATATAAATAACCAAGAAAACATTTTAAAATCATATAATAATGATAAAACATGGATTCACCAACCATATATGAAGAAATTGCTGGAAAATGCTGTGAAACCACACCTGCACCTCACCCGTACCTCTGAGAGGCAAGATCAAACCCTAGTCGACAACATCGAACCAAAAAGATCAATATCTCATCCTTAAAACAACCCTGCCTATTAGAGAAACCAAATACCCAAAGGAATAAATAAAACTCCCAAAAAAGAGGAGGGGCTTACCCGAAGGGGTGGACGGGGAGGCCACATATCGGGAAGGAGGGGCAGCTTCAGTAGGGGTGGTACACCGGGGAGGAGGGTTTGTTATGGGGTCATGCGAGTAGGATGCTCTATGTAGGGGAGGATAGATGGGGGGAGGGTGTGCCATGCAAGGGAGGCACCACGAAGGGGAGAACCGCTTAAGGAAGGTTGTTTCGTGCAAGGTAGGCCGCTAGAGTTAGGGTGAATTGTGCAAGGGATCCAGAAGTAGGAGGCCAACAAGGGGGGTCTTGCTTTCTAAATAGATAAGAGGGGAGGATGGTGTCACTTAGGGGGGTGAGGTGAACAATCAGGGGTGAAACACTAACTAGGTAAAAAAATAATAACCTAATAATACTAATAGTAGTATTAATAATAATAATAATAATAATAGGATAATAATAATAATAATCATCATCATCATCATCTTAATAATAGTAATAATAATAATATTTTTATTATTAATATTAATAATATTATTAATACTCTAACTCTAATAATAATATTATTATTATTATAAATACTAATAATATTATTATTATTATTAAAAAAAACCTTTAAATTTTATTATATTTTTCTTATTTTAATTTATTCTGATTTTAACATTATTTTATTATTCATTTAATTTATTATTCATGAAATTTCTTAGTTATTTTGAATACCAAGCATGCAGCATGGTGACCCAGGGAAGCCGCAAGATTTCCAACCCGTGCTCTTCCCATGCGTCGGATGCTGCCAAGCCTAGAAAAAACTCATTTTTCAATAAAAACACAAAAATTAAAATTGGGATTCATCCCAAACCTCAACAAGAATACCCGATGCTAAGAAAATTAATAAAAAAATAAAAGGGTCGGGTGTGAAAATTCTCCCCACCATAACACTTTCCTCCCTTGGAAAGACACAACAAGGCCTAATCCCAACATAAAAGATGACACCCCTTCACCATCCTAGGTTACTCCCAAAGAAAAATAATATTAAAAGGCCAGAACACTTTCCATAAATGAAGAGAATTTCAAATAAAACTCAGGAGACACAAAATAGACTAATCTCTGTGTGCCACCCTCCCCCAAAAGTGAAAACACCTCCTATTGATCGACCAAGGTAAAAGATCTTCCCACAATTCACTATCAAACCTCTTATGTAAAACATCCCAAACATACCTAAATGATACCTATTCCACTATCCTAAAACAAGAAACAAGAAACACACCACAACTCGATAAATACTCACATGATTTTAATTCAACAAAACCATTGGGTGTGCTCCAGTCCCAAGTCGACACCAAGAACATGATTGAATTACTGACACATGGAGGCCCTAACAGACTCCCCACCATAAGAACAACCAACACCCTAGAAAGAACTAGGAAACTAACATGGGGAGGCCCGAACAAGATCCCCACCATAATGAATATGCTAACACAATTTCATTCCATTCGAATTTCACCGAGACCCAAGAAGGGTCTCCCCACCACAAAGTTCGACTAGCTTAACTGACTAGCACAAAATGACATAGAAAACCTGACATGGTTATGCTGGTAGATTCTCAAGCACCAAATCGCTCACAACAAGGGACTTGATTTAATGAAACTCCAAACAATATAGAAGACATACACTAGACCAAGGTTCATTATATCCTTTGGGGGTTCTTATCAACATTCCATCTTTACTCTAGTGCCTATGGCTAGATCTCTAATGTTTGATGCATATCCTACCTCACAGTTAGGACTTCAAGACTCTTGAATGGATCATCTCCTCCTGGTGCCACACGTAGCTACACCGTAATCATCCAACACCAACAGAACACAACACACCCTGCAACCTACTTTTCCTCAACATGGCACTTCATCACGATAGAGAATTACAATATGATCATGCCTCATACCTTTCGACTTCAAATGAGAATCTTCAAAAGAAAGGTCACATAAAAATTTATTTCACTTGAAATAGTAGAACTCATAATTCCCCAAATGGAACACATGATTCTGGTAAAATACAGGCTTTCTAAAGGTCCCACAACATCCGCCTTCTCATTTGGGAAAGAACACAACACTGTAAAATGCCACAGAACATGACCATTACGGACAATGATCTCTTATAAGGGAAATTACCTTAAACCTAGTACCTAACAACGTATTTTTTTGAAAACAATCACAATGAACCCCTAAAAATAGATTTTCCACATTGGTGGCCTAGCATGAACCCTCACTTTGAAGAGACTGATGAAAGACCCAAGGGAACTTTAAGACTGTATCTTGCACTGAAAACCTCAGACTGCTTTCACCTTCCTCACCAAAATTATCTTCACCACTTCTAGGTTGGATATTTAGATTTAGCGATCTCAAACTTCAAATTTGACTCTCAGATGACTCAAGGAAACCAAAGCGTCCTTCAACTACTCTCGTATCTGCGCCTCCATTGTGAGAGGATTCTCTTATATGGAGGTGAAGAGGGGTAGAATCAACCCAAACTCAAGAAGAAGATTCTTACATTGATCAGTTTTAGGATCTTTCAAAGGATAATCTATTATTTCCTCACTTCATTTGCACATTAACTCTTTATGGGGGGCATACACTAGCCAGTGAGTGAAAAGCCAAGGACCTAGTCAAACTAGGCCATTGGCCAAAACGTACCATGAACAACACCAAACACAAAAATGTAAGGGATTACCATAACACTCCTAAATAAACTCAATCCCATTTACTCAAAACCATTTCCATTTTAAAATCTAGTTTCCACAATTTTCAAAAAAGAATTTTTAAAATTATTTTCCAAAACCCATAAAGATATCGAACAAATCAAGGGGAAAATAGCACTGATGGGTGACTTAGATATATGGTTTCTAATCATACACCAATAACACCACCACCACAGAGAGTGTTCTGGGATAATATCCCCAGCTCCACATGGCTTTCCAAGACCTACAATCTCACTAAGACCATTGGCCAAACTCACATTTCATTTACCAAACACCAATGAACCACAAGAACTAAATGACTCAAGTGAATCCTAACTTTCCCCCATGACTTGAGTCTCACCATGAGGTGTTCTGGCGAGGCACTGTACACGTAAACGGAATGTAAATTTGTGACAACCCTATCTTCGATCTCCCCAAACTCTTCCCCAAAGAACATGACCCAAAAAATGTGACCTCCCTCTGATACTATTTTTTCACGAACCAATTCGTGTCGCCATATGACCCGATGCCCAACCCAGTTTTTTGCAAGGCCCGAGGGGCATTCCCAATCCCCATAGGCTGGAATAAGTTCCCAAGTATCAAATAAACATTTGGGAACAATTTACCCAATGGACGAAAGACATATAAATAAATAAATAAATAAATTTAAACTGATAAAAATAGGTAAATAACAGTAGCAGAAAATAAAATAAATATGTCCTGCTAAACATACCTCTAAGTGACCCCATGGGACACCACCAAACATGTAAACATGCTTTCTACAAGAGCAATCCAAAACTAGAACCTGAAATTAAAAGTTAAAGTAGGCATGAGCACCGAGATGCTCAGTAGGAATTCCAAAACACAAAAACACACTATTCCCTTTCCTTTAATAATAAATCCAATCATGCTAGTTTGAAAACAATATATAATAATATAATGTTTTTTCATTCTTTTCAAATTAATGTCACAAGTTTATATCATTAAAGAAATCACTTTTATTCCACTATATTTTCAAAATACTTTTCAAACATGCATTAACATTCCAAAATGAAAGTTCCATAGTTCAAATTAAAAACATTTATTTTAAAAAGAAGGAAACAAACTTGAAACAACAATAATGTAAATCATTTCAAAAAAACTATGTCATAAACAAGCACCATGTTCAATACCTATAGATAACTAGCACAAATGGGACCCTAAGAACCTTGTACCTTAGTGAAATGTGGTATAGAAACCATGAACAATTGATGTGATATAGAATCCCTGACCAATTGTGTTCTCATGCATGATCCACTAGGGGGAATCATATCCCAAGGCCTAATGGTCTCTAATCATATCACATGTTTAGTTAGTGTTGAAGCGTCAATCCTTTTAGAAGAAATTGGGATGGACCACTTATGAATCATCTAATGTATTAGTCCTAGTACACCCACCTAGATACCCCGGGATTCCCATGTTCTCTATTTCAAGTGGTGGTCAGTTTTCATAAAACTAACATACATCAACATATCATTCTCTTTATTGAGAAACACAATCACCCTATCACCACTGATCTCTCTCCTTGAGCACATCCTCCCACCCCCCCCCCCTTTAAATCACACAAAAATGCACAACCCTCTTTAATATGCACATATCACAATCCATACATTCAACATACACATAATTTTATAAAACAAGGGGGAATGCCTCAATAAGGGTTTTCCTTTTTCAAAAACATTTCTTAAAGTGCAAACGATCTTAATTATTTACAAGAAATACTTTTCATTTAAATCACATAATCACCAACACTTTTATGTTTCCAAAATAATTTAAAAGATAAACTAAACAGCCAATTAACTAAACATTCAAAAAAACAATATTAAACCCATTCTTACAATGACGCAAATCTTTCAAGAAAGTCAAACCACCATTTTACCTCAAGTTTGCACCAAAACCCATATATTGGAAATCACATTGGGGATTTTTGGAAAACCAAACATGTCATTACACTTTTATAACTAAACTAGATGAAAGGCCAAATGCATTTGGAAATATTCATTATCAATTCAAAACCACTTAGGAAATTACTTTTTAAGAAGATTCACTTATGCCCAAATGACCGTTAGAAATACATTTCATTTTCCAAAACAAAGGCCTGATCATTTCTAGAAATCGTAACCAGATTTCATAGTATATGTATATTTCATAAATATAAAAACATTTTTTTGAAAAAAAAGCAATCATGGGATTCAAATTAAATGCATAGGAATAGGGGACCTACCTCAGGGTTGAACCAAACTGAACATTCGGCTCTTGGCACTTTCAAACTAGAAGCTGCTACTATCATGCACATACATGGGTAAATATATATATATACCCTTGACCCAATGCACGTATTTTCCACACCATGAGGGAACACATACCCAAAGGATATATATATATATATATATATATATATATATATATATATATATATTCATACCTTTGTACATGCTTGCGCGCTCCATTAAAGTTGACCAAACTTACTAGAGAGGTGGTGGCAACCCGAAACCAAGTGGAATAGTCCAAAACACTACAAAACAAGGGCTTACATCAAGAACATGCATGTTTCACATGTAAAGTCCATTTTAAAATCAATTTCATGTCAAATATTTTCAAAAAATACTTTTTTCAAAAGTTATATAATTTAATAGATCAACTAAATTCTTAATAAAACATTTCTAAGATGCACAACAAGCCTTTACTACAAACATACACTCAAATTATTCTCTATAAAATCAAATTCACACTAAAACCATTTGAACACATGATTCCCATCACTTTCATAACTTAATAAATATGTTTCACAATTTACAAAGTCACTTTGGAACATTCACAACAAAATTTACACTTGGAAAACACCAAATTCCTTTAAAACCCCTTTTTAAACCATACGCACATCAAATCCATTTCAAAAAGTATTTTTCATCTTCAAAACATTTTATCAAACACTTTCAAGGCATGAAACAAAATGGAATATATGAGCACCTATGGCATAGCTCAATTTCCTTATAAAATCCAATGTGTCAAATACGCATGCCAAATCACTTCCAAAATACATTTTGTACAACACAATTAAACCATAGAAAACATATAAATAACTAAGAAAACATATTAAAATCATATAATAATGATAAAACATGGATTCACCCGCCACTTATGAAGAAATTACCGAAAAATGTTTTGAAACTACAATCACACCTCAACTGTACCTCTAATAGGAAAGATGAAACCCAATTCGACAACATCAAACCAAAAAATCAATATCTCTTCCAAAAAACAACCCTACCCATTTTAGAAACCAAATGCCCAAAATAATCAGGAAAAATCCCAAAACAAAAAGAGGACAGGATTACCCTACAGGTTGGCCAGTGAGGCCACACACTGGAAAGGAGGGGTGGTGCCTGTAGGGGTCGCACGCTGGAGAGGAGTGTGCAATAGAGGTTCGTGTAAGTAGGAGACACTATGCAAGGGAGTAACTCTAGAGGGATGGTGTGTTGTGCAAAGGAGGCCGCTGGAGGAAGGGTGTGTCTTGCAAGGGAGTCAAAAGGAGGAGACCAACAGGGGGTGTCACGTGCTGAATAAGTAAGAGGAGAGGATGGGGGTCCTGTAGAGTGTTGATCCAAACAAGGTGGGGAAACCCTAACTAGGTAAAAAAATAACCCAATAATACTAATAGTAATAATAATAATAATATAATTATAAAAAATATAATTATAATTATAATAATTTTCCTAATAATAATAATAATATTATTATTAATATTCTAACACTAATAATAATAATAATAATAATCCCAATATTATTATTATTATTATTAAATCAATCCTTTAAATTTTATTACATTTTTCTTCTTTTATTTTATTCTCATTTTAACATTATTTTATTACTCATTTAATTTATTATTCATTTTGAATACTGACCATACAGCACGGTGACCCAGCAAAGCTGCACGGTTTCTAACCCATTCTCTTCTCATGTGTCGAATGCTGCCAAGCCCAAAAAACACATTTTTCAATAAAAACACACAAATTAAAACTGAGATTCAACCCGAACCTCAACAAGAATGCCCGATGGTATGAAAATTAATAAAATGAAAAAAATTAAAAGGGTCAGGTGTGAGACTTCTAGATTAATCAAAAAAATGGTGAACCTAGCTTTAACTCATTCCATAATCTCTAGTATCCTCTCAAACACCCACAAGAATATTTAAATTCATATCTCTATCATAGCAGTCAACTTCTGCCATATCATCTGGGCCTCCCCAACTCATATCACATTATCCATCCAATTATTGAATATCTTAGGATCACATATGAGGCTCATATCACATCATAATCTTACATCCAGAACAAATCACAAGGAATAAATCAAACAACTATAGTCAAAAAGAAAACTAGACCTTAAAACAAGGCATACAACCATCACATAAAAACAAGCTCTTAAGCTCCCAATATAAGGCATTCAACCTTTATACGAAATAAGGAACTTTCAACCCCAAAAGATTTTCTTTGTCTAAAATATGGTTCATATTCCATATTTATTTAGCTGATTAATTATTAAAAGGTTTCGACTATGGTCTTCCTGGAGAATTATCTATATAAATCAATCAAAAGATAAAACCTGATTTTATCATTAATTCCAGTTTTAAAAACTTAGAGAATACCATTCTCATTTAACATTACTTTTTATTATTTATTTCATTAAGAATTAACATGCTTCACATTGTTTATCAATTCCATTAACATGTAGATGAACACTTTCAATTAAACAAGAACATTAGATCAATTTTATTATCATAAAATCACACAAAAAACCAAATTCATTTAACATGCCTCTTCTTTAATTATTTATCCATCAAATTAAAAAATCCAGCTTTAATTTCATTACTATTTTCTAAATAATTCATCATGTTAAACCAAGTATAATAACATGTTATATAAATCATAGAATAAATAACACATTATCTAGCATAACAAGAGGTAAACTGTTAACACGGTTGAAAATGTGACAACATGTGATCGTTGTCAAATTTCTAATTAATTTGGTGCAACTTTAATTAGGTTAATTCCATTTCCATCCAAAATGATAAAAGATGCTAATTTTATGATTAAAAATAAATAAATATGGGAGATGATGAATCCCCTACCACAAAATATTCAACGTTCTTTGCATGAGAATAGACCAATGTTGCAGATTCTTGATCCCCTCTCCCTTGAGGAATGGTAAGATCCCAAGATTTCATTCCATAAACACACTAGAAAATTAAATAATAAACATTGTTAGTTTTATGGAGATCAAATACCAAATCATGGAAATATGAATGGAATGGAAAAAAGATCAAAATAAGATAAACCACTATAACATAGATTTAGAACATACCTTGGATCTCCTTGGATCGATTATGATAAGTGAGGATCAATCCATGTTGAAAGGGGGTTCATGAAGCCTCAAAAAGTACCCTTGGTCACCAAGAGTTTGAGAAAAAAACTAGAGAAAGGATCGATTTGGGAGTCTTGAGTATTTATAGACCCAATAAAAAATTGAAGACCGTGTCCTAGCTCCATGGATCACTCCCCATCACTTTCTGACACATGAAATTCTATGGTACAACCTGAGGGACAACATTGTAGCCATCCTCAGAAAAAGTCCCCTCTGAAAAACTAAGATAGATCCTATAAAAAAGGATCTAGGTCAATGATGCAGCGTCTAACACTATGCCAAATTACCACTTTTTAAAATAAAGGTACTACACTATATCCCACTACCCACAACATAGAAACCTCGATTTTGGAAGTATCCCCAAAATCCTACTACATCACAGCCTCCTTCTTCACACCACAACAGACATGCATCAGAAAGAGGCCTACATTGTAGCCACTCACCATGGCACAACTATTCCTAAAAAGTTAGTAGCCTCATATTCCCTCCACAAACTCCTCAATGTCGTATCATGAAAGTCCATGTTGCATCATATATTCTTATGTCATAGCCACCATCACCACACCACAACCATGCCATTTTTGGTAGTGACTCCCCCTTCCTTCTTCAAACACCCTCAAAACCTCCTATAACTTCCTCCAGGTGACTCCAACACCCAAAAATAGCCCTGGGAATAGATAATATAATTCAGAACCTTACATTATATACCTCTCCAAACATTCTTGTCCTCAAGAATTCAAAATAAACATGGAGTTAATGAACGATAATGGGGTCATTCGAATAGTCATCCCACAAGATACCTCTCAAGGATCTCTCCATCATAGGAGCTCAACCACCTCATTAGAGGAACAAGGTTGAAACCACACAACTATAACTAACAGCTCCAAAACACTCTCCTAAGAAATATTCCTCTCAAACAAGCACAAAGTAATAATAAGAAACAAGGTAAACTCATTTAATTTACCAGAAAAAATTTCTACACCCACAAAAAGAACAACATTACAAGAGAAGATATAAACATAAAATAGCTTAGAATACTGAGTGTGTATCTAAAACTCACATTTCTAGGTACAATCATCTACTCCATAATGTCTCAAAAGTACATGAACTGAGGGAATAGAACATCTATGAAACACCTTCTCCTAGTGGTCCCAGATCTCCATAGGCTGCTCTTTAAACGTTACATTATCGTAAACATCAATCCCACCCCAATAGATGATGTGAGAGTTATCATGAATATAAAAATGAAGTTGTGACACATGAAAAACATCATGTATCCATCTTATCTATGGGTGAAGTGCTATATGATATGCCACAATTCTAATGTGAGCCAACACCTTTAAATTTCCAACAAAGTGGGGAGAAAGCTTACTCCCATGACCAAACTATCACTTCCTAGGATGAGGAAGTCACCTTTCAGAACACATGATCTCCAAAATCAAACTCTAGAGGTATAATCCTATGATCAACATAATATTTATAACAATCATGTGTGGCTTTCATCCTCTTGTGTATCACCAGAACCATCTCTGTCATATTTTGCACTAGTTCTGGCCCAATAATTTCTAACTCATTGGCCATACTAGAGAAAAATGTAAATCTTCAAGTTTGGCCATAAAAAAATTTAAATAGTTCTATAGAGATGTTAGAGAGAAAATATTTATTATAAGAAAACTTCAACAAAGTTAGGTGCCTCATCCACAAACCTCCAAAATCCTAGACTCAATAATGTAACATTTATTCAAGTGTATGGATGGTCTACCTATCTGACCATCCATCTATGGATGAAAAGTAGTGTTAATGTATAACTGAGAGTCAAAATCAAGTTTTATACATCTCCACATCCTATAGGTAAATGAGGACTATGATCTAAGATGATTATCCTTGAGACTCTATAAGGTATCACCACCTTCTTCTCAAGTACATACTCAATAAATACTCCACTAAGCTTGTATCCCTAATTAATATGATGTGGGATGATTTCTTCAAATGATCCACTATCAACCATATATAATCGAAGACTCCCTGAACTCAAGGTAGAGTAAAAAAGTCCATTGATATTTCCTACCACTTCCATTGGGGGATATCTAAAGGTTGGAGCAAACCTCAAGGAATGTGGTGTTCGGCCTTCACCGTATAATAGACCAAACATTGTGAAATAAACTCTGTAGCTACATGCTTCAACCCATTCCACCAAAATTAACCTCTCAAAGCTTGGTGTATCTTTTTTATACATGTATGTACTGTCAAGAGTGATCCAAGGAACACATAGAGAACCATCCCATACATCATTGAAGGGACAAAAAAACCTTCCCTAAAACAACACCCAATGTTGTTCATCCTCATATAAACTACTAGGAAATCTCCAAAAACAACACGGTGTCTCCAGATCTTCACTTCAAAATCCCCCAGTTTGGACTCCTCCACCCACATCACCAAATATTAATACACTTTCATCTGAAAAATACACCCTCTTCCTCCAACATATCCTATAACTAAATATATTACTGAGAGTCATTTCATCACTCTCCAAGAATCTCCACATTTGCACAGGACATCGCTACATGACTTCCTCCTCGGTGCATCAGGTTCAACATTTCACATTCCTGGTGTGTATGAAATATCAAATTTTTATTCCTATAAGATTTCCATCAACCATCATTTTCATAAGTTCAATTCAAATTGGGAGAAAGCATAACTCGGGATATTATGATTGTTAAAAACCACAAAATGCTCAGTGATGGGGTAATGTCACCAAAAATTTTAGGCAAACACCATTTCCACCAACTTGAGACCATTAGTGGAATAGTTATTCTCATGGGGACATAAATGTAGAGATTTATAAAAACAACTGATATCTAATGCATCAGAACACAACCCAAGCCAAGATTTGAAGTGTTATAGAAAACCTGAAACTAAACTCCCTCTACTGGTAAGCACAGAACTAAATCACTAACCAACTTCTCTTTCAGATACGTGAAAGCTTCTTGACTTTATTCAATCCATAGGAATTATTATCCTTCCTGGTCAGGGATATCAGAGGACTCGCAACCTAAGATAAATCGACTACAAAACTCCTATAATATGTTGCAAGGACATGGAAACTCTACACCTCTACTACCGTCTTGGGGGATTCTTAAGAAACATATACCTCTATCATAGATAGATCCACAGATACTCCCTATTGTGATATGACATTCCCCAAGAAAAAAACTTCATGATCTCAGAACTCACACTTTTTTCAACTTACCAAACAGTTGATCATGATGAATAACTCTCAAAATAGAATTTAGATGCTCTACATGATCTTTCTCATACATGGATTATACAAAGATTTCATCGATGAAAACTACCATGAACTTATCCAGAAACTCTCTAAACACTACATTCATCAAACCCATGAACACAGTTAGAGAATTTTTCACACCGAATGAAATAAAAATAAAATCATAATAACAATGATGAAATTGGAAACCAGGCTTCAAAATACCCTCATCATTCACCTATATTTAATGTTATCCAGAATACAAAATGATCATCGAGAACCAATTTTCTCACTTCATCTGATTGAATAAATCATCAATTATCAGAAGAGGGAATTGGTTCTTAATTTTCACTTGGTTGAAGAGATGATAATCAACAAAAATATGAAAACTTCCATCAACCTTATTCATGAAAAAATAGGGTTCACCCTAATATGACACACTCTTCTGAACAAATCATCACTATAATAGATCATTGGTTTGTACTCATAGATCCCATAAATCAAAAGGAACCATCCTATATAGAGACATTGATATAAAATACATGCTAGATTTTAGCTCAATCCTGAACTCGATCTCACATTGAGGGGGTAATGCTACAACCTCCTTTGGAAATATATCAGGATATTCTTCTATAACACTATAAAACAATATCAATTGAACCTCTGACAAACTCACCATCATCCTATATAATAATGAAGATAAGGATAGAACACACCTTTGACCCAACTGAGGGTGTCTCTCACCAAATAAATTTTTTGTCTCTCCATTTGTATTATATAACACAACCTACCTCTTAAATTAGTCCACAATAGCCTACATCAAATACAAGAAATATATTTATAGGATGATGTCATATGATTGTACCTGTAAACATAGGAAGTCTCCCCAAGAGTGGTGTTTTCCCAATATTAGCTCATTGTATCTACATACTTCATACATGTTAGATCAACCTCTAACTACTGTAGTCAATTCCAAGGGCACTAAAAGCCTCTCTACCTCAAGTCCCAAAGCATGGATAAGGTAGGTGATCTGAATTAGTGTGTATCTCCTAAATAAAACAAAGCATTCACTTCGGTAGAAACTAAAAAATGGTACCTCATACAATGTTTGGAATTCCAATCATTGGAAATGCTAATGAATAAAGCTAACCATGACCTTATATACAACCTCTCTGACCCTACTGACAACCACCTCCATGGGCATGATCAACTCTCTAAGAATGAGGAGCATCTTGGGATATCCTCTTTCTGTACCATCTCCTCTCTATCAATCCTAATATAGAGCACCCTACTACTTCTTCCTTGGATGAAACTATCTCAATAGAGGAACTTTAAGTAAAACACATATTGCATGCTTACTGCTTAGAATGGTCAGGCACTCTCAATATTGATGACCTCAGTCTTCATAAAAAACCTTGAATCAGATCCCATAGCATAAGCCTGAGAGCCTCCAACCTAGAGAAATGATATGTTAAGGGATAATACCTACCCCTAAATAACCAAAATATCTTCTATCTAGGAATCTAAGAACACCATACCACAGGTCTAATTTATGAGGAATCCTGAAGACTCCCCTCTCATGATGATCTAGTTCTGGATAGAATCCACTCAATAACCTATACCCTTTATAGCACCTCAAGATACGTCTTCAACATAATTAGGGTAACCTGATGCTAGATCTTTAGATAAAAATCCTCCTTGAAATTTCTTATATTGTCCTCTTCATCTTGAAACGGGTATGAAAATTATTATAGAAGGGTCCTGAAATGGATCCCAAACTCTCATACACTAGAACTCCCATACTGAAGGGTAAGAATCTCCTAGAGACTGGCTATATTTATGGTTGATGAAAGAAACACTGATCAGAACTAGTCTCTAAACATATTCCACAAGACCCATGACTCATTACATTCCCTAAGGAATAAGATCCACTATTGTCTTGATGTTCCCTATAGATTCATCCTGACTAATGAAAACCAGTTCCCTTTCTAACCATATATTGGATTGAATGTTATCTCAACTTCATCCAACAAATATTCTATGAATAAATATGAAACGAAGTCTTCATACTTACACAGAATCTAGAACTGAAACTCTCAGAGTTTCCTCCTCCGATTTTAATCATCTTTAAACCCTAATCTATGGAGATCATTTTTTACATCCTACTAAACATATTCAGTGTGAACCTGAAAAGTATGTCGACCTAGAGCCATACCCATAAGAATAATAAAGAGTTGTACCCCTAAACCTAGAATATAGAATACATCACATTAATTAATTAATTATTTTTTTTATCTTTTTTACTATTTTAACCCATCACAAGGTCTATCCATTTAAAACATAAACACAAAGAATAATGGTTCATGATCCTTTCCTAAGTCTCTACCCTACAGGCCGCCTACACTGCAACCTACTACTCCATGACATAACTTTAATCCAAAGGGAATAGGCCTACACCACAACCACTCACCATGGTGAAAATATTCCTAAAAAGGAAGTTGCCTCAATTTTCCTCTACTAGATCCCCTAAACTATAGCATGTCAGTCCACGCCGCAACATCCAGGCTTATGGTGCATCAACCAACACCACTACACAGCCATTACATTTTTTTAAATAGATCCCCCTCCTTGTTTAAACACTATCCAAACATACTAAAACCTCTTCTGGGTACCTCCAACACCCAAAACTCAAAAAGGGAGGAGCTACCATAATTCAGTCCTTTACATAAGCAAATTTGAATAATGATAAGATTTAGGAATCATATTCCCAATGTTAAACTCTTTTAACTTATTCAAACTTCCTAACATTATAACATCAAATGTTATGACACCAATTTTTATTGTATACTTAGAACACTTTTGAAGTGCATTATCATCATCTTTCAAACTCTTTCCATCTAAATGTTTCTTTTATTTCTTTCAAATAATACAATTATTTACATTAATATGTTACCAAAACATCATAAATCCAATTAGGATAAAGTAAAATTTACTTTATCACATTAACTAATTTAACTCTTAAGTTTTTCTTTACCTCCATACCATAAACTCTTTCAAGATAAAGTGTAATTTAATTTATAATCCTTACTGGCGTAAACCTTATGGAAATAGTGATATCCACTTTCTCATGGAAATTAAATGTAACTATTTAAATTTTTCATTACCATAAAATATACATAAACTCCTTTAGGATAATAAGTAAAAAAACACATTAATCTTTGACTGGTATAATCCTTCAGGAAAAAGTGATGTTCACTTATTCATAGTAAGTAAATGTGACACTTTGCATTTTTTCTTTATCATTGTATATCCTAAACACTTTTGGATATTATATGTAAAATAAATTTAATCATATAATGGTATAATATATTAGGAAATTATGATATTCACATTGTAAATGGTAAAAAATGTAACACTTTACATTTTTCTTTACCATCACATGTTCTATACACATTAGGAAATTAAGTGGAAATCACTTCAACTTTAACTTAATGTAATCTTTTATTTGTTAACTTTAAACTCATCCAAGTTTAAACATACTTCCATTAAAAACATAGTCACTATATTATTTTTAAAATATCTTTCTAAGATACACAAATATATTTGTGTTTAGAAAAGAACTCTTATTTTTTCTTAGTTAGAATATGCAAATTAAAGTATTGGTACCATTTCATTTATGGTATTCTATGTTTTCAAAGAGTTTTTATTAAAAAGAATATAATTATGTAATATTTCACAGATGGATTGTGGAATCATATTCCTTCATATTTTAAGAAATTGTTAGATATAAAAATTTACCCTTATCTTATTTTCAAGTATGTTATAAAATATAATGAATCTTAAACCATGTGTACAATCAATCATCTAAATTTTCTTCCAAACAACACTTTATTGTAGAACCACTTCTCTTATCATATAAAAGATATTATATGAAGATAAACATCCTTTAATTAGATTCATCTGAGAATGATACATATCTTTACATTCAAATTTTATCTAACAACTCTTTACTTCATGACATGAATATAAAATACAAGTTCGGTCAATTATTCATTGATTTTAAACTCATATATATCTACAACACTTATAAAATATATATTTGGTATCACACGCACTTAAAAATTAAAGAACATATTTCTATAACACTTATACCAAACATGGAAAATCCATGGAGTTTCCAAAAAGTCTTTTAGGTATCTTGATAATTCAATATATGGAATTATGACTCCTTCTCCCTAACAACCCTATGTTTTAATAACCTTAACTGAATTCTTGGAGAAATATTTCTTAACTTATTCAAATAACTTTTCTTCTTCCAATTTGAACTTTTACCCACTTTTACTGACAACACAATGCCTAAATCCAAACATCATATGTCTAGTTCATCTATCCCCCACACTTTAAGAATATTGGGTAAAATCATATTGAATTAATTCATTTTGTCAAAACATTTCCATCAATGAAAATAAGATGAACTCCCTAACCAGATAAATCCATTTTTATACTCCCTTAAAATATGTTATATAATTGAACAAATCATAATCTTTGTGTATTCAAAACACCCATCTTATTTTATTAAACAAAAATAGTTTACATGGTCTACTTAATATCTAAATGGGATAAAAATACACATCTTATGACAAATTTATCCAATCTTGAAGAATTAAAGTTATAAATGTAGAAAATCCTTTTCTGCATTACTTGAAAGAAATATTCTAGCTATAATATTCAATTATTTATTATCTTTTAAGATTTTTTTATATTTACAACTTTTTTAAAACATACAGTTGATATCATATGTTAGAATAATATAATATAATTATATAACAAATAAAGCTTCAAAGAAACCTTTATTTTCACTGAGTCATTAATATATTCAATCATATTTAATATCATTTTACATATCCAATCATATTGAGTATATGAGATAAAAAATACTTATATCATATATGCACCTGATCGTATTGAGTACATAAGTGGAGAATAATATTCCATTGGTCCTTTAGAATATAATAAATTTGAATCTTAAAGTAAATCATTCTATTCTTCATAATAATCTAGATTCACCTATTGAATAAATTCAACAATTTATTTATTCAATAAAGAACTATTATGAAACATAGAATTTTTCTTAATAACTTTTGTTAAATCACCGGTCATTCTTAAGAACTTTTCTTTAGTTACTCGTCGTAGGATTAGCTAACATTAATCTTATCTTTACAAGGATTAATCTCAATTTTTATATTGATGATGATTATTTTATTCATTTATAAAAAAACTCTTATCATATGAGTATCATATTTTATTAACCATTTAATAAATAATTCTATTAAATAATCTCCCACTAAAATTATAAACCCTTTTAAAATATATCATCTCTATTTGTGGTCCAGTATTAATATTTCACTATGATCTGGGTTTTTTTATCATTTTTACACTTGCTTATATATTTAGGTAGGGAATAATTGCAATCATATCATATGTGAAACCTAGACAGTCAAACATACAAGTCTTTGTCCAGTCCATCATATAGATAAACTCAACCATATTCTTCTAGAAACTTAATCCTGCTAGGGTATCTCGACTAGTGTAACCCAAATAAAATTCCAAAAAAACTAACAAAGGAAAATCTAGAGGCACACAACATTATCATGCCCCACCCTATAAGACAATACAAAGTTGTATATTACATTCTTTCCTCAAACAAGATAACCCCAATCCACCCAGCTTTAATAAGACCTACCTAGTTAGATGATCAAGGTCCTAATTGGTTAAAATTTTGAAGGAATCTTACACTTAGTATTTTAATGATATTTAATCTCACAATCTTATCTTATTTTTATTCCATTATTTAGGTATGATTCAAATGATTTAGTTTTGGAATCCTACTCCCTCCACAAAATCAATATGTCCAAACCATATTAATGTGTAACTCTTTACATGACCCATAAGTTTGTGTTACTCACCAAAATATAGAATCCATGTATATTTATACATATATGAATGTTTTTTATGCCTAGGGTATATGAAAACTTCATTTAAAGGCATAGAGCTATGAGATTGACAATCTCCATATGAGAAAGTTTAGAATGGAATATAACCAACCTCATTCAACTTTCTATATGAGGCATAAGCCTCCATGACGGTAGGTAGTTCAACCTAAAGTAACTCTCCCTAGGGAGTCTTTACTCACGAAATAATTAAATTTTTGGTATCTATAACACTAAATATTCAAAAACTATGCCCAAAAAACAAATTCTTGTTAATTACTCAAATAAAAAATTGAGGACAAGGTAAATGAACAACTAAATTCATTTTAATACCTAACATGTAATGAAAGGCTCTATTTTCTATAAGTATTTTAATATTTAAACTAAAAAATATGATATTCATAATATAAAAAATTTGTAACTATGAATAAGATAAGGAATAAAATTTTAAATAAATTAAAAATTCATATATTCAAACATGAAATAACCATTTATGAATAATTCATAAATAAAAGTCAACTATAAACATTTTATAATCATGATTATCAGTATGAACATTCTATAATTTTTAACATAAACATTTTATATTCATTTCAATATTAACTATTTCACATTTTTCATTATATGACATTTTATTTTAAATATATGACATTTTATGAATAATAAACAATTTTATAGTTAAATTAATATTTTGTAAACATTTTTAGATAATATAAATATCCTATAAATAATATTTTATTTAAAACAAGATAAACTATTTGATGAGATTCAAATAATCCCCAAATAAGAGTTCTTTAATTTCAGTATTCAAAATAATTGATCCTGAACAATTCATAATCTTAAATATAAACATTTTATATTTTATCATTATTTTTTAATTTATAAATAATTTATAAATTTCCCTTATTATTTCCAAATAGACACTTTATTTATAGATCATAAGGTATTTCATATAACATGTTATAAGGTATTTTAAATGTAAACCTTTAATATTGGAATAATTTATAAATAAATACTTCATAAACATTTATACAATTAATTATAAACAATTTATAATCGATTAATTTGTAAATTATTTATAAATTACAATATTCCCAAAAACTATTTATTATTAAATATAAATAATTTAAAAATCATAATAAAACTTAATAAAATATAGTTTTTTTATGTTTTTTTACCTTTACATAGTAAGGATGACTTACGTAATGGTAAAGTCCTTCACCTTTTTGAAAATTAATTGTTTAAAGATAACACCACAGTTACCTTTACATAAGCTAGATGTGTAAAGTTATGTTTTTTTTTTACCTTTACGTAGTAAGGATGACTTGTGTAATGGTAAAGTCCTTTACCTTTTTGAAAATTAGTTATATAAAGGTAACACTGAAGATACCATTACATAAGTTAGATGCTTAAAAGTAATGCTTCAGTTACCTTTATGAAACCTAAGTACATAAAGGTAAAATTCTTCTTGCCTTTATGTTGCTTTGTTGCGTAAAAATAAATGTGTTTCTTACCTTTACACAACCCTACTATGTAAAGGTAACGCATTGATTACCTTTATGTAGCCCAGCTACATAAAGGTAATGTATCAGTTACCTTTTTGCAGCATAACCCCACAAGGTAACACCTTGGTTACCTTTATATAACCCAACTATATAAAGGTAAACCATTTTAATAGAAAAAAATTAGAAATTAAAATAATTTCTCTATTCTTCAAGATTTCTTCATTTCAAGCATGAAAACTGCATAAAACCAAAATGAAGAACTATTATAAATATAGTGTATTGTATAGTAAAGAGCATCCACAACATCTCAACCACTTTCACATGGGTTTTAAAGAGATCATAGGAGTGGAATACAAAATACATCCCACCTATAGATGTATCCATGGGCCAACATGAATCATCTAATGTTCGGATGAGATCCTTCACCCCTTCATGACATGCTAGTTCCACAGGTGTAATGAAGATTGAGGAAGAGAGCATCGAGTTTAGGGAGGGTTCAACAAAGTTTAAAGAGCCCACACACCCACACTTTCCATTGAATGGCAGTGATATATAAATCTAAAAGAACTCTACTCGGGATATTAAATTTCCTCATGTATTAATAATGCATGAGTAAAGGATATTCTGAACAACTCATGTATGAATGCATCAAATGAATTTCCTCCCAAACATTTCATCTTATGAAATGGTTCCTTTGATGATATAATACATGAGATAATCACTAAATGGTAACAATTTGTTATTTTTTCTAATAATAAAAATTTCATGGAATAATATACTCATTTTTCATGAAAATCATAATTTTTATTGTATACAATTCTGATCATACATGTATCATATAGATATTGGGATTTAGAAAATATCTCATTCATTAAATACTCTCGATTATAATATTGTAAAAAGATAAAACAACTAAAAAATAATTATAAACATAAAATAATCAATCATTCCATTAAATTGAGGTGACCATAAGGTTCTCTAATATAAATTCATATGATCCGTGTGTTTTTAGATAAGGTACTTTAAATTAACATCTCAAATTCATGAGTACAAAAAGTTCTAAAATAAAGGAACATAACCAAAACAACTTTATTAGTGAAAATACAGCTAAATCGGCTAATAAAATGAGCGCCTTAGTTATCATCCATTATAAAAAATGAAAAATGAAAACACTCAAAGAAATATATAAGGTCCTAGGTATAATCTAATAAAATAACAACTAAATTGATGATTAAAAACAAAAATTGAGCCAAATAATTAAGTAATTAAAATCTAATTCAATAATAACCATTATATAGTCATGAGACATCATAAAATTCAACATCGAACAGACAGTATGAGTTTAAATAATCAAAGGACTCCACTTTGCAATGTAAGATTTATGGATTGAATAAACAGCCTGTCCAAAATGAATTAACGAAAACAACACCAATTCTCACCCTTACACTAAAAAAAATTATGAATTATTATTTGGTTTAACAAATTAAACTAAAGGAAACCTCCACAATTGACTATATTTTTTTTCACTCATCATACTCAATGTGAATTAAATTCTTTCTCTTGTCATTCTAAACTCCTAAAAATTGTCTTCTTAATAATTTTAAAAATCTGCCAACAATAACATGTAATTAAAATGAAATTCATTATGATTTGTCTAGATAAACTATTCAATAGTACAAGCCTCTTGAAATAATTCAATGTTGAAAACCTTATTCCATATAATAAGCACTATAGTGGCACTATAAATTTTTAGGGTAGGTTCTTTTGAACTAAATTTATCTTATAAACTTTTTATTATCACTTAAAATATACAATTTGATATATACATGATGATTATTCATATCACATATTCTTTATACTTATTTTTTCCTTATGTGATAATTCCCTTAAAATATAAGAATCATTGGTACGTCATAGAAAATCCACACTATGATGAGAACCTGGGTATGTTGTGAAAATTTTCTTAAAGATATGTATTATGTTCTAGAAACTTCATTTTTATATGAGAAAAATAATGTTTTACTATCATGGGTTGTATGATCATAAACATTGAGATGTTTTTCTCATGAAGTTCACACCTCATGATCTCTAAGTAGGGAGGTCGTTATGATAAACCCAACATAGGAATTCAATGTATCACAAGCATCATTGGATATTCTTATTTATGAGTGTATGTGTGTTAATAATTGTAATTGATATCAATATCAATATATATTAGGAAGGTTGTACATTTCCATGTGATGAGAACGATGACATATATTCTCTTAGCAAATTAGCTTGTGTTGAGTACATCATTAGTGGTATAATGATTGATTGAATAGTAGAGAGAGGATTTATTCATTACAAATTATGGATGAAGATATCTCTTACCCTTTAATTGATATGATAATTCCTTGATTAAATCAATTTCTATGGTTATAATGATTGTGACCCAATTACCTGAGGGACAGTAGGCTGAGTAGCCACAATGCCTCAAGGGAACCGCATGATTTTTAAAGGTTAGCATAAACATTAGGGGGTGAAGAAAATGTGAGGGGGGGTATGGTTCCCTCCATATCACCAAGATTAAAATTAACCATGTTGGGTTCCTACCTATTTTAGGAAAAACCTACTTTATTTTTAATCACACCAAATGATACCCGACTAACTATTTGAAGTGGAAGAATATAACATAACATAAAGTGTATGAGATAATATGATGATTAAATACAAAAATAAATGGACCAAAATCACTCATAAAACCAATGAATCATGTGTGAATAAAAAAACCAAATATATAAATAACCTTTTGTCCAAAAAAATTCCTAAAGAACTAAAAGTGAATGTCTCATGTGTAAGAGTGTCATCAAATCCTCTTAGGATAATATAAGGACCTGGCCTTATTACATTACATAATCTTGAATTTAGCCATGAAATATATTACTTTAACATTTATTATGTTTTCAAGTTTATAGATTTATATAATTGTACATAATACAGTCCTAACATTACACATTAATACAGAGTGGGTACTATAAAATCAATATTCATTTCTTCCAAAATCTAAAACTTTTCAAAGAAATCATGATTTCTTTGAAAAAAAATTAAACATTTAAATTGGATTCCTTCTTTGTCTTACACATCCTTGTAACCTGTAAAAATAATTTAAAAACTTGGTATGATCACAAAAATACCATTAATGGATATAAAAAGAAGGAAAGAACACATTAGTCTATGAATACTTGTAACATATAAAATCATTTTCAAAAGACATACTTGTCACCCATATATACATACTTTGTGAAACATGAGATTTTCAAAAGATCCACAAAAAACATAAGAACATAAATAAAACTATAAATGTATCTTGATTCATTACATTCATAAACTTGTTACCCTTTTGGATACCTTATAATTGGTAACTCTCACTACTACCTTTGAATTTGTGTAACCATCTCAATTACACTTAGAGTAACCATATGGTGAAACTCCAACATTCACATACCCAATGAATTTGGGGGAGATATAGGTCCCACCCTTCATCATAAAAAATTACATAGAACCAGAACACAATCATACAACATGTATAATTGCATAAAAACATCACTTTTGAATTTTGTAAAACAGAATTTTAGAAGAGGATTTTAAAAGAAAACCCCCTTAAAAATAACATATAATTCAACTAAAACATAAAGGAGTGGATTTAATATGTATATATACTATAAATATACATAATTAAACATAATATAAACAAAATATATCACACAAAAAAATTTAATACCACTTAAATAATGATGTAGAAGGTTAACCCAAAGAATGAAAATCATGTTATGAATTCCCTTAACTCGAGTTTGTCTTAATTAAAAATCATTTAAACCTAATGTATAATGGTTAAAAGAGTGTAATTAATATCTTAAATAGACATATTAATATTTATAATCCCACATATGATCATTTCATTACATCATTTTACCATTTAATTGTTATTATTTTGTTCCTTGCATTTTTTGAGTGTGTTCTTTACATTATTTCCATGATCGGTTCATGATTGATATTCTTGTAGATTGGAATTGAAACTTTAGAATTGGAATATATAGGTACTTAAATATTTTTATAACCATAAATTATATCATTTATCATCTTTGAATTCTGACATGAGGATGATTCTTACGTTAAAACATCATTGATATTCATTTAGGTCATTTTGGCGATTCTTCTATCGTAATGAACTCATTTTTTTTATAAATTAATAAAATGTGTACAAAATGATTCCAGAACCTTATATAAGATATAATACATAAATTATAATCTCTTTCAACCATAAAAATTGTTTCATGACCAGTCTTTAATGAAGTAAAATTAATTGAAATCACATCATCTGCAATGTCGGTAAATCGACACATCACAGACGGTGCTTTAATTTCTTGAATAAGTGGGAGAGGAGAAGAATAATAATGGTGAGTCTTCCATAAACATGATTAAATATAGAATATGTAAGATAATATATCATTAATTCCTCTTCGATAAGGGTATGTGAGTAAATTAAAAGAGTAGAAAACGAAAATGAAAAGAAAACAAAGAATACAAAAGAGGATGTTTGCCTCTTGATCTATTCTCCTTGAGATTCCTCTTAAGACCTTTGGTTTTTTCCTTTTGGTGAGACTAGTATATCTAGTATGTGGGGAAGAGAATTGGGAGGAGTATTGGTTAGAACTTAGGTAAGGATCATGGCTTGAGAGGTGTGGGAGGAAGAGGGGAATGAGGGTGGTATTTATACTAGAGGAGAGGAGGTATTTTACATTTTTTTATCATTATTATAATTTTTTCTCAAGACTATGAATAGTATTAATTTATGTGACCTAAAATAGTAATAATGGCATTTTATTTCAATCCAAGTGGTATTAAATCACTTATTATGTCATAAACAATGTATTTAACTGATAATATGAATATAAAGTATTTTACCGTATTTCACAATTCATAAAAAATTCATAAATTTAAAAATAATCCAAAAATTCACTCAAACTATTATTCATCATGGAGAATTAAGAAATTAAATCCATTTTTTAAAAATAATTTTCTAAGTATTACTAATTTAATTTTTAAATAAAATCACACTTAATTCAAAAATTAATAATTTTAAAACTATAACTCAATTAATATCACCTTCAAAAAATAATCAAGATATCATTATTGTAAATAATTAATAAAATAAAATAATAATATAATTTAATATTATTTAGGGACATGTTACTATTCATATTATTATTAATAAAGGTATGTTACTATTCACCAAAAATAAAGTTGGTTCCATGAGACTATAAATAACTTACTGAACACAATTGTAGGTAACCGATTTTCAAAATTCAAAACATAGAAGTGGAAAAATTATGTTTAAAGGATAGTTATAAATATCTACTTAAAAAAGGTTTCATGCATGTCAATTGTTTTTTAAACCTTGGGGTGTTACATTATCCCCACCTTCCAGAAATTGCATCCTCATAATTTTATTTACTTATTAAACATGTGGGGGTACCGTTCCCTCATAGAATTTTCAGACTCCCATGTTGCTTCTTCAACCATGTGGTTTCTCCACAAAACCTTTACCATGTGGATTACCTTATTCCGTAATACTTGTTCCCTTTGATCAAGAATCTGAACCGGTCTCTCTTTATAAGAAATGTTCTCTTCTAGATGAACTGCTTCTAGGCTCAAAACATGAGTTAAATTTGGCTTGTACTTCCTCAACATCGAAAAATGAAAAACATTATGTACCTGAGATAAACTTGGAGTCAAATCTACTTGATATGAAATTGGTCCAACTTTCTCCAGAATTTCAAAAGGATCGATGAACTACGGACTTAGATTTCCTTTATTACCAAAACACATCACACTTTTCCAATGAAATGTTTTAAGGAAAACATGGTCACCTAACTCAAAAGAGAAGTATTTCCTTCTATTATCTGCATAACTTTTTTGCCTGCTCTGAGATATCCTCATGTTCTACTAGATCATATTGACTTTTGTAGCAACTTCTTTCTATTAATTCTATCCCCATTAACTTTATTTTACCAACTTCATCCCAAAACACTAGAGTCCAACACTACTTCACATACACTTCCTTAGAATGTGTCATCTGTATACTAGAATGAAAACTGTTATTATAAAAAAACATAACTAAAGAAATATGTTGATCCTAAATTCCCTATTAGTCCATTGTACAAGCTCAAAGAATATCATCCAAAGTCTGAATCATTTGTTCTGCCTACCCATCTGATAAAGGATGGAAATTTGTACTGAAATTTAATTATGTGCCCAATAACTTCTAAAGGCCCTTCAAAAATTTAGAAGTGAACCTAGGATCCCAGTCAGATACAATGGAATGAGGAACTCCATGTAACATGTCAATCTCTTTGAGATATAGTCAAGAAATCTGATAAAAAGACATTGTATCTCAAATAGAATGAAAATGTGCAGATTTTGTCTGTTTATCAACAACAACCCAAATTTCATTGTTACCTCAAGAAGTCTTAAGTATTCCCACCACAAATTCCATGGATGCATTATCCCATTTCCACTCTAGAAATGGAAAAGGATGAATCATCCCCTTCAATAATTTTTTCTCTGCTTTAACCTGTTGACATGTCAAACATTTCATGGTAAAATTAGAAATATCTCTTTTCATTCCATCCCACCAAAAATACTCCTGAAGGTCTCTGTACATCATAGTGCTTCCAGGATTAACTGAAAATGGAGAACTATGAGCTTCACAGAACAAATATTTTTTCAACTGGGAATCACAAGGCACACATAACCTTTTTCCAAATCTTAACACACAATATTTATTAAGGTTAAATTCTTGAAACTTACCCATTTTATCAAATTCTACCTTTTTCTATAGCTCATGGTCTTCCTTTTACATTTGTATAATTCTGTATGATAATGATGACTCAACTGAAACCTAAAAC
Organism: Viscum album; assembly: GCA_963277665.1. Taxonomy (NCBI): domain Eukaryota; kingdom Viridiplantae; phylum Streptophyta; class Magnoliopsida; order Santalales; family Viscaceae; genus Viscum; species Viscum album. The sequence goes on along the minus strand of OY728132.1, from coordinate 863,198,015 downwards.
TAAACAGAGTTACTTCCTACACCAACAAATTCTAAGCCAAAATTCATCAAATAATTAATTAAGGGATCATGTTCCAAACATAACATGTTTAATGATGCATGATTTTTTCCACTCAAGGTATCCACCACTTTTTTTTACTTTCCCGGATGGTAATTGATCTTTCAATCATAATCTTTTATCAATTCAAGCCATATTCCTTGCCTCATGTTTAATTCCTTCTAAGTGAATATATACTTAAAACTTTTATGGCCAGTATATATTTGACATTTGGCTCCATATAAATGATGCCTCCAAATTTTCAAAGTAAAAACCGTATCCGCCAATTCCAAATCTTGTGTGGGATAATTTAACTCATGGGGTTTTAATTGTCTTGAAGAATAAGAAATTACATGATCATTGTACATCAAAACAAAACCAAGTCCCTTCAATGAATCATCACTATAGATGACAAACTCACCATTTCAAGAAGGGAAGGCCAAAATCAGGGCATTCACCAACCACTTCTTCAGTTCCCAAAAACAAACATCACATTCTTCTATCCAAATAAATTTAACCCCTTTTCATGTTAACTTTGTTAGAGGTCTAGATAACCACGAAATGTTGTTAAAAAACTATCAATAATAACCTGTTAATCCAATACGACTACAAATCCCTATAACATTTGTGGGTCTTGGTCATTCATCAACCACTTTGGTTTTGGTAGGATCCACTATTATTCTATACTTATTTACAATGTTCCCAATAAAATCAATTTTTTGCAACCAAAAATCACACTTGCTGAATTTTCCATATAGTTTCTTTTCCATTAAGGTTTTCAAAACAATCCTTAGATGTTTTTCATACTCCTATTTACTATTAGAAAATACCATAATGTCATCAATAAACACAACCACAAACTTATCCAATAACTCATGAAATATTCTATTCATAAGATTCATGAATATAGTAGGTGAATTAGTTGACCCTAATGGCATAACAATAAATTCATAATGCCCATATCTAGTATGAAAATCTATTTTCGGGATGTCATCCTCCTTCACCTTTAGCTGATGGTATCCAGATCACAAGTCAATATTGGAAAAGTACTAAGCTAATAGGATCTAATAAAACAAGTCATCGATATGAGAAAAAGGATACTTATTTTTAATAGTTATGTTATTCAAATCTCTATAATCAGTGCAAAGTATCAAGGAACCATCATTCTTTTTAACAAACAAAACAGGAGCACCCCATGGTGACGTGCTAGGACGAATGAAGCCTTTATCAATAAACTCTTTCAATTGATTTTTCAATTCAATAAGTTCCATTTCATCCATTCTATATGGGGGTTTTAAATTGGATTAGAATTAAGAACTAAGTCAATTTTGAATTCTACTTCCTGATCTGGTATGACACTGGGTAACTCTTCATGAAAACATCAAGCTATTCATTTACCACTGACACATTATTAATTTGAACAGCACCCTTGTTTTCTACAATATGAGCAAGATAACTTTCATTTCCATATTTCAACATTTTCTCAACTTCTTGATATGTTATCAATTATATGGTTTAATTCTTGAATACAAACTGAAACTCTTTCTAAAGAACAGCTTCTTTAGATCTACAGTCAATCTTAGCATGATAAATAGAAATATAATCCATTCCCAAAATGACATCAAACTCTACTAAGGGAAAAACAACAAGGTTTTCTGGTAAAGTGTTTCCACATACCATAATATAAATATTCTTATAATTCCTCTTTGTTATAATATTTACACTTGGTGTTTTAACAATAAATTTTACTCTCATTTTTTGAGGTGATATTTCCAATTTGATAGAAAATTGCTCAGAAATAAAGGAATGTGTATACCCCGTATCAAACAAAACATTAGAAAAATATGAGTAAACAAACAAGGTACCTGATACAACTTAATTGGATGGACCATCATCTGCTGACATAGTCGCAAAGGATCTCACTACACCTTTTTACTTAGAGTCTGGCTTCTTTACATCATTCATATCTCTCTTTGGGAAGGCATTTTTATTATGACCCATCTAACCACATTTAAAACATTTTACACTTTGATTATCAGGATTAGTCTTAGGATCATTTTTATTAAAATCTTATTCCATATGTCCAAACTTACCACATCGAAAACACTTCCTAGTTTTGGTAAGGTATTCCCTAGGGTGCTTCTTGCCACACTTTTCACAAAATGGAAACTGGATTTTCTAAACATTATATTTCTTGGGTTGATTCTTAATCATTACTCTCATATGGACCTCTTATTCTCCTTATTGTCAAAATTCATGTTATCATCATCAAATTACATCTCTTCTCTCTCAGCACATTGGACAAGTTTATCATAAATTTTGAATTCAAGGAGGTCAACACCCTTCGATACCTTGGTTTCAATCTTGAGTAAAAGTGGTTGATTTTTCTATCAAGAACTAGAATAAGATTTAGAGGAGGTTTTTGACTCATAAAATGATAAATAGAAAGACTTTCCTTTTTATTATCTAAACATATCAAAACATCAAATATATTTTCAAGGGATTTAATCCATCCTTCAACTGCTACAGGGTTAGAGGATCCATTTAATGGAGGAGGGTGTTGTCTCATAAAACACTATTGTTATGTTCTGTTGTGGTACCTCTGGTTATTCTCTTGCATGGATACCACCACCATTTATTGTATGTGTTATCTGACCCATTACTGTCAAAAACTACTTGGTTCCAATCCCTACAATTTCAGGCTGCAAATTCGAAAGGATATCATTCTTTCGGTGCCTCTCCTCTTCTGCTTCCCTGTTTCTTCTACGGACAACCATTATGAACAAGAATATATTACTCTAGGAAACATGGATATCTTGAAATGAAATATCATTTCAAATTAACCATAGAGTAAAAATCATTTACGGTATTGTATTAACATCATCCTAACCCCTAATTTTATCTAAACCATCCTCTGATTCCAACTATAAGGACCTAGCCTTATTACATTACATAATCTTGAATTTATTTAAGAAATCACTTCATTTAATATTGAGGATATTTAAAATTTTAGAGATTTAGATAATTGGACATAATACAGTCATAACATTACACATTAATAAAGAGTGGATACCATAAAAATAGTATTCATTTCTTCCAAAATATAAAACATTTCAAATAAAACATGATTTATTTGACAATTCTTCAAAAATTTAACTTGGATTCCTTATTTGTAACACAAATAATTATAGCCTATTAAAATTGCTTAAAAACTTGTGATGAGCACAAAAATCTCAGTAAGCGATACAAAAATAAGGACAAAACACATTATTCCATGAATACTTATAACATATGAAATAATTTTCAAAAGACATACTTTTCACTCATATAGACTTACTTTTTAAAACATGAGATTTACACAAGATCCCCACAAAACATAAGAACATAAATAGAACCATAAAGTTTTCTTGGGGCATTACTTACATAATCTTGTAACCCTCTCATCTACCTTATAATTTGTAACTCTCACAGTAACCTTAAAATTTTTGTAACCATCACAGTTACAATTGGAGTAACCATACGACTGACCTCCAACTTACACATGACCAATGAATTTGAGAGAGATATAGGTCCCACCCTTCATCCTTAACAATTCCCCAGAACCATAATACAATCACACAACATGAATAATTTCATAAAAACATTTCTTTTAAATTTCATAAAAAAAAATTTAAAGATGATTTTAAAAGAAAGGCCCCCTTAAAAATATCATAAAATTCAAGTGAAACTTAATAGAGTTGATGGAATATGTATATACACTATAAATACACATAATTGAACATAATATAAACAAAATTAATCAAAAAAAACATTTGTAATACCACATAAATAATGATGTACAAGGTTAACCCAAAGAATGGAAATCGGGTTATGAATTCCCTTACCTCAGGTTTTTCCTACTTCAAACTCATTTAAACCTCCTGTATAATGGTTAAAAGAGTGTTATTAATATCTTAAAGAAATATATTCATATTTATAATGCCTTATATGATCATTTCATTACATCATTTCACCATTTAATTGTTAGTGTTTTGTTCCTTGTATTGTTTTGAGTGTGTTCTTTACATGATTTTCATGATCGATTCATCATGGATATTCTTGTTGATTGAAAGTTAAACATAAGAATTGGAATGGTATGGTATTTAAATATTTCAAAAACCATAAATTATATCATTTATCCTTTTAAATTCTAACATGAGAATGATTCATAAGTTAAAACATTATTGATATTCGTTTAGGTCATTTTGGAGATTTTTCGATCATAATGAACAAATTTTATTTTATAAATTAATAACATGGGTACAAAATGATTCAATAAAATTATATAAGATATAATACATAAATTATAATATGGTTCATCCATTAAAATGGTTTCATGACCAGTCTTTAAGGAAGTAAAAGAAATTAATATCACATCGTCCATGATGTCGGTAAATCGACACATCACGGACGGTGCTTTAATTTCTTGAATAAGTGGGAGATGAGAAGAATTATAATGGTGAGTCTTCCATAAACATGATTAAATCCAGAATATTTAATATACTAGATCATTCATTCCTCTTGGATAATGGTAAGTGAGAAAATAAGAATAATAAAAATGAAAATGAAAAGAAAAGAAAGAAAACAAAAGAGTATGTTTACCTCTTGATCTCTTCTCCTTGAGATTCCTCTTAAGGCCTTAAGTTTTGGCCTTTTGGTGAGCCCAAAAGCTATAGTACGTGGGGAAGAACCTTGGAAGTAATATTTGATAGAACCTAGGTAAGTCTCAATTCTTGAGAGGTGTGAAAGGTATAGGGGAATGAGGGTGGAATTTATAGTGGAAGAGAGGAGGTATTTTACATTATTTTAATCATTATTATAATATTTTTTTCTCAAGACTATGAATAGTATTAATTCATGTGACCCCAAATAGTAATAATTGCATGTGAGTTTTAACCAAGTGGTCTTAAATAACTTATGATGTCATAAATAGTGTATTTAACTGATAATTTGAATATACGGTATTTTACCATATTTAACTATTCATCAAAAATTCAAGAATTTCATAAAAATCCCAAAAATTCACCCAAACCATTTTTCATCATGTAGAATTAAAAAATGAACTCCATTTTTTGAAAATAATTTTCTAAATATTACTAATTTAATTTTTAAATAAAATCATTCTATATTCAAAAATTAACAATTTTAAAACTATAACTCAATTTATATCACATTGAAAAATTAATCAAGATGTCATTATCGTAAAGACTTAATAAAATAAAATAATAATATAATTAACTATTCATTAGGGTTATATTACTATTCATAACGGTATGTTACTATTCACCAAAAATCAAGTTGGTTCAATCAGACTCCAAATAAATTACCTAACACAATTGTAGATGACTATTTTTCGAAATTCAAAACATAGAAGCAGGAAAATTTTGTTTCAAGTATAGTTATAAATATCTGTCTAAAACAAAATTTTATGCATTTAAATTTATTTTTAAAACATTGGGGTGTTACAGATAACCCATCTACATCCAATCCATATGTTATCCCAAAAATTCTAAGAAACACCACCAATGAACCAGATTCCAAGTGATGCTAGATCTCACACTCTAGTGTCTTTCTTTTACCTAGACAACACACAAAATTGTATACATGCTTCCCATAGGCACCGATGTACGGTGTGAGTAAATCATACTCAGCAGGTGTTCACTACATGTCTCTTAACCACCTATCACAAGCTAGAGTGTACATGGAAACAATATAAGGCTAAAGGATATAAGAATTAAAATATATAACATTCTTTAATAAGTTATATAATATGGAAAATAATGATAATAAAAACTTCCTATATCAACATGATTCATATTTTTTTTAACAGTTAGGAGGATCCATACATAGCATATCTGCTTTGAGCCTTGGCTTGGTATCTGAGAGGAGTTATCAGTGCCATCCACTGTAGGAGGCAACACACATACCTTCATATATTACACTAATGTATATATATACACACCCATATATATATATATATGTGTGTGTGTGTGTGTGTGCATACCAAGTTAGGGTTTAATGGACCATCCTAATGGAAAGGGAAGCATGTATATATAGTTGTGGCACTCTCTCATCACATCCCATCCCTTCGAGAATAGGGGAAAAGGGTTTTCCTATTTAGGGAATTTTAAGAACTTCCCAAAATATCCACATGTTTGTAAACATGTGGATACATTCTCAAACTCAAAAAAAATATGTATATACCAATATGATCAAAATAAGTAGCATTCCAAATAACATGTTACAAGATGTGTTTAGAAACCAAATCATGATGTTCAAGATAGAAATATTCTTAAAATTTGGATTTATAAGGGATTTGAAAATGATTTTTAAACTAGTATAAGTGATTGAAGAATCCAAAACTAAGATCATTGTGCTAGAACACTGAAACTATGTAAACTATAAATAAATAAATAATGAAACAAGTGTAACTTTAATTGAACCACCTTTAACCAACATCATATGGGTTTGATAAGAATACAAAAGGGTATCCAAATAATATACCCTATATATAATGTATCCATAGGATTTTTAATCACCTGATGTTTGGGTGGGATTAATTTTCATACCATTACATGCTAGAACCTCATATTGAAAAGGTGAGAAAAGAAAGAGAGCATCAAGAATAAGAGAGTTTTTAGGTGATGCTTCAAAAGGATTTCTTTTATTCCATCACATGGAATTAATATATTTATATAGCCCATAAGGAAACTTCTTAGGTGAGATTTCATTTAATCATGCATTATAATGCATGAGTAAATGTATTGACAACTCATGTAACCCTTGAATGAATGTATCTAACTTATCATATTTTTCATCCTATGAAATATACATTAAATGATAACCATTCGAAAAAATACATACAAACATTAACACATTAATGATTGAAAGTCAAACTGTGATGTATCCTTACCAAATGAATCATGGTATACAATTCATAGAAATGGTAGTGGCATATTATCATTATAATATTACTTATGATATGTCATGTCATACCTATTATTTCATTTATAGTATCACCTTATGATATCCATTAGTCATAAAATATGAATTAGCCAAATTTCAATATATGAAAAGTGGATTTAGGGCATATTATGTTCAATCTCCCACTTGCAATAAAGACAAATAAACTTTGTTCCATTTTACCTTATATTGTATTGCATACAATAACTTGTGAAATGGTATCCAAAACTCTTTTCACAACTAGAAAATTATATTATTTCCATTGTTTAAAACCATGGAAATATGGTCCAAAATTGTGGCAATAGCGTATGACCACAGTTTCCAAAATTGTGACCATTTAATTTGTTTTAGTAGGTTCCTAGCCTATGGAAACATTTTTAAACCATGGTGGTAGTTCAAGTTTGTTTCCATATTTTTCAAACCATGGTGGTAGTTCAAGGCTATTTCCACAGTTTCAAACCATGGAAATATATTTTCAAAAATAAAACACATAGTGAGTTTTGATCTCATGACTTATTCCCTCTTCTATACAAGACATTACCACTAACCTAAAACTGCCTATATGTATTAATTTATGTATATATATATATATATATATATATTTAAATTTTATTTTTAAACATGAAAAAACCGGAAAAAAGGGAATGTGGAATGGGACCTATGACCATGGTTTTATGAAACCATGGCCCTCAGTTTTCTTTAACTCTACGGTTTTCTAAAACTTTGGTTGTAAGTGTTTCATATAATGTTTATGGGTATGGTTTTCCCAAACTGTTTCAATAGGTCTTCTCAACCACCATGTTTTTGGGAAGTTGTGGCTATAGGTGTTTCACTAAGGGATATGACCATGGTTTTCCAAAACAATGGCCACATGTCTTCTCTACAACCATGGTTTTCAGAAACCATGACCATGGATCTTCCCAACAAATTTTGTGTTTCCCTCATTCCCCTACCACTATGGTTTTGGAAAACTATGGTTGTAGTCTATCCTATAGCCACATTTTTTTAGGTATGATTTATATCTTCCAAAGCACTTTTCAAAATATATCATTAACTTCACCATGTATCACATCATATGAAATACCTTATGAATACTCATCCAAAACTCATTTGGATCTAAAACATTTTTAGAGTGGTTCTCTGAGTTATACTCAATCTCCTTTCATTCAACCAAATAGTGTGACCCCATGGTATTTTTCAACATTTAAAATAAATATGAATCACTAGATACTTAAATATAAGCAAAGAGTGGTCTCTATAAAATCATTAGTGATACTCAAGCATCAAAGGGATCTAGAGTGATTTTTATCAAACACATGTTTATCTATACTCATGTCCACTAGTTTCATCACATGATAGAATACATTATCATATTTTTGATTTTTCCAAGACATAGAGTGACCATGAGAGATAGAGTATGTTAATCCCATATAGCCAACTCATTATCTACTCTTTGAGTATATACTAACCAAGTCCCTGAATATATTAAATGTCCTTCACCTTTATGAATTATCACATCACATGACCCTCAGTCGAATAGATAGGAACATCATATGTACTATCTAAATGTGGACGTACAATTCTTCATCTATCTCATTTGAGGGTCCAGATGTTATACTCATTATATAAGTGGAAAACCCCAAACATGGATGAACTCCAACCGATGACATGATCTGCAACATACTCATTCACCCCTAATTAGCTAAGCATCAAGGCTTGTGTAAGAAATGTATCAAAGTATAAAGCTTCTCATGCCAGATATATCACCAACCCTTGTTAGGAGAGACTCCAAATATGACACATCAATCCTGAGTATAAAAAATACATAGTTCATGACACTCCATGTGTTATACTCAGTGGATCATCCAATGCACAAAAAAATTTATGCCTTGGGAGAATATTTTGTATCTTAATAATAGAATCATACTCATGTTTACCTTAAAATTTCATCATACCACATAATAATCCATGATTAGAATTATTTAAGGATAACTCAAAGACATACTTTTAGAGTTCAATTATCATTACACTTTACAACATGTATTTTAATATATACATATATACACCCAATGTCAAAGAATTATAAGATGAAGATTTCCTTTTTGTATGGTACATTTTTATATTCTTAAACCCTCTTAAGAATACTTAACACAACCCTATATAATTTTATGGCTATCATATCATGATTGATAGAATTCCATTTCAGCCTTATGTTTGCTACTTTTTCTAGGGTTTTTTAACTCATTACATTTATATATAATTCATGCCACATAACTATGTAATCATATGATAAACCCATCCTACTAAACTCTTTAGTGAGTATGAAGAATGAATGTTTATATAATGGTGATATTTAGGAATCATATTTCTGATGTTAAACTCCCTAAACATATTCAAATTTATTAACACTATAATATAAAATATTATTGTAATGGTTGGTGCCTTCCCAACCTATTAGTTTGGGAATTCATAGGTGTTCACAGGAGGTTTGAGGAGGTTCTATGGAGGTTGGAGGTGCAGGAGTGATGGAGTAGGTGGTTCACGATGTAAAACAAATTCAAATCGTGAGTTGATCATTCATATCTTGTGTAACTGATGATATTACTGGCTTGTATGCATTAGTGGAGGATTCCATGAAACCGATCCACATTGTGAAAGTGAAATTCATGATGTGTATTAAATTTAGGCCAAGGCAACATATTTTTTGGTGAATACCAAAGATATAGGAAATTCATGTCTTAAAAGTAATTCATATCTTGTAATCCACAGACCCCATGGAATTCATGTCATGAGTATGGAATTCATGAAGTGAAAGGGGAGTTTTCAAGGTTATTTTTAATGAAGGATCAATAGATTCTCCTCTAATTTTCTCGTTCCTTATCTTGATTGTGGGTAGAACCCTAGGTGTTTTTGGAGGTCTTCCAACTCATCTCCAATTATTTCAATACTTGGATTATGGGGGTTTATATTTAGTGATGCGCAGTAAGTTTTTATCTTTACCTCATGGCTCCATCTCATTATTCCTTTTGGTATCATTATGGAAATTTTGGTTTTGGTTCAAGGTGTGTTTTGGGCTGTCCTTTGATGATCCTTTGATGTAGTGTAGGTTTATTCATCATTTCCTAGTGTGGTTTTGTTTTGTAGGATATTTATTCTTCTCCCTATGGTGTGTAGAAAGATCAGAAACCTTCTTTGAGGTAGGAAATCCTTGTTCTCACCTGTTTTTATTCCATGTGTAGTATTTTCATGGTTCTTATTTCTTATGGATGGATAGTAAGGGTTGGCATAATGAGATAAAAAATTTGAATTTATAAAATTGTTGGGTATGGGGAGTTATTTCATGTTTTGGTTGTTTTGATATTTTTGTTGATATGTTTAGGCCTGATGTTTCCAATACTGAAAATAACGGTAGTTGGTACCATTGCATGTGAAATAGTTGATATGTGTTGTGACCCTTATTATGTTCTTATGTGATCGCACCCTGAATAAAAATATAAAGAACATATATTTGGATAAATAATTGGTTTCCCATGAAAACCTAGTTTGTTTGATAATACTCATGCTAAATAAAGAAGTAATGTGATGAAATCCCTTAAATAAATTAGGGAATACAATATGTGTTGTTGTTTTGTGCATTTTCATCTTTGTTTTTCCTTGTGTGTTGTGGGATGATGTGAGGTGGCCATGATGGTCATCTGAGATTTATATTTTGTGGGGTTCTGATGTGATGTGGTTGGTTGGCATGGATGTGAAGTGGTCATTTGTGTGATTTGGTGCGCATAGGTTGTGGTGCGCAATGGAGATGATGTGTGGTGGTGACTTTTGGTGGTGATGTTTATTTTTTGTGTGCAACATTTGTGTTTGAGATGTGTTTGTGATGTGTGGTGGTTGTGGTGCATAGATTTTGTGGGGTGCCATGGTATGGTGTTGGTTTTTATATGTGGTTATTGTGATGTTGTGTCTTTGTTAGTTTAGCATGATGGTGGTGGTGGATGTGTGGTGTTGTGGTGGTTGATGTGTGTTGATCCATTTTTTGGGTGGCATGATTGCATCAGTTTCTCATTTATCCATTGAATAAATGATGATTCTAAATGAAATGAATATGAATTGGTGGAATTGATAAGTGTGGTAAATGGAATAAATGAACGGGATGTGAAAATGTGGATGAAATGAATTTGCAATGAAATTCAATGGGAACTTTATATAACTATAATGTGGTGAAAATTATAGATGAAAGTGGGAAATGCTGTATGGATTGTGTGGTGGTTGTGTGGGGATTCATATAGTAGTGGTAGTGGTTGTGATGTTATATGTGTGGTGTAGTGGTTTGGCTGGTATGTGCTAGTGCAGTTTTTTAGAACCTATAGGTTGAGTATTATATGATATATATATATATATATCATGTATATTTATGTTATTTTTTCATTCCCCAACCAAGTTGGATAACCTTACCAATGCTCATATGTTTTGGGTTTTAGGTTTTTTCCCCAATATGCAGGTTTGTAGTGATATAGATGGATGGATACCCCCTCTTCTCCACTCTTCCTTTAGTAGTGAGGACCAAGGTGTCTGTGGGAGAGATGTACAGTGATATCCCATGTATCTTTAGGAGAGATGTGATGTGATGTGTTTGTGATGTGTTTCTATATTCTAACATCGAATGCTAGACCTTGCGAGTGTGTGGTAGCAAGGGATTCATCCCAACCCACATCAAACATAGATAATATGAGATGTGATATATGGAGAGGGTTATTCATGGTAGGAGGATGGAACGAGGTTGATTTTATTCACATTCATGATACCCTACTAATTTGGTTATGTGATTTGGTTGTGGTGTGATATGATGGCCTAGGTGTCTACAAGTGAGATGTGTTGTGATGAACCAGGTTTCTCCAGGTGAGGTGTGATGTTGTGTGATGTGATGTGATGTGATGTGATGTGATACTTATGGAAGGGATGAAATCACACGACATTCAATGTTGGGGTGTGAGAGCGACAAATCAGTTAAGAAGCAGTTGTGGGGAACCTTGATTTTTTACAATCTCAATGTTACATTATTATACCAGATGCAAGATTTGGTGAGTGGGTCATGGTGTGATTGGGATGGTTAGTCGACCTATATAGGGGATTGTTTTTTGTTCACTGATGCATTATCATTCTATTTTCACATGTGTACTTGAGACCATGGTTATGTCCCTACTGAGTATACCTATTTTTCATGTTTCAAGGATGACTTTAGGGACTGAGTTGGATAGTACTAGCTTTGGTTGGAGATTCTATTGAATCTCTATCGTAGACTTGTCTTATGGTATATATTTGAGACTTTTAGGTATTGGTTTACTTTGTAAATGAATTGTGGTATGGTTTGGGTTTATTTTATATAATTTGTTGGATTTTTTTTTATTGTTTATCCTATCACCTGATCATATTTTATTATATAGGGTAATGCCTCCCATAATGTGATATTTTAATACCATCAGTTCTAGTCACCAACTTAGGGCCTACTATAGGGGGAATTGGGTGTCATTAACTCTCTCCCCTTAGGGCAGTATCTTTAAAGAGAGAGGGTCATGAAATAGTGGTATCAAAGACTTTGGTTGAGAGATAGTATGGAGTTTAGAGATAGGAACTATGAGGTTTCCATGGGTTGGTATGGAAACATTCCATTTGATCTTGGTGTGTGAAATTGGCATGGGAGACTAGTTAGGACACCGGACTTTAGGTCCCCCATGATCCAGTGCATGAACTATAATCTTATTAAACGAACAAGTGAGGTGGACCTATTTGAAAGGTAGAGATCTTTGATAGGTACATGCATCATGGTTATTTGTGTTCGTGTATGATTTTGGTCATTTAGGAAAATAAAATGAATTTAAATAAATGATATTTAATAAAATTCAATGATACCGAGATTAGTATGTTATTTCTTTTCAATAATCACTCATGTTTGATGTCCATGAGTAGATTAGAAATTTGTGGTTTAGTGGTCTATTCTGATTGATCTTTTGAGGGCTTACCCCCCCCCCCCAAAGGAGGTCGAGGCATGATAATGGGATTTGTGTAACTTTCAGCGATACATTTGGGAAAGTATGACGGGATCATCTCTCGTCTGAAGACAGACCACTAGATGGAGGGTCTATAGATCACTTTTGGTATGATATGAGAATAATATGAGTTTTAGGTTCCATTAGTAGTTAGTTATATGTTGGATCTATGCGTCAATGGAAGACGTTGTACCTTGTTGATTGCAAGGAGGCATATTTTTTGTTGTCATACTTTTATAGGGATTTCTGAACGGTTTTCCTATAATTTGTGATGAGGGAATCCAAGAGGTATGATATTCTCACCCTTAAACAGGGTATTTTGAGTCTGTGGGAGCCTGATACTTGGTTCAAGTAACCCTTGAACCTTTCCCCTAATGTTTTTCTATATGAGGAGTCCATAGCGTTCCATCTAGAGGAGGCCTTACAACCAGTGGTTAGGTATATAGTCACTCTATTTATGCTCCCTATGTATCTATAGGTGCAGAAAAAGGAATAGGTTATTGATTGGATGATTTATTGGGGATTTGAGCCTCGAGAGAGAGTCCATCAGGGAATTTTGAGGAGTGGGGCTTTAGGAAGTTGGTTGTGGTTGTTCAAACAGTCAAGGTTTTGCTCAGTGTGGAACCGTTCACAGCAGAACTCTTTTCGTTCTTCTAAGGTAGGTGGTTTCTGAGTGCCTACCAGGGGATTTCCATTTTTTGTGTTATTTTTATGGGGAACATGAGAATATATAGACTAATTGCATGACCGATCAATGAGTCCAATTTTAGGTGGGTGTTCAAGACCCTTTTTAGCAACAATAGTTTCCTCCAACACAATTTCAGCGGAAGGGACCACCAATGCTTGTTTAGTAGCTGGGAGAAAATGGAGTCGGTAGAGGTAATCTTTAAGATTTACCTCATTCATAGGGATGAAGGGGAGATAATATTCATGGAGTCCAAAAATATAGAGGTATATAAGTTGTACGTGGTCAGATTCATGATTTTAAGACAAAAATACTTACAGAGATGGGAGTTGTTCAAGGTAAAATTAGTTTATCATCTACCCTTGTGTGTGCATTATTTGATTTTGTAGCCTAAAAATACTTTAATTATCTCACTTTGTTCTATGATTTAGGACTGTACATGGAGAACCTTCTAGTTCTCCTATTGTTATCTACACCGGTTGGAGGTTAGGCTTCTTTGTTTGGTATGTGTCGGGGATGTAGACTGGTGATGGGGTAGCACTAATTAGTGTGACATTTCCTTTTGTTACAGATACATCCATATGATGTTATCGTTGGCATGGATTGGTTATATTATGTGTGTGTAGTCATCGACTTGTTCTATAAGAGACTTTCTTTTTTTGATGTGGAGGGCCATTGAGTGGCGTTCATTGGAAAGAAAGGTTGTTGCATGGGAGGTAGGAAACTAGAGCCTATTTTGTCATAGTTGTTTGAGTTATTATTGAAATATTAGATTGAGGGTGTTCTTAGGCTTATAGAGGAGTTACAATATGTTTTCCCAATTAAGTTTATGGAACTACCCCATGAAAAGATATCATGTTTGGGATATAGTTGTAGCCATGCATGTCTCTATTTTCGATGGCTCCCTATCGGATGACATCCACAGAGTAGCATGAGTTGAGGGTGTTAGTGGATGATCTGATACGGAGAGGTTTCATCTGACCTAGTGTGTCTTTGTGGGGTGCTCTAGTGTTGTTCACTAAAAAGGTAGATGGTATTCTAAGGCTGTATATAGACTAATATAGCTTGAATTGGGTAATGGTCGAGAACCATTAACCACTTATAGGGATAGATGATCTATTTGAACAATTGAGAGAAGCTAGTTGGTTTTCTAAGAATGATCTATGATTTGGATATCACCAGTTGAGTTTGAAGGATGAGGATATCCTAAAGAAAACCTTCATATATAGGTATGGGTACTTCAAGTTTGTAGTCATGTCATTTGGTTTTATGAACACGCTAGTCAGGTTCATAAGGCTTATGAACTCTATGTTCTGTGAGTTCCTAGACCGGTTTATCATTGTATTCATCAATCATAACTTGATATACTTGAGGTTAAAGGGGGAGTATGCTAAAAATCTAAGATCTATTTTTTAGTTCCTTCGACATCACCAAATATAAGTAAATTTGTCCAAGTTAAAGTTATAGATGTGAGAGGTGTGTTTCCTTGGACATGTGGTGTCTTAGTAGGGTGTGGAGGTGGACCCTTAAAAGTTCAAGGCACTTGTTTCTTGTGTATCACCCAAGAACATGGCCAAGGTTCACTGTTTCCTTGCTCTTATAGTCTATTATAAGAAGTTTGTGCTCGATTTCTCTCGATTTCTATCCCCATTTATAGGATTTACCAGGAAGGGTCAGGATTTTGTGTAGATTGTTCAGTGTTAGGCAGTGTTTGGTTATCTAAAAGGAAATCTGGTCAGTGTTCTAATGATTTAGCTACCTAAGGAGGGCATGTTGTTTGATGTTTTTTTGATGCATCCTACATGGGATTGGGATTCTTGTTGATTTAGTAGAGAGTGGTGATCTCTTATGAGTCTAGGAAATTACCTCTCTATGAGCATAATTATTCCACCCATGGTCTAGAGTTGGTGATAGTGGTATTTGCACAAAACTTTTTGTGTCACTACCTCATCAGAAATAACTTTGTGGTTTTCACAGACCACAAGAGCTTGATATATGTTTTCTCCAAGTGGGATCTAAAAATACACCAGCAGAGGTGGATAGAGTTTCTACATAATTAATATTTTGAGCTCACTTATACACCAGGTAATGGAAATTTGGTTACTGATGCATTGATTCAGAAATCCCTAGAGGATTTGGTTTAGGAGTCTATCGATGCTTGGAAAGGGATGGAGGAGCTCTAAGTGATGCACCTTAATTTGGGAGAAAGGTTTGGTTTAGTTTGTCCTTTTCAAATGATAGTGGAGTCATATTTGATGTAGTAAGTAGAAAAGTATCAGTGGGGTGACTCAGAGATGGAGGTGATTCATGGTAGTGTTGGATATAGTGATGCTCCTGAGGGATAGTTAGAGGGTGTATGGAACCAAGTGTTGTTCTATGGGAGGTTTTTTTCCATAGGTGATGCATAATGGAGTTATTTATGAGTTTCATAACTCAAATTTAGCATTCCATCCTGACGTGACCAAGATGTATTATGGAATTTAGAGATAGCTTTGGTGGCCAGGGATGAAATGGTTGGTGGCAAAGTCTGTGGCTAGGTGTTTGGTTTTTCTGGAGGTGAAAGTGGAGAACTATGTTCTAGGTGTTTTGTTACAACCCTTAAATGTTTATAAGTGGAAATTGGATGACATATCAATGGAATTATTCATAGGGATACCCCAAGCATAGGGAGTTTGTGATGTAGTTTGGGTGGTAGTGTGTCGACTGACAAAGTCAAATCTTTTTCTAGAGATTTATGAGTCTAGTGCCATGGAAGTTTTGGTGATGCAGTATGGGAATGATGTGGTTAGGATCCATGGAGTATTGATGACCATCATCTCTTATTGAGATCCTTATTTTACCTCATAACCCAGTAAGGGATTGTAGCATTATTTTAGCTATCAGTTGTGCCTTAGCACTTCTTTCCACCCTTAGACGTATGGATAAAAGGAGAAGAACATCCAAAAACTGGAGGATATGTTGCGAGATTTCGTCTTTGACTTTCGTGGATCTTGGGTATGAAAATTACCTATGGTTGAGTTTTCATAAAACAACAGTTATCGGTTGTCCAATGGAATGTATCCAATTGAGGCATTGTATGGGTAGTTATTTCATTCTCTTTTGTATTGGACATAGGTTGTAGAGTCAGCAGTTCCTAGTTCTAATATGGTGCAATGCATGACCTAAAAGATCTATTTGGTTCAAGATAGGCTACGGGCAGTGCAGGACAATCATAAAGCATGTGTCGATCATAGGTTTTGGCCCCTGGAGTTCATGTTTGGTGACCATGTTTTCTTGGGAGTCTCCCCTTAATGTGGGCGGTGGAGTTTTGATAAGGATATTATGCTTTCTCCCTAGTTTGTTGGGCCCTTTGAGGTGTTGGATCATGTTGGCAGGGTGGCGTATCAGTTGGAATTCCCTCCACGACTATAGAGGATCCACAATGTATTACATGTGTCTTAGCTTCGTCAGCATCTACATTATGATCCTCATATCATTGAATGGGGAGAGTTGGATAATGAGGAAGATGTGAAATTTGTGGAGTGACCAGTAGATATCCAGGATCATCAAGAGAATTTGTTTCATGGATGGACCGTTCTCTTGTTTCATGTGTTGTGGATGCATGGTGTCTTAGAGGAGAGTACTTGGGAGAAAGATATGAAAATTCATTCCTAGTACCAAAATTTGTTTTGTTTTTTTCTTTGTTTTGTTCTATTTTGGAAATATGATTTTTGGATATTGTTGTTTTATATGATGATTTGTTTTCCTATGATGTGATGTGTGATGTGTTATGAAACCCTTAACATGTGAAAATGATAGGACCTTAATCCTAATATGTAAATGTTATAACCTATTGTGATTAAAACTGTGTGGGAAAGTCAGTGTTTCCAAAAGTGGATAATATCTTGACATGTAGGATGAAATTATATGATTTATGTTCTTGGTCAGTGTTGTGTGTTGGCTGTGGTGAATGTTGGTTTGTGCTATGTGGATTTTGTGCAGTGGTTATGAGGAAATGTAGTGGTTTCTAGCTGGTACTAAGTATGTGTTTTTGTGCTCAGTGAGAGGTAGCGATGTGGTTGTGTGGTTATGTGGTTATGTGGGATAGTTTGTGGGAGTTTTGGTTTAGTGTCATTGGTTGGTGGTAGTGTTTGAGGTATGAAGAGATCCTTGAGAGGTATCTCATGGGGTTATTGTTCAAACCCCTTTCTTTTCATCGGTTTTGGTTTTGATTCTCGATGATGATAATTGTTTGAGATGTATATAATGTAACAGTATGTGCTTTCGTGGCCTGGTACTTTTCCAATTCGGGTAGTCAGAGGTGTTCAAAGGTGTCTTGAGGAGGTTCTATAGAGGTTGAAGCTGCAAGAGTGCTACAGCAGGAGGTTCACAATGTAAACCTCATTCACATATTGATTTTATCATTCATGGATTTTTTTAGTTGGAGAAATTCATGGATTTTATGCAGCGGTGTAGGAGTCCATAAAATATATTCACATTATGAATGTGGAATTCACAAAATGTATTAAATTTTGGTTGAGGCGACTTAATTTTTCAGAGAAAACCAAAAATATGGTAAATTCGAGGCTTAAAAAGAGTTCATAGCTAGTAATCCATGAACCCTGTGGAATTCATGTCATGAATATAGAATTAACAATTTGAAAGGGGTGTTTTACAGGGTTTTTTTAATATGTGATCACCTTATTCTCCTCTCATTTAGTCGTTCCTTCTCTTGGTTGCTTTGATATTATTATTGATATGTTTATGCATGATATTGTCAATACTGAAAATAATGGATTTTGGGATCCTTTCTTACACATTAGTTTATATGTGTTGAGACCCTTGTTGTGTTGTTATGTGATAAAACCCTGAATAAAATGACAAAGAATTTATATATGTCTAAATAATTGGTTTCCCATGAAAACTTGGTTTGTGTGATAATACCCATACTAAATAAAGAAGTGATGCAATGAAATACCTTAAATGAATTATATAAGTTGATACTTATTGGTGTTGTGTGTGGTTGCTTTCTTGGGTTACCTTGTGTGTTGTGATCCATTGTGAGGTGGTGATGATGACTGAATGGGATTTATTGTGTGTGGGGTTGTGATGTGATGTGGTTGGTTAGCATGGATGTGATGCGGGCAATTGTGCGACATGGTGCATAGAGGTTGTGGTGTGTAGAGGTTGTGGTGCGCAATGGTAGTGATGTATGGTGGTGATGTGTGGTGGTGATGTGCGGTTGTTGTTTGCGGCAGTTGTGTTGTGAGTTGTGGTTGTGATGTGTGGTGGTTATGGTGTGAAAATATTCTGGTGTGCCATGGTGTGGCGGTGGTTTTGATATGTGGTTGTTTTAGTGAGGTGGCTTGGTTAGTGTGGCACTATGATGGTAGTGGATATGTGGTGTTGTGGCAGTTGATGTGTATTGAGACAGTTGTTGTGCGGCATGACTGTATTAGTTTCTTAGTTATCCATAGAATAAATGATGATGCTAGATAAAATGAATATGAATGGGTGGAATTGATAAGTGTGGTAAATGGAATAAATGAATAAATGAACAATCTATGAAAATATGGATGAAATGGATTTTTAATGAAAGTCAATGGGAACTTGATATAACTGGAAAGTGGTGAAACTTATAGATGAAAGTGGGAAATGTTGTGTAGATTGTATGGTGGCTGTGTGGGGTTGCATATAGTAGTGACAATAGTTGTGAAGGTAGATGTGTGGTGTAGTGGTTATGGTGGTGTGTTCTAGTGTAGTTATTGTAAACCCATAGGTTGAGTATTGTGTACTATCTATATATCATGTATATTTATGTTATTTCTTTACACACCCCATATGAGTTGGATAAACTTACCAATGAGTGGATGTTATAGGTTTCAGGTGTTCTCCACTACATCTAGGTTGGTGGTGATATAGATGGTTGGCTACCCCCTCTTCCCTGCTCTTCCTTCACCAATGATGGCCCAAGTGTCTATCAGTGAGATGTCCAATGATGACCCAGGATTCTTTGAGAGAGATGTGACATGATGTGGTTGTGATGTGGTTTTTAATTATAGCACTGGATGCTAGACCATGCGAGGGTGGGGTGGGTAGGGATACGTTTTGGCCCACATCAGAGATGACTGGTATGAGATGTGATATATGGTGGGGGTCATGCATGGTAGGATAAGGGAATGAGGTTTATGTCTTTCATGTTCATGATACCCTAGTGGTTTGGTTATGTGATGAGATCATGGTGTGATGTGATGGCCCAAGCATCTACTGGTGAGATATGTTGTGATGGCCCAGGTGTCTTCAAGTGATGTGCGATGTAGTATGATGTGATGTGATGTGATATTTATGGAAGGGAAGAGAGCACATAATGTTTGACATTGGGGAATGAGAGTAGCAAATTAGTGGGGAAGTAGCAGAGGGTCTTTCTTTATTATGATCTTGGTGCTATATTATTATACTAGATGCATGATTTGGTGACTTAGATATGGTGAGGATGGGTTGGTTGATTGACATGTATAAGTGCTTATTTGTTTTTCTATTTGTTCACTGGTGTATTATCATGCACTTTTCACATGTGCACTTTATACCTTGGTTATGTCCCTATATAGTATACATGTTATGCTCACCCTACACATGTAAATTGTTTTTCAGGATTCAAAGACTTTGGGGACTAAGATGGACATTACTAGCTTGGGTTGAAGATATTATTGAGTAACTTATATAGACATGTATTTTGGTATATATTGCAGAATTTTATACATATTGTTTTACATTGTATATGCATTGTGGGATGGTTTGGGTTTATTTTATATTATCGGCTGGAGTTGTTTGGTGATTGTTTATCTTATCTCATGATCATGTTTTATTATATAGGTTAATACCTTTCATTCAATGAGATTTTTATATCATTGGTGATAGTCACAAAATCAGAGCTTACTAAAGGTAGGACTCGGGGGGGGCATTATCACCCTGCCCTCATAATGGTATCTTTGGAGGGTGGAAGTCATGACAATTATGATATCAATTTTTGTTATATACATAGAACACTTTCTAGGTTTAATATCACCATCCTTGAAACCCTTTCCATCAAAATTTTCACTTGAGATAGTATGGTAATTAATGTAACTATTTATATTATTAGTCACCAGCACATCATAAACACATTTAGAAAAAAGTGAAATTCACTTTGTTATGATAACTATATATAACTATTTGCATTTCACTTTACCCCCATACCCTAAAACTCTTTATGGATATTAAGTGAAATTCACTTTGAATTTTGACTAGTATTATCTTTTATTTATTAATTTTGAACCTATCTATGTTTAAACATACTCCAATTAGCCAATTAGACACTATATTATCATCAGAATATAATGCTAAGTTACAGAAACCTCTTTGTATTTTAGAAATAACACTAATTTCGTTTTAGTAGTATTATTTAATAAATAAAGTATTTTTTACATATCATATATGGTATTTTATGTGTTTGGGTCATTTTTTCTAAAAATAAAACTATATTCTTTAAAATATACCACTGATGGGTGACAAGAACAATTTCCCTCATATTTTAACAAACATATGGATAAACACTTTTATCCTAGATGATACATTTTTATCCTTATTTCCTTTTAAAAAAACATTATAGAAACCAATGAATCATAAACCATGTGTATTGAAATCATTATATCATATTTTTCATAACTACTATTTATTAATAAACAAATCCCCTTATCTTATACGAGAAAAAAGATAATTGTACACATCTTTTATTTAGGTCCATATGATCTTGATATACTCTTTTACATTCAAATATTTGATGTAGCAACTCTTTGCTTCATTACTTGAATGAAAAAGATACATGTTCTATCAATTATTTTATTGATTTTGAACTCTTTCATATTTAAAACACTTGTAAAACATATAATTGTTGTCATATACCATTCAAAACTAAAGAATTAATTTTTATAAAATTGATACCTAACATGGACATTCCATGGAGTTTCATAAACCACTTCAGGTATTCTGAAATAACTCCATACTATGGAATCATTACTCCATCCTCGCTGATTTTACCTTTAGGTTTCAGCGACTTTAACTAACTACTTAAAGAAACATCATTGGACTCTCCAACTAAATTTTCTTATTCTGGTTTGTAATTTTATCCACTTATACTATCAATGTAGAAAAAACATATACATCAAATGCCCATTTCCCTTATTCTCAACACTTGAAAATATAGAGTATATTTTTATGGATTTAATTCATATTGTCGAATCATTTCCATCAACGAAAATAGAATAAATGTGTTAAACAGAATAAGCCTTAAGGAAACCTCTAGTAACACCAAGTCATTAGCATACTCAATCACATTTGAGTATCATTGACATGCCTAATCATATTGAGTATATTATACTAAAAATACATAGATTATTTTATGTATAATTCCTTTGAAACCCTAAGTAAATCAGTATATGATTCTAATTAGAATCTATATTCATCTAGTGAACAACTTCAACACTTGATTACTCATTATGGTGTTTCTCTAACACATATAAGCATTATTTAATTAAAAACTCTTCTTAAGTTATCGGTCATAATAACTACTTACATTAATCTTATCTTTCTCAAGGATTGATCTCAAAGTTAATTTTGAAGATGAAAATGTTATTCCTCTATAACAGAATATTTTATCATATGAGAATCATGTTTTACTAATGCCTAATAAAGAATTTTATAAAATGGGCTCCCACTAAAATAATGACACCTTTTAAAAAATAATATACTCATTACTATGCCAAGACACATATTTCACTAGTAATGAGTGTCCTATGGCATTCCTCTCACCACTTAGATATTAAAGTAGGTCATCATCTCAATCATATCATATATGAATCTTGGATAATTGAATAGAAAACTCTTTGTCCAGTCCAATATAATAATAAACTCAACTTTATTCCTCTGTTGTCCTAACTCTTATGGTTTCCCAGTTAACTATAACCCAAATATCATGGTGAGATTTTGTAACGTGACTCTTAAGATTATTCATTTCCACTATGCCTTACACAAGATAATATATAGGCACCCTTCTATAGCATAACTTCTTGATTAATTGATTGACGTCTTAACAAGTGTTTGATTTTAAAGGAATATTACACTTTGTATTTTTAAGGGGATTTAATCTCACCATATTATATCATGTTATTCCATTTATATATTCATGATTTTAATCATTTAGTTTTGGAATCCTATTCCTTCTACCAAATCAATATGTTCAAACCATATTGATGCAGAACTCATTACACAACTTGCTATTTGTGTTACTCACCTAAAAAGATATTCTAAGCATATTTACACACATCCAAATTCATCTCTTGCTTATGAAACATGAAATTTTCATGTAAAGGTTTAGAATTATATGAAATTTAAAACAAATCATTATTAATCTTAGAGCCATAGAATTCCAACCCCCAATTTTCTAAAATAAGGAATAAACCTCAAGGCCTATGGGAAGTCTGAACCAAATCCCTTTTATCCAATGATACTTTACTCAAGAGATATTCCAATTCATTATAACTATAATATCTAATATATATATATATAAACAATATTCAACAACTAAATTCAAGCTAATAACTTTAATTACAAACCCATGTC
This sequence comes from Viscum album, assembly GCA_963277665.1. NCBI lineage: Eukaryota > Viridiplantae > Streptophyta > Magnoliopsida > Santalales > Viscaceae > Viscum > Viscum album. Next base: position 863,174,612 of record OY728132.1, on the reverse strand, counting down.
AAGGGAGATGAAAACTAAATCCATTACCATACCTAGCATGTAACTCCTTAGATACATCTATGATAACTAGGAATAAATTTAACAAATTTAAACTAAATCATATTCATATTCATAATATAGAAAATTAATATCCATGAATAATTAACATGGGTATGACTTTTAAATAAATGAATAATTCAAATATTTAAACATGATATAAAAAATTATCAATAATTCATAAATAAAAGCTAATTATAAACAATTTATAATTTTAGCTTATCTTATGGACATTCCCTAATCATAAACATAAAAATTTTATATTTCTTTAATCATATGAACTCTTTAATATTATTCATTATATTACATATCCTTTTAAATATATGATATTTTAAGAATTCTAAACATTTTATAATACAATTTATATTTTGTAAACATTTTATATAATCTTAATATCACATAATTAACATTATTTTCACATTGATCAAATCATTCATAAAAAATCTTTTCATGTTGTCTAAATAATATCCCAAATAAGGTATTTTAATTTGAATAATTCAAATTAATCAATTATTTTGTGATTAGGGTTATGATATGAAATATGATAGCAGAATATTTATTTCAGAACATGATTTCAGGAATGTAAACACATGATAAGGATTTTATGCAAATTTTAGGTTTCAAAGGGATCTAAAAACACTTGTTAAACTAGTAAAAGTTATTAAATAAACCCAAACAAATATCATTGTGCTAGAATACTAAAACCATGAATATTATAAATGAAGAACAATGAAACTAGTGCACTTGTCACTGAATTTCTCATTGCGCCATCTTCAACCAACATCTTATGGGTTTGATGAAGATCCTAAAATGGAAACCAAAAAATATCCACTCTTCATAACATATCCATGGGTTTTTGAATCACCTGACATTTGGGTGGGATTCCTCTTCTAACCACAGTGTACAAAGGTGAAATAATGAAGAGATATTTTTGAATAATGGATTTTTTTAATGAGGCTTCGAAAGGTTTGTTTACATACAATCGCATGGTAGTTGGGACTTTATATATCCCCTAAGGATGTTACTCTAGCAAGATTTCATTTACTCATGTGTTATAACACATGAGTAAATTTCTCAACCATTCATAAAACCCTTGCATGAATGTATCTAAACTCCCATACATTTCATCCTATTACATTCATTAAATGATAAATATTTGGTGGAAGAGATCTGAATGTTAACACATTAATGTTCAGCTGGAGAAGCATTTCGTAACCTCACTAAATGAATCGTAGTATATGATTCATAGAAAATGTAGTGGTGTATTATCTTTATGATATTCCTTATGATATTCCATATCTTATCCTATGATTTCATGGGAAGTGGAATCATATGATATCCCTTAGTTATAAAAAATACCTTATCCAAATTGCATCATTTAGAATGTGGATTTAGGGAATATCTCCCTCAAAAACCACAATAAGTTGTGGTATAAAATATTTTTATTCCCTTTTTATATCCCATTAATCATAAATAAACATAAATAATCAATAAGAACACTAATAAAATGCACAAAAAGGTATATATAATATCAAAACACAGGCATGGAATGATATAATAGAATGAATGATAAAATCAATTCAAACATTTCTCTTCTCTTCCAAAACCATTTGGGTAAGCATTTATTAGCTAAAACAATTTGTTTTCATTTAATTATATTATTTACAAACCATTTCTAGGCTAAATCTCTACAATTATTAGAGGAAGAAGGGTTTCACCTACCATTATAAGTGAAGTTGGTTGCTTTGAGGTCAAGAGAGGGAAGGTAATCCACCAATCAAACCAACAGATCAATATAAAATAGAATAAAATTTGGTCTTACATCACTAATATAAAAGAGGAGAGATTATGATAAAAGAAACCAAGGCAATAAATTTACTCTTATAATAGGAAACAACTAAATTATCTAGACTAGAAGAATAAGGGGTTATTACAGAAGACTCACAAGCCCTAAAATTGAGAACAACGGATTTACACCCATTATTTTGAAGAAATAAGAAAAAGAGGGAGATTAGAGGAAAGAAATCCTACTCTTAGCTGAGATAAGCTCTCAAGGCCATTTATAAGAAAATTAAACCAAGGAGGAAGATGAATCATTTGGTGAGAGTTGAGGGGAAGAGTGGAGAGCTCCCAAGGGATTAAATGGAAGAGAACATAATTCCTGAGCCTTTTTAAAATAAAAAGATAATTTTAATCCCAAATAAAAAAAATTATAGTTCCAATGGGTACATCATCCAAGCCTATTGATTACCTGGTGGTGCTGAAAGTGGTGTAGTAGCATTGGTGCTTCCACTGGGTGCTTGGTACCAGTCCATCAAGTACCTAGTGTTGTCCAGCATCTTGGGTACCTCCCCTTCCACTTTCCATGTTTCTCCAATTACCCCCAACTCCTACCTAATCTATAATTATACCTTAAATTATATTTAAATACTAAGACAATTAGAATTACTAAACCAAAAAGGTAATCGTATTTCAGACTCCCCACCACCAGAATTCTTATATCTGAGAAGTTTCAAACCATTTTTGTGGAAAAAAATTCAACCACTGAACTTTAACTTCAGCTTCCCGCTCCCATGTTTCATCTTGGAGTGTTACATATTTCCACCTAAACCAAACAAGAGGCATTACATTCCATTGTAATACCTTTTGACCCTAAAAATAGTATAGATTGGATGATCCACATAAAACATATCGATCAGTCCTTAATCGCATCGTGATTCACTGTTTTATTTCACCCTTACACCATTGTATTAAACTGATTTTGTATTGTAAATTCCAAATATAATATCAAATTTCACTTCATATTTTAATCAATTATTTAATATTTATCACTATTAAAAGGGTAAATTATACTTGTTTTGATATTTTCATTATAGGTGGGGTGGATTTGGAGGTCCCGAAGATGATTCAAAAGGAAAATGGGTCAAACTACATGGAATCTCAAGGACACATGTCCACTGTTTTGCATATTAGGCGAAATCCGTGAATCCAAATGAGATGAAATTTTGTGGACGATCCAAAAGTTCATGGGATAAAATTAATATCAATAAACCTAAGCTCAATTCGTTCATTAATGGGGTCATCCGAACCAATCTGTCCAGGGGATAGAATCTGCCCATATTCAAAAGTTAGGTTCGGTATTTTGACAATATCTATCAATACAGATGTATAATTGCCACCAAATGTGACATGAAGATATTCAATAGGTCTTACAACAACTCGTCTCCTTTTTCCTAGTCGTGATATGGTCGTTTACTAATCCAAAACCAAGATACAAGTGGTATAACCAAAACTCAGTGCTCAAAACCACTTCTCATTTTGGCTATAAAAGGGAACCATGGGCACCTCATTTGCAATTTCAAACTAGAAACAAAAATCTTCCATTTTGGAGTCTTATAATAGTATCCTCCTCACCCTAGAAGTTTTGGAGGCCCTTATCCTCATAGGGAGATCAATAATGAATAAGGAGTTCCACCTGAGCTTTCTCCTCCTCTCGATGTTGGGTTAAATGGTGGGAGTCCATTGTGAGAGAGTTACACACATGTCAAGGGAGTTCAAACGCATATATTAGCTGATGTTTTGGAGTAAGTTGGGTGTTAAAAAAATTATTTACATATATCTTACTTTATTTCTTCTTTGAATTCGTGTTTTGAATCATGTGATTGATTTACTCATAATTTCCAACTGATCGGTGTGAGGTTTTTAGTGTGTGACTTGTGTTGTTATGATTGGACAACATAATTATCATTTTATTACCCACATTTTTGAGATTTCAATCTGATTTGTATGATCTTATTACATGCATAAGTTCTGGATCTTTATAATACGATTGTTATGTTAAGGTTTGGTTATTCAAGAATTGAAATTAAAGCTTAAGAATTAATCGAGATTTCAATTAATTTCATCCAAAGAATTACTCCAACCCTGAATGAATATCAAATAACAGTGAACTTGTAATGTGTGTAGTGAAATCACAATGACACCTTTATCTCATATTTTTGAAAATCATCTTGGTTCTTCAACTACTAAAATCTTTAAATTAAATTAATTTCTTAAAACTGTTTTCAAATCCACCACCCTATTATAGTCATCTTTATTAAAAATACACACTTTAAAAACACAATGCTCCTAAAGAGATGACCTAGTGTCTTCCTAGTACTATAAATCAACCATATAATCGCAATCAATTTGATGTTTCCTGAAAAAGCGTTCTGTCCCCTTGAGGCAATTCCCTTGATGTTTCTTTCTATATTTTTGTCATAGGGTTGAATATCCTTTCTTTCATCATCTTCATTGCCTGAATTTTCATGGGTCTTTATCGTTCTATACTTTGGTGCACTTAGGATTTCAATTATGGTTACATTATTAATCATGTTTCATGATAGTTGGTTTGGCATAATAATCGTATTTTTTAATCTATATCTAATTCCAATGTATTGATTATTGAGGTAATCAATACATTGTTTTTCACACCCAAGGTTAACTCGATTCCTTATGGATCCATATATCAATAAAACCAAAAAAGTTCGACATCAGTGACAAAACATTAACAATATGGGGGAATTGTAATAATCATAAAAGTAATTCAACTGTAAAAAGTACTATTCTTTTTCATTATCACTTGGGCCTATAGTTCATTTAGTTCGACCAATATCAATCTTAGTTTGACCTATATTACTTTAAGTTAGGTTGTCTTGTGTTTCTAAACTTAATCCCTCAACAAAATTTAGGAAATTAATCATTTATAGTGGTTCATAATGATCAAGTGACCAATCAAAGGATATACATCAGGAGTGTCAAACCAAGTGTGCATTCATAGGCCAACTCGTTATGCATCAGGGTGATGGTAAAGTTAATGCTCAACGAACCCTTTTCAAGGTGATTTTACCTAGGTGTATCTGTGTCTCAACTACATTCACTTGTAGTATCCAGACATGGATGTATTGCAAGGGAAGACTATCTACTCAAAAATTTAGCAATATTCTAGGATATCATCCTATAAATAGACTCAAATCTAGGGTTTTCACAAAGGTTCGCTAAACTAATCCCCAAAATAACTAAACTAATCTCCAAAAATAACTAAACTAATCTCCAAAAATAACTAAAATCTACTCTGATACCAACTATAAGTACCCAAGATAAAGATAACATAAATAGTATAAAAATATCATTGTTTAAATAATACATCTCATAAATAGTCACATAACCCAAAGACCAAAAGTTTTATTGTCTTGGATATTAGCTACGTAAACATCTTATTTTACAACATTTGAAAACGTTTATATATAACCATGCTCCTTTAGACCCTTTCAAGACATCTCACATGATACAATAATCTTCATAACCTAAGGATTGGAAACATATGAAAAGAGTGAGATCAAATGCTCGGTAAGGGAAAATACATATCGTAAAGTGTTAGAACATAAGCATGAAAGAGAATATGAGGTTGACATAAATATCTTGATAAAAGATCATAAGACCATGTATGATAATCATAAAACCTAATGGAGAAACATATGATCATAAAAAGGTCATTCAAGAAGTATAAAAGGTATGACATTAATCTAACATATATCATTAATCATAAAATATTTGAGGATGATATAAAAGTGATGAATACTTTAAAAATAAGGCATGATCATGAAAACATGACATTTCATGGAAATGAATTTAACCTTGTGAAATAAATGTAATTTTATGAAGAACTTGGGAATGTGGAACAACCATAAGCATAAGAAAACCTATGTGGGAAAACCCATTATACTCATGCATATGTGAACAAACTCATTATGCATGCGTCTGAAAATGTGAGCAAACTCATCATGTTCATGCTTGTGTGAACAAACTCATTAGGTCCACATCGGAATATATCATGAAATATAAAATTAAACCAATGCATTGGAGGGTGATATAAGACCCCACCCGTAATCATTCATACATATGTGTTCTACTTAAAATCAATCATCACCATAACTTAAATAACTCATGTAAAAATAATAGGTTTCTTAAACTTATCACATAATATGAAATAATAGGATATCAAAATCTCATTTCCCAAAAGGATTCATAACATAATAACATATAGTGAATGATCAAACATTACTTCATGGGAGATAAACCTTGGAGGAAAAATTGAATTGAAAATAATTTTTTTTTCATAAAACCTTTTTAAACATTGTTATAAAAGATAGTGTAAATTAATTTCAAAAACACATTTTTGAGAATGGATATAGAATACTTTTTGAAAGCCTTATTATAAAGAGTTCTAAATAAAAGATCCTTGAAAATACATAAGGTTTAAAAATGGAGAAGTGAAAATACTTTGAAAACCATTACCTTTAAAAATAATCTTTAATAATGAAAACTTGAAAAATTCATAAAAGTTACTGAAAGAAAATGTGGAGTGGATGATAAAACCTTTTATTATGAAAATATGGAAAAATATTTTGAACATTTTGAAATAACCTTGTTCAAAACCCACATTGTAAAAAGGAAGGCGAAATTTTTTTAAAAAAATAATAATAAAGGGGAATCAAAGGATCATTAGAGATAAAAGAGTTTTCAATTTCACTAGGGAAAGTAGAACATTGGTGAGAAGTAAAAAAATGTACATGGAACAAAAATCCATTAAAATAAATGGTAATTATTATCAACAAAAATACATTTTAACAAAACAATAGAATCATAAGGAATAATACTTTGGTGTGGATAATGACTTCCCCAGAAAAGAATGTGGAAATACAACATAACATCATCATAGGTTATAATAAATCAATCTCAAAATATTATTTTCAAAGAAGAGTGATTATGACCCAAGGAAAATATTTGAGACATGAAGACCCCTTACAGCCTTTATTACATTTGAATCAAAATGAGAGATATAAATTTAAAAGGAAAATTTAATATCATGAAATATAATATAACATTGATAAAAAAAGATATTTGGTCAATATATACACCATTTAAAAGGAAATATGTTGTGTAACTTAAACATGACTCAGGGGATTCAAATTTGAGAAAAACTCTTACATTGCTTCCCTCCTAATTCGAATGCACTCTATGATCCTGTATAACAAACATAAATATCTTAATTACTAATTTTAGAACCATATTAATACCTAAAACTAGTTATAATTTTCATTTATAATCATTATCTATATGTATATTAATTATTTTTTCACTATTTTGTCACATTAGGTGTTTTCAGTTTTGATGGTTTGTAGTAGTTTCATAGGAGTGAAGTCTATGTTCTTTATTCTTCCAAAGTTCATTAACGTTACTAAAATAGATGACTTAATATGTTTTATGATGTTTAAATTTCTTTTCATGAGTACTTTATTCTTTATCATGGAAGATGAAATTGACAACAATCATTTTTCGACGATTTTAAACCTACGAAGGATGTTTTCTTAATTAATAACTTAAATATTGTTGTATAATTTCTAGAGCTGTGAAAAATAATTATTCAAGTATTTTTATCATATTATATCAATAATTAAATTTTCATAATCATTTATAACATAATTTCATAACATTATTCAAGTAGATGGTCAAACCAACCCAAACTTGAACTCGTTTTAACTCGATCGATGAGTATGACTAAGAAGGTGTTTCTTTTGACATAATATCATTATAATAAAAGCATAATGATATTACTTTGATTTTTTTATGATGGTGAACCATATTTTAAGACTTTTATATAAATAATGAAAAACTAAAACAAGAATGAAAATACAATTCTTTATGGAGAACAATGTACGATTAGCGTTTTTGTTACTCAACAAATGAGGGGTGAAGGTGGATAGTAAGTGATCATTTCAGAACCATAAATGCATTATATAAATTATATTTATTCACCAATACCATTATTAATACCATCCATGAGATGTGGTGATGATAATCAAAAGTGTAACTTTGTGGAGGTGGTAATTCGCACGTACACACTAACAACAAGTCAGGTTTTTCTTAGTAGATGGAAGAGAATAAATAATTGTTGTCATTAGTATAATAACATATCAATAAGATAATTATGTTGTAGTTATTATATTATAGTTATGGTTGGTTTAGAAAATAGATAATTAGAATGAAATGTTAAGAAATATGTGATACCTACGTTGAGACCTTGAACTTCATCTTGATGAAGGCTTTAGATTCTGGGAATTTTTAGTTTTTAAAGATATCAAAAGAAAAATATATTTTTCTATGTTTTTAAAGAAATGTTAAAATTCTCTTTGAAAGATATTTTTCATCTATGTCAACATCTTTCAATGTTTCATATGATCCGTTAGTCTTGTGTTCTAATGATACCCCCTTTATATGGATAGCTTATGCTAATGATATTTTAAATAACCAAAAACACCTATTAAATTCAAGGTTTTCCTTTGAAAAAACTGGTTTTAAAGCCAAAGAATCTTTTGAAATCTTAGAATTTATTTATAAGGTCACTTCATCTTTTTATCAAATAATTGGTGTGCATGAACAAACAAATTCAGACTACATGTTTTAAAAGAATATTCTACATCAAATAGAAACAAAGTTAAAACTAGGTTTCCTTCTTTGAAAGTTCATAGATATATATAAGACAATCATTATATATTTAAAATAGGTATTTAAAGGACAAGAAATCAGGTTCTAACAATTTAGAGAACTATGAAATGGAGAAAACCTACCGTAAATGTATCACCTTCACAAACTGAAATGATAATCCACCACAATGGAGTGCGAAGGGAAAAAACAAACAAGAGGAGCCCTAAAACCACCAAAACAACCCCATTAAAACAGAACCACATGGATCCCTACATCCCTGGGACCATGCTAGTGCAAGGGGGGAAAGGAGAATAAGGAGGAATCAAGAAAGGAGATGATTTGGAGGTACATACATTGAATAATCGACCATAAAATAGGAAGAAATTCATGGACGAAGCTTCGTGGAGGAGGGGAACCAAAAGAGAGGGCCTTCTCAAGCCTCAAGAGAAAAATGAGAGAGGAGAGGTGCGATTTGGGGTTAAAAAATGAGGGATATAATGATAATATTCTATTTTTAATGTAATAGAGCATTGTTAATGTCTTTTCAAACCATGTGTCCCTCACTAGACACATCTAGGCATATGCACGGTTTGGGGAAAATGCTATGAGAAATTGTGCGTCAATGGTACAAAACAACTTTGTTAAGAATTACTTGTCTTCGCACGGTTACTCATAATCATGTGTTAACCATGCGGCTCTATTGAAATTTCAAAATCTCCAAATTTAGACTTTATTTGATCCAAAAATTCAAGGGCAAGGTCAACCAACAATAAAACAACAAAATAATGAAGAAAAAAAGATCAAGGTGTGACATCACCTAACTTGCCACAAGTGTCAAAATCAGAAGAACCATAAAATTGTGGTTATCTATAGACATAGATCACTCTTAATACACATTATTAGATCCACTATAAAAATAATAATGTGAAATTCAATTCCATTTAACTCGAATAATTTTATATACTATAAGGATCATAAAACTCCATCAAACATAATCAATTGTGGAACATCATAAAATCAACATCAATAACCATGAATACGCCACCCAAATCATCAATAAAAGGCCAACCATGCTCACTATAAGAAAAATCATATACCTTTAGCTCACCCAATACAATTCATGGCCAACACAATACTAATCTTGATAGATTGGAGAAGCCTCCCATGTAATAAGGGTAACCTACACCAATTGACAAGGTCCCATGTTTCATTGTGATGAATTCACACTCTTGCACATTACCCCAAACCCTCATGGGTTAAAATTTTCCAATTTCGTTCCATGGAAGCCTTAAACCAAAAGGCAGTATGACTGGTTTTTTCTTAACCTATTTCATGGTACCTGATTCGCATTCCAATTCACTGAAAACAAGTGTTATACTTAAACTCCTATTTTTTCCTTTAAACATTTTTCCCTAAATAGTTTGAATTTCCTAAAAAAACTCCAATTTATAACACTTTAAATCATATAAAGGAATACACAACATGATTCATTAATTCAAGTGGGAATATTTTGATAAACCATTCCTTTGCACTTACTCCTCTACTCATTTTGGAGAGAGAGGGACCTCTGAAATCCATCGATTGAATGAATAATTGAAAAAACCTAAACCTATTTTGAAGAAGCTATTATATCATATCATCTTTCAAAACTCTATAATGTTCTAAAACCCAGAACAAAACAAAAAAATCCAACTTCAAATTATTGAACTAAATTTAATGTTGCTGTTAAATTCCATCCAAAAAAATGATAATATTTTAACGTGAGTTCAACTGAGATCATTGAAACAAATCAATCCTTTGGTTAATTGGATGATTTGAAAAAACAAATCAAATATTGTTCTTTGATTTAAAATAGTTATTAAATAGTATCTAGCATCAAATATTATACAATAAAAATACCATCCTCGATTCAATGGTGGATGGACAGACCATTAAATCTACTAAGAGCAGACCCACTGCAGGATCAATTTGGTAACATGAAGTAGGAAATATCATCAGACCGCTGTAGCCAAACCAAACCACCTACGGAACAAATCTTCCAGCATTAAACATACAATGGAAGTCCAAAACAAATCTAAAAGTAATTGTGGTCATAGCATACATCCAAGAAAAGATAAACTGAAATTTCAAGATCTGGTATCCGAGAGCACTAAAATAGACAAAGTCACTGAAACACACAGATCCAGTATGCCAAAACCAGTTGTGACGGTCACCTACAGCTGAAAAAATCAAAAGCACTGAATGTCAAACATTTTGAAACAAGCCAAAATCCAATGGCATTGAAATTTCAAGATCCCATTGCCAATAACGATAGAATAATCCAGAAAACCAAAAGACTGTGCAGGAAAGAGTGAAATTATTCCATAACAAAGAACAACATGCCAAAAATATCATACATACAGTTCCAGGGAAGATCCTTAGGCACCCAAGAACACAACATAGATACAGATAAATTAGACTGATCCGGCATTTTTTCATACGAGTCAAAAATGACTGACAAAATTAGGCAAGCCACAAGAGGAAGGAATGTTTTGGAGGGGATGGGGGCATGAAACATGAGGGTTTTTATTGGACTCCAGCAGCTCGGGATGCTTTTGAATGCTTAAAAGAATGTATTAATTCTGCCCCTTTCTTTCTTAAGCTCAATTTTTCTAAGTAGTTTGTCGTTGAATGTGATGCTTCAGGGGATTAAATTGGCGCAGTTAATGCAAGAGGGTCTACCTATTTCTTATTTTATCAAGGATTTATAAAATTTCTTGGGTGAAACATTTAGTCTGTTGTTTGAGAGTTTATCCTACAATCCAAAGTGGCCCGCGGAGGGGAGACTCCTATGAATGGTGTGTTGGATTCACTTGGTGTCCATGTGAAAAGGTAAACCTAAATTGAAACTCAAGTTTTCTTGAATAAAGTTATTCTTGTCTACATTCTTGTCATACACCTTCCGAAATTTCCAACACTTACTCAAAAAACATTTATCACAGCAAAAACCCAACAACTTCAACTACTGAGTGGAAGAATTTTTCCACAGATTTCACGGTAAACACTTTGATTTCTTTACATTTGTTCTGTAGAACTTGAAGTTTCATCATTTTAACATTTTAGTCTCCTTTAGAAATTTACAACTTCTCTAACATTGTCATAGATGATTCACATGACATGATCTTTCTATACACTTTATTGTATAGTGATCTCTCAAAGTTACTCATCTCTTTCATATCTGCATTCAACTCATGGTGATTTTGATCCAAAAGAGATACTCTTTTCATATTTCCAACATTAATTCCATGAAATATAATGATTAGATCTTAATTCCAAGGGATAATAGTAGTGTAACATTCATTTATTCCATAATAAGAAATTTTGTTCCTCAAAGATTGATACACATTGATGGTTAGAGTCACCATCTTCTTATCTATAGCTTGAGAGAAAAACCACCAAACTAAAAGCCACATACTCTGATACTAGTTAATCCCAATAGAAAAATAACATGAGATGGGTGATGAATCAATTTATAATAAATTGATTTATTTTTAACTCGGTTTCCTCCTTTGGATCTTTTCACTATGATTAGTTATGTCGTGTGGTTCTCTAAATCTCACTTCTCACATGAAAGTAAATAAGCACAAGGTGTAGTAAATTACATGGGTCACTGATGTGCCCAAATTTTAATATATGATTAATGGAATTTAAATTATATTCTAGACACATTATAAACATTTATTTGATTCAAATTCCTATATTGATTGATTTTTGAGAAACTGAGCCAAAGTGAGTTGTTTTGCTAATTATGACTCAATTTACACCATCTTAGTAATTCATTGGTAAAATGTATTTAATAGCTCCAATGGATATAAAATTGTGTGTGTTCCTAGACTATTGAAATATAATATTTTCAAATAGACCATGAGCATATTCGGCGATTGAGAAAATCTTATAGGGCTTGGAAGAGGAGTAACATGCTAGGAAAATTGGACTGGGCCTTGATGTAGGGATTGGACCATAACATGGGATATACAAGTGATATTGATGTTATACTAGTTCTCTTGGAAAGATAATTTAAAGACCAAGACCATATGAAAAATAATAAATAAGTTAAATATGTTAAAAATGTTTTGGAAGTTGACGCAATGTAACAAAAAATAGGAAGAAGCACTTACAAAGAAAGTGGGGATTAGGGAAATCCATTACTGTGGTGACTCTCCATACTGAAATTTTTGCAGTAAGAAGCCTTCCCGATCTGTGCATTCAAGAGATGAAAACGGACAGAAAGTTGTAATAAAGACTGCATGGCATGATTTTTGGATTCACGGCTCTTGTACAGATTATTTAGCACTTTTCTTGTAGACTCATCAGATTCAACATGATTTTCATGGTTCACCAATATGCTATAGATCCATGGAATAACATGCTTTCCAGTGCATGCCCATGAATTCCACACATTCATCAAAACCTTTAATAACTCTAATGCCTCACTTGATGGCATGGAAAAAACAGTTTCCTTCACCTTTTTTGGTGAGACATCATCTTCAAGATTAATTCCACTAAAAAATGAAGATTGGTAGCTAATTCAGAAATACAATCATCTTTTTTGTTAATGATCCCCAGGGATCTAATTCGGACCTCCATGCAAAACATGGAAGTGTCACCTTGATCCTCGCATGATCCATTATTCAAAAAATTAGCAATGCATCCATCTGATGCCACTTTATCAGGACCAAGTCCTAAACATTTTAGTGTTTTCTTACCTTCATTAACTTAAAAAAGATTTGGAACATCAAACAATGCATCTTTAGCAGTTTCACAATCCAACATTGTGATGTCATCATGCAAATATTGTCCCTGTTTGGATATGCAGTACTGACATGGCAGGAGGAATCCATTTTGAGAACTTCTCAACGTCACATCAGTTCATAATTGCATAGAAAGCTGTAGAAATAATGGATTTACCAATGAACCACAGGCTGTGAACACATGGAAAGCCCCAGGTTTGGCAATACCTAGTAGTTTTACAGCATAATTAATAGGTCATGAACCCTTATGATTCTTAGAGAAGTCATATTGATGTGAAAATGAGATTTTTTTTGTATTAGCATTACGTAACCCTCAGACTTTTTCCCATTCCATATGTAACAGATCCCAATCTCGGAAATGGCCAGAACATAGAAATCTGCATCCATTTCCTGGTCATTCGAACAGAAGCAATCCAAGAAGACAGTAGGATGCTCCATTGTAAGAATGCAGCTAGAAAACTATTTGTTGATACCATCTATCCTCTAAACAGCAACATATCTCTCACCAACTGAAGATGAGAGGATGTGATTCCCATCTTTAGCAAAAATCATGCAGCGAACAGCCCCAGGGTGACCAGAAAACTTCTGAAACTTCTTTTCATTTGAGCAATTGAAAACATTCATTTGAGTAGCTGATGTTGCCAAAAATTTCCTATCATGGGACACGACCAAAGAGGATATCACTTTGGAAGATTATTTGAATTTTCCCAGGATATTTCCAGACCTGGGGTCAATTTTTCAAACCATCCCATCGGCACCTACATCATAAATGCATGAACAATCTATGAAAACCTTGCTTTTATTACAAACTTAAACATGATTTATTACATAAAACTTTACTTGATACAACAAATAATATCTAGAGGTTTAGTGTCTTTGGGGCTTAGGATCATTACATATAAACTTAAAACATGAAATATAACATCTTTATTTAAAACTTTTTTTACATGACCACTACATTCCCTCGTACTTAGCATTGCATGGGATAACCTGAGGACATGCATAAGAAAAGGGTGAGCTATAAAGCCCAGTAAGGGAGTACACATGTAATAACATGAGGAGTACAATAAATGTTAGGCAATAGGAATATCAATAGAGCATAAGAGAAACATTAACATAAAGTCATGATAAATCATGATAATCATAACATGGAAATGTGGCAACAATACATAACATGGAATTAGCATGAGCCAAGGCTTATTCCACATGGAGCATGAGTAAATCCGCATTGCACATAAATCATGAGTAAACCCTCATTTCACTTGAATTAGCATGGGTCAAAATTCTTTACACATGACATATCATGATACTATACTTTACCCAATGCATTGGAGCTCTATAAGGGCGCACCCTTTTTAATCATTTCATTTCATGCATAAGTGTGCCACATAGATCATAAAACATGGATTCATAAAACATAATCATTTATTCCATGATAAAGGAATTTTCAATTCATACATGAAACATTATAATAAATTGGTAAATGTGCATAAAGGTGAATACCCTTGATGGAGAAATGGTCATGGTATTCACTACACAATGGCATTGGCTTAGAAAATCGGTGCAATTTCGGCAGCGTAACGGCGTGACATAAGAATTCATAGAAATCGTTGATGAGAGAGAAAGGGGTTCCTCATAATATTTACATGTAATGGAAAGTAAGGAGGTCATACGGATACATGTCCCAACAATTTTAATGGAATTTAGATTCATGATACAAAAGTATTGCTTTAATGTAAATGAGGAGAGAGAAGTTCCTTTCCGAATTTCGGCATAGTAACGGGAGTACATGGGAGGATTTTAATGAGAGATAAAGGGGTCTACCATCATTCAAACATAAATATGTAAGTATGAGGGAGGTGTGAAACCATACCCCAACATTCATAATTGAAATTAAAAGGGAAAAACAACATAAAGAAAAATGGACAAAAATGAGAAAGGAAGAAAAAAACCCTTACTTGGAAGTGTGATTCCAAAGGCTAGAGAGTGGCTTGTGAGAGGCTTATTTGGAGCTTAGGGCACCTTGGGAGGATTCTAGAGAGATTAGGGAATAGGTTGGACGAACTCCAAAGGCTTTGAGTGAGGAGTAAGTGGGATATTGGGTGGGTTTATATAGGAAAGGTGAGGGAATTCTTTATTATTTAGGTTTGGGTCCCCTTACATTAAATTAATCCAAACCACAAACAATCCCATTGGTTTTTGCTCATGGTTTTTGGAAAACGTAAGAGGAAAATAATATTTTATAAGGCCAAAGTCCAAAATTCATAAAATAATAGGGTTTCTTATGTAGAGGTGAGTCATACTCCCATGGAAATTAATTTAAAAAGACAAGGTGTTTAATAAGTCTTGAGGTGTCCATTAATGCTTTGAAAAGTAAGTAAAACAAACCCAAAATTACACAATTTTAATGGTAAAACATATATTGGACGAACATAAAGATTATAGTATTTTATTACATCACTATTGGGTCATTATGATGTCATAAAACACATTATATATTTAAATAGTATTTAATTTTTACCCAAAAATTTGATAGTCTCAGAAAATTATGAAAAATTCGTCGTTGGATAATTTTGAAATCCTGATTCCAGAAATAACATATATTTTATCTAAATAATTTTTTAAATATGTTAATTTTCACTTTTAAAATAAAATCTGACATTTATCCAAAATTCACGGGTTTTGACAGAAATGGCTTTCAAACCTTAATAAAATTTACAATTGCATTCATAAAATTATAAGATCATTTATATTAAATAAAAATTAATTTAATAATAATAATAATATTTTATTAAAATATTATTTAATTCAAAAATCCCTTAATTTAGTAAAATATAATTCTTAATTAAATAATAACTAAAAACATTATTTGTACTTTAAAAACTATTTACAATGTATCAATAATGACAAGAAAGTATATTCATTATTATATACAAAAAATAGTGTACATGAACATAGTACTATTTATTTGTTACATAACCCCTTAAAACAGCCGCATAAGACCTAAGGGTAATGTGTGTGATGGTGACAGACTCTTGGGGTGGCTCGGATAACATCGCTCGAGTGGTAATTTATATCAACTTCCACTTCTCCCATAGATGGTCCCATTCGAGCTTGAAATGATGAATCTCGGCTTGGGCTTGGTCAAGATGAAGCCCAAGGATGCCACCTCTTTTCCAAGCTCCGACAAATGGGCTTCATATGGGGAAATTCTACAGGATGAGGCCATCACTTCCTTTTTCTGAGTAAATTTGGATTTCTTAAAGCCCTATATTTATACTAATCATGTGACCACTACTCTCAATGACTATATTAGAAACGGTCAAAATTCTTAACATAAAACCAAAGAAGTTGACATTTTATATAAACATAAAGAGACATTTAATTAGATCATGTGGGATTTCCATTAATGAAACTTTGGGTCGTTACAATATTCCCCCCTTAAGAAATTTCTCCCTCAAATTTTTCCTTTTCCCACACTAAAACAGATGTGGGTAACTCAGCTTCATCATTTCCTCTGATTCCCAAGTCGCTTCTTCAAAC
Organism: Viscum album; assembly: GCA_963277665.1. Classification (NCBI taxonomy): domain Eukaryota; kingdom Viridiplantae; phylum Streptophyta; class Magnoliopsida; order Santalales; family Viscaceae; genus Viscum; species Viscum album. The sequence continues at coordinate 863,157,717 of OY728132.1, read as the reverse complement.
TTGTGGTTTCTCTACAACACCTTGACGAGGGGAATTGTCTTATTTCGTAGAACTTTTTCTCTATGATCTAATATCTTCACTGGTTACTCCTCATAATAAATATCATCTTACAATTGTACCACCTCAGAAGAGAGTACATGTGAAGGGTCTGGTATGTACTTTCTTTAGAGGGATACATGAAAGACATCATGTACTTTGACCATATTAGTTGGAAGTGCAAGTTGATAGGCCACAACCCCGACACGATCAAGAATCTCCAAGGGGCCGATGTACCTTGGAATTAACTTCCCTTTCTTTCCAAAACTCATGACCTTATTCCATGGAGATATGCGTAGAAAAACCATGTCTCCAACTTTAATCTCAAGGTCTCATCGATGATTATCTACATAGATCTTCTATCGACTCTGGGCTGCCTTGATATACTGCTGAATGGTTTTCACCTTCTCCGCCATTTCCTCTACCATTTCTGGTCCAAGAAGCTTACGTTCACTGACCTCATCCGAACATGCCAGTGTTCTGCACCTTTTCCCATACAGGGCTTCATATGGTTCCATTTGGATGCTCAAGTGGAAACTGTTATTATAAGAGAACTCAACCAGAGGAAGATGTTGATACCATACTCTTTTAAAGTCCATTGAGCATGCTCTCAAGATATCCTCATGTGTTTGAATAGTCCGCTCGGATTGGCCATCAGTTTGAGGATGATAGGTCGTACTGAAGTTCAGTTCAATATTCAGAGCATATTGAAGACTCTTCCAAAACTTAGAGGTGAATCTTGGATCTTAGTCAGACACAATAGATAGTGGTACTCGATGCAACCTTACCACTTCCCTGATATATATCCGTGCCAGTTGATCCAATGAGAAATCCTCCCAAATAGAAATGAAGTGTGCAGTCTTTGTAAGACGATCCACAACAACCCAGATTTCATTGTTTCCTTTGGATGTCCTCAGAAGTCCGGTGACAAAGTCCATGGTGATGTTCTCACATTTCCATTCTGGTATGGGAAATGTTTGCATCATCCCCTTAGACTTCTGCCTCTCTGCCTTCACTTTCTGGAACACCAGGCACTTTTATGTATATTCAGCGATATCATTCTTCATATTATCCCACCAAAAGTTTTCTCAGAGATCTCGATACATCTTTGTGCTCCCTGGGTGAATAGAGAAATTTGAACTATGTGCATCATCCAAAATTTCCTTCTTCAGCTCTGGACTTGATGGAACACATTGTCTTTTACCAAACCGCACAATTCCTTCTTCATTAACATTAAACTCCTAGGATTTCCTTTTTTCAATAGCTTCCACTTTTTCTAGAATTCCCACATAATCCTTTTGAGCATCCTTTAACCTTTCCAAAAGAGAAGTTTGAGCAATAATTTGTGAAAGTATTGATGATTTTCCATTCTCTATGATTCCCATGTCCATCTTCATCAAGTCTATGAAGATTGGATCCTTCTCAATTCTCATCATTGATAGAATCGTTGGATCCTTTCCACTTAGGGCATTTGCCACCTTGTTCACTTTCCCAGGGTGGTAATGGATTGAACAGTCATAATCCATGTTGAGCTCTATCCATCTTCTCTGGTGCATATTAAGCTCTTTCTGTGGGAATATATATTTAAGACTCTTGTTGTCATTATATATCTCACATTTCTCTCCACAGAGATAATGCCACCAGATTTTCAAGGCAAATATCACCGCCTCCAACTCTAGATCATGCGTTGGATAGTTTCGCTCATGGATTTTTAACTACCTTGAGGCATAAGATATAACTTTATCATTCTGCATCAGCACACAGCCTAAGCCCTTCTTTGAATCATCACTGAAAACAACAAAAAGTTCCCCATTTGTGGGTAAAGTGAGCATGGGTGCAGTGATAATCCTCCTTTTCAACTCCTTGAAGCTTTCTTCACATTCATCACTCCAAGAAAACTTTAATCCCTTTCAAGTTATCTTGGTAATATGGTTGGAAAATCGTGAGAAATTTCTCTCAAATCGTTGATAATATCCAGCTAACCCCAAGAAGCTACGGATATCCGTTACCGATGTTGGCCTCATCCATCCCTCAATTGCATCTGTTTTGGAGGGATCCACAGATATACCATTGCTTATGATGATATGGCCCAATAATGATACTTCCTTCAACCAAAACTCACACTTGTTGTACTTTTCATAGAGCTTCTCATTGCACAAAGTCTCCAGTACAGTTCTTAAATGCTCCTCATGATCCTCCTTGGTTTTGGAGTATATTAGAATATCATCTATAAAGACTACAACAAATTTGTCTATGTAATCTCTAAAGACACTATTCATTAATTCCATGAATATTGTTGGAGAATTAGTGAGTCTGAAAGGCATTACTATGAATTCATAGTGCCCGTATCTTGTGCGAAAAGCAGTCTTGGGGATATATTCCTTCTTCACCCTTACTTGATAATATCCCGACCGCAAGTCCACCTTGGAGAGGTATTGTGCTCCACGCAGCTGATCGAACAAGTCATCAATTCTTGGGAGAGAATACTTATTCTTTATCATGATTTTTTTAAGTTCACGGTAATCTATGAAAAGCCGCATTGACCCATCCTTCTTCTTGACGAAGAGGACTGGTGCACCCCATGGTGAAGCACTTGGGCGTATGAACCCTTTATCCAGATTCTCCTGTAGTTGTTTCTTCAGCTCTTCAAGCTCTACAACAGCCATTCTATATGGAGTCTTGGATATTGGTAAATCCCTGGGTATAAGTTCAATTGAGAATTCAATATCTCTTTTACGAGGAAGACCAAGTAGTTCCTCGGGAAATGCTTCAGCGAATTCCCTCACAATAGGAATTTCTTCAAGGATGGTTTCTTCCTTGGACTCAATCATGTGAGCCAGATATGCATGCTCATAAGTCATTAATATCCATGCTTGAGATGATGGAGCTAAAGGATATTCATCTTCCTCGTTACACTTGTAAAGAATCGGGGGTCGATTCTTCATATGGAGTGTGATTTCCCTCTACCAAAAATTTATGTTGGCTCTATATAAGGAAATCCAATCCATTCCAAGAATTGCATCAAATTCCACCAGAAGGAGTATGATGAGGTTCCCTGGGAAATTCAATCCACATATTATAACAGGGGAGGACTTATATTCATGGGATGCAATGATTTCTCCATTTTTCATACTCACCGACATATTCACTTCCATGTTTTGTGGTGGTGCTGGGATTTTTCTACTAAACATTTGGGATATAAAATAATGCGTAGAACCTGAATTAAAAAGTATGTTCTCTATTCTGGAATGAACAACTAGAGTACCTATCACCACTTCTTTTTCGGGGTTCACTTTGGCAGAAGTGATGGCAAAGGCTCTTCCTTTCCACCTTGGAGGTTGTTGGTTGCCTCAAAAAACCCTTAGATTAGGGCACTGATTTGAAAAATGACCCGGTTCTTTGCATTTGTAGCATTGAACAACGCGTTGAGGTTCGAACGGAGTATTCCTCACCTCTGTCGCAGCCACGGGTCTTTCGTGCTGACAGTTAACATCTAGGTGCCCTTCTCTTCCACACCTGAAGCATTTCCTCATCCCCTTAATGCAATTTCCAAGGTGCTTCTTTCCGCACTTTTGGAAAGTGGGGTGCTGGATCTTCTTAGTACCGTTGGATTTATCCATCGGACCACCAGCATTGAATTCCACCTTATGCTTCTTATCCCCATGATAACCATGTGATTCTCCGATCTCCATTTCGACCTTGAGGGCACATCGGACAATTTCCTCATAGCTGTCGAAGTCATGGATTGATAATGCTTTCCATAGGCTAGGCTTTAACCCACCAAAGAAGCGGTCAACTTTTCATTCTATGGTAATGATAATGTCAGAAGCGTATCGTGCAAGCCTTGTGAAGTTTTCCTCTTACACTCCAATATATTATTCGTCTTTTTTCTTGAGGGAAAGAAAGTCCCTTTCCATCTTAAGCCGGATGGTGCGCGGAAAATATTTATCGAAAAACATCTTCCATAAATCTTTCCATTCCAGCACCTCGATCTCCTCCTTAGGCTTCATATTTTTTATCAACATCCACCATTGATTAGCTTCACCCTCCATATGATAAGCCGCCAGGAGAACCTTCTCTTGTTCAGAACATTGAAGGATGGAGAAGAACTTTTCAATGGATTTGATCCATTGTTCAGCGATCGTGGGATCGGATGATCCACTAAAAGTAAGAGGCCTTTCTCTCATGAAGCTCTCTATAGCGACTTGTTCTTTTTTAGGGGGGGTTGAACATTCCTCTTGACCCGTGTTTCTATTCAAAACTTGAGTTATCTGAGAGAGAAGCGTGACAAAGATCACGATTCTCACTCCCATTGGATTGGGCATCTCATTAGTACAGTCATCACACTGATCTTCACAACGGTTGTTAGCCCGATTCCTCCTACTACCGGCCATTGGCTGGAATAAAAGGAATGTTAGGGGTAACACATAAAGAGTAATCCAAAGACAAAAGTTGATGACTTATAAATAAACTTTTATTTCTTTAACTCGTGAGTCAATAGGTTTCAATCTAGTATTTTCATGATCTAATTTCTAACATATATTCTTAGGGGCATTTTTTTAATTCCCTTAATAAGGGTTCTTACTAAGATTGTGAATATATTGAAACATATCCCCTGGGAGTGTCGTAACCAAGAGTGTATCAAGGCCTGTTTTCATGCACCAGTTCCCGTTAGAGTCTATCTTAAAGCGGTGTTTTCGAGTTTTACCCCTTGGATACATCGGTGCCAGAGCCACCTATACCTGCTCGTATCTAGACAGGGATGTATTTGTTTGATAAACCACTTACTCAGTACTTACCAAAACTTAGGGATGTTTTTATTATACTTAGTCCTTTCTCTAAGGATTTACTAGGGTTTTTTAATCCTAATCCCAAAAATAACTAAACCTATCCTTTGATACCAACTATGACAACCTTGCTTTTATTACAAACTTAAACATGATTTATTACATAAAACTTCACTTGATACAATAGAGAATATTGGGAGGTTTAGTGTCTTTGGTTATTAGTATCATTACATAAAAACTTAAAACATGAAATACAACATATTTATTGAAAACTTCCTTTACATGACCACTACATTACCTCGTACTTAGCATTGCATGGGATAACCTGAGGAAATGCATAAGAAAAGGGTGTGCTATAAAGACTAGTAAGGGAGTAAACATGGAATAACATAAGGAGTACAATACATGTTAGGAAATAGGAATATCAGTAGAGCATAATAGAAACATGAACCTAAAGACATGATAAAGCATGATAATCATAACATGGAAATGTGGCAACAACACATGAGACAAGGCTCATTGCACATGGAGAATGAGTAAATCCTCAATGCAGATAAATCATGAGAAAACCCTAGTTGCACTTGAATTAGCATGATTCAACACTCATTGCACATGATGTATCATGATACTATACTTTACCCAATGCATTTGAGCGCTATAAGGGCGCACCCTTCTTAAACATTTCATTTCATGCATAAGTGTGCCACATGGATCATAAAACATGGATTCATAAAACATAATCATTTATTCCACGATAAAGGAATGTGGAATTAATACATGAAACATTATAATCAATAAGTAAATGCATATAAAGTTGAATACCCTTGATGGATAAATGGGCATGGTATTCACTACACAATGACATTGGCTTAGAAAATCGGTGCGATTTCGGCAGCGTAACGGCATGACATAAGAATTCATAGAAATGGTTGATGAGAGATAAATGGATTCCTCATCATATTTACATGTAATTTACAGTAAGGAGGTCATGTGGATACATGTCCCAAAAATGTAATGGAATTTAGATTCATGAAAAAAAATTATTTCTTGAATGTAAATGTAGAGAGAGAAGTTCCTTTCAGAATTCCGGCATAGTAACGGGTGTACATGGGAGGAATTTAATGAGAGAGAAATGGGTATCCCATCATTCAAACATAAAGAGGGTGGTATGAGGGAGGTTTGAAACCATACCCCAACATTCATAATTGAAATTAAAAGGAAAAAACAACATAAAGAAAATTGGACAAAAATGAGAAAGGAAGAAAAAAACCCTTACTTGGAAGTGTGCTTCCAAAGGCTAGAGAGAGGCTTGTGAGAGGTTTCATGGGAGCTTGGGGAAACTTTGGAGGATTATATAGAGATTATGGCAGAGGTTTGACGAACTCCAAAGGCTTTGAGTGGGGAGGAAGTGGGAGTTTGGGTGGGTTTATATAGGAAAGGTGAGGGAATTCTTTATTATTTAGGTTTGGGTCCCCTTACATTAAATTAATCCAAAACACAAACCATCGCATGGTTTTTGCCCATGTTTTTTGGAAAAGGAAATAGGAAAACAATATTTTAAAAGGCCAAATTCCGAAATTATAAAAATAATATGGTTGCTTATGTGGAGGTGAGTCATACTCCCATGGAAATTAATTTAAAAAGACAAGGTGTTTAATAAGTCATGAGGGGTCCATTAATGCTTTGAAAAGTAAGTAAAACAAACCCAAAATCACATTATTTTAATGTTAAAACATATATTGTCCGAACATAAAGATTATAGTATTTTATTACATCACTATTGGGTCATTATGATGTCATAAAACACATTATATATTTAAACGGTATTTAATTTTTACCCAAAAATTTGATTGTCTCGGAAAATTATGAAAAATTCACTGTTGGATAATTTCGATGTTATGATTCCAGAAATAACATTTATTTTATCTAAATAATTTTATAAATATTTTAATTTTCACTTTTAAAATAAAAACCAACATTTATCGAGAATTCATGGGTTTTGACAGAAATGGATTTCAAACCTTAATAAAATTTACAATTGCATTCATAAAATTATAAGATCATTTATATTTAATAAAAATTAATTTAATAATAATAATAATATTTTATTAAAATATTATTTAATTCAAAAATACCTTAATTTAATAAAATAGAATTCTTAATTAAATAATAACTAAAAGAATTCTTTGTACTTTGAAAACTATTAACAATGTATCAATAATGACAAGAAAGTATATTAATTATTATATAAAAAAATAATGTACATGAACATAGTACTATTTATTTGTTACATAACCCCTTAAAACAGCCACATAAGACCTACGGGTATGGTGTGCGATGGTGACAGACTCATGGGGTGGCTCGGATAACATCGCTCGAGTGGTAATTTCTATCAACTTCCACTTCTCTGATAGAAGGTCTCGTTCGAGCTTGACATGATGAAGCTCAGCTTGGGTGTGGTCAAGAGTGAAGCCCAAGGATGCCACCTCTTTTCTGAGCTCCGACAAATGGGCTTCGTATGGGGCAATTCTACTGGATGAGGCCATCACTTCCTTTTTCTGAGTAAATTTGGATTTGTTAAAGCCCTATATTTCTACTAATCATGTGATCACTGTTCAATGTCTATATTAGCAACGGTCAAAATTCTTAACATAAAACCAAAGAATTTGTCATTTTATATAAACATAAAGAGACATTTAATTAGATCAAGAGGGATTTCCATTAATGAAACTTTGGGTCGTTACACCATCTGTCAGAAAAGAAATGGCGGCAACACCCCAGGGTGGCAATCACTAACTCGCCATTTAAATTGACCAACGGATATGTCCATTGCTAAAACATCATCATTGCCTATTACGAGAAGTAATACTACAGACATGGACTTCTGTTTTTGCTTTTTTTCCAAATACATCCATTTCATGCACCTGTAATCGACCGAGAGGATACCTCTTTCGGCATTAGGTTATATGATAGATGTGTCAGTGGACATGGTGTCAGCAATTTCAGTTTGAAGCTGGCCCTTCAAAGTGTCACAAATCATGATTCATATTTCACTAGTAGTGATTGCAAAAAAGACCATAGATGGACTCAATGCTGTCAAAAGATCCCTATTATTTGACAAGCCCATGATCAGCACTTCTCAAATGACTGGCCAACCATTGGAGTCTTTCGAGTATAGTTTGCAGTAGTTTGTAGCAGTTTTATTCGAGTAGCTTAAGGGGAAAGTGAGGGGCTGGGCAGCTTCAGTTCAGTGGGATAATGAGGCGTCAAATCAAAAGGCTTTGGTGGGAGATGGGGGGAGTTAGATCGGAAGGCTTCAGTGGGAGAGGGAGGGAGGCGTCCTATCCGGCGGCTGGGAGCGGCCCTAGGTTTCGAGGTGACAGCGATGCGTGGTCTCTGTAGGAGAGTATCGGCTTAGCAATATAATTAACAGATATTCTCTATGTCTAAGATCGTCCAAAATTTTAGAGATATTTCCATGAGTACACATTATTATGGTAGTTTATTGTCTATATATGACATGATAATTATAATTTATTTTTACCTAATTAATGTCACTGAAAATGATTCATTAGGTCGTTTAATATATATGTATATATTTAGATTTTTCTTCAATACATTATAATCATGTGTCTCAATGATAAAACCATTCTCAAGTATAAACTAATTTTTTATCCAAAACTTTTTTTGAATATATTCCATAAGTCTCTCGGAAAACTATCATTAACCACACATTGTATCGCATCATATGTAGTACCATGTGATAACTCATCCAAAAACCTTTTGGATCAAATCTAAAACAATTTCAGATCACTCTTATGAGTCAAAATCAATCTCTATTCAATAAATTGTAAAGTGTGAACACCCATGGGCCGTTATAGCATTGACAATAAATACAAATCACTGGATTCATAATTGTAAGAAAAAAAAGTGACATCTAGTAAAACATCGATGTTACTTAAGCCATAAAGTGATCTGACGTGGTCTCCATAAAAAACATGTATCTCTATACCCATGTCCACTAGTCTACATCATATGAAAACATGCATTCACGTATATTCTCTTTATCCAATACATCAAGTAACCATGACACATAGAAAGACACAAAGTATGTAATTCCCATAAAGCCTACACAACCGTTCTCAACTCTAAAATTGTAGATTGAACTGTTCAGTGAATGAATCACATGTCATTCACCCTAATAGATAAGCATATCACATTCCCCTTGTCTAGATGGATATATAATATCTAGGTGTGATTGCACACTTACATAGTCTATCTCAAAAGAGGGCCCGAATGACGTAATCGTCATACGAGAGGAAAAATCGCGTATTGGTCGAGCTCCAACCAACAACATGATCAACAACATGCTCAACCATTCTCATATTATCTATGTTGACATTGTTGGAGTTAGTGTCCTAGTACAATGTGTTTATACTTTGATTACAATAATATTCTATGTATTGAATATTAATAAAACTTCTTATTACATATTGTTTTTTGTTCTACATGACTCTAATGTAATAACGCCCTAGAGTATACATTGAATTGATACGGTCATAACAGTTTCTCACTATGATGAGAACCTTGGTGTTTTATGAAGATATTCTCAAATAATGTTCTACAGTTGAATAATGTAATATGATGAGACACATAGTACATATAATGTCATGTGTGAGTACTCATAAAAAAATGAGATTATTTATCATGTAATTTACACTTGGTAATCTCTAAGATGAGAGATTATAAGAACAGACCCGCCAGTAGGAATTCCATATGATTTGGTGTCATCAAAAATTCTTATCTACGAGAGTGTGTGATGGTCCTTAGACTTTCATATTATTATTAATTCATGTTATAACTCGCATACATAAATATATTTTGTAAACCATGACAATAATAGTTCATTGTGAAGTTGGATACATTGGGTGTGTCACAAGTGACAAGTCATTAATGGATAAATCGACGAAAGATTTTTACCTTTCATATTTATGAAAGATGATATCTCGACCCTTTGATTGGAATAGAACCATCAAATTAAATTTCAGGATCATGGTGTAACAACGTGTTTATTTCAGATAGTTAAAGAGAGATATATCAACCATATAGGTTGGTTACACTGATGTGCAACCTGCTTGATGAGATATTATGAAAAAAATATTATATTACACAGTGAGCATTCATATGTGGTTGTCAACGTCATGTCATTAAATTCTTTCTCTTTGGTGCCTTGACCCGTTGCTAGACAGTAATCATGGACTTTAGGAAAACTCGTCTAATGTCATTGAGAAAGAATCCTAGAGGGTCACATACTATGTGTTTCGGTTGATCTCGATTAAATTATATTTGAGTTTAATTAATGGAATAAATATTATTATCATGTTCGAGGAATAATTTTATTCAAGTTATATTGATCACATAAATTGAATAAATATTTATTCACCGGCTTGTGATAAACTATTTCATTAATTTATTGAATATTTTAATTAATATTTATTCACTATATTGTGAATAAAATATTTATTTATGAATAAAATATTTATTTGGTTATTCAATAAATACTATAGGAGTTTTGAATGAACAAAGACTGATTCCATTGAAAAATATTAATTAACAAGACCGTTGCATAATATTTGTTATTGTGTAAGTTAGCGAGTGCCAAAATACATTAATAATCATTTTCATTCAGTGTTTCATTTTCTTAAAGGTTTAAGAACAAATAAATAATGACCAGAGATTCCATCAAGAAGTGTCAAATCATTGGCTGATAAAAGTAGGTTACAAAGCATGTGGCTGGAGCACATGTCGTATACCCATGTGCACTGTATCTAGATGCATAGAATAATTAATTAAATGCAGTGATTTTGTTACACTACGTGTTGAACGGTCCAACCTAGCACATGAAAAGTGGATATAGAGTGTGTATCTAGCATGTGCACACCGTGTAGTTCGACAGACCTAACACGCTGAATCCCTAGGTGTGGGAGTTGGATATATGACAACCGAGGTACATGGCGTGTAGTTGCATGTACACTCTGTGTAGTCTCTCATTAATGGAAAATATTAAAAATACATTAAATTTGAAAATTGTAGCATTAAAACCTTATTTTATTAATTGGTTCACTGTCGTGTGTTTGAAAATTTAATAATGGTTTTAAATAATTTTAAATGCTCAACTAATTTATTATAATTAATATGTCAATATTGGTTCTACCATTTATTCTCCATGAATACCATTAATTATGGGTATATCCAAATAATATTGGATGATCATTAAGAAAAATAAAATTAATTAATTAATGCAATTGCATTTATCTTAAATAATAAAATAACAAATAAATAAATGAATGATAGTTGTTTACTTTTGTGTATTCATTGCATGTATGCCCATTCACGAGTTTGACCAAAACCTATGTAATTCTTGGATGTTTAAATTTAATTTATTGTATGACTTTGAAATTATTTAATATTAGCCAATGAGCCTGTACCCGAGTGGTAAGGGCTCCTTCTTGGCATCCAAGAGACCCAGGTTCAAAACCGGGTGGAGGCGAATTTCTCGGTACTGTAGCAGGTATTGTTCGGTATTGTAGCAGCCGAAACTATTCACTTGATTTGGGCTTTCGGGCCACCGGTTTGGGACTACGGTACTCAAGGGCCTTTGGGCCATCAAAGTCCATCAGGAAACAGGTCCTTCGGGTCATTGAAGACCATGAAGTAGCCTAGTTCACACAGAGGAGGCCCTAGAAGAGGATCAGATCAACAGTAGCAGTCACCAGAAGCAGAGCTAACCAGATTAGAAGAATGAGAGGGTATGGAAACCGCCATCGAGACTAGGCACCGTGTAGCTTTGTACGGGGCAATTCTAGCTGATCAGCAATGTAGTTGTGGAGCTAAAGGCGATCAATGATGCAGAAGCTGGGGAGGGTAGTTTTAGTGGAATGGGTCTACGGGTCATGTATGGACATGGTATGCCTCTGGGCCTTCATGTCATGGTTTACGGGTCATGTCAGGCCTTGTGCCTTGGGCCTACGGGTCATGTATGGGTTCCCCTTCAACCCTTAAAAGGAGTATTATCTATAATAATAAAAAGGCCTTCGGGACATTCGAAGTATTTAATATTAAATTAAATGATAGAATGTGAGTCATCATTAAGAAAAGTAATGAGGATCCTTTCCACTATAATGTTAAAGCAGCTAGACATTCTGAGTTTAATGGTGGGGGCTATTGAGACTTGATACAATAGTGGGAGATTTAATTAATTAATTAATTAATAACATTTTCTTTATTATATCTCACTTATTTTGTAATTAATATAAGTAGTAATAATCTACCATTTTTAATTGTAGAATAAAATGACAAGTCCATTACCCATATTATCCCTATAATTAATATTGGAGAAAGATAATCTCCTAAATAAAATTAATTTCTAGGAGTGGTTTAGATTCCTTCGGGTTGTACTACGCCATGAACAGAAATATTATGTGCTATAATCCTTAATGTCTGGTCTTCCTGTTAAAGAGGTGAGTGATGAAGAGTTAATTTTCTATGAAAAACATTTGAGCAATGTAGTTGACATTCAATGTTTGATTCTTTCATCTATTTCTAGTGAACTAATTAAGTATCATAAAAACATGGGTGCATATAGAATGCATGAGAAACTCTGTGGTCTTTACCAAGATAGATCTAGATAAGAGCCATTTGATATTTCCATGGCTCTCTTTTAGAGAAATATTAGAGAGGGTTCTCTAGATGGGCCTCATGTAGTCAATCTCATTGGATACATTGTATGCTTAGAGGTTCTAGGTTTTTAAATCCATAAATAACTGGGCCCCAATCTAATTTTGGAATCACTCCCTTAGAGCTTCATGAGCTTTGTTTTGAATTTTAATATAAACAACATTGAGAAGTATCTACCAGATCTTATTACTCTTCTTCACCAAGTAGATAAGGATACAAAGTGTGAAAAACCATATGTCCTAATGATGAACAGATGGAAAGGGAAACTGAAGAGATTTAAACCCAAAGATTCTTTAAGACCTTCCAAGAAGAGAAAGATCAAGGAGAACACAAGATAATAAGTTTTTGTCTGTTTTTCAGGTGGCAAGAAGGTCCATTGGAAGAAAAACTAAACCTATCCAAAGAAGCAAGGGTAACTTTCAGGTGCATTTGTTATCGAGTGAAATTTATTTGATTCAACCAATTGGGTATTAGATACAGCTATTGGTGCTCACATATGTATTCAAATATAGGAACCAAGTAGATTCAGAAATATTTTTTGAGGAGAGGTAGATATTCGAGTAGCGAAGGAGCTAAAATTGCAGCTATAGTTATTAGGGACTACCACCTCACATTACTAACTGAAATGATCTTTGTTTTAAAGGGTTGTTATTATGTGCCTTCAGTTACCAAAAACATTATTTCTATATTCAGACTTGATACAGATGGATTTATTTTCAAATTTTGGAATTAATGTTGCTTCTTTTATAAATATAACATTTTTTATGGTAAGAAACATTTTAATAACGATCTTTATATGTTGTATTTCATGAAGCAAATAATGGTAATTGATAACAATGTTACTTCACATGACTCATACCACACCCAACTTTGACATCACCGGTGAGGTCATGTAAATGATATGTGCTTAACTAAATTACATCAAGATGTATATTTAGATTCTTTTTAACTAATACCCCTTAGTGTATGTCATGAATTTTTACAAGGAAAATGACCAAATCCCCATTTAGTGGGAAAGGTGAAAAGGCTAAAGAGATTTTTGAATTAGTTCATAGTGATGTGTGTGGACCATTTTCTATTGAAGAAAGGGGTGGGTGATCATACTTCATAACTTTTACTGATGATTTTATTAGATATAGATATGTCTAATTAATGAGGTATAAGTTGGATTATTTTGATAAAGTCAAGGAATAAAATAATGAATCTTAAAACTATCTTGGTATGAAGATTAAGAAACTTTACTCAGATCATGGTGGAGAATATCTTAATCAAGACTTCATTGATTATTTACTAGAGTTTGGGATTTTATCTCAACTCACTCATCCTTATACTCCTTATTTTAATAGAGTAAGGTAAATAAAGAACTACACCTTGATGGATATGGTGTGATCAATGATGAGTCATGTGAGTCTTTAAGTATCCTTTTGGGGATACATGTTACAAAAAACAGCATACATACAAAATAGAGTGAAAACTAAAGAAAAAGATGTTATACCATACCAATTATGGAATGGAAAGAAACATGTGTTATCTTACTTACATGTGTGGGTTTGTGAAACATTTTTAAAGCCTTTTTAGGCAAAAAGATAGCACCTCGAGGCACAAAGTGTGTCTTTATTGGATATCCCCAAGAAACAAAGGGATACTAACTATACAATCCTTTAGAAAAGAAGGTTGTGGTTGACGGACATCCCACATTTCTTTAGGAGGGTCTTATCTATAAAATAGATAGTGGGAGTGAGATAAAATTCTATGAAGTCTATAATTAAGACACAGAAGAGTTGGCACAAGAACAAATTCCACAAAGTCCTATCGAAGAAGAAATTGTTCCAGAGAAATAATTACTATGTAGGAGTACTAGGGAGGTTAGAGAACCAGAATGATATGGTTTTGTAGTCACCATGTATGATGAATCATTATTAGCTGATAATAAGGATCATCTAACCTGTAAGTAATCAGTAAGAGGCATAGATTTTTCTAAGTGGTGGGAAGCCATGAATTCTGAAATTTATTCCACGTACCAAAACCAAGTTTGGATTTTGGTCTACCCTTTAGTAGATGTAAATCCCTTTGCCTTCAAATGTGTATTCAAGAATAAACTAGAAATGGAAGGAAAATTTAGTACCTATAATGTGTGACTGGTTGCAAAAGTTTTGAAACAATGTCAAGGAATTGACTATGAAGAATCCTTTTCACTAGATGTAATGCTGAAATCCATCAGAATTGTACTTTCCATTATGGATTTCCATGATTATGATATTTGGGAAATGGATGTCAAAATTGCCTTCCTTAATGGGAACCTTCAAGAAGATGTCTATTAAACACAACCCGAAGGGATTATGACTCCAAATGATTCTAACTTGGTATGAAAGTTGCAGAGATCCATTTATGAATTAAAGAAAGCATCCAGGTCATCGAAAATTCATTTTGATGAGGCTATAATGAAATTTGGTTTCATAAATAATGAATGTGATCTACGTATCTATAAATAGTTTAGTGGGAGTGAAATCATTTTGTTAATAGTATATGATGATGGAATATTACTCATTGGAAACAAAATACCAATCTTACAGTTTGTTAAGGTGTGGTGGAATAGATGATTCTATATGAAGGACTTGGGTGAGGTAGCATATATTCTTGGGATCATGATCTATCATGATAGATCCAATAGGTTGCTCAGCCTATGTCAGAGTACATACATTGATAAGATACTGAAGAGATTCAGTTCGAAATAATCCAATAGGGGATTTTTGCCAGAATCACATGGCATTCATATTTCTTGGGAAATGTGTCCTCAAACACACAAGGAAAGAAACAGAATGATAAGGATTCCATATGCATAATTTATTGGGTTAGTAATTCATGTTATGCTATGTACTAGGCTAGATGTCACCTACATATTAAGTGAGGTAGGAAGATTCCAAGCTGATCCAGGTGACCACCATTAGATGGAAATCAAGACTATACTTAATTATAAGAGGCATACTAAAGATATGTTCCTAGTTTATAGAGGATATGAGGAAGTAGTCATTAGAGGATATACAAATTCTAGTTTCAAAACTGATCAAGATGACATGGTGTCACACACGGGATACATCTTCACATTAAATGGAGGTGATGTGAGCCAGAAGAGCTCAAAGAAGGTTGTGGTTAAATATTATATGTTACATTATGAGTATATTTTGGCTTCTGAGGTAGCTAAATAAATAGTATGGATGCACAGCTTTGTCTAAGAGTTTTATGTGGGGCATATAAGTAATTATCCCATCACATTCAATTGTGATAGTACTACAATGGTGGATCTTACAAAAGAGACAAGCTCACATCAGTGAATGAAGAAGATACTTCAAAATTATCATCTCTTGAGAGATTTTTCTCATAGAGGTAAAGTTTCAATGATTAGTGTTTTCAGGAAAGACAATGTGGAAGACCGCTTGACTGAAGCCTTAACTCAGTAGAAACATGAATATCATGTGAGGTCTAGCGGACTGAAGGTCATAGGCAGCTGGATCTAGATCAAGTTTGAGTTTTTTGGAGTTGGTTTCCAAGGACCAACTATCTGTACTTTGATTACATGAATATTTTATGTATTGAATATTAATAAAACTTCTTATTACATATTTTTTGTTGTTCTGCATGACTTAAATGTAATAATTTCCTAGAGTATACATCGCATTGATAGGGTCATAACAGTTCTCTACTATGATGAGAACCATGATGTGCTATGAAGATATTATTAAATAATGTTCTACGGTTGGATAATGTACTATAATGGGATACATAGTACATAGACTTTCATGTGAGAGTACTCGTAAAATGAGGCTTCTTCTCATGAATTTTTCACCTTGTAATCTCCAAGATGAGTGATTATATGAATAGACCATCCATTATGAATTTTTCATGTTTTTGTTTCATTAGATATTTCTATATATGAGTGTGTCTGATGGTCCTTAGACTTTATGATTATTATTAATTCATGTTACAACTCATATATTTAGATATATTTCATAAACTAAGATGATAATAGTTCATGATGAAGTTGGATACGTTTGGTACGTCACGAGTGACATGTAATTAATGAATAAGTCAAGGAAGGATTTTTCCATTCCATATTTATATAAGCTGATATCTTGGACCTTTGATTGGAATAGAACCATCACATTAAATTCCATAGCCATGGTGTAGTGACATGTTTATTAAAAATAATCAAAGAAAGACATGTCAATCATATAGATTGGTGATACGAATGTGCAACATCCTTGATGAGATATTGCGAAAAAGAGATTATATTACAAAGTGAGTGTTCATATGTGGTTGTTGATGTTTTGACATTAAGTTATTTATCTTGGGATCATTGACCTATTGCTAGAAAATAACCTTGGACTTTAGGCATGATCACCTAATTCCAATGAGAAAGAATCCTAGAGGGTCACACACTATGTGTTTCTATTGATCTCAATTAAATTATATTTTATTTTAATTAATGGAATAAATATTGTTATCAATTTTGAGGAGTAATTTTATTTAAGTAATATTGATCGTATAAATTAAATAAATATTTATTTTTTGTCTTGCGAATAAAATATTTATTTTATTTATTGAATAGTTTAATAAATATTTATTCAATAGATTGTGAATAAAATATTTATTTATGAATAGAATATTTATTCAGTTATTTAATAAATGAGAGATAATTTCAAATGGACCACGACCATGTCTAGTGACAAATATTAATTAACAAGACCATTATATAATAATTGTTATTGTGAAAGTTGTCATGCGTCACAAAATAATAATAATAATAATAATTTTTCATTATGTGGAATGAGGTTTATTAAAGGTTATAAATGTTATTTAATGGCCGGTAATCAATTAAATAATATTTTTAACTTAAATCCTAACTCTATAAATAGACGGCTATGTCTATTTTGTAGAGAATCCAAAAAATCATAATAGAGAATTTTTGCACACAATGAATTCTTTCTCAAATCCTCCTTCTCTTTTCCTCTTAAGAATGAGAAGTGGAAGAGAGATTTCTTCAAGACTGAAGAATGAACAATCAAGATCAAACAATGTAAAAAAATTGACTCACTATGCTAACACTCCGAGATCGAGTGGTGTTTCTCAGAGATCATAGGAGCACATGTGGATCACCACTAGAGGGATTTTATCCTTGGATCCTCACAACGCAATGAAGGTAATCCCAAAGGTTCTTTTTGAATGATCAACATTCACCAATGAGGAAAATTCCTAAGCCTATGTATTTATTTATTCATATATTAAATAAATTAATTATAAATTTGACATTCAATATCCTCACTCTTGATTTTGGGAAATGATTATTAAAAGAAATTTTAATATATCACCAAGCTCCACCCTCTTCTGCTGTGCTCAAAACCATCAAATATGTATACTAGCATAAGTAGGGTATCAAAGTATAAAGGTTCTCATGCTAGGTATCTTTCCCACCTCATGTAGTGGAGGCTCGAATATGATTCATGCACCCCTAGTATACCAAATACATATGTATAACACTATATGTGGTATACTTAGTGGATAATCCAATGCACACAAAGAATCTTATTCTTTGTTTTGTGCCCCATGATCATATTTTTTATATCTATACAAGAATCATACTAATTATAACCTCAACATTTCATCACAACCTATAATATTCCATGATGAACATTAGTTTGGGATCACACAATGTTGTACTTTGAGAGGTCAATTATCATTACAATTCATGAAATGTATAATTATATATACATTTATGCAACCAACAATAAAGAATTATAAAGTGAAGATCGCCTCATAAATATTACATTTCATAACCTTAAAAATATTTTAAGAATATTTAATAAACCCAATACAAGCAGATATCTATCATATCATATATGATAAAATAAAACATCATCCTTATGCAGGTTGTTCTTTTTAGGGGTTTCTCTCTAACTCATTATATCATATGTAATTCCTGTCACATCTCTATGTGAGAATCTGATAAAACCCTCCCACTAACTCTTTGGTGAGAATAATTTATGAAGTAACCAAAATTGAATAATTGTGATATTTAGGAATAATATTCCCAATGTTCAAATATTTGAACATATTCAAACTTCTTAACTTTATAACATCAAATGTTACGATACCAACTTTTTTGTCTACTTAGAACTATTTCTAAGTGCATTATTATCATCCTTGGAACTCCTTCCATCAAAATTTTTCTTTTATTTTTTTCAAATAATAATACTATTTACATTATTACATTTCCATCACATCCTAAATCCTTTTAGGATAAAGTGATACTTACTTTATTACGATACCTAATGCAACTCTTTATATTTTTCTTTACAGCCAGACCGTAAACTATTTTAGGATAAAGTGTAATTCACTTTATAATCTTGACTAGCATAAATCTTATAAAAATAGAGATATTAACTTTCTCATGTAAATTGAATGTAACTCTTTACATTTTTACTTTCCATCACATATCCTAAAACTCCTTTAAGATATTAAGTAAAAAACCACATTAGTCTTCGACTGGTATAATCCTTTAGGAAAAAGTGATGTTCAATTATTCATGATAACTAAATGTAACTATTTAAATTTTGTCTTTATTATCATATATCCAAAACACTTTAAGATATTAAGTGTAAAATAAATTTAATATTATACTGGTATAATGTAACATCCTAGGTAAATAAAGAATATTACTTTTTCATATTTATTAATATTTGTGAATAAAATATTAATATTACTTTAAATGGAATGCTATGCTCGATGGCTTACCCAATACGCAACAACGAGTTTCTTTGAAATCTTACGTTGCACTCTAATAATAAAATAATATTATTTTAAATGGTAGTTAACGTCTAGCCATTGTAATGGCGGGAATGAACAGAACTAACTACAAAATAATTATATATATTTATCAAATAGTTTTACTTTTTTAAAATAAATTTTAAAGGATTAAAATGAAAATGAATCCAATTTTAAGCGTAAATATTCTAATATTCTTTAAAAGGCCGATTAACCGCCTTTTGATGAAGAACCATTTTTAAAACCACTTTTTGACAATTTTATATGTTATATTGGACCAAATAAAATCCTTTTTTTGAATCGGGACATCAAAATATACTTTGTGTATGTTTTTGTTATTTTTTTCGATAAAGTTCATTTTTAATGAATAAGTGAGAAATTTTGTATTTTAATTCAAATACTTTTTTAATCTAATTTATTTATATGATTAGATAATATTTTGAATTGGTTTTAAAGTGAAATTAGAATATATTTTTACCATTTAATCCAATGGTGGTCATTGTAATTAATTTCACTTTGAAATTGGACTTAAACTAGTGTCAATCTTTTGATATATTATGTTTCTTAAAAACACTCTATTTGTTTTGACAACGGGAATTAATTATTAAATTGATTAATGAAACTTATATGTTTTTAATTATGTAAAATAGATATCATTTTTGAATTCAAAATATCAAATATATCTTACGGTGAATTTTTGGTATTTTTCTGAAAAACTTCAATTTTTGATGAATAGTGAAACCCCTAAGTGGTAGTTAAAAAACTGATTTTTTGTTTAAATGAAAATTTACCACCTATTTTATTTGAATTTCAAAAATCCTACATACATGGTTTTCATTAGGATGTCAAATGTGGTTCAATGGGATGAAAATATTCTTTGGTGAATAGTAACTTTTAAGTTTTCTTAATCGCGATAAAAGGTAATTAGTGTAATTTAAGGGAAATATAATGTTATAATAATATGAAATTACCTTGAAGCATGGCCTACCCTTGTTGGATGAGTCATGGCCGACCAAAAAAATACATGGGTCAACTTGGGGACCCCATGGAGCCACTTTGGTAAGAAAGTGACATTAATAACTTTTTATTTAAAGTTAAAATATAAAGGTCACAAACATGTATTGTTTTACTAAAACAATTTTTACATGGGGTTATACAAGTCATATTTTTTACTATAAATAGTCATTGGAAAGATAAAAAGATTTAATAAATCATATTATTTGTTTTATAATTTTTAGATATTAAATAAATTAATTTATTTATGACACCATGATGATGCAGGGATTACCACATTAATGAACGATTTAAATAAAATGAAAAGATAATGTAAAATCTAAGACATACACTTTTCAAAAACTTATTGGATGGGTGGATTTATAACCCTTATCACCATATCCTCAAAATATATCTTTTTGGGACCTTTAAAATCTGAAAATCATTTTAAACTAAAGTGACATTTCATGACTTTCCAAGAGTGCCCCTCCTCCCTCTTATAAAAGGCCCCCACCTCTACCTCCTTACCCACACCTCTAAAGCCATTGTCTCGGCCAAAATCTGATCATTTTATATCTAAAAATCCTTCTATTCATCCTAGAAGCCTTCCCTTGGGCAGAAAGCTCTTTAAGAAACTCTTTTGGTTCAAACCAAGGGGAGTTACCCGATTTAAAGGTAAAGTCTTCCCTAATGTTATTTTGTTTTATTTTTATTTTACAACCCCCTAAAATCTTTTTATTCATTGATTTTGAAA
Source organism: Viscum album (assembly GCA_963277665.1). Taxonomy (NCBI): domain Eukaryota; kingdom Viridiplantae; phylum Streptophyta; class Magnoliopsida; order Santalales; family Viscaceae; genus Viscum; species Viscum album. Next base: position 863,136,591 of record OY728132.1, on the reverse strand, counting down.
CAAAAAAATATCTTAAATATACTATTATGTTTTTATGAGAAGTATTATAGCTACACTTACACAAACCTCCGTCTAATGGTTAAAGAACATACTGTTTCCGTGGATGGCGAATTACTGCCTCACAAAACGATGATTGTTCTATCTTCCTCTAACACCTCTCATGTTGACCATTATGATGGAACTATATTTATTTATGATATATATTATATTTATTTCCTCTCTATGCTTCTGTATTTTATATTTAATACATACCTTTATGATTTTCATGTTGTGCAAATGCGATAATTTCATTTGAGGAAGTGTGGACTACCGCCCCCTCAGGTGATGTGACTCGTTCATGCAATACATGGAATGTATAAAGAATGAAATTTATTAACTTATTTGACCTATATAACATATATATTATACTGGAATTATAATATATATATATATATATATATCATCTATTTTTAATTCCATTAATGTGCCAAAGAAATGAAAGTAGCGTTCATGCGTACGTACGGCCTACCGTCTCCATGAACGGTGCATTTCATTTCTTTTTATCTCCAAATGTTATGAAATAGTATAAAACGAATATATACTAGATATATATGATATTTAAATCATTAATAATATTCTAGAGATGATTTAACTATAACTACATGGAAAATTATTTTCCAACAAGTTCAACTTTTACTCATGTACCGAACATCGACAAAAACGTCTGATATGAACTCACATTATTAACCAATTATTATAACATTATAATATGTGATATTAACTGAATAATAATATTTAATTTAAGTCCTTAAGTAATTATAAATTGACCAAAGTTTATTATTTATGAATATAAAGAAACGAACAAGACAAGTCGGACTTGAGGTAAGGGATCCTACCTCTCTCTTTCTATTAAAGTACTCTCTTTTATGTAATTTCTTTTAAGATAGTATTTATTATATTTTGGGATGTTATTTTATATTCCTCATTATTTAATTTTATGTTAATATTATGAGAGACCATATTTGATCTCATAAATCCATTTTTGGATGTTTTAAGTGGCATTGTTAGGCTGCCGAGTTTTCGTAAGGGATTTTTCATCTCACTTTTATTCCCATGAGATTTATGCTACATTTGCCACAATTTCTTTTGAGTGGTGTATGTACTTACCATTATTCTAATCTTTGTGTAATATAATTTCATTTAGGAGTATTTACATCAGTGCTGTATAGTCCTTCTTTCATGGGGTGTACGTTTTGAAAGTTACCCAAGTCGGTAAGGGAACCTTTCACCCTTTTATTTTTAAAAGACTTCTTTTTGTTTTGTCTTTTAAATTACATATTATTATGTTGGGATATGTTCTTATATATCCTTATTGCTGTAAATGATATTTCCAAGTGATGAGATACCCTTTTTATCTCTCATCGACTCATTTTCTAAATTTTAAAGTGATGTCGTTAGGATGTCGAATTTCTATAAGGGAACTTCTTAACCCAATTTCAATTAATTGGGTTAAACCTATACTTCATGATTATGTCATACTATGAATATGTGTGGATGACCGCTAATTGTTTTACACTTAATATCCTCTTATATTGGGGGTATTTATATTTTTCACACATAATTATGTAATTGATTTATCCTAAATCTAAGGATAACGACTTTGTAAGGAACTTCGTCTGAATCTCCTTTCATTGAGGCATATTTTGTTTTATACACATATTTATTTTATACGGTGTATAAAACCCTTTGACTTTTAATTTTATTCAAAAGGAATCTTTTTTATATGAAGCATTTTACTAAACGACAAAAAGTATGTTTCTTTTTAACGTACGAGGTGACAACAACCTTTCCGCCACCGTGAGTATTATTTGATATTTGGCTTCCTCAACAAGACGTAATGTTTTTAAAAGTAAATAAATACCATATACACTTTTATGTATTTTGGTATTGAAAATGGTTTTGATAATGGATTTGTTATGTCAATATATTTAAGTGGTATATTGTCCTCGAAATGTGGAAATGTTTTCTTTCATTTATAATTGTTTTATGTGTTATGATTTTATATTGGTACTTGGAAATTTTACGGGTGGTTACATGATAAACCATATGACGGGTGGTGCCGTGTATACTAGGACGGGTGGTTACATTATAACCTCCAATGAATTGGGTATGGAAGTCGGCTGAATGGCTATTCTATTTAGTGATATGTGTGGAAGTCGACCGTATGGTTATTACATTTAAGTATGTTTATGTCCCAAGTTACCTTTATATGTTAGGTGTTATTTATATGGGTTTATGGTAATCTTTTGGTTACAAAGGATAAGTGGTTATCTTTTATTTAGTGAAGAGTATTTACTACTTCGTAAAGTTGAAAATTATTACTTTGATAAAGTATTCATGGTTTACTTTTTGTTTAGAAAAACTAACAGTTTTCCTTCTTTGTGTATCCTTTACTGGGATTTTTAAGCTCATCCCAAGTTTTTGAAATTTTTTCCACAATATTTAAAGATGAATAGGTTCAAGGATGGGATAAAGTAAATACATGCTATCTAAAACATGGAACTAGACATGTTTATTTTTAAGAGTTTTTATTTTATGGAAACTTAGTAGAAGTGTCGACTTTGTAATCTTTTGAGATGTAATAGTTATGTCATGATTCTCTAAAACTCTAAACTTGAAAAGATTCCCTATGTGAATTATTAATTTAATTCATGATTATGTAATGTTTTAAGGCCGGGTCATTATAGTTGTTATCAAAGTTCGGTTTAGATAACTTTAGAGGTTAGGGTATTCTCTAAGCATAAGTGGCATTACCATAATGGTTAGGATTTCAGAAAGAGACATAGTTTTACATATAGTGAATGAGTAAGTATATCTTAGTATTTATCTTCCTCATTAGTACATGATAATTTTGTTGATATACTCACACTGAAATTTTTTGTTTTAGTAAATGGATGGATCTAGCAGGAACCAAAGTGACAATAGGTTTGAAGGAAACTGTGGTGGTTCTCTGATTAAGAGACTGGATGAAATGGGGGATTCAATGAGGAATCTCAGGGTTATTCTAAACCAACTATCAAGGAGTCATGATTAACCACTTAAACCTTTTTGAGTTCTCTGATGCATCATGTATGAGAGAACCAACTCGATGTGGAAGTTCAGGTAATAATTATAATGGTAACCATTAGGGTTTATATGATCCTTACTTTTGAGGTAATTATGGGTTTCTATATGATAGAAGATGAAAGGAATGAGGTAAAATTGAGGTTAAATTATGTTATGGTTATTTTTGAAGATTTTATCTCTTTTTGAGGAATGTTTTAAGAATTATATAGTTTTGGAAAAAGGATAACACGCAGACCATGTGACAACCTGTCGCGTCGGACAAAGTTGTAGGAATCGAACCCACAACCAAAGTGCGACTGGTATTTATCACCTACCACTGGACTACGTAAAGTCCCTGGTTAGTATGACAAATTCTTTTTAGTTATATAATTTTATGAATCAAGAATAATTTTATTTTGGGTTATCTCGGAAAATATTGACCTATCATGGAGGATATATGATTAGGTTAATTACTTTTCAATATGAGACTTTAAGAGCAACTAATGTTATTTGGAAATAAATGTTAATTTTTACCTTGTAAGACTATGTGATTAAATCCTTCAAATATTTAGGTTTCAATATTAGTTTGGTTTACTTCGAAGAATTTTATGTACAAATTGTTTATCAAATGGTCTTCGTTGAACTTTGGGTTTTGTTGGACAAATTTTGGAGATTAAGAATAGATTTTCTTTTTATAAAGGATTATCCTTTTTTGGATTATCTGATCTTGTTCTAACAATTTTTGTTTTGGTAAGGTTCTGAAGACATGGGAAATATATTGTTCTCTTTTTTGGATTAAGTTATTCTCTAGAAGTTGATTATAGTGCACTTAATGTGAACAAGTCATCCTAAATACTCGTCTTTTGGACAAAATATGAGTTTGTGTAAGAAATTTAATAAGAGATGAAAGTATACATGACAAGTAAGTATGTTTCCTTAGGATTTAGTTAAGCTCATAAATAAATTCCTCAATGAATAGTAACTTAAAACAAAAATGTTGTCCGTTAACTTTTCCTACTGGGTAATCAAATACCGTTTAACCCATCACAAGTTTGTGATTTTCTTGTGGTTAACTTTCTCCTAATCATGTTTTCTATCACTCTCCATCAGAACATGACCCATTGTTTTCTCTTCCATGTCCATATTTTCTTACATGAAATCCTAGTATGGGTTAACTCAGGTGACCGTTTTACTTCCCTTTATTTCTTTTAAATTGGCAGTTTAATTTACTCATTTTCTGATGTGCGACTTTCAATGAAGTTTCCAAGCCCAATTTTAAAATTGCGAGGACGCAATTCCAAAAAGGGGGGAAGGATGTAACATCCCAGGTAAATAAAGAATATTACTTTTTCATATTTATTAATATTTTTTAATAAAATATTAATATTACTTTAAATGGAACACTATGCTCGATGGCGTACCCAATACGCAACAACGGGTTTCTTTGAAATCTTATGTTGCACTCTAATAATAAAATAATATTATTTTAAATGGTAGTTAACGCCTAGCCTTTGTAATGGTGGGAATGAACAGAACTAACTAAAAAATAATTATATATGTTTGTCAAATATTTTTTACTTTTTTACAATAAATGTTACAGGATTAAAATGCGAATGAATCCAATTTTAAGCGTAAATATTCTAATATTCTTTAAAAAAATCGATTAACCACCTTTTGATGGCGAACCCTTTTTAATTACACTTTTTGACAATTTTATATTTTATATTCGACCAAATAAAATGCTTCTTTAGAATCAGGACATCAAAATTTACTTTTTGTATATTTTTTTATTTTTTTCGATAAAGATCATTTTTAATGAATCAATGAAAAATGTTGTATTTTAATTCAAATCCTCTTTTAATCTAATTTATTTATATAATTAGATCATCTTTTGAATTGTTTTTAAAGTTAAATTAGAATATATTCTTACCATTTAATCTAATGGTGGTAATTGGAATTAATTTCACTTTGAAATTGGACTTAAACTAGTGTCAATCTTTTCATATATTATGTTTCTTAAAAACACGCTATTTGTTTTGACAACAGAAATTAATTATTAAATTAATTAATGAAACTTATATGTTTTGAATTTTGTAAAATAGACATCATTTTTGAGTTCAGAATATCAAATATAGCTTACGGTGAATTTTTGGTATTTTTCTGAAAAACTTCAATTTTTGATGAATAGTGAAACCCCTAAGTGGTAGTTGAAAAACTGATTTTTTGTTTAAATGAAATTTTACCAACTCTGTGATTTTAATTTTAAAAATCCGACATGCATGGTTTTCATTAGGATGTAAAATGTGGTTCAATGTGCTGAAATTGTTTTTTGGGGAATAGTAACTTTTAAGTTTTATTGATCGCGATTAAAGGTAATTAGTGTAATTTAAGGTAAAGATAATGTTATAATAATATGAAATTACCTTGAAACATGTCATAACCTTATTGGATGAGTCATGACTGACCAATACAATCCATGGGTCAACTTGGAGAACACATGGAGCCACTTGGGTAAAAAATGACATTAATAACTTTTTATTTAAAGTTAAAATAAAAATGTCACAAAAATGTATTGTTTTACTAAAACAATTTTTACATAAGATTATACAAGTCATATTTTTTACTATAAATCGAAATTGGAAATCTAAAAATATTTCCTACATCATAGTATTTTTTATAATTTTTAGACATTAAATAAATTAATTTATTTATGACACCATGATGATGCAGTGATTACCTCATTAATGAATGATTTAAATAAATTGAAAAGATAATGTAAAATCTAAGACATAAACATGTAAAAAACCTATTGTATGGGTTGATTTAGAACCCTAATCACCATATCCTCAAAAAATATCTTTTTGGAACCTTTAAAATCTGAAAACCATTTTAAAATAAAGTGACATTTCATGACGTTCCAAGAGTGCCCCTCCTCCCTCTTATAAAAGGCCCCCACCTCTACCTCCTTACCCACACCTCTCAAGCCATTTTCTCAGACAAAATCTGATAATTTTATATCTACACATCCCTCTATTAATCCTAGAATCCTTCCCTTAGGCAGAAATCTCTTCAAGAAACTATTTTGGTTCAAACCAAGGGGAGTTACCCGATTTAAAGGTAAAGTCTTCCCAAATGTTCTTTTGTTTTATTTTGCTTCTCCAACCCCCTAAAGTCTTTTTATTCCTTTATTTTGTAAAAAAACAGTATCTTAAATATACTAGTATTTTTTTATGAGAAGTATTATAGCTACACTTACACACACCTTCGTCTAATGGTTAAAGAATATACTGTTTCTGTGGATAGTGAATTACTGCCTCACAAAACGATGATTGTTCTATCTTCTCCTAACACCTCTCATAGTGGCCATTATGATGGAACTATATTATATTTATTTCATCTCTATGCTTCTGTATTTTATATTTAATACATACCTTTATGCTTTTCATGTTGTGCAAATGCGATAATTTCATTTGAGGAAGTGTGGACTACCGCCCCCTCAAGTGATGTGACTCGTTCATGCAATACATGGAACGTATAAAGAATGAAATTGATGAACTTATGTGACCTATAAAACATATATATTATACTAGAATTATAATATATATATATATATATATATATCTAATCTAGTTTTAATTCCATTAGTGTGCCAAAGAAATGAAAGTAGCGTTCATTGGTACGTACGGCCTACCGTCTCCATGAATGGTGCATTTCATTTATTTTTATCTCCAAATGTTATGTAATATTATAAAATGAATATATACTAGATATATATGATATTTAAATCATTAATACTATTCTGGATATTATTTACTTATATCTACATGGAAAATTCTTTTCCAACAAGTTCAATTTTTACTCATGTACCGAACATCGACAAAAACGTCTGATATGAACTCACATTATTAACCAATTATTATAAAATTATAATATGTGATATTAACTGAATAATAATCTTTATAGTATGTCCTTATGAAATTATAAATTGACCAAAGTTTATTATTCAGTAATATAAAGAAACGAACAAGACAAGTCGGACTTGTGGTAAGGGATCCTTCCTCTCTCTTTCTTTTAAAGTACTCTCTTTTATGTCATTTATTTTAAGCTCATATTTCTTATGTTTGGGGATGTTATTTTATATTCCTCATTCTGTAATTTTATGTTCATATTATGAGAAACACTATTTGATCGCATAAATCCATTTTTGGAAGTTTTAAGTGGCGTCGTTAGGCTGCCGAGTTTTCGTAAGGGATTTTTCATCTCACTTTTATTCCCATGAGATTTATGCTACATTTTCCACCATTTCCTTTGAGTGGTGTATGTAATTCCCATTATTCTAATCTTTTTGTAATATAATTTCATTTAGGAGTATTTACATCAATTTTTTATACTCCTTATTTCATGGGGTGTGCGTTTTGAAAGTTACCCAAGTCGGTAAGGGAACCTTTCACCCTTCTATTTTTAAAAGACTTCTTTTTGTTTTGTCTTTTAAATTACATCTTATTATTTTGGGATATGTTATTATATATCCTTATAGATGTAAATGATATGTCCAAGTGATGAGATACCCTTTTTATCTCTTATCAGCTCATTTTCTAAATTTTAAGGTGACGTTGTTAGGCTGTCGAATTTCTATAAGGGAACTTCTTAACCCAATTTCAATTCATTGGGTTAAACCTATAATTCTTGATTATGTCATACTATGAATTTGTGTGGATGACCTATAATTGTTTTGCACTTAATATACTCTTATATTGGGGGTATTTATATCTATCACACATAATTATGTAATTGATTTATCCTTAATCTAAGGATAACGACTTTGTAAGGGACTATGTCTCAATATCCTTTCATTGAGGAATGTTTTGTTTTATACACAACTTTATTTTATATGGTGTATAAACCCCTTTGAATTTTACTTTTATTCAATAGGAATCTTTTTTATACTAATCATTTTACTAAACGACAAAAAGTATGTTTCTTTTTAACGTACGCGGTGGCAACGACCTTTCCGCCGCCGTGAGTATTATTTGATCTTTGGCTTCCTCAACAAGCCGTAATGTTTTTAAAAGTAAATAAATACTATATAATCTTTTATTTATTTTGGTATTGAAAATGGTTTTGATAATGGATTTGTTATGTCAATATATTTAAGTGATGTATTGTGCTTGAAATGTGGAAATGTTTTCTTTCCTTTATAATTGTTTTATGTGTTGTGATTTTATAACGGTACTTGGACATTTGACGGGTGGTTATGTGATAAACCATATGACGGGTGGTGCCGTGAATACCAGGATGGGTGGTTACGTTATAACCTCCAATGCATTGGGTATAGAAGTCGGGCAAATGGCTTTTCCATGTAGTGATATGTGTGGAAGTTGACCGTATGGTTATTCCATTTAAGTATGTTTATGTCCCAAGTTACCTTTATATGTTATGTGTTATTTATATGGGTTTATGGTAATATTTTGGATACAAAAGATAAGTATTGATCTTTTATTCAGTGAAGAGTATTTAATACTTCGTAAAGGTGAAAAGTATTACTTTGATAAAGTATTCATGGTTTACTTGTTGTTTTGAAAAACTAAAAGTTTTTCTTCTTTGTGTATCCTTTACTCGGCTTTTTATGATCATCCTAAGTTTTTGAAATATTTTCCACAGGACATAAAGATGAATAGGGTCAAGGATGGGATCAAGGAAAGACATTCTATCTAAAACATGGAACTAGACATGTTTCTTTTTAAGATTTTTTATTTTATGGAAACTTAGTAGCAGTGTCTACTTTGTAATCTTTTGAGATGTAATAGTTAGTCCTGATTCTCTAAAACTCTAATCCTGAAAAGATCCTCTATGTGAATTATTCATTTAATTAATTATTATGTAAGTTTTTAAGGCCGGGTCCTTATATATAATCCATTAGGAAAAAAAGATATTTACTTTATAAATGGTAAATAAACATAACACTATATATTGCCATAACATATCCTAAACACTTTAGGATATTTAGTGGAAATCACTTTAACTTCAGATTGATGTAATCCTTTATTTGTTAGCTTTAAAATTCTCAATGTTTAAAAAAACTCCCACTAACATCTTATTCATCAAATTATTTTTATAATATCTTGCTAAGATACAAAAATTTCTTCATGTTTTGAAATTAACAAATATTTTCTGTTAGCTAGAATATTTAACAATTAAACTGTTGGTACCGTTTAATATATGGTATTCTATGTGTTCAAAGAATTTTTCTTGAAAATAAGATAATTCTTTAAGATATTACACTAATGGGTGGTGTAATCACATTCCTTCATATTTTAACAAATAATTGGATAAACACCTTTACCCTTATCTTCTTTTCAAGTATGTTACAGGATCTGATGAATCTTAAACCATGCATACAATCAATCATATAAATTTTGTTCATAAAAACCCTTTGTTTTTTAACCAATTATATTATCATATAAAATATATGAGATGAAGATACACATCATTTAATTAGATTCATCTAAGCATGATACATATTTTTACATTCAAATTTTATGTAATAACTCTTTACTTTAAAACATGAATGTAGATTATAAGCTCAATCAATTATTCATTAATTTTTAACTATTGTATATTTAAAAAAAATTATAAAATATACATTTGGTATCACATACCATTTAAAATTAAATAAATGATTTCTATAACACTAATACATAACATGGACATTCCTTGGAGTTTCTTAAAAATTCTTCTGGTATCTTGATAATCCAACATATGGAATTATTACTCCCTCTCCCTAAAAACCCTAGGTTTTAATGACCATGACCTAGTTCTCATAGAAACATTGTTTAACTTCTTCAACTAACTTTTCTTCTTCCAGTTTTCACTTTTACCCACTTTCATTGTCAACACAATGCCTGAATCCGGACATGATATGTCTAGTTCATCTATCCCAAACATTTTAAGAATATTTGGTAAATGTTTCTTGAATTTAGTCATTTTGTAAAAATATTTCCATAAATGATAATAGGATTAACTCTCTAACTAGAGTAATACATTTTTAGTCTCCCTTAAAACATGTTATAAAATTGAAAAAACCATAAACAATGTGTATTAGAGACACCCATCTCATTTTATTAAACAAAAATTGTTCACATGATCTACTTAAGAGCTAAATGAGATAAAAATACACATCTTATGAAAAATTTACCCAAGATTCAATAATCCTAGTTATAAATGTATAAACACCTTTTATCCATTACTTCAAAGTAACCTTCGAGATTTAATCTTCAATTATTTATCATCTTAATACCTTTTCATATATTTAGAACTTTTTTATAACATATATTGGATATCATATGTTAGTTAGAATAATATAATTAAATTCTATGACCAATAGTGTTTTAAGGTGATGGTTCTGGGCGTAGTGAAATCATGTGGTGGTGAGAGATATATTAAAATTCCTTATAATAATTTTTTCTCAAAACCATGAGTGAGGATCTTATATGTAAAATTTATAATTAATTTATTTTATATTAGAAGAAATTATTACCTTGTATTAGGAATCTTTCTTCATTAATGGTGTTTATCATCTAAAATAAAAACCATTAGGATTGCTTTTATTGCATTGTGAGGATACAAGGATAGAATCCCCTAGTGTTGATCCACACATGCTCCTTTAATCTTAGAGAAATTCCAATTGATCTCTGGGTGCTAGCACATCGAGTTGATTGTCTTGCATATATCATGTTGAGCGCTCGTTCTTTGATCGTTAAGGGAACTCTATTAAATTTTCATTCTTGAGAGGTATAGAGAAAGGTGGAGTTGAGAGGAAATTCATTGTGCGCAAAAATTATATATTCTTGATATTCAATGAAATATAAAATAGAAATAACTATCTTTTTATAGAGATAAAGTTTATGTTAAAATATTATTTAATTTAATGTCAGCCATTAAATAACATTTAAAACCTTTAATATCCCCATACCATATAATAATAATGATATTATTATTATTTTTTGGTGTGATCCAACTTGTGAAATAACAAATATTATTTAATAGTCCTGTAAATTAATATTTATCACAAGAATCGGCAATAGTCAGTTTGAACTCCTCTAGAATTTATTGAACACCCATATAAATATTTTATTCATAAATAAATATTTTATTCTCAATCCAACAAATAAATATTTATTAAAATATTCAATAAATTAAATAATTATTTTATTCATAATCCAACGAATAAATTTTTTATATATATTCATGTAATAAATTAAATTATTTATCAATAAAATAATAATTTTTTATTACCTTGTGAAGATTAGTGATCAATAAAACTTAAATAAAATTATTCCTCAATCTTGAGAATAATATTTATTCCAATAATTAAATTCAAATAGAATTTAATCGAGATTAATGGAAACATTTAGTGTGCGTCCATTTATGATTTTTTTTCTCATTGGAATTGAGAGGGATTGCCTAAATTCCCAGATTACTATCTAATAACGAGTCAAGGCACACAAGGTAAATAACATAATGATGCAATGACGACAACCACATATGAATTATCACTGTGTAATATAACCTCTTTGTCACAATATCTCATCAAGCAGGTTGCACATTCATGTCACCAACCTATTTGCTTGATATGTCTTTCTTTGACTATATTAAATAAAAATGTTGTTACACCATGGAAATGGAATTTAATATGATGGTAATATTACAATAAAATGGTTGAGATATCAAATTTCATAAAGATGGAAGGGAAAAAATCCTTACTCAACTTATCCATTATGACATGTAACTCATGACGCACCCAACATATCCAACTTTTCCATGAACTATTATCTTTATGGTTTATGAAATACATATAATTATATAAGTTGTAACATGTATTAATACTAATCTTAAAGTATAAGGACCATCACACACAATTCTAGATAAGAATATATAATGACATCAAAACATGTGTAATTCCTTCAGGTAATTCTGTTCTTATAATCTCCCGCCTTGGAGATCACCAAGTGCAAGCATCATGAGAGGAAGTCTCATTTTATTATGAGTACTATCACCTAATAGTCTACGTACTATGTGTCCCATTATAGTACATTATCCAATCACAAAACACTATTTAATAATATCGTCATAGTATATCAAGGTTCTCATCATAGCGGGTAACCACTATGACCTTCTCAATGTGACATATACTATAGGAAATTATTATATTAGATTCATGTTGGACAATGAACAATATGTAATAAGTTGTTTTTTTAATATTCAATGCATATAATATACATGTAATCAAAGTAAAAATAGTTGTTCCTCAGACACCAACTCTAAAAAACTCTCACTTGGACTAGAGCCAACTGTCTACGACCTTCAGTCCGCTCGAACTCACATGATAGTCATGTTTCTGATGTGTTAAGTATTTATTCAAGGGGTCCACCATGTTATCTTATATGAAAATACTAATAACTACAACTTAACCTATCTGAGAAAAATCAATCAATAGATGATACTTCTAGATTATGTGCTTCATCTGCTGATGTGACATTGACTCTTTTTCAAGAGTCACCGCTGTAGTATTATCACAATAGAGTGTGATAAGATGTTTACTACTAGGTACCACATAAAGATCTTGGATGAAGTTATGAATCCATACTATTTCTTTATCTACCTTAGAAGCTGCAATATACTCATACTCTACTGCAGTATCCATGACCATAACCTACTTTGAGAACTTCTAGCTCACAACACCTCTATTTAATGTTAATATGTGTCTCGTTTGTGACTTCATGTCATCTTAATTAGTTTGGAAACTAGAATCTGTATATCCTCTAATGATAAGTTCCTCATCTCCTCCATAAACTAGGAACATATCTTTAGTATGCCTTAGATACTTAAGGATAGTCTACATTTCTATCTAATAGAGATCACCTGGATTAACATGATATCTTCCCACCACACTTAATGCATAGAAAACATTTAGCCTAGTACATAGTATAATATACATGAATGAACCAATTTATGATGTATATGTTATCCTAGTCATTCTATTTCTTTCCTCATGTGTCTAAGGACACATTTTCCTAGAAATATGAATTCCATGGATGTTGGCAACAATCCCCACTTGGATTGTTCCATACTAAATATTTTTATTATCTTATTAATGTATTTACTTTTACATAGGTTGAGAAGCCTCTTGGATCTATCACAATGGATCTTGATCCCAAGAATATATATTTTCTCACCCAATTCCTTCCTAGAGAATCATTTATTTAACCATTCATTAACAGGCTATAAGACTGGTATTTTGTTTCTAATGAGTAATGTACCATCAATATATACTATTAAGAAAATAACAGCATTCCCAATAAACTATTTATAGACACATGGATCACATTAATTTTTTATGAAACCAAATTCTATAATAGCCTCATAAAAACAAATGTTCCAAGACCTGGATGATTTATTTAATCCATAAATGGATCTTTGCAACTTTCATACTTTATTGGAATCCTTTAGAGTCACAAACCCTTTGGGTAGTGTTATATATACATCTTCCTGAAGGTTTCTATTCAGGAAGTATGTTTTGACATCAATTTTCTAAATCTCAAAATCATGGAAATTTTTATTAGAAAGTACAATTTTGATGGATTTTAGCATTGCAAATGGTGAAAAGGATTATTCATAGTCAATGTCTTGATTCTATTTAAACCCTTTTACAACTATTCGCTCCATATAGGTACTAACGTGTCCTTCCATGTACAGTTTCTTCTTGAATACCCATTTTCAACCAACATGCTTTACATCTACTAGAGGATCTATCAAAATCCCAACATGGTTTTGGTACATGGAATCCATTTTAGAATTCATGAGCTCTTTCCAACTGGAAACATATGTGCCACTTTCCACTTCATTGTAGCTTAGATGATCATCATTATAAACTAATAATGAGTCACCATCCTCAGTGACTAGAAAACCGTACCATACTAGTTCTCTAACCTCTCTATTACTCCATTGCAGTAATCGAGTCTTTGGAACAATTTCATCTTCCATGGGGATTTGTGGAATTTTTTCTCATTCCAACTCTTGGGTATCTTGATCCTAGACTTCATCAAAGTCTATCTCCCTCCCACCATCTATTTTAGATATAATATCCTCCTAATGAAATGTGGAATGTATGTCAACCACAAACTTTTTTTCTAAAGGATTGTATAGGTAGTATCCCTTTGTTTCTTTAGGTTATCCTATAAAGATACACTTTATTCATCGGGGTGAAATATTGTTACCTGAAGAGGCCTTATCAAATTCTCTGCAACCCCACACATGTAATTAAAACAACATGTGTTTCATTTAATTCCATAATTGGTATGGTATAACATCAGTTTATTTATTTGGCACTTAGTTTATTATGTATACTACTGTTTTTAAGGCATATCCCCAAAAGGATAATAAAAGACTTTCCCAAATCATCATTGATCTCACTATGTCCAATAAGGTGTGGTTCCTCCATTCACTAAAACCATTCTACAGAGGCATATAAGGAGTTTTGAGTTGATATAATATCTTTAACTCCTATAAATATTCAATGAAGTATTTATTATGATATATCTACCACAATATGAGCATTTTTTCTTAATATTCCTACCAAGATGGTTCTCAACTTCATTCTTGTATTCCTTGAATTTATCAAAAGAATCTTACTTATTCCTCATTAAGTATACATATCTATATCTACTAAAATCATCAGTAAATGTTATATAGTATGAGTACCCACCCTTTTTATGGTCCACACACATCAGTATGAACTAATTCAAGAAGCTATTTATCCCTTTCACCTTTCCTGCTAAATGGGGATTTTGTCATTTTTCCTTGTAAACTTGCATGACACACACCACGTGTTTTCTGTTCAAAAGAGTATAAATATACATCCTAATGTAATTTAGTCAATTTATTTTCATTTACATGACCTATGAAATAATTCCAAAGTTGGGTGAGGTGTGAATCATGGGAAGTAACTTCGTTATCAATTTCCATTACTTGGTTTGTGTAATCCAACACATAAAGAGCGTTATTTAAATATTCATTACCATAAAAAATGCTATATTTTTAAAAGAGGAAACATTTATTCCCAAATTTAAAAATAAATCCATCTATATATAGTCAGGATACATAAATAATGTTTTTGGTATCTGAAGTAACATAATAACAACCCTTTAAAACCAAGATCATTCTCATTGGAAATGTGAGGTGGTATTTCCTGATAGCTAGAACAACAAGTTTAATATGGTTGGTTGCTCGTAGATCTACCTCCCATCATTCAATATTTTTGAATATTCTTAGTTCCTATATTTTAATACATATATGAGCACCATAGGCTATATCTAATACCCAATTTATAGAAACAAATAAATTTAACTAAAAAAATTCACCTGAATCTTTCCCTAAATTCTTTGTATGGGTGCATTTTTTGTTCCAGTGGACCTTATTTCCACATGTGAAATAGAAAACATCATGTTCCCTCTCTTTACCCTTGATCTTACTCTTCTAGGAAGAGTATGAAGTAGGTTTGGACATATATATATTTTCTTTATCTTTAAGTTTTTTCACCATAACGATGGAAGGATTTCCAAACTTCATATCCTTATCAACATGGTGAAGAAGAGTGGAAAGATCTCGAAGAGACTTATCAATGTTTTTCATATTAAAATTCACAGAAATGCAAGATAATCTTTGAGAGAATGATTCTAAAATGAGATAAGTGCCCAATTATTCAAAGATTTTAAACCCTAGAACCTCTAAGCACTCAATGTAGCTAATGAGATTGATTACATAATCCGTGATTGGGTAACCCTCTCCAAGATTTCTCTAAAATATAACCGTGGAAATATCAAATCATTCCTATATAGAACTCTCCTGGTAAAGACCATGGAGGTACTCAATATTTCTATATACATCCATGTTTTTTTTATACTTCATTAGTTCACTAGACATTGATGAAAGCATCAAATATTGAACATCAACTACATCTCTCAAATGTTTTTTATAGATAATGGAATCTTCATCACTCTTCTATTTAGCAGGTGGATCAAGTATTAATGATTCTAGAATGTAATATTTTCATTCATGGTTTAGCATAACTTGAAGGCATTGAAACCACTCTTGGAAGTTACTGCCAGTTAAGAGGATATCTTTCTAGAATATTGATCGTAGGGATAGTGTGGATGATGAGATTTACATTTTATTATACAATTATAAGAGCAGATTATTTTTAATTTTTATTCATTACAAATTATATGAGAATTAATTAATTAATTAATTTTATTAAATCTCCAACTATTTGATCAAGTTCTAATAGCCCTCACTCTTGAACTCGGAATGTCTAGTTTCTATGACATTATAGTGGTAAGGATCCCTAATACATTTCTTAATGATCTAGAATTTGGCCACGAAAACCATAAGAAAATAATTTAGGTATGTGTTCATGCAAACTATAGGATTTTATCTTCTTTATCTTTTGAGTGGATTCCCTTATCTTGAAATCCTAACTTGGATTTCCTAGACACTTGTCTCCAAAATTGTATTGAATAGACTTTGGTTGTTAAACTCAATCAAAATTTGATTAATTAAACCTAAAACTTTCATGAGAAATACCTAATAAAAGTAAACATCTAAACTTTGTCCATGTAGTACACTTAGTTCTATGGTTTCATTCCTAATCAAGTAATTGAAGTCTTACTCTGACTTAATATTAGGTTGAGATATTTGAATTAATTTAATCATAAATTTTATCTTATTTTATCTTTTACATTTATTTTTAATATTATGTTTATATTACTTAATTAATTAACTGTGTTGGATAAAGTATTTACACATAATTCATTTAATTTATTTTCATCTTTACATATTAATTCATTCATTTATGAAATTGTGGTCTGGCATGCAGAAAATAAATAATGCATAGATAGAAATAAATAAATGAAGTAAATGAACCAATATTGAGCTTATCTAATGGTTAATTTAATGAGTGGACATTAAATTAAACTATGAGATAGGGGAATAACTCCATTTACCGATCATGGCATGAGTTATATCATTCCACCTATATATCTATGTATCACTGAGTTGGCATCATTATGGTTCCATCTTGAACCACCTCCACACACCTTGGTATACTGCATTAATTACACGTATTTATTTATCACATGCATATTATAGGATAAAAGGATTGGTTAAATGGGATTACATAAATAACCTTACACATGTAGGTCCTACATAATATTAAAATATTCAGTAAATAAAATAAATATATTTTATTCACAATCCAATGAATAAATATTATATATATTCACATAATCAAATAAATTATTTATTAATAAAAAATAATTTTTTATTACCTTTTGAATATTAGAAATCAATAAAAATTGAATAAAATTATTCCTCTACCTTGAGAATAATATTTATTCAAATATTTTTATTCAAATATAATTTAATCGAGATCAATGAAAACACTTAGCGTGTGAACCTATAGGATTCTTTCTTTTTGGCATTAGGTGGGCTTACCTAATGTCCAAGATTACTATCTGAGATATCAGCTTACATAAATATGGAAGGGAAAAATCTTTCCTAAACTTATCCATTAATGACATTTTACTCATGATGCACACAACTTATCCAACTTCTCCATGAAATGTTATCATCATGGTTTACAAAATACATCTATGTATGTGAGGTGTAACATGCATTAATAACAATATTAAAGTCCAAGGACCATCACACATGATTGTAGAATGGAATATCTGATGACACCAAAACATGCAGAATTCCTACAGCATCGGTTCTCATAATCTCCCATCTTGCATATTGACAAGTGAAAACATAATGAGAAGAAGCCTCATTTTCTTATGAGTACTTGCCTATAACGATCAATGTATTAAGTTTCCTGGCATAGTATATTACTTAATTGTAGAATTTTATTTAAGAATATCCTCATATAATATAAAGGTTCTCATCATAGCAGAGAACTACTATGACCTCATCAATGCGACATATACTCTTGGACATTATTACATTAGACTAATGGAAAAAAATGAAAAATATGTATTAAGTATTTTTATTAATACTCAATACATCGAATAGATATGTAATCATAATAAAAATAATTGGTCCTAAGACACCAATTCCAACATAAGGAAACCTTTAGTTTTACTTATTCATTAATATATTCAATTGAGTATGAAAATCATTTGACATACCCAATCATATTGAGTATATGAGACTAAAATTCCTTGCATTATTGATACATCCAATAATATTGAGTACATAAGTTGAGAATAAGATTCTATTAGTCATTTAGAATCTTTTGACATTGAATCCTTGATTAAATCATTTTATGCATCATAAACATCTAGATTCACCTATTGAACAACTTCAACTATTTTTTATTTAGGAATGAGCTATTATGACATATAAAGTTTTCCTTAATAACTTTTCATAAATCATAAGTCACGCTTAAGAAATTTTCTTAAACTAATATTCATAGGAGTGGATAAAATTAATCTTCTCTTTCTAAGGATTAATATCACTGTTTAGATTGATGATGATGGTACTATTCATCTAAAAAAATTATCAGATGTGTACCATATTTTATTAACCATTTAATATGGACTTTTATTAAATAGGATCCCACTAAAATAATGACCCCTTTTAAAATATATCATATCCATTAGTGGTCCAAGATCCACATTTCACTATGATATGGGTTGTTTTATAGTTTGTACCATCACTTAGATATTTAGGATGGAAATAATTCCAATTATATCATATATGACTCTTGGATAGTTGAACATACAAATATTTTTCTAATCCATCATATGGATAAACTCAACCTTATTCATCTGAAAACCTAATCCTACTAAGATCTCATGTCTAGTGTAACCCTATGAAAAGGCCAAAATAATCCATAACAAAGGACAATCCAAAGGCACCCAAATTTATCATGACCAACCAAACAAGACAATACAAAGCCACATATTACATTATTTCCTTAAAAAGATAATCCAGTGGCACCCAAATTTTTCATGGCCTACCTAGCTAGACAATCAAGGTCATAACATGTGATACTTTAAAAAGAATCTAACACTTAGTATCTAAAGGAGATTTAATCTCACAATTTAATCACATGTTTATTTCATTATGTAGGCATGATTCTTATGAATTGGTTTTGGAATCATACTCCCTCCACCAAATCAATGTATCCAATCCATATTCATGTGTAACTCTTTACGCAACCCACAAGTTTGTGTTATTTACTCAAAGTTAGAAGTCATGTATATTTATACATATATGAATAATTTGTATGTATAGGGTATATAAATACTTAATTTAAAGACATAAAGCTGTATAAGATTGAAAATATCCATATGACTAAGTTTGGAGAGAAAAACATCTAATCCCATTAACCATTCTAGAAAAAGAACCAGCCTATAGGCAAGTAAGTAGTTCGATCTCAAGTCCCTCTACCTGGAGATACTTTACTCGAGAAATAATTCAATTCAGGAAATCTTGAATGCCTAATATGCACAAACTATTCTAAATAAATAAATTCAAGTTAATAACTCTAATTACAAATTGAGGTCAAGTTAGACGAAAAATTAAGTTTATTTTCATACATAACATGTAATTCAAGGCTCCATTTCCTAGAAGTGGTTTGACATTTAAACTAAATCATAAAAGATTCATAATATAAATAGTTTACAACTATGAATAAAATAAATAATAACCTTTTAAATGAATGAAAAATTCAGATATTTAAACTTGAGATAACCATTTAGGAACAATTCATAAATAAAAGTCAAATATAAACATTTTATAATAATGCTTATCATTATAGTATTTCCATAATTTTTAATGTAAAATTTTAATTTTCATTTAAATATGAAGTATTACTAATTATTCATTATATGTTATTTTATTTTAAATATATGATATTTTATAAATTATAAACAATTTTATTGTTCAATTTATATTATGTGAACATTTTTACATAATCTAAATATCATATAACTACTAGAAAATAGGATATTTTTGGCAAGTTAATTGCGACAGAAAGTTAACCCATTATGAATAGTCCCCAAAAAAGAATTATTTATGATGAAACATTTATTCTGTCGCAAAAGTTCATCATTTGTGATAAAATAAATGTTCCATCGTAAATAAATTTGGCAGGAATTCCTACCACCTAGCACAAAATATTGAAATGATGGAAAAAATTGAAAAAATACTATATCCATCACTAATAGTCATTGTGTAGGAAATATTTATGATTATCATTATTGTTCGGCTCAAATAATTTAGATTTTTATTTTTTTATGATAGAATTAATTTCTTAATAATTATTCTTTCACAATTAATAACAAATTAAAACCTACGTGCCCCCTCCTTCCTCTCTCTCCCCTTCCCATCCTTCACCCGAATGGCTCGTGACGCAAGACCAGTAACCTCCCCATTTGAGATAATCTATTACAAACAATTTTTCATAAATCCGTGTTTGAATTTCCTTAGTATAGATTCCTCTTGTCTCCTCTTTCCTTATTTTTAATTTTTCTTTATTTTATCATATATGATTTGGTTTTGAAAAACCCTAGGCTATGAAATTTATCTATTTTTTATGGTTTATTTGGTATTTAGGATTGCGGCAAATTTATTATTCCCTTTTTTTGTGTTAATCAGGTCTGCATGAGTTATTTCAATTTATTTTTAGGTATTTTTCTCATTTTTTTAATTTGGATATATGTATGTGTGTGTGTATATATAATCATGTGAATATATATATATAAATGATTTTAAAAAAATGTGTAATATTTTATATATATATATATATATATGTGTGTGTTTGTATGTATGTTTGTATTTATGTATATATAAATTTGATGTGAAAATTTGTTTAAAAAACTGTCAGGATGTATTTGATGTATTTATATTAATTATGAAATCTTGTAATATATATATATATATATATATATATATTACCTTCTGAATATACATATATAAATGTTTTAAAAGAACGTGTAAGTTTTTTAATATATATATATATATATATATATATGTGGGGGGGTATATTAACATGTGAATATATATATAAATTTTTAAAAAATGTGTAAGATTTTTGACACGCACATAGACACACATAAACGTTTTAAAAAACCCCATAAGGTTTTTTATATATATGTATGTATGTATGTATGTACATGTGTGTGTGGGGGGGGTGTTTGTGTGTGTACGTGTGTGTGTGTTGATTTGATATGTATATTTCTTTATTAAACATGATAAAAATATATTTGATTAAAAAACGTGTAATATATATATATATATATATATATATCAACATTAGAATATGTATATATAAAATTTTTTAAAAACATGTAAGCTTTATTATGTGTGTGTGTGTGTTTATATAGATTTGATATGTATATTTGTTTTAAAAATAGTCAGAATATATTTGATGTATTTATATTAATTATGAAATCATTATATATATATAATAATTATTAAAAATGTAATAATAATTAAATAGTTTATAATAATTAATAATTATTTAGTCAATATTATTAATAAATAGTAAATATTAGTGTTAATTATAAATAATATTAATAATTATAAATTTTGAGAAAATTATGATATTTTGTAATAATTTGTAAAAGAAAAAATATAAAATACTAGTAATTGTTAAAAATTAGTAATATTTATTATAAATTCAATTATAAATTATAAATAATTAGTATTACTTAATAAATAATTTCATCAACTAGTAAAAATTAAAAAATATTTGTAATATATACTAAAAATAATGTCATACCTTGCAAAAAAATATAAAAAATAATATCATCTATTAGAAATTCACAATAATGCATATAAATATTTTATTAATTAAAATAATTTTAATTAATAATTCATATATATATATATTATTAATAAAATATTAAAATGGTTACCCTCACATGAGATGTTACCAAATAGCCAACGAGAACAAATGTTATGTCGCACGTAGGGTAAACCCAACTTCCTCGATCTAATGGTGGTCTCAGATTTATGATACGATTCACCATTATAGAGATATAATTTTTTTTGCAAAAAATTATAATAAAAATATGAAATAAATTATCATCATGCATGATGTTTCCAAAATCTCAACGCACACAAATTTTGTGCCACATTTAGGGTAAACCCAATATCTCAGACCTAAGAGTGGTCTTCAATTTTTTATACAATACACAATTTGGGAGATACTCAATTTTTTTATAAAAATTATAATAAAAATACTAAATTAATTACCCTCACATGAAATGTAACCAAACACCTGATGCACACAAATTTTATATCACACCTAGGTTAAACCCAACATCCTTGATATAATGGTGGTCTCAAATTTCTCATACAATACACCGTTATAGAGATACATCAATTTTTAAAAAAATATTATAATAAAAAAATTAAATGAATTACCATCGTGCATGATATTACCAGAATTTCAATGTGTACAAATGTTATGTAGATTCTAGCCTAAATCCCACATCACATACATAACAGTGTTTTTTTATTTTTCATATGATACATGATGTGGGAGATACAAAAAAAATTTATAAAAAATTATAATAAAAATATTAAATGAATTACTCTCATTTGTAATGTAACCAAACCCCCAAAACACACAAATGTTATGGCATAAAAAAGGTAAAATCAGCATCCCCGATCTAATGGTGGTCTCATATATATGATGTGATACACCATTACGTATAAAATTAGTTTTTTTGTAAAAAATTATAATAAAAATATTAAATGAATAACCATCATGTGTGATGTTATCAAACTCTTGATGCACACAAATGTTATGTCACATCTAGGGTAAACCCCACATTTTAGACCTAATAATGATCTCCAAGTTTTTATATAATACATAGTTTGGGTGATACTTAAATTTTTTATAAAAAATTATAATAAAATATTCATTGAATCACCCTCACATGAAATGTAACCAAACACCCAAAAAAAAAATTTATGTCACGCTTAGAGTAAACCTAGCATCCCTGATCTAATAGTGGTCTCAGATTTATGATATCATACACCCTTATGGTGATAATTATTTTTTTAAAATTATAATAAAAAATTAAATGAATTGCCATCATGTGTGATGCTACCAAACTCTCGACGCGCACAAATGCTATTTCACATCTACAGTGAACCCCTCATCATGGACCTAACGGTGGTCTCCAATTTTTCATATGATACACAATTTGGGGATACCTATTTTTTTATAAAAAAAATTATAATAAAAATATTAAATGAATTAACCTCATGTGAAATGTAACCAAACACCTAACACACACAAATGTTATGTCATACCTAAGGTAAAACCAACATCCCTGATCTAACGATTGTATCAGATTTCTGATATGATACATCATTCTAGATATACTTTAATTTTTTAGATAATTATAATAAAAAAATTAAATGAATTACTATATGTGATGTTACCAAACATTCGATGTGCACAAATGTTATGTCATATCTAGGGTAAACCCCACATACTAAACCTAAAAGTGGTCTCCAATTTTTCCTACGATATATATTTTGTGAGATACATAATTTTTTTATAAAAAAATTATAATAAAAATATTTAATTAATTACCCTCACATAAAATTTAACCAAAAACCTGACATAGACAAATGTTATGTTGCGCCTAGGGTAAACTCGGTATCCCAGACCTTACAATGATCTCAGATTTTCTATATGAGGCACCATTCAAGAGATATTCCATTATTTTTGTAAAATAGTGTATGTGTGGTATAATATATATAATATTTTTATTTTATCTGTGCTAAACCACTATGGGCCTTGGAATCTAGTGCTAACCTAGCACCTCACTCCAATCATATTCTATAAAAATATTCCGAGGTGTTAATATATATTAATAATTTTCAATATTCACAATTATTAGTAATAATTATTCTTATTATTTTTATTTTTATAGATAAATATGGACTCAGGAAGTAGATACCAATTTCTATTACACAGTCATGATTGGATAAATCATCACAAAAATCCCAATAGATCTGGTATAAATCCTGTCGAAATTAATCATGTTGAAACATTTGTATCATTTGTATCATTGAATTAATTTTTTTTGTCTAATGGAATAATTAAATTTACATGTAAGAAATGTGATTTTGGATAATTGATAATTTTGAAAATGTGGGACTTCATCTATTGAATATTTTTTCCAAAAAGATTGTATTTTTTGGTATCAACGTGCAGAAAAAAATTCAGTTGAAAATAATTTTTTTTGGTTTCAGACCCATCATTTCATAATTTATTACATGAGGTTGTTGGTCCGTATATTTAGGAAACAATATCTTTGAATGATATTCCAAATCTTGAATTAGAACATTCTCAGTTTGAAAATTTGTTGAAATCTTCTAAAGAGGATTTATATCCGGGATTCTAGATGAGAAAACATGAAGCTATTACAAAATTTATGGCTATTAAATTTTATTTTAGAATGTCAAATAGTTGTTTTGAGCAGATAATATTATTGTTTAAATTGTTTTTTCCTAACTCAAATACATTTCCTGCAAGTTTCTATGAAATTAATAGACTGGTCAATAATTTGGGTCTCAGTTATCAGAAGATTCATGCATGTTCGAATGACTGCATATTATATTATGGTGATTATGGATCATTAGTTAATTCTAAAACATGTTAAGAATCGAGGTATAAAGAGGCATAATAAGGAATGTTCAGAGTTTCTATAAAAAATTTGATATATTTTCCAATTACACCTTGTTTACATCATTTATTTATGTCTCGCAACCCAGATGCATTGATGACATTAATTAAATAAAATATTTCCATCAGTAAAAGCATAAATTATCCATGTGATGGTGATTTATGGAAACAATTTGATCAGATGAAACCTTCTTTTTCTTCAGAATCTCGTAATATATGGTTGGATATTTTTACTGATGGTTTTTATCCATTTGGTTCTTACAACAATTAATATTCTTGTTGGCTTATTTTCATTACTCCATAAAACTTACCTCCTTAAATGTTGATGAAGTAACCATATATATATTTAGTGATATTAATTCTAGGAAATACAAAGAAGAATATTGATATTTATTTTAATCAACTAATTTAAGAGTTAATTATATTATGGAAAAACGGTGTAACTACATTTTATATAGTTTCATATCATAATTTTACACTAAAGGTTGCATTAATATGTATGATCACTGGATTTTTGGCTTATGGTATGTTATATGGATAGAGTACACCTGGTCTATTATCATATTCATACTGCATTCTTGAGAAAAAAGCATTTAATATTGGTAACGGGACAAAGACTAGTAATTTTGACTTCCATGGGATATTTCTTCCTACAGATCACCATTTTCAAAGAAACACAAATAATTTTAAAAAAATTATAATTGAAAGAAATGAACCTTCAATGGTGCTCTTAGATATTCTGGTAAAATCTATCATCTCTAAATTATCTCATGTTACTTTTGAGCTAACCATAAATAAACAAAAAAATAAATGGTTTTGGGAATGATCATGATTGTATTAAGTGAAGTATTTTTTGGGACCTTCCACATTGATCTAATTTTTTGGTTTGTCTCATGTTACATGTAATTCCTATTGAAAAGAATTTTTTTGATAACATATTTTATACCCTGTTGGACACACACAGTAAGACCAAAGATAATGTAATGGCATGTAATGTCTTGTAATTTCCATGTAATTTTTTTAAATTATATAGAATTATTTAGAGACCACACGCTCTAACGACACATGATTCTGAGGCCCGGTGAGCGTGGGATGGAATTCTGAACTTTTTTTAGGTACGTTTAGTAAACGTGTGAGAAGGTTTTCCTAACTTTTGAATCGGTGCTTGAATTAAAAATCTGAGGGCACTTTTGAACTCAGAACACCAAGATTCACCTAGAAATGACTTAACTTTGGCCAGGAAGGGATGAAACGAAAAAGTTAATTTTTGGACTTTTTGAGAAAAAATAGTTAAATAACATAAAAAGTTATTTTACTTATTTTATCACCGATGAGATACAACATAGAGACTTTGTGGTGAAGCAATGAGGTAGCGACGAAGATAATTAATGGAACTCATTAATGAATTTTTAACATGAAGTGTAATGACTCTTTGATGACAAGACGTCACAGCGTAACAAAAATGATGTGACTTCTTTTCTTTTTAATAATTGACAGGTTGGTGGAAGGAAAGATTAAACTGTGAGGACTCTCTGACAAACCTCTGACAAATTTCATCCCCCATAAAGAACAATTTATGTCGGCGAGACATCATCGAATTCGATGTACTTCAATGAATGAAGAACTCCATCGACCTCTCAGACCCTCAAGGAAGAAATGTCATGGAAACTAACATCAATGGGATAGGGGTTTGAATTATTTAAACTTTTTCCCCATTCTTTATTTTAAACGATGAATGTAGATTAACCCACAAATAGGTTAATCCACGGATTGTGCATTCTTACAGGAGGGTGTCGTTATTGGGTTTGCTATTTGGGGTTAATTTCATTATTGATAGAATTATAATCCCGAACCTCCCAACCCCCTCCTCATTGTGTGGTCTAGGTAGAAAAATTCTTCAAATGGAGGCAAGGAAAGTTTGAGGACATCACAGTGAAGGCAGCGGACCTATGGTCCCATAGGTGTAAGTGGTTTGAAAAATGGACCACTAGAGCAACTCCGGTGGCCTGCAGAAGGAACTGCTAACAGTGGCCTGCGGCGGTGCGGCAAAGGGGCCACCATCATGCCCAGATAGTAGGCGGGAGTTCCATGACTAGTGCGCACCGTGGTGGGACATTAGAAGTCCATAGCCCATCGGTTGTGTCGTTGAGATGGAACATGATGCCACTGGGCACCATGTAGAGGAGTGGCTCGCATTTGTGGGCTGCGTTGAATAAAAGGGGGCGGTCGGGTTGACCGGCCGTGCGCGCCTGCACACGGACCTTCCGAGCCAGTCCGGAACCATGGGACCAATGGGCCGGCCAGGCTAGACCCCTGCTGGACCGAACCCGGGTTGGGTCGGTGAACCCCAGGCCGGGTCGGGTTGGGTCGCTCCGACTGGATCGGGCTGGATCGGACCCAACCGGCCCCTGTTTCACTAAAACGTCAATAAATCACAGACCGGGTGTCCGATTAATGTTTCGTCTCTAGCATGAGGACCCTTGAGACAAGGAGGTATTTCCTAGATACTCTACAAGAGTTTTGGAGGGGGTTTTCATATAGCCAGGTTGGATAAGACTCAAATCCAACCAGGTCCTTTTTACTAAAATGCTCATATCTTACAGATTGGGCATCCGTCCGACATGTCGTCTATTGCGTTGGAACCCTTTAGATGATAACTTAATTTGGGTTATTCTTTGTGGGAAGTCATGGCATTTTAGGTTCGACCAGTAGATGTGTGGATCCTTAGTGGCTCGATAGACGAGCTGCTGTCGTGTGGATCCTTAGTGGCCCGACAGACGAGCAACAACCATGTGGATCCTTAGTGGCTTGGTAGACGAGTAGTGGCTGTGTGGATATTTAGTGGACTAATAGATGAGTAGAAGCCGTTTTTTCCTTAGTGGCCTGACAAAAAAGTTGTGATTCATCAGGGATGATTCCCTCAATAGTATGAAATGTTTTCACAAACCAATAAACCTTTCTTACCCTATAATATACCTGGTGTGAGTTGTCCTTGATTTGTGGATTTTGTTTTGTGGTCACTTTGTGGGGTTTCTCCTTAGTGGACTGGGTTCCCTTACTGAATATTGTGTTACTCACCCTTGTACGGGATTCACCCGCACATGTCGTGTCTTGTGCATGCGACAGACTTTTTTACGGAGGACTTAGTGTCCGAGGAGTAGGTGGGCCCTAGTAGGATCAGGAAGACATGACGTACTACCTCGACATCCAGTAAATACACTAATCTTACCACCATGTGGGGTTTACAATAGATGGAAACCCAAGTCCCCTTGTACTTTCCTATTTTTTGTTATTTGGGTTGGGTTTGTATTCTGGTCCACTTGTTTTCAGTTGTACTTATACTCACCACTTATTTTAGTATAATTGTATCCCCCTTTCAGTTGTGGGACGTGGTTGGGAATGTGTGTGCATAAAAATACTCTAGAAAATTGCTTCCACTTGTAGGTTGAAGCCTTCGGTGCTAGTCGCCAACCCATTGCCTTTGGGAGGTGGGCTTGGGGTATGTCACGACATAGGCCCTAGGGGATGGGTCATGATAATGTGGTATAAGAGGTGGTCAGTTCTACCTCAGATACCAAGAGTCTTTTTTTTGGGAAATAGTGTTAAATGTTTTTAGTCCGAATTTCATATTTGGGGAGTCCAGTTTTGGTGTGGCGGCCAACATATCCATACACTGGGACCTTTAATTCTTCTTTTCAACTCAATGAAAAAAAAAACACTAGTTGCGAAAGTGTATCTTTATGTTTTTGGTATAAGAGTCAACTCATCAGGTATAATATTTTGACCGTGGACCATCTTGATCTATTTTAGGATGCCTCCACATAGACATCCATCTAGGCTTCTTATATGTTGTTAGGATGACAACCCGCCTAGTGATGAGGCGTTTGTTCAGGGATCAGTTCTTGAGATGGCCCCACTAAGTGGTGCAGTGGTGCTACCACCACCCATTGGTAAGTATATACTACCGGCGGTACCGGTAGAGGACATGCACAGACATAGCTTCGTACATGAGTTTCAGAGACAAAGACCTCCCATGTTTAGGGGAGATATGGATCCCCATATTGCTAAGGATTGGTTGGAGGCAGTGATGCGGGTCTTCTGCTTAGTGAGGACACCACTTGACCAAATGGCGATCTTAGTTGTGAGCCTTCTTCAGGCCTTGAAAGGGAGATGGTAGAGTCTAAAAATTTAGACTCATGATGAGTCAACCCTCTCTTGGTCTGACTTCAAGAAGCTTTTCCGGGAGGAGTTTTTCCCCGCGACCTTGCGCTCTACGTGCATTCAAAAGCTGATTCACCTTCAGCAGGGCATCCTGTTAGTGGCTGAGTAATTTTCGAGGTTTATAGACCTATCTCGCTACTCTACATACATGGTGTGGGACCCTTTCTTTAGGGATTGGGCCTTTTAGTAGGGACTCAGGAGGGAGATCAGGGCATCGATGGTGTCTCTCAGCATCCCTACCCAAGTTGGGGTGCTAGAGTGAGCCCTTCTTATGGCGAGATTCCTCACAGAGAAGGCACTGATAGTGGGTGCCACCAGTGGATGACAGGTAGTTGATCCATCCATGGAAGGAATATGATAGATGGCATAGTGGTCCAAACATGCCATATTATCTAGTGGATAATCCCAGGAATTAGTATTGGTGGTGCGTGGATGCCCGAACAATGGGAGACAACCGAGGAGCAGGGTATGCTACTCGTGCGTCAGGTAGGGACTCATGGTTTGTGACTACCTGACCCACCGTACAGATGATCAACAGACGATCAAGGGACCATCAAGATAGAGGTAGAGGTTCGAGTGAAGAGGGCCTTAGGGTTGTAGATGTGGTAGATGATCAGACTAAGCAGCAGGCGGTGGGTGACAGTTCGAGCTACTACCACCACCACCTCTAGGTGGTCCACCTTAACCTTAGGGAGTAGGCCAACAGGGGTGAGTTCAGGTTCAGGGAGCGAAGAATTATTACCATGACACTTAGGAGTTGATTAGAGGTATGATTTGTGTCTTATCCACTCTAGATTCAGTTATTATAGACATATGTGCTAGTTACACTTTCCTTACCATGGCTCTCTCTGAGATCTCAGAGATTCCGGTGGAGCCATTAACTCAATCATTATGGCTATAGACTCCTACGGGAGGGGATTAAATGATTAAAAACTGGTGACGGTGGAATGAGATTACCCTAATAGGTGAGATATTTGGTTGGGATCTTCTATTATCATCATCGAGGCCTTACAATTTCATCTTGTGTATGGACTAATTATCTACATTTCAGGCTCAGATTGACTATTTTAGGCATACAATGTGGTGTTTCCATAGATATGGGACCGGGTTTTCCTTCACCGGTGAGAAGTAAACCCTTGAAGCACATGATGGAATTTCTCATAGTAAATTGCAGCCGATCACTCATCATTTCGTTAACCTCACCCTCGGTGCGGTGGAAGAGAGGAGTCTACGATTTCCTGTAGTAGTGGAAAAGTACAAGGATGTTTTTCTTAAGGATGTTCCAGGACTACCTCCTAACAGAGAGGTAGACTTTTTCATTAACTTGAACCCCGAGACAACACCGATATCCACATTGGCCTATCAGATGGCTCCCACGGAGGTTCGCGAGATAAGGGTACAACTAGAGGACTTATAGGAGAAGGGGTTCTTAACGCACAATGTTTGCCCATGGGTAGCCCTGGTGTTGTTTTCCAAAAATATAGATAGGAGCTTAAGGATATTTATGGACCTATGGTGCCTGAACCAGGTGACTGTGAAGAACAAGTATCCACTACTGAGGATTGGTTACCTCTTTGATCAGCTAAAGGGAGAAAGGTGTTTCTCAAAGATCGACCTCATATCAGGCTATCACTAGATTTGGGAACGAGATGGGGACATACCAAAGCCAACCTTCAGGTACCGGTATGGCCACTATGAGTTCTTGGTGATTCCCTTCAGTGTGACCAATGCCCCAACAGTGTTCATGGGACTCATGAACATGATTTTAAAACATTAACTCAAATATTTCATGGTAGTATTCATTGATGACATCTTAGTGTACTCAGCGTCGGAGGAGGAGCATGCTACACACCTGCAGATAGTCCTAGATACACTCCGAGAGCACCAAATTTATGGTAATCTCTTGAAGTGTTAGTTATGGATTCGGGATATCCACTTTCTAGGACACATCAGCTTGGAGGTTGGAGTTTCAGTAGATCCGGTGAAGATGGAGGTAGTTCTTGCTTGGGATCCACCAAGAAGTGTGATTGAGGTGCGGAGCTTCTTAGGGTTAGTTGGATACTACCTGAGGTTTTTTCTCGACTTTTCCAGAGTAGCAACACCTTTATCAACCTTGACATGGAAGTTACAACCCTTTGTGTGGATGGAGAAGTGACAAAAGAGTTCTTAAGAGCTGAGATGGAGAATGAAAAGTGGTCCCATATTGAGACTACCAGAAGAGGGATTTGGGTATGAAGTCTTCTGCGATGCATTGGGGACTGGACTGGGTTGTGTATTGATGCAGGAGCGAGAATTGATTGCCTATGGATCATGGCAGTTGAGGCAGCATGAGAAGAACTACGAGACCCATGAACTAAATTTAGCAGTAGTGGTATTTTCCTTGAAGATGTGGTAGCACTACTTCATGGGTGAATGATTTATAGTTTACACCAACCATAATAGTCTAAAGTATATCTTCTCCCAGAAATACCTGAACCTGAGATAGTCAAGATGGTTGTAGATCCATCAGGACTCTGATTTTGAGATATTCTATACTCCTAGGAAGGGGAACATGGTGGCAGACGCACTCAGTAGGAGGTCTAGTTTACAACTGCTGAGTGAGGCCACAGAGCAGCTATCCACGATGTAGATATCCTTAATGGATGATGATGGGGTAGCTTACCTTCATTCTATGGATAATACTCCTCCACTATTATAGTGAGTTAGGGAGGAAAAACTGGTGGATGTTGATTTTGAGGCCTGACGTGATTTGTTATCCTCAGAACATGCTTATGATGGATTTTCAATAGGTGGGGAGCACATCATCCTTTTTAGAGGGTGAACCATAGTACCAGTTCCATTGTAGGAGGAGTTGTTGATGGAGTTCCATACATCCCATTTGGCGGTACATCATAGAGTGGCGAAGATGTATCAGGACCTCTTACGTGAGTACTGGTGGCTGAGAATGAAGAATGTAGTGGCCAAGTTTGTCTCACGATGCATCACTTGTCAGTAAGTGAAGGATGAGCATCAGGTTCTAGCAGGATTGAAATAGCCACTTGATGTATAGAATTGGAAATGGGATGGAATCTCGATGGGCATCGTGATGGGGTTACCACGTACATCTAGAGGCCATGATTCTATCTAGCTGATCATTGACCGACAAACCAAGTCGGCTCACTTATTACACATCCAGGAGTAGGGACCGGTAGAGGGCTTAGGACGCCTCTATTTCTAGGATATAGGGCAGTTCCACAGAGTTCCATCGACGATTGTCTCAGACTGCGAGGCACACTTTACATCCCAGTTATGGAATGGATTATTTGAGGCGTTTGGGATATAGTTGTGCTTGAGCACAAATTTTCATCCCTAGATGGATGGTTAGACAGAGCGGACCATACAGACCTTGGAGGACTTGATTTGTGCTTGTGTCATAGATTTTGGTCGTAGTTGGGGGGACCACATACCACTTGTGGAGTTTTCATACAAAAACATCTACCACTCCACCATTAACATGACACTATTCGATTCCATGTATGGGTGGCCTTGTAGATCACCTCTAAGCTGGATAGACCTAGGGGAGTCGGCACTCATGGGCCCAAACTTGGTATGGGATACCACCAAGAAGGTGTATATCATTTAGGAGTTTATGAGGACTCCACAGAGCAGGCATAAGTCTTATGTCGACAAAAGACGAATACCCTTAGAGTTTGAGGAGGGAGACCATGTGTTCTTTCGGGTCTCATCTCGACAAGGATTGCAGATATTTGGATGGTTAGACAAGCTATCTCCAAGGTTCATTGGACCTTTTTAGATCCTGAGCAGAGTTGATGAGGTGGAGTACCTCCTAGATCTTCCCTCATAGATGCACTAGGTGCACGATGTTTTCCATGTATTGTAGCTGAGGAGGTATGTGCATGATCCATTGCACGTCATCGAATGGGGTGAACTGTACATTGACGATGGGGCGACATTTCAAGAGTTATTAGTGGAGATAGAGAATCAAAAGGAGTATTTCCTTCATTGAAGGTTGATTATTATGGTTCACATTCAGTGGTAGCATGGGAACCTCCATGAGAGAACATGGGAGCGAAAGGCTCAAATTTGTGCATAGTACCCCCATTTATTTATTTAGCCCTTGTTTTAGCTTTTGGGGACATAAATCCCTATGGTGGAGAGAATTTACAATCCCAATATTTCCATGTAATTTTTTTAAAATTATATGGGATTATTTTGGACCTACACGCTCTGACAACACATGATTCCGAGGCCTGGTGAGCTCGGGATGGAATTCTGAACTTTTTTTAGGTTTATTAAGTAAATGTGCGATTGAGTTTTTCTATCTTTTAAACCGGTCCTCGGATCAAAAATCCGAGGGCACCATTGAACTCAGAATTCCAGTATTTTCCTATAAAGGAATTAACATCACCCTACAAGCACCGATTGAAAAAAGTTAATTTTCGGACTTTTCTAGAAAAATAATAAAATAACTTAAAAATTTATTTTATCACTTTTATCACCAATGAGTGGCGACACGACGATGCTGTGATTAAGCAACGAGGTAACGACGTGGTTCATTAATGGAACTCATTAATGAATCATTAACACACAGTGTTAAAATGCTTTAATGATGCGACGTCACAGCATAACAGAAACACTGTGATGTGTTTTCTTTTTAATAATTGATGCGTTGGTGGAAAGAATGATTAAACTGAAAGGAATCTTTGATAAACATACAATAGATTTCCTTCCCAATGAATAATGAATAACATTGGAAAAACATCATCGACTTCGACGTACTTCGAAGAATGATGAACACCATCGACCTCTCGGACCCTCAAGGATGAAACATTGCGGTAACTAACATCAATGAGGTAGGGGTTTGAATTATTTAATATTTTCCCCATTTCTTATTTTAAATTACGAACATGGATTATCCCATTAATAGGTTAATCTATAGATCATTAATTCTTGCAGTAGGGTGGCATTCTTGAGTTTTCTATTTGAGGTTAATTTCATTGTTGATAGAATTGTAATCTCGGGCCTCCCCTTCTTTTAACCTATAACATGGAGGGCACGTGCCAACACAAACAAGGAATGACCCCCCTCATCCTTTTGCATTTTTGGTGGAAAAAATCTTTGAACGTTGGTAAGGAAAGTTCGAGGCCATGTAGTGAAAGTCGCAGACCTACGGTCCCGTAGGCACAAGCAGTTCGAAAAATAGACCACCTAAGCAACTTCAGTGGTCTGTAGCGGTGGACACGGGTAGAGGGAGGAGGAGCTTCCTTCATTACGTGGCGACGGTAGAAGATTCATGGCTGTCTAGCCACAACGGTGCGACAAAGGGGCCATCGTCATGTGCCGACAGCATGCGGGAGTGGTGCACCCGGCGCGCGCCATGGCGAGATGACTGGAGGTCGTGGCCTGTTTTCCGTGACGTTGAGTTGAAACGCAGTGCCATCAGGAACTGTATGGAGGATTTTTCCCCATCCGTTGGCTGATTTGAATAAAAGGGGGCGGCCGAGTTGACTGGTCGCGCACCCCCCCCCCCCACCCGCACTAGTCGAGGTAGTCTGGGCTAAACCAGGCCGGCCCTCAGGCCGGGCCGAACCAGACCAAACCCACAGTCCCAATGGTTCGGATGGGCCAGACCCATGCTGAACCGGACCTGGGTCAGGTCGGTGGACCCCGGACTGGGTGGGACAGGGTCAGACTAGATCTGGACCCAACTGTCCCCCGTTTCACTGAAACATCAATAACTCGCAATACAGGAGTCTGATTGACATGGTGTCTACAGAACAAATACCCTTACAATGAGGTGGTCCTTCTGAGATACTCTACAGAAGTTTTGTTTTGGGTTTTTCATCTAGATGGGATGGATTATACTCGAATCCAACATGTTCCTTTTTACTAAAATGCCCATATCTTACAGACTGGGCATCCGTTCAACGTGTCATCTGTTGCGTTGGAAGCCTTGCGACAAGACAGTAATTTGGGTTATTCTAAGGGGGGCTTTGTAGAATTTTAGGTACAACCAGCCTCTGTGTGGATCCTTAGTGGCCCGGTAGATGAGAAAAAACTGTGTGGATCCTTAGTGGACTGGCAGATGAGCAGCAGCAGTGTGGATCCTTAGTGGCCTAACAGATGAGCAAGAGCCGTGTGGATCCTTAGTGGCCCTAAAGACGAGTAGAAACCGTTTGGTTCCTTAATGTCCTGGAATATGGAGAGTGATTCATTAGGGATGAGTCCCATAATAGTATGAAACATTTTCACTAACCAATGAACCTTTCCTAATCTAGAATATTCCTGGTGTGAGATGTCCTTATTTTGTGGCTTTTACTTTGTGGTTGCTTTATCGTGTTTTTCCTTAGTATACTTGGGTCCCCTACTGAGTATTGTGTTATTCACCCCTACACAGGCTTCACCCGCACGTGTTGTGTCTTGTGTAGATGATGGACATTTTGACGGAGGACTTGGTGTCCAAGGAGCAGGCAGGCCCCAATAGGATCAGGAGGACATGGCATACTATCTCGGCTTCCAGTAGCTACACTACTCTTACTACCCAGTGGGGTTTTTAGGTGATGGTTATCTAAGTCCCATTGTACTTTCCTGTTTTTAGTTATTTTGGTTGGGTTTTTATTCTGTCCCACTTGTTTTCAGTTTTACTTTTACTCAACCCTTGTTTTAGTATACTTGTATTCCCCATTCAGTTGTGGGATGTGGTGGGGTGTGTGTGTGCATACATGTACTCAGGAAAATGCCACTCACTTTCAGGTTGATGCCTTCAATATTAGTCACCAACCCCTATCCTTTGGAGGGAAGGCTAGGGGTATGTCATGGCATGGGCTTCGAAGGATGGGTCGTGACACTACATGATTAGATCTTGACTAGATTTACAAACATCATGAACTTGAATTATTTGAAGATAAAAGATCACACAATTTAATGAATCCAAAATCAGATTACGTACTTTCTAAAGAAATTATTTTATTATTCTAACAATGGATTTTATATTTGAGGTTACTGGATGGTTATGCTTCTAATTTATCTTTTTTCATTAGAAATGGGCATATTATATGATTAAAAAGTCATGAATGCCATGTCATAATGGAAAAATTATTAATTTTTGGTGTTAAAGGGATATTGAATTCTACAATCTGAAACCTGTTGATTGAAATAACATATTTATTCTGATATATTTGTGTGGAAACATTAGATTATGATGCATTTAGTATGATATAATATGATTTCGTTTTAATTTTATGTAAGTTGGAGAAAATATTCATGCCATACTTCTTTGACTCAATTGAACTTTTAATATTAAATTTTCTCTATGATGATAAATGTGGAGGTATAGTAAAATTATTATGGATGTACCCGTTTGAGAGATATATGAAAAAGTTAAAGAAGAAAGTATGTATCAAAGCATCAGTTTAAGGGTCAATTGTTGAAGCATACTTGCAGGAGGAAATTTCATAGTTCTAGTCTTATTATTTTTAATTGGAATATTCTTCAAAACATAATTGAATGGGTTGCAATGAGACAAATTTTGATGATGTCATATACCAACATTTGTCAGTTATTAATCATCCCAAGCTTGGTTTTGGTTTTTATGGTGAATGATGGCTTTCATATGAAGAACTCCACAAAGCTCAAACATATGTTCTATTGAATTATGAAGAAATGACACGATTTTTGTAGTAAGTACTAATTTGTTTTATTAAATTTTCATAATATATACCTTTAATTACTTTTTTTTTAGAATATATGATGACCATTCCAAAAAAACAATTTATACAAATTATATGTGCTGCTCTTGAAGAACATTATCAACACAATTTTTTATATTAGTTTCAAAGACTAGTAATTTGAGTTGATTTTGATGGAATAGTAAATCTCTTTTTTAATGATATTTATTATTAATAATTATTATTGTTTGTATACAACATAACATGAAAATAAAATTGATTATCAATAATGTGTGCTCAAAAATCTTCCATTTAAATTTGTAAAATATTAAAATGGGTATGTGGTTAATGGATCTTGATTCTACACATGCATATATGGAGACTAAAAGAAATAAACAAATAGTGGTTTTTTCTTTAAAGGATATCATTATAAAGAAAGAAATGTTTAATTTTATGGAATGCTAGATAAAATAATTGAGTAATGTTTCCCGAGACAAAATTATGTTTAAATTTCATTAGTTTGACAATGATTGAGGGTTATAAGTTTATCCACAACATGGAGTCCTATTCACTAAATATAACTACCTACTTGTATAAAATGAACCATTTATGTGGTAACATCAAGAACATCAAGTTTATTGTGAAAATTACTATGATGTTTCAAGATATTTGAATGATCAGTGGAATGAAATAAAAATAAAATCATGTGATAATAAATTTATTGAAAATAAAAATTGTAATGTGGAAGTGAAACATATTAAAAAAAATTAAGAAACATTCGAAAATATATATCTTACCCAATAATATATAAATATAGATGATGACCCCCCCCCATTAAGGGATGTTGATATAGATAATGTTGATGAAGTAATAAGGGATGATGAAACTGAAATTCATATTGAAGTTGATGAAGTTAATGATGAGGATGAATACATTTTACTTGATGAAAATGATGAAGAAGATGACGGTTGATGTATTATGTTTAAGTATTTATTAGTTTTTTTATATTTTATAGTTTTATTAACAATTATTTATAGGTAATATTGTTTGTTTTAGATGGTTCATCCTGATGATATATTTTGTTTCTTCACTAATTCCAATAAATATTAGTTTTTTTATTTTATATACGTATTAAAATTTATTTAAAGGTAATAATATTATATTTTTCATGCTTTTTTACTTTTATATATGTTATATCTATATTAACAAATATTTAGAGGTTAAATTATCAAGTTCTAGTATTTATTTACATGTAATTATTATATTCTGGTATATATTAGTTTTTTATATATCTGATATTCGTGTTAACAATTTATTATAGGAAATATTTTTAAATTTTGGTATTTATTAGTTTTTATATTTGACATTTTTATTAACAATTTCTTGTAGGTAAGATTATTCATTTCAGATGGATGTAGATGCTCCTGTTGATCTATTTCATTCTCTCATTGATACTATACTTCCTATTGATGAGCTTGATTTATCTGATCCACATGATTCTGTGCCTATTAGGAGGGGGTACAATCTTTCTTGATTGATGATTTTGGACCCTGTTCCAGAGAGATTCCCATATCTTGATTTTGATTCTCATTTATGAAGATATGTTTAATTTTTTAAGATATTTATTTTATATTAAGTTTTTATATTAATTTTGGTAATAATATTTTGATTATTTTTTTTATTTTCATAGTTTTTCGTATTTAGTTGTTGGGTAGGATGGTGCGATTCTAAGAAATTATTTTTCTAAGCTATGGGTGTCATCGGACCAGGTTCCCATTGTTGTTCTTCAACAAATGTTCAACTACTGAATTGTACATTATTAAATAATACATAATTTTTTAAAATTTATTTAATTACTGGTATATTGTTTTTAATTTTCTATCATAATTTATGGTTTTCTATTTCTGGTAGCCTAAGATATCCTATCCAGGAGGTATGAGAGATTTTTATATGTGATATCTTTCATTAGGTTTTTTACATAACCTCAGAAAGTGAGGTACATATAAAGCTTTATATACTATTTTCATCCAGTATTTCATATGTCATTGACCTAAATATATCTCAGCTTAGGTATGAGATATATTATGCTCCAACAGTCAAGGAGAGACTTTTATGAGGAGTTAATCATTTTTAATTTAGATATGGGGGAGGTAGGACGTCACACATAGGGCCGAAAGTCGAACACTTGGCATAAATCGACGACATATAGTAGGTGATATTATTTATTAGTGTATATATACTTTAACTATTAAATTTTTAATATATTATATAGGTTTATATTGACCCATATATTATGAAGTTTGATTTTTATAAGAATATTTCTATTGATCCCTATACAAGAGAACTTGTAGCTGACCGACAACGACATATTGTGGTTAGTAATTTTTTTACTAATAGTAATTTTATTTCTATTCTAATTTCTAATTATACATGAAGGAAAAATATGATCTTGAGACTTCTCATTCATGAAATAATTAAGCCGAGAGTGAATTTGATTCTGCAGGTGATTTCGGTTTTGATGAGGGGATCTGGATACAGGTGACTTTGCATGGTGTCAAGTAAGGTTGGGTGATCAGTATTGGTTCCTGAATGACACCTATGAGTTATTATGGTACTTCTGTGATGTCATTAGTGATCTCAAAGTGAGATTGTGGAGAGCTTTCGTCGATTTTTTCGTCTACTGTGTGATATTAGGAGGGGATGAGAGCTTAGAATGAGATGATACAACAGATGCAGGGAGAGGGAGGAGGATCATGAGCACCAATATCGAAGAGATGAGCATATATTGGAGTACATGTGATGGCTTGTGCATGGCATTGGTTGGGAGTTTCCTCCCTCGATCCTTCAAGCGATCATCCTTCAACTAACACCAATTGATTATTTGTTTAGTATTATGAAAATTTTGTACTTTGGGGGAAAATATATATTATGTTTGAATTGATGTATTACTTCTATGTCTGTCTGAATCATTTTTTCAATTTTTTTATTTTTTATTTTTATTTTTTATTTTTTAAAATATTTTAAATATTTTAAATATTTTTTTATTTTTTAATTATTTTTAGTTATTTTTAATTTTTTTTAATTTTTTCAAATATTTGTTATCTTGTTAATTAGATTTTTCTGAAAATGTTAGCATTTGCGATGAAATGATCTTCCGTAGATAATAATATCAATTGCGAAAGATCAGCACAATTGATCATTTAAAAAAATTGTAGGTATCATTTGTGTTGGTTATTTCGTCTATTGTAATTACTTTCTATTTGCGACGGGCCGTCACAAATAACCACAATCTTGACGCCATTTTTTGCAACGATTCATTAGGTACGAACTCCCATCGCAAATGATTTTTTGCAACAACAGTCCATTGCTAATGCATCACCGTTAAAAATGGAAATTCCAGTATTTTATACTTGATATTTTATTTAAACCAAGATCAACTATTTTATGTGATTAAAATAATCCTCAAATAAGATCTCTTTAATTTGATCATTTGAAAATAATTGATTATGAACAATTCATAATCTAAAATATAAACATTTTATATTTTAGCCTTATTTTGTAATTTATAAATACTTTATAAATTAACCTATTTATTTCGAAGTAAACACTTTATTTATAGATCATAAGATATTTAATATAACATGTTAAAAGGTATTTTAAATATTTACATTTAATATTTGGAATATTTTATAAATAAATTCTTTCTAAAAATTTATAGAATTAATTATAAATGATTAATATTTGATTACTTTATAGAATATTTATAAATTAAAATATTCCCAAATACTCCTTATTATGATTTATAAACAATTTAAAAATCAAAATCAAACTTAATAAAATAAAACTTTCTTAAGTTTTTTTTACCTCCACATAGTATAAGTGACTTTCATAAAGGTAAAGTATTTTACCTTTTTGTATATTGACTGTGTAAATGGGACACCATGGTTACCTTTACACAATCTAGCCACATAAAGGTAATGTGTTACCTTTATATATCCTAACTAGGTAAAGGTAACACGTCGCTTACCATTACGCAACTCAATTGTGTAAATGTAAACACTTCTCTTACTTTTACACAACCCAAATACGTAGAGGTAATGTGTTTATTACCTTTATTAATCCCATGTGACACCATGATATCTTTAAAATAATACTATATTTGACAGCATATACAGCATGAAACATCAAACTTAAACGAACCGCGATACACTATTAAAATTATTATTATTTTAGTGTGACCATTATAACATAGCTGTTAAATTGGAGAGTGTGAATAAGAATAATCATATTATGAATTGTATATAATTTTATTAACCAATACAAATTTATTGAATAATTCTTAGGAAATAAACACTCAAATTATAGTAAATTCATTTTATATGTTTTCTTAAAAATGATTTTTATTACCTTTTATGAAAAAATAATATAATTAATTTTTGGCACTTTTAGAAAATTTATTGTATAAAATTAAATTTATTTTTTAAATCAACATATCAAAATTATCTTAGGATGAAATTTTAATATTTTCCTGAAAATATTTATTTTCCAGTGAATAGTGAAAAATATTGATTTTTATTGAAAACTATATTTTTATTTCAACCATTGAAAAGTTACATTTTGTTTTAAATTGGTTTCAAAGTAATATTAGTTATATTATATTATTAATAATCCAATTAAGTATATTTTAATCAATTTCATGGATTAATTTGGAATAAAAATATTTTTATAATTAAAATGACATTTTTTTGAAAAATTGTTTTCCTTGTGTTTTTCTGGTTTAATTTTAAATTAATTGTTTCACTTATTTGTATTTATTTTTGTAACAAGGAATCCATATTCTTATTCAAGAGTTATAAATTTATTAAATAATTTCCTTTTATTTTTGTCTGATATGAATAGTAACCATAGTATTTTTGTAACCACTGTAAAAGGTAACTTACGTAAGTAAAGTTAAAAATAAAATGATAAAGACTATAAAATAACCCTAAAATTTGCTTAAATATTATTCGATGAGTTAATTTCGTCTAAAAATATTCAATATGTGGTTATATGACATTTTATGGCCACTTGGAAGAGATAATGACCTTTATACTGTTTAATTTAATGAAAATGAAAACATGTCACACACTTGTTTTTAACAAGTGAAATAATTTTAATATGGTTTCATATAAAGTATATCTTCAGATATAAATAGTATTTTTAAAAATAAAACATTTATCTTCATCAAGGTAATTTATTTTTTATTTTTAGAAAATAAATAATTAACATAAATTCTTATACAAAAGTGATGTAGTAATTATTTAATTAATAGAATAATCAAATAAATTATATTAAAAATATTAAAAGTATTATAATTTGAGATATTTAAAATGATACACGAATTATATAGATTACCATCAAATTTTTTGGATATAATAAAATATTTTTTAAAAATTTTACTTTCTGTATTGGTGTTTTCAAAGTCAATGTAATAAATAGTATCAAAATTGACAATAATGATATTTTATGGGATTGATATTTTATTAAATTGTTTAAAAATCATAAAAATATTAAATAAGAATAAAGGGGATAGTATATGGTCTAAAATTTCACCCCATGTGAATTTTTATTCAATATTTAATAATTTTTATCTAGAATAGTCATATTATATTTTAATATTTTGAGAAATTCCAAAAGTGGCCCTCACCTCAATTATAAAAAGGCACCCATTCCATCACTTCTTAAAACAAATTTCAGCCATATATATTAACTAAACCCTTACCATTACTCTTATTAACATCCTTATCCAGGTTCTTGATGTTCTGGTCCTTCCAAAATAGTAACCCTAGGTCCCTTAAGAAGCGATCCAAAGGGAATCCACCGAAGAAGAGGCAATCATCTTTACCGACTCTTTCAAGTTTATTTATTCTTCTATGTCCTATTCATGTGTTTTTCCCGTACTAAATTTATAAATACATTATCATATATACACTAAAATATTATTATGATTATGATACTATTGTATTCCACCTTTTATCCATTCTATGAAAAATGAAAGCACCGCTTGTGCGTACGTACGACTTACCGTCTCCACGTAGTGGTGCAATTCATTATTCATCACCACTTTAATGGATTGTTATAATGATGAAAATAATGGATATATATGATACTTATTACATGATATTGGTTCTTTATAATAAATATGTCATCCTTTTCCTTACCCTTTCACCATTAAGGGAATGATACTGTCGCTCGTGTGTTCGTACGACTTACTGTCTCCACGAAATGATGTGACTCATTTTCCATATCTGATTTTCAATAATGATTATAAAAATATACTAAATAATTAAATATTATATTTATATGATTAAAAAAATCAGAATATGATGAATCTATATCCCATGCACATGAACCAGAACTTATGTGACAAAACATGCATGGAAAAATGAAGCAGTTAACACCCAAAACAATGCTAATAATGAAATATTATTAATGAACGGGTGCTAAGATGTTATATAAAGATTATATATGATATAATAAATATAAATATGGTTCTGGTATAAATTAATAACATGATTTAAACTATTATATAGAAAGTTAAAGCACACTCAACTAAAGTAAAGTGCATGGTAAGAGATTTTAAGTCTCACTTTTATATCTCGGAGAATTACCCCATATTCATCATTCATTCCTTTCGTGTGGTGTATATACTAACATTTGACATGTTATATCATGAAATTATTTATATTCATGATATTTAAAGTTAATTTTCAAGTTATTATTTCATGAGTCTTATGGTATGAATGTTACAAAAGTGGTAAGGGTTTATTTCAGAATCTCTTCATTACTCTAGATTTTTTATATTTAAGTCCCAAATGGGAAATATTTCTCTTCTATGTACATTTTTTTAAAGTGTTTTGAAAAAGGTTTTTATTATTCTTATAAATTTTTTAAATTCATTTTTAACC
The DNA here is from genome assembly GCA_963277665.1 of Viscum album. Classification (NCBI taxonomy): domain Eukaryota; kingdom Viridiplantae; phylum Streptophyta; class Magnoliopsida; order Santalales; family Viscaceae; genus Viscum; species Viscum album. The sequence goes on along the minus strand of OY728132.1, from coordinate 863,092,900 downwards.
ATGTTTTACTTTTTAGAAAATGTTTTGAAATGAATCAACCCGTTGTTTTCTAAATGAGGTATTTTGTGGATTTTCTGACAAGAATATGAAAGGAATATTTTTTAAATTCTAATACATGATTTTATTTTACTACTATCATAAAGCCTAAATTATTTTAATCTTACTTTAATAGTTTACAAGGTTCTTTTCAAAGAAAATGTTTTCTTTTATAATTTAACATCTTTTTAAAAATAAGCGATTTCAAAGTGAAAAAGTGTTTTCCATAAGAAATTTTCAATGATATTATTAAAGTATTTTCATCTTTGTAAACATATATTGTTGAATCTTATGCCTCATTGAGGATGATCTATTATAAAACCATATAATATATTTTATTGAATGGATTATGATCAATTTAACTGGGGATGTACTATTTTGATACCATTCTCTATACTCTAGATGGTTTATATTATGATTATTGATAGAAGAAATTATTAACATTTTATGCTAGTTTCAATACGAATGGTTATTATTTTTCTCCCCTTTTATAGGAGTAATGAATTGGAATTATTAAGTGATGAGAGGGGATCTTTATAGCCTCTTAATGTATCAGTTGGTCTCATGACACAAACTAATTTGGGTATTGGATGAGGTCATACCCATTTATGTAGATGTCGTGGTCGAGTCCTTGATGGTATATTTTAGATGTCTGACATTCTGAATTCTATCATTATGAGATTAGTTATTGATTTACATGTGATTTTTGACTAGTTATAATATCCATGGATAAGTTTCAAGCTCATGTAATTATTTATATGGAATTATTTTCTCATAATTTATTCCTACTATATTTTGTTCTAGTTATTGATTAAATGGAATGTGTTTCAATTATTTAACTTTCCATATTTATTTTGTCTTATTTACTCATATATTTCATCATACACATATCCTTACTGATCATATGATATCACTATTTTTCATATGTTTATTTTTTCCATGATTTCTAGAAGTATATTATGATTGATATAAAGGTATAATCAAGAAGAATAATGGTATTCTCAGAGAAAATACTTTGTTGTATTTTATGTATTAAATTTATGTGAAATTCAACTATGTATCTATTTTACCAAGAATAATAAGATATTTAGTCCTTTTGGATGAAATTCATTGTATATTGTGCCAATGTAATAATGTAACCATCAAATATTGGCTACCGGAGTTGGGTTCTTTATAGTTGGTATCAAAAGAAGTTTAGTAGAAATCATGGGAAGTAGATTAAAAAATCATATATTAGTGAATATAACCACATGGATGACTTTTAAGATAAGTCTATGTACATGATAACATCCTTTATAATTTGTAATAACCATGGATAACCTAAGTTAAACATAGGGAATCATATATTGATAATAATTTTTCATGATTTATACATCCATTGAATAATATTTCATGATTATTTGATAGATCACTATGATTAATATAGTTTTTTTCTTACACATTAACATTGAATGTGATGGAAAATATGGTAATTCTGAGAAACCAAATAAAATGATAATGGGATTGAAATATATTTTTATTATTCCTAATAAATTATCAATATATACGATTAACAACTTACACCCACTACTAGAAATCGGACCTATACTAACAGATCTATAACAATAGTTTTCAAAAACATTGGTATATGTATTTTTATTTTTAACAAATTATTTTATCAAATAACATTGAATACAAAAAAAATAATTTAATTATAAATAATTATATATATATATATATATATACATATATATCATATTATGTTTCAAAAAAATCATTGTTTCTTAGTGGTTAATTCATTGAAATATAAATCAGAGGTGCAAGGATCAAAACTAGAAGACTGTGTTTTTTAATTACTTATGCTAACGGTTTTCAAAAACATTGGTATAGGTATTTCATATTACCTATACCAAACGTTTTTAAATCATTTTTATATCCCACTTATACTAATGGTTTCCCAAAAATTTTGTTATATGTTTATAATGATGCAACACAAGACAACGACCACCCAAAACATTTGGAATAACCTATAACAATGATTTTGGGACCTATACCAATGGTTACAAACTGTTGGTATATGATTTTTTTCCAATATTTACCTTAACCAACTCTCAAACTCACTAAGAAAATAAGGATAATGTTTTCTGATAGATTGGGCAGTGGAGGCCATGGGGGAAATAAGGTTCAATTTTTTCATGTTAGAAATGTGGAAAGAGAAACCATGGAGAATATCTCAAAGGATTGGGAAAATGTTTTAATTGTGGGAAAGAATGATATAAATAAACAAATTTCCAGGAAAAATGAAGAGTATAGTGAAAGGAAACAAATTTCATCCTAGGGATTCATTTATAGTTCATTGTCTAAAATGTGGGGAACCTGGGCATTATCAAAGTCAATTACCTCTTCTAAAGGTTAACTCCTCGACCAAATAGGGGTTTATGTTTTTATTTTATTGTCTTTGAAGTGGAATTATTGAACTATTATGTACCAGGATTCAAAAATTATATTATAGAAGTATTTTACCAATGATATTTTAGTAATATGAATCATGAAATGACAAAGGAATGTGTTGATTTTTGAAGAATATATGTATTCATTAACTTAAGAGTTATAGACACCATCATGGGTTTATGTTTTTAATATTGATCATAATTTTAAATTCTTAAACACCCTTTTAGGATTTATCACATGAGAGTTAATCATGATTAATGATATTTTAGGAGACATTGTGGCAATACAACCCATTGATTTACTATATGTTTTATTTATTTAAGTAATAATTACTTAACATTTTTTGGACATAAGTTTAAAGTTAAGGATTACCTTTAGGGTTTATATGATCTTTGTTTTTAAGGTAATTATGGGCTTTTATAATTTTGGGAATGAAAAATGAAAAGTATGAGATGACATTTGAGGTTAAAACATTTCATTAATGTTGAATATATTAAGGTTATTTTTTAGAGTTTTTATCACATTTTTGGGAATTTTGTGAGGATTATATTACTAAAATTTTAGAAAAAGGACAGACTATAGGTCGGGAGATAACCCATCACATCCGGCAAGGTCATGAGGCTTAAAGCCACAACCGAAGGGAGATAAGGGTGTATCACCTACAACTAGTCTATGTTATATTTTGTTTAGTGTGAAATAGTTTTTATTTATTTAAATTATATGATATATAAAGGATATGTTCATTTTAGGAAAATATTCTTTATCTTATAGATAACCATTGGATTTGAAATTGATTTTTTGTTATGTGATTAATATTATTTCAGAAGACACTCAGTATTTCAAGAACCCTACATGATTAAGGTAAATAAAATATTATGGAATTTTATATGATTAATAATGTTTTAATTGTATATTCACTGAATATATGATTTTATTGGGGAATTATGGTGATTTAGGTTATTTAATGGTGTTTGTATCTTAGAGATTATATGTTTAGAGCATGCAAATTTTTTGAGAAAAATATTAAATTTATCTTGGAAGAATATGTGATCAAATCCTTATGATTTTTGGGTTTCATTATTAGGCTGGAATATTTTAATGTCTTTTAAGGATACTTATTTATTAAATTATCTAAGTTGAATTATGGGTATTAATGTTTAATTTTGGGAGATTAAAGTTGTTTTCCTTATATGAAGGTTTACTATTTTTGGAAATTATCTTATCTTGTACTAATAATATTGTATTTAGTGAATGTCAAAATATGGGAGGAATATATTATTTTTCTTCAGTAGATTTTTTGATATATAGAAGTTGATACTAGTGCTTAAAGCATGAAAAAAATTCATACTCATCATTTAGATAAAAATCTAAGTCTGTGGTGGAAACTAATTAAAGGATGAAACTCTACTTGTTGTGTAATTATATGTGCTTATGTTATTTATCTAGGAATTAAAATAATTCCTTAACTATAGGAAAATTATTTTTTAACAAAAACATCATCTGTTTACTTTTCTTACCATGAAATCAATGACCTTTTAACCCATAACAGATTTTTAGTTTTGTGATGGTTAACTTTCTCCTGACCATGTACTCTATCACTCTACATCATTCCTTGGGAGTTATTTTTATCTTACATATCCAAATTTTTACTTCCCACCTATTTTATCTTACATGTAAACCTATCATTTTTTGTCCCATATGGCCTTCTTACTTCCCGTTTTCTCTTTTTATGAGGAAGTTGTATTAACCCTTTTTATGATGTGGGATTTCCACAAAGCTATTTTCAAATGTCAAGCTCATGATCACCAATCACAAGTTCAAATTTTGACTATGAAATTTAATTAAGGAGATGATAATGTGAATCCCTAATATTTTTAAAATAACTTTATGTTCAATATCATATACAACACACAACACCGAACTTAAACAAACCACAGTACACTATTAAAATAATAATTATTTTAACATGACTATTATAACACAACCATTAAATTGGTGAGTATGAATATAATTAAACATATTATTAAATATATATAAAGTTATTAACATATAAAAAAATTATAGATTAATTATCATGAAATAAACACTCAAATTTTAGTAATGTCATTTTATATGTTTTCTTCAAAAATTATTTTTATTACTTTTTATGAGAAAATAATATAATTAATTTTTGAAAATCTTAAAAAATATATTTGATAAAATTAAGATAATTTTTTAAATTCTCATATAAAAATAATACTAGGGTGTAATTTTCATATTTTTATGAAAATATTTATTTTGCACTGAATAGTGAAAAATACCAATTTTTATTGAAAATGTATTTTTTATTTCAACCATTAAAAAGTTACATTTTATTTTAAAATGGTTTAAAAGAAAAATTAGTTATATCATATTATTAATAATCTAATTAATTAAATTGGGATCAATTTAATGGTTGAATTTGGAATAAAAACATTTTTATACTTAAAAGGGCATCTTTTTAAAAACTGTTTTTCATTCTGTTTTTCTGGTTTAATTATAAATTAAAAATTTTCACATATATGTTTTTAATTTTTAAAAATGGAATAAATATTTTTATTTAGGCGGTAAAAATTTATTAAATAGTTTCATTTTTTTTGTTCAAAATGAATAATAAATTTTTTGTTAACACGGTTAAGGGTAAATTAGGTAAGTAAAGTTAAAAATAAAATGATAAGGACTAGAAAATGAACCTAACACTTGAATAAATCTTATTTTATGAGTTAATTTCGTCCATAATTATCCAATATTATTTTATATGACATTTCATGGACACGTTAATGAGATTATTGCCTTTATAGTATTTTATTTAATGAAAAGTCAAACATGTCACACTCTTGTGTTTAATAAGTACGATATTTTTAATATAGTGTCATCCAAAAGATATGTTTGAATATAAATATTTTTTTTAAATATAAAATATTTATATTCATCAAGGTAATTTATTTTTAATTTTCAATGATGTAATAATTAACTTAAATTCTAACCCAATGATGATGGAGAAATTATTTAATTAGTGGAATAATCAAATAAATAGTATTAAAAATATTAAAAGTAATATAATTTAATAAATTCAAGGTGATCCATAAATTCTATAGATTAACATGAAATTTTTAGGATATAATAAAATATTTTTTTATAATTTTAATTGTTCTCTGGGTGTTTTTAAAGTCAAAGTAATGAATAGTATCAAAATTGATAATAATGATATTTTATGGGATAAATATTTTATTAAATTATTTTAAAATAATAAAATTTTTAAATAAGAACAAATTGGACAATATATGGTCTAAAATTTTATCCCTTGTTCTTTTATAGGCCTTTTTATGCATTTTTATCTATAATTTCTTTGTCATATTTTAATTTTTTTGGGAAATTCCAAAAGTGGCCCTCACCTCAATTATAAATGGGCACCCCTTCTTCCACTTATTTACACCACTTTGAGAAATTTATCTTGAAAAACCCTACCCATTCCAATTATTAGCATCTTTATACAAGTTCTATAGGTTTTGGTTCTTCCAAAATAGCAACCCTATGTCTCTTAATAAGAGATCCAAAGGGAATCTACCGAATAATAGGTAATTCTCTTTACTGACTCTTTCAAGTTTATATATTCTTATAATTGCTATTTATTTTTTGTTTCCATAATAAATTAATAAATATAGTATAATATATATACTATTATATTATTATTATTATTATTATTATTATTATTATACAACCACATTCTACCTTTTATCCATCTTTGAAAAAATGAAAGCACCGCATACACGTACGTATGACTTACCATCTCTACACAGCGGTGTAATTTGTTCATCATCATTTCTTTAAATATCTAGCTATAATGATGAAAATAATAGATATATATGATAAATATGACACTATATTTATTCTGAAAAATTAATATATCATTATTTTCCCCACTCATTCACTATTAATGGAATGAGACCATCATTTGTGTGTATGTACAACTTACCATATCCATGAAGCAATACGAATCATTTTCCATATCTAACATTAAATAATGGTTATAAAAATGTATTAATTAATTAAATATGATATTTATATCATTAATAAAATTCTAGATATGATGAATATATATCTCATACATATGAATCAGAAGTCACATGACAAAAAATCTAGGGAAAAATGAAGCAGTTAACACCCAAAACAATGATATTAATGAAATATTATTAACGAGTAGGTGGTAATACATTATATAATGATTATATATGATATAATAAATATGAATATGGTTATTTTATTAATTAATAATATCATTTAAACCATTATATAGGAGGTTAAATCAAGTTCAACTAAAGGAAAATGCAAGGTAAGGGATTTTTAGTCTTACTTTTAATTCTGGGATCCTTTTTCCATATTCGCCAATAATTTCATTTTTTTTGTGTATATAATTACATTTTAAATTTCATATCATGAAATTCAGTATATGAATTATATTTAAATTTCATATTCAAGTTATTATCTCATGGGTATTATGTTATGAATGTTACCAAAGCGGTATAAGTTTATTTCACAATCTCTTCATTATTCGGGATTTTTTATGTTTAAGTCACAATTGGTAAATATTTCTATTCCATGTACATGTTTTATAAAATTGTTTTAAAAAAGGTTTTTATTATTCTTATACAATTTTTTAAAGACATTTTTAACCATTTTTTACTTTTTACAAAATGTTTTAAAATGAATCTTCTTGTCATTTTCCAAATGATGTACTTTGTGAATTTTCTGAGAAAAATATGAAAGGAATGTTTTTTTAACTTATACAACCTGATCAAATTTTATTTACATCATGAAATGTAAATTGTTTTAATCTTACTTTACAATTTTACAATATTATTTTCAAATAAAATTTCTTATTTTATAACTGCACAGTTTTTTAAAAATTAGTGATCTCAAACTTAAAAGGCGTATTTTCCAAAACATTTTTTTAAATGATCTTATTAAAATATTTTCATCTTTTTCAACTTCCATTGTTTAATATTATGCTTCATTGAAAATAATATCTTATGATACCATATACCATATTTTATTAAATTGTTTATAATCAATTTGACTGGAGATGTACTATTTTGATACCATTCACCATATTACTCTGGATAATTTATGATTATATTTATTGGTTGGGGAAATTGTTAACATTTAATATGAAAGTTACATTATAAATGGTCATTATTTTTCATCCCTTTAAAATAAGTAATTCATTGAAATTAGTAACTTATGGGTGGAGCCTGCTATAGCCTCTCGATGCTTTAGTAGGTCTCATGAGATAAACTTGCTTGGATATTGGATGAGGCCTTACACATTTATGTAGATGTATTGGTCAAGGCTGTGGAAGTATGTTTTATATGTATATAATTTTTCATTCTATCATTATGATATTAGTTATTGATGTCCATGTGATTATTCTACTAGTTAGAATATGCATGGATAAGTTTCAAGATCTTGTGATTATTTATATGGAATTGTTTTCTCATCATTTATTCCTAAAATATTATGTTCTAATTATTTATTAAATGACATGTTTTTTAGTTATTTACCTTGCCATATTGATTATGTATTATTTACTCATAGCTTATATTGTATGCATATCCTTATTGATCATCTGAGCTCACCCTTTTTCTTATCTTTATTTTTAACAGGATGAAAAGAAGTATATTATGATTGATAGGCAGGGATAATATAGGAGAATAATAGTTTTCTCAATGAAAATACTTTGTTGTATTTTATGTATTAAAATTTATGTGAAATTAAAGTATATATTTAGTTCTCCAATACTACTAATATATTTTATCATTTTTAATGTGATTCCTTGTATCTTGTGCCAATGTAATAAAGTAACCATAAACTATGGGTTACCAGAGTTGGGTTATTTGTAGTTGGTATCAGAATAAGTTTAGTAGAAATCTTGGGAAATAAATTTAAGAAATAATAGATTAGGTAATATAACCCCATTACTTACTTTGAGGATATGTATAAGTCTATGATAACATCCTATAGAATTGGTAATTACCATGGATAACATATTTTAAAAATAGGTATTCATAAATTGATATTAATGTGTCATGATCTAGACATCCATTGAATAATATTTCACGATTATTTGATATCTCACTCTGATTATTATAGTTTGATGCTTACACATTAACATAGAATGTTATGGATAATGTGGTAATTCTAAGAAACAAAATGGAATGATAACTGGAGTGAAAGATATTTTGATTATTCCTTATCAATTATCAAGATATATGATTAACAATCTACTCTTTAACCAACTATCAGAATCACAAAAAAGGATAATGTTTTCTTAGAGATTGGGTAGTGGAGGACATGGGTAAAAGGTTCAATTTCTTTCATGTTATAAATGTTGAATGAGAAACATTGGAGAATATCTCAAAGTATTTGAAAAGTGTTTTAATTTTTGTAAGGAATGATATAAAGCAATAAATTTATGAGCAAAAATGAAGAGTTTGATGAAAGGAAACAAATTTCATCAGAGGGATGCATTTATAGTTCATCTTCTAAAATGTAGGGAACCTGGGAATTATCTAAGTCAATTCCCTTTTCTAAAGGTTAAATCCTAGACCAAGTAGGGATTTATGTTTTTATTTTCCAATCATTGAAGAGTAATGATAGAACTATTATGTACCGGGATTCAAGAATTATGTTGTAGAAGTATTTTAACAATGGTGTTTTGGTTATAAGAATCATGAAACATATAAGGATTGTGCTGATTTTGGAAGTATATATGTCTTCATTAACATAAGAGTTATATAAACCATCATGTTTTTATGAGTTTAATGTAGATCATAATTTTAAATTTATAAACAAACTTTTGAGGTTTTATGTTATGGGAGTTAATCAGGATTAAGGATATTTTGGGAGACATTGTAGAAATACAACCCATTAGTTTAGTATATCTTTTTAGTTATTTAAGTAATAATGGCTTTACATTTTATGGAAATAAGTTTAAAGGTAAGGATAAAATTTAGGGATTATATGATATTTGATTTTAAGGTAATTATGGGTTATTATAATTTTTGGGAATGCAAAATGAAAAGTATGTTATAACCTTTGAGGTAAAAACATTTCATTGACTCTTGATATATTAAGGTTAATTTTTCGGATTTGTATCACATTTTTGGTAATTTTAAATGGATTATATTAATATAGATTTAGAAAAAAGGGGAACCTGCAAGTTCGGCGACAACCCGTCGCATTCGGCAAGGCCGCGAGTCTTGAACCTACAACTGAAGAGTGAAAAGGGTGCATCACCTACCACTGGCCTATGTGATGTCCCAGTTAGTATGAAATAGTTTTTATTTATTTAAATGACATTATAGATAAAGTATAAGTTCATTTTAGGAATATATGATTTATCTTATAGATAACCATGGGATTTGAAATTGATTTTTTATTATGTGATTTATATTATTTCAAATGATTATCACATTTTGGAAACACTACATGATTAATGTGCACAAAATATTATATAATTTTATATAAGGAATAAAGGTTGAATTTTCTTTTTAAGGAATATATTATTTTATTGTGTAACTATGGTGATTTAGGTAATTTAATTGTTATAATATCTTGGATATTATATGTTTATATTATGAAAATATTTTGAGATAAATATTAAATTTATGTGGGAGGACTACATGATCAAATCCTTCTAATTTTTGTGTTCCAATATCAGGCTTGAATATTTTTGAGTAATTTTAAGGATACTTATTTATTCAATGATCTAAGTTGAATTTTTGATATTAATGCTAAATTTTGGGAGATCAAAGTAGTTTTTTCATATGAAGGTTTATTCTTTTTGGGAATAATCTTATCATTTACATACCATATTGGTTTTGGTTAATGTCTAAATACAAGAAGAATAAATCATTTTCCTTTTGTTGATTTTGTGATCTGTAGAAGTTGATTCTAGTGCTTCATGCATAAAAAAATTCACACTCATCATTTAGAGAAAAAGATGAGTTTGTTATGGAAATATATTAAAGGATGAAACTATAATTTTCAAGTAAGTATATTTGATTATGTTCTTACTCTATGAATTAAAAGAATTCCTCAACTCTAGGAAAATAATTTTGGGACAAAAACATTATCCATTTAATTTTCATACTTAGAAATCAATGACCTTTTAACCCATCACAAATTTACAATTTTTTAATGGTTAACATTATCATGATCATGTTCTCTATCATTCTCCATAAGTCCTTGGGAATTAGTTTTCTCTTACATTTTGATGTTTTCACTTCCTACCTATGTTATTATATATGTAAAACTATTATGTGTTATCCTAGATAACCTTTTTTAGTTCCCCTTATCTATTTTTAAGAGGAAGTTCTATTAACCCTTTTTACGATGTGGGATTTCCATAAGGGTGTTTCCAAATGTCAAACCAATGATTACCAATCACAATTTCAAATTACGAGGATGAAATTTTTTGAAGGTGGGTAGAATTTAAGACCCCAGTATTTTTAAGATAAAACTATTTTTGATGGATTATATAACACACAATACCAAACTTAAATGAACCACGATACACTATTAAGATTATTATTGTAGATACCTGAATCATGACGTACATGGAAATTACATTACTTTTGAGGAATACTTAATACATAACAAAAACAGACACACAATGACCATAATAGTTTAGTGTCTTTGGAAACTCAGAATATAAACATCTTATCCTGTTGAAAGATCATCAACATCTCTCATATAGATCTTCCCCTTTTGTTTTCCTACCTAAAACCTTTCTTTATATCCTGGGGAAAAGAAAACATATAAAGGGTGAGCTCAAATTCTCATTAAGGGTATGCATGGACAAAATAAAACAAATTATATACATTTGAGCATAAAAACATGAACATAATGTTTAAACATCAAAATCTTGAGCAATGACATAAAACATGGAAGTATGTAAGGAATAGATCATAAAGAAACATTAAGAGTGATAAAATATAATGGGAGTAAAACATGTAATCGTGGCAACCATTCAGCACATGTCATGATTTCCATATTAGCCAAGGCATTGCTGCCAAGACCATCTTAGTGGACAAAGTCCCTTTCTAAATCAAGTTCACTCCTCGTTTCAGTCCTGTAACACTGAACCGGATTAACTTACCATTCCAGCCATGTCTATATCATGAGATATAAATCTTTACCCAATGAATTAGAGGGAGATATATGTCCCACCCATCTCATAGTGAAATCATTCTTAATTGTGCCATAAAATAAACTTAAAACATTCATCAGAACCCAAAGAATAAAATGGGTTTCATAAACATCATCCCATCATCACATAATCCATATAAAAGAAATAGATATCATTTCATAATAAGAAAAGTGAAACCATGTAAATCATAGAGAAATTATACTTGAAACATACACATATGAAATAATGTCATCTTAGATGGAAAATGGTTTTGTGAAAACACTTGAAATGAATTCTTGAGGAAAATATCCTTTCTTCTTCAAAATCATTTTCTTTTCACAAAATGTCATGAAATTTTAAAAGAAATAGATTTTGTTGAAAATATTCATGAAATATTTTGGAGTAATATTCATGAAAATAAGGCTTTATAAAACCATAAAAATTAGTTCGTGCCGTATAAGTTAAAAAAACATTCTTCTCGTACTTTTGCCGGAAAAGTCAAAAAAGTACCTTATAATGTAAACAAATGAAAGATTCCTTACATACCATGTAGTAAAAGTCAAAGAGTCAAAAATGGGTAAAAATTAAATTAAACATTCATGAAAACACTTTTATAAAACATGGACATGGATGATATAAATAACCCCAGTAAATACTTACGAATAAGCAATCTCGGATAAAAATGAGATTTGCAAAATTATCCCTTACCTTAGGTATGATTTGCTTTGTAAGTGTCTGAACCTCCTGTATAATGATTTATATAATGTTATTAACTTATTACAGAATCATATTCATTGTTATGATATCATATATGGTTCAATTATGACTTTATATTAGTCGTTCTTTTGTAAATTCCATGTTAAAGAGCGTTTTGGGTAAAATCGTTTCATTTGTCGTCCGTGTTTTGACTTGTAATTATTCATATGATTACTTAGATAATGATTACTTAATTCCAGAATATAAAACATGATTTATATATAATATATATTCAGAATATACATATATATAATAGATCAGTAAATGGAAAGAAATACACCGTTCATGGAGACGGTAGGCCGTACGTACGCATGAACGTTGTTTTCATTTTCCTTATTGAGTTGAATGGAATTAAGAATATGACATACATATATATACACATAAATACAGTATCATTATTATGTCATATATTTCATGATTACTTATTATATATACTTTATAATCATTCTTGAATGGTTAACGTGGAGAATAAATCTCATCGCGTCATGGAGACGGTAGTCCGTACGTACGCACGCGCGGTGATTTCTTTTTTCATAGGATGGATAGATGGTGAAATAGGTTTGTTTCATACTTATAATAACATATTAGTATATGAGTGATACTGATGTTATTACTTCATAATGAAACAACTAAAGAAGAAGAAGTGGAAGAAGAAATAAAGATGAAAGAATCGGTAACGGACATTACCTCTTCTTTGAAGCGCCTCTTTGAGACCTCATCTTAGGGCACTAAAATTGGTATTTGAGGAAGACCAGAACCTATAAGATGTTTCTAGGTAAGTGGAGAAGAGAATTTGGCAGAGTTTTTCAGAGCTTGAAGGCTCAAAGTGTTGTGAGGAAGAGAGGGAGGGGGTGCCCTTTTATAAGGGAGGAGAGGGGCACCTTTGGAATAACTAAATATATTATTTTATTATAAAGCCAAATTCGGTTTTAAATATCTCCAAATTGATTTATTTAGAAGATAAGGTGGGTATGGGTCGTAATTATATCATCCAATAGAATTTAGACAAGTTTAGGTTCCTATTTTAACCTTATCATTTAGATTTAACATTAAGTTAAATAATTTTACTTTTATCGTGTCTTCTTGTGTTCTTACACTATAAGGTTAATAAACTTACTATAACAATCCAAAAAAATCCCAAGTTTTTTATTATTAATATATATAACCTTATCTAAGTCATTTGTCCAATCCTTAGATTTTTAGGAATAAAATAACAATTAATAATATAATATATGTTTTAAAAACTATTTTATGTCAATTTTGACACTATTTAGTAATTGATTTTTTTGAAAATCATAACAGAATGATTATTTCGAAAAAGGTTAGTTAAATAAATAATAACATGTCATATTAACCTATAAAATTAGTTTAATTCATAAAAAGTCTTAAATTACATTTATTTGGGTATTTATAACATCAATTATGTCAATATTTCATTAATAAGACAATTACTGCATCATCTTTGTGTCATAATAAATGATAATTATTTAATCCCTAAAAATTATAAATAAATTCCTATGATTTATATAATTGTAGTAGATTTCAGGAGACTATTCATTTTTGAAGTTTCATGAAGTTTATCACTAAATTAAAATTTTTATACTTATAAGATTTAAGAAAGTGACATGTTGTCACATTCTTTGGTTTTAATAATAATTAAATTATTTTCATGGAAAAAAGTCCATTAAATGAATCTAATCCGACCCTTAGGTGATATGGTTCTACTTTTAGTCATCCAATAAGATTTTGACCTGTGTTAGGGTAATTTTATAATATTATATTTACCCTTAATTACCCGATTTACCTTTAACTATGGTAAATAAAATTTATCGTAGTTACTATTCATAATTCCAAAATATAAAAAGTAACTTATTAACATAATTTGGATCCAATGATAACAAATATGGAATCCATTTTTTCAAATTCAACACAAAAAAGTTGCAGAAATTAAATTAAAATTAATCTCGTTTTCGAAAGAAAACGGGTTTTTCTATAAAACATTGCAAAAGATTGAATTGATTTATCCTACGAATTCAAGGTAGAATCAATGATAATGACATAAATTATATTAAATGGTAAAAATATATTCTATTTATACTTTAAAACCATTCAATATTATAATTTAACCATATAAATTATTGTGATGAAAAAAGTTGTTTTTAATTAAAATATAGCGTGTTTTTACTATTCATCAAAATATGAAAGTTACCAGAATGATATGAAAATTTATCCAAAAAAAAAATTATTTCATGATTCCAAAGAAGAATTTTATTTTGTCAAATTGAACTTATAAACATGTCAAAAACTAGATTTAAAGTGGGTGCACCATCAAAAGGCGGCAAAACTTCATTTTTTGAAAAATACTTATTTTACCCGAAAAATTTATTTTGTTCTTATACCATGTTTTAGAAAATGTGAAAGACGAATAATAATGTTATAAGATTCAAAATTTAGTTAATACTATTCATAATGGCTAGTTCATAATAATATTATAATAATATATCATTGTTTAGTAAAACTCGTTATTGCGTACAACACACGTTATCGAGGAAGGTCGCGATTGCGTGTAATGCAAGCCAAGTCAGGGTTGTGTGTTGTGCAAGAATCTTTCATTGTTTCGTAAAACATAATCCAACCATATTTCATTTATACATTGAATATATATATATATATACTCAATGTTGCGTAGAATAACTATTATCAAAATTGTGTGTAACACGATCCAAGAATAGTGTTGCGTATACTGCAAGCTAATACGGTGTTGCGTATAGCGCAAGGTAATCTTGGTGTAGCATACAACACAAGACATTAATGAAATTAAAAGAATATTTTTCATAAAATCTCTGGTTGTTACAATTATTATTTTAACACGAACATTATAACCTAGAAATTAAATAGAGAGTGTGAATAGGATTAAAAATATTATAATATATATAAATGTATTAACCAATACAAATTTATTGATTAATTCTTAGGAAACAAACACTTAAATTTTAGTAAAGTTATTTTATATGTTTTCTTCAAATATGATTTTTATTAATTTTTATGATAAAATAATATAATTAATTTTTTACACTTTTATAAAATTTATTTGATAAAATGAACTTAATTTTTTAAATCACAATATAAAAATTATCTTAGGGTGAAATTTTTCTATTTTTCTAAAAAGTTTTATTTTCCAGTAAATAGTGAAAAATAACAATTTTTATTGAAAATTATATTTTTATTTCAACCATTGAAAAGTTAAATTTTATTTAGCATGTTTTTAAATTAAAATTAGTTATATTATATTATTAATAATAAAATTAAGTACACTAAAATAAATTTCATTGTTTAATTCAGAATAAAAACTTTTTTTATACTTAAAAGAGCATTTTTCTGAAAAATTATTTTTCATTGAATTTTTTCTGTTTAATTTTAAATTAAATTATGACACCTATATGTTTTTAATTTATAAATATAGAGTAAATATTTTTATTAAATAGTTACAAATTTAGTAAAAATAACCCTTTTATTTTTGTTCAATATGATTAGTAACCTTAGTAATTTTTGTTACCATGGTAAAGGGTAAACCAGGTAAGTAAAGTTAATAATAAAATAATAAGGACTAAAAAATGACCCTAAAACATGAATAAATATATTTTATGATTTCATTTCATCCATAATAATTCAATATTCATCTATTTGACATTTTATATCCACTTCGAAGAGATTATTACCTTTACAATATTTTATTTAATGAAAATTCAAACATGTCACACTCTTGTTTTTAATAAGAGTAATATTTTTAATATGGTGTCAACCAAAGGATATATTAGAATATAAATCGTATTTTCGAATATAAATTTTTTATCTTAATCATGTTAATTTATTTTTAATTTTTAATGAATAAATAATTAACTTAAATTCTTACACAACGCTGTTGTAGTAATTATTTAATTAATGGAATAATCAAATAAATGATATTAAAAATATTAAAAGTAACATAATTTGATATATTTGAGGTGAAAAATTAATTATATATATTACCATGAAATTGTTTTGATATAATAAAATATTTTTTTTGAATTATACTTGTTTTCATAGTGTTTTAACATCAAAGTAATGAATAGTATCAAAATTGACAGTAATGATATTTTATGGGATTAATATTATTTGGAATCATTTTTCTCTAGAATAGTCTTATTGTATTTTAATATTTTGGGAAATTCCAAAAGTTCCCCTCACCTTAATTATAAATGGGAACCCCTTCATTCACTTATTAACTCTACATTTATCCATATATCTTGACCAAACCATTAAAATTCCTCTTATTAACATTATTATCTGAGTTCTAGAGGTTTTTTCCTTCCAAAATAGTAACCGTAGGTCCCTTAAGAAGATATCCAAAGGGAATCCACTAAAGAAGAGGTAATCATCTTTACTGACTATTTTAAGTTTATTTCTTGTTCTAATTTATATTCATGAGTTTTGTGAATACTAAATTAATAAATATAGTATCATATATATACTAATATATTATTATGATTATGATATAGCCATATTCCACCTTTTATCCATCCTATGAAATACAAAAGCCTTGCATGCGCGTACATATGGATCACTGTCTCCACATAGAGATGTAATTCGTTCTTCATCACCACTTTACATGGATGGTTATAATGATTAAAATAATGGATATATAATATAATTATGAAATTATATTTATTATTTAAAATCAATATATCATCCTTTTCCCTACCCATTCACTATTAAGGGAATGATACTGCAACTCATCTATGTATATGACCTACTGTCTCTATGAAGCGATGTGACTCATTTTCTATATCCAACATTAAATAATGGTTATAATAATGTATTAAATAATTACATATTATATTTATATAATTAATAACATTATGAAGATGATGAATCTATTTCCCATGCACATGAACCAGAACTTATGAGACAAAACATGCATGGAAAAATAAAGCAGTTAACACCCAAAACAATGTTCATAATGAAATATTATTAATGATAAGGTGGTAAGATGTTATATAAGTATTATATATGATATAATAAATATTTATATGATCTATTATAAATTAATAACATTCTTTAAACCATTATATAGGAGGCCAAATCACGTTCAATTAAAGGAAGGTGCAATGTAAGAGTTTTTTAGCCTCACTTCTATTTTTGGGAGACTTATGCCATATTCACCACTTGTTTGTTTTGTATGGTGTATATAATTTCATTTTACATATTATACCATGAAATTAAATATATTAAGGATATTTAATGTTTATTTTCAAGTAATTATTTCCTGGGGATTATGGTATGAATGTTACTAGAGCAGTAAGGATTTATTTCACAATCTCTTTATTTTTTGAGATTGTTTATGTGTAAGTCCCAACTAGAAAATATTTCTATTACTTGTACATATTTTCTAAAATCATTTTCAAAAAAATGTTTCTATTATTATTATACAATTTTTTGAAGTCATTTTTAGCAATATTTTAATTTTTAAATTTTTTTAAAAGGAATCTTCCAATTGTTTTCCAAATGAGGCACATTGTGACTTTTCTTACAAAACATATGAAAGAAATGTTTTTAATATATAAAACATGATCAAATTTCCTCGATTTCATGAAGAATCAATGATTTGATTCTTTCTTTACAATTTCACAATATTCTTATAAAATAAAATATTTTCTTTTATAATTGCACAACTTTATAAAAATGAGCGATTTCAAAGTGAAAAAGGGTATTTTACACAAGAATTTTTCAATGATATTTGTAAATTATTTTCATATATGTCAAAATACATTGTTAAATATTATGATTCATTAAGTTTTATTTCTTATGATATCATCTAACATATTTCATTTAATGTTTTATGGTCATTTTGATTGGGGATGCACTATTTTGATACTAGTCACCATATTAATTTAGATGATTTATGATTACGTTTATTGATTGAGGAAATTATTAAATTTTCATATGATAGTTTCAATATGAATGGTTATTTTGTTTCACCCCTTTTATATGAGTAATGAATTAGACTTATTAAGTGATGGGCGGAGCCCGCCATAGCCCCTTGATGCATTGGTAGGTCTCATGAGACAAACTAGCTTGGGTATTGGCTGATGCCTTACCCATTCATGTAGATATATTATCCACGGAATTGATAGTATTTTTTAGTTGTGTAGAATTATAAATTATATCATTATGATATTATTTTTTGATGTCCATGTGATTATTTGACTAGTTAAAATATCCACGGATAAATTTCAAGATCCTGTTATTATTTATATGGAAATATGTTCTCATCATTTATTTTTTCCATGTTATGTTTTAGTTATTTATTGAATGGCATGTTTTTTAGTTATTTATATTTCCATATTGATTATTTATTATTTACTCATATATTCCACTATACGCATATCCTTATTGAGCATCTGATCTCACCCTTTTCCTATGTTTATTTTTCCCAGGATGCTATGAAGTATATTATGATTGATATGTAAGGATAATATAAAAGCATAATGGTGTTATAAAATAAAATATTTTTTTGTATTTTATGTTGTCAAATTTATGTAAAATTCAGATATGTATCATGTTTACAATGACTAATAATATATTTGGTTCTTCAAGATGTGATTCTTTGTGTCTAGTGCAAATGTAATAAAGTAACCGTCAAATCTAGGCTACTGGAGTTTGGGTATTTACAACATAGCTACATAATGAAAACATATCAGTTACCTTTATGTAGAGTAACCATTTAAGGTAACACATCAATTACCTTTATGTAACCCATTTATATAAAGGTAAACCATTTTAATATAGAATTTCCAAAAATAAAAAAAAGGTGCTCTATTATTCACAATTTCATCATTTCAAGTATGATTTCAAAAATATACACACATGGGTTGGATTTGATATAATTTAAAGGATTTTAATGAGTCTAATAATAATTTTTAGAACATATATAAGTGATTAAATCCCTTCTCTAGTACTTCCCAAGCATTAAATATGAAAACTGCATAAAACTAAAATGAATAAGTGTTGTAAATATAATGTACTATACACTAAAGATAATATAAAACATCTAAATAGTTATAACATGGGTTTGAGAGATACCATAGGAGTGACAGAAAAAATATATCCCACCTCTAGAGGTATCCATGGGCCAATATGAATCATATGATGTTCGGATGGGATTCTTTATACCTTCACGACATGCTAGTGCCTCAGGTGTAAATATGGTCAAGGAAGAGAAAATCAAATTTATGGGGGTTTTACCAAGTGTAAAGAACCCACACACCCATACTTTCTATTAAATTATAGTGATATATAAATCCACTAGAATACTACTCATGCTACTCAATTTACTCATTTATTTATAATGCATGAGTAAATGTTACTTTAAACCACTCATGTAAGAATGCATCCAAGAGATTTAATCCCAACTATTTCATGTTATAAAATAGTCCCTTTAATGATATCATACATGGGGTAATCACTAAATGATAACAGTTTATCATTTATCCAAACAAAAAAAGTTGCATGGAATAATAGACCCATTTTTCATGAAAATCATACTTTGCATGCAATACAATTCAACTCATAAATATATCATATATATATATATATAAAATAATTATAAACATACAATCATTTATCACACCATTAACTTGAGGTTACCATAAGGTTCTCCAAGAGCAAGTCATATGATCCATGTGTTTTTAAGATAAGGTAATTTAAATTAACATCTCAAATACTTGAATATAAAATTTAAAAATACAAAGGAACACAACCAAAACAAAAAAATTCAATGAAAATAGAGCTACATCATCCAATAAAATGAGTACCTTTGTTATCATCCATAATAAAAAAAGAAAAATGACAACACTATTAGAAATATATAATTTCCTAGGTATAAACCAATAAAATTCCAACTGAATTGATGATTAAAAAAAGAAATTGAGCCATGTAATTAAGGACAGACTATCTAATTCTTTAATAACCATTTCTTAGTCATGATCCTTCACAAACTTAAACATTGAACAAATAGTACAAGATTCAATATTCAAAGGACTCCACTTTTCAATGTAAGATTTGTGGATTGAAGAAACAACTTATCTAAAAAAAATCATTCAAAGAACACCAACTCTCACCTTATACTATCAAAAAATTCTGCACTTGTATTTAGTTTATCAAATTAAACTAAAGGAAACCTCCATAATCGACTATCTTGTTATTGTTTCTCATCCTACTCAATCTGAATTAAATCCTTTCTCTTATCATTCCAAACTCCTAAAAAATTAACTACTTGCTAATTCCAAATATACTTCAAAAATAACATGTGATTAAAAGTAAATTCATTACGCTTCATCTTAATAAACTCGGACACTGTACAAGTAATGAGGTCATGAGGATAAACCCACCACAAGAATTTAATATATCATAAGTTTAATTGGATATTGTTATTTATAGGTGTGTGTATTGATCCTTGGACTTGAGGTCTATGTCAATGTATATTTGGAAGGTTGTACTTTGACGTGTGATGAAAACCTTGACACATATATTCATGGTGAAGTAGCTTTCACTCAGTATGTTGTTAGTGGTATAATGATTGATTGAATGGTAGAGTGAGGATTTTTTACTTACAGATTATGGATGAATATATCTTTTATCCTTTTATTGAGATGATAATTTCTTAAATAAATCAATATCCATGGTTATATTGATTGTGACCCAGTTACCCAAGCGATATTGGGATGAGTATCTATAATGCCTCAGGAGCACATCACAATTTATAGTGGATGGTGTAAACATTATGTTTTGAAACAAATATGAGTAGGATATGGTTACCTCGCTCTTACCAAGATAAAAATTAATCATGTTGGGTTCCCACCTATTTTAGGAACAACCTACTTTACCGTTAAGAACATCTAAGGACACCCAAATAACTATTGGAAGATGGAGAGTATAACTTAACGTAAAGTGTCTGAAATAATATGAAGATTAAATACATACATACATGAACCAAAAGCATTCATACAACCCATGAAACATGTGTATCTAGAAAAAAAAACTCAATATATAAATAAATTTTTGGCCAAACAAGGCCTAAGGTGAAGGTGTCGGGGAATGCAGTCGAAGTTGATGGGCTGGGTATTTAAAACTTTTCATTGTTAGGGTGATGTGATTTCATCATCTTCGACAATCTGATCCATAGTACAGTTATGAGGATCTAACGTGAATTTAATAAGCACAAAATTAAAACAATTAATACTTCATATGGATCAAAGACGTGTTCATCTTTCACACATTTTTGACGAGTGTATCTTGAAGGATCCAAGGTCAACCCCATATAGATCATCCATACATGATTAATGAATCTTAATGGGAACTGGTCATTGAATTTTGGGTACTAGAATGGA
Source organism: Viscum album (assembly GCA_963277665.1). Lineage (NCBI taxonomy): Eukaryota > Viridiplantae > Streptophyta > Magnoliopsida > Santalales > Viscaceae > Viscum > Viscum album. The sequence continues at coordinate 863,071,042 of OY728132.1, read as the reverse complement.
GCACTGATGATTCCTTCAACATCAGTACTATCACCATGATCACGTCCCTTCGATCCATGAAAGAGATCAAAGATCAAAGGATAAGATGGGAGATTTCTCTCTCTTGGGTGAAGGAAGAGGATACATGAGATCTTAATCCATTGTAATGAATTCCATTTAGAAAATAGATTCTCCTCTTCTTATATAGTGGGATCCCAAATACTCAGTAAGGGTTCCTTGACCCATTTATATCCAACGCCCACTAAATAAGCTACAAACAACATGTTATAATAAAATAACTACATTAAAATTTCATTTGTATTTTTATCACATACTTATAATATATGTTAAATATATTATGTGAAAAAATTAATTCATTAACTAAACTCGTAATTCCCACTATATTAAACAAATCTTGAATATTAAAATAATATTCATTCATATAATACTTTTCATGTATTTAATTAAGTACTTATAAATACTTTTAAGATATAAATTTAACACAATTATTATATAATCAAATAATAATAAATTTATTTATTTATCAGTGATCATTAATAATTGGACAACACTGAGTCCATGTGGTGGGTTCCACCATGTCCTATACACTTATTCACCAGAATAGGGTAGACTCATGAATACTCTACTATGTGTGACCCCCTAGGAACTTATCTCAATAGTAGTTTATACCATTCACAGACTAGTAGTGGAGTCTAGCAACCCATAAAGGCCCCTAAAGTGATAATGAATAGTCATGATAATGACAAACATCCTATAAACACACACTATATAATATAATTTCATTATCTCGTGATATCTCATAAAGCGGGATTCATAACTTGTGTCGTCATCCATTCTTGATTTATTATTTTTTTAATCTATCTTGATATGTCACAACCCGTCTTCGGGGCCCGTGCCGTGACTACCCCAAGCCCGCCATCCATAGGCCAGGGGCTGGCGACTAGCACCAAGCCGTAAATCCCGGTAAAAAGGGAAGGCATTGCCTTTGTAAAGTAAACAAGAACCACAGAGTAAGCAAGTGGAAAAGTAAACACTAAGTGAAAACAGAGTACAACTATAAGTGCGGAAAAGTAAGTGGGCCAGTATACAAACCCAAACTAAAAGTAAAGTACAACTCGAAAGGGAAAACAGCAACTGAAAAGTAAAAGCTGCTACGCCAAGCTATCCACTGGAAATCCCACCTGAAGGGTGGGTACAGATAGCTCCACTGCACCTCGGGTTCCGTCGTCCGCTCCGAGTATGTCCCGCCCAGTAGTCCGCCTCCAGGTATCGTCCTGCTCTGCAAGCCTCAACCACGATCAACGTTGTCCGTCGTCTGCAACCAACACAACGTAGTGCGGGCATAGCCCGTGCAGGGGTGAGTATAAGCTACTCAGTAGGGACCCCGAGACCCCCGAAGGTCTCCCCAGATCCACAAAGGATAAACCACAAAGGAAAGATACAATCACGAAGTAACAACCGACACTGCTTAGGTATATGCCCATACATATACCTAAGTCATCAATTCTAATACGCTCCAACCTCCGAGCCCAAGTACAACTCAGTCCACACAGGAAAGTATACGTATTCCACACAGGAAAGCAAACGTAATCCACACAGGATAGCACAACACAATCCACATAGGAAAGTAAACAGGATTCATCTCACACAGGTATACTTCTTCGAAAGACGATAGAGATGATCACTGATCCATCTAAGTCGTCGGACCCACAAAGGATCGATAGGTACTAACCCCCGCAAAGACCCACACAGGATCGGACCCAAACAGGATCTGTAGGCGCTGGCTCACACAGAACCGCTGAGTGCTGACCCACACAGGATCGGACCGACACAGGATCGGTAGCAATGATCCACACAGGATCGCTGAGTTCTGTAGTCGTCGTCGTCGAATCCACTGAGGATCTCTGCACAGTCATCGTTACAGTCACAGTAGCAGTCGCAGCCAGCTCTAGGGTTCCCGCACACAACAAGCTCGTTCAGGAGGGTCCGCTCCACGAGCCGAGAGGCTGATACATCAACTGTCAGAAAGTCCAGAGTTGATGTATCCAAAAGTTCCGTATCGTCAATAGGAACTCAACGTCACAGACGGCGCGTCGATCGGACGCCCGGTCTGAGAGTTATTGGCCTTTTCGTTCCAGGGGCCCGGTTGGTTTTTAAGGCAAAACCAACCCGACCATACTCCACCTACGTCCAAATCTCGGTCGAAGTATGCCAAAAGATCTGTCTCACTAAGAGTAACTCAACAAAGCTGACGGCACGTCAATCGGACGACCGTAGCTCAAGATATGAGCGTTTCCGCTCTAAGGGCCCGGTTGGTTTCGTGTACGAACCAACCCGGTCGAACTCAAAGTATTCTGAAAACTTGAGTGCGATATACCGAAACGACTGTCTCGATCCAAGGATTGAATTGCCACTGATGGCGCGTCGTTTGGAGGTCTGTATCCCGAGTTATGGGCATTTGAACCCAAACAGTACGAAAACGGGGGTTTCGGGCCCGGACCGACCCGGCCCGAGACCCCCCAGTTGGCCCGAACCGGGTCGACCCGCCCCGGAAAGGGTCGGCCCAGCCTGGCATGGCCCGGCCTGGCACGGCCCGGCCCGGCACGGCCCGGCCTGGCAGACCGGCCAGGCGCCGGTCCGGCTCAGCGCAGCGCGCCCAGCCCACTGCCAGCTCGGCTTTGGCCGAGCTATTTGAAAAAAGAGGGGGGCGCCTGCCCCCCTTGTGTAACCGCGGCCCCCCCTCATTATGGGGGGTCGTTGATGGTGTTCAGGTGAATTTAATTCCCCCGGTTGTTCTCTTTTCCGGCCAGCCCGACCTGGTCGGACGGCTCCTTCTCAACGGGACCGGCGGTGTCCGGTCCCCTTCCGGCTCCGACACCGGCGGCCCGGCTGGCCGTCGGTCACCATGCTCCGCCGCGGCCCAAAACCGGTCGCAGCCCTTGTCGTCCGGCGCGGTGCGACGGCACCGCGCCCCTCCGCCGCAGCCCCGCTTTGGCCTCGGCGTCTTTGGTTTTCTTCGACGCGGCGCGACAGCGTCGCGTCCTTGAATTTCTTTCCACGGTGCGGCGCGACGGCGCCGCGCAATACATGCCGTGTGATTTCCGCGTGGTGCGACATCACCACGCCATCCCGTTCCATCCGCAAGGAAACAAACATGAACATATGAGGGGGTTAGGCCGTGTTTGTGCGGTCCGGTCCCCTCTCGTTTAACGATAACATTTAGTCGATTAACCACGAAGTTCGACATGCTAGAATCAAGAATGGAAATAATTTAATATATTAACAAATAATCCACGACCTCGGTTCAGGAACGGTGTTCGTCAACGACCTGTGGAAGACGAGCGTCGCGGAGGTCGGCGTCGCGAGGAAATAACGTCGACGTCGCGAAGCGAGGATTCAAAGTTCTTTGACAGCGATTTCGTCTCGGAAAACCGTCGTGGAAGAGATGACGCAGAAGAAGAACATCGCATTGCTGATACGGCGTCGCGGAAGAACCGTGTTCTTCGGCGGAGAAGTTCTCCATTGAAGAACGGTGTTCTTCGCGTTCTTCGTCGAGCTTGAAGAAGAAGAAGACCGCTTCCCCAATTCTCTCAAGGTGCAAAAGAAACTAACCAAAATAAAATAACTCCAAGCCTTATTTTATTTACACATCCTCACCTCTTTGAAATTCAAGAGTTTGAAAATAAGTAACTCATCTTAATTAATAACACAAGTTGTCAAATTAATTAGAGAGGAGTTATTGGAGAGTTTAAGGGAAGTTGATGAGTTAGGGCTCGTGTGGGCCCCACCTCACTTTATCCTCTCAAGGGAGGTTATGTGGATGTGGGTCCCACCTCTAACTCTCTTTGGGAGGAAATAACCAACAAAGTTAAAAATAAATTGTGTTCAAGAATTTATTTAACTTCTTCTAATTCCCCACAAAACTAACTCTCATTCCGAATTAAACGCAACCTTGGGAAAGGTCTCCTTAAGCAAAAATCGGCGCTGCGAGTTCATCGGTGCCATCGGATTTCGATTCCGGGCACCGGTTCAAAAGTTAGAAATTCCCGCTCGTTCGTTCACTGAACGTACCCGAGCCAAACTTTGGAAATTGATTCTGGGCACACCGGGCCTCAAAATCAGGTGCCGTCAGAAACTGCACTCTTGTAAAATTCCAAAGAAAATTAAGAAAAAATTTCCCTTGAATTTTAAGGGTCTTTACATTACTCCCACCTCAGGTCTTTACGTCCTCGTAAAGATACATCAAAAGTAGGGAAACAAATGAGGGTACTGAGCACGCATCTGAGTCTCCCGCTCCCAAGTGCTCTCCTGGAGGTTCTCGTGCTGCCATCTGATGCGCACAAGAGGAATCGACCGTCCACGTAGGACCCGCTCCTGTCGATCCTCGATCTCCACCGGGACCTTCGTAAAAGTCGCCTCATCATCAATGTCAAGCTCCCCATGGTCAATGATGTGTGTCAGGCCGTGCACATATCTCCTCAGCTGAGATACGTAGAAGACGTCGTGCACCCGGTGCAACTGAGGTGGTAGAGCCAGGCGATAAGCCACCTCGCCAATCTTGCTGAGGACCTGGAATGGTCCGATGAAGCGTGGAGATAACTTGCCGCCTCGGCCAAATCTCCGTAATCCACATCGAGGTGAGACACGCAAGAAGATGTGGTCGCCATCCTCAAACTCCAGTGGCCTCTGCCTCCTGTCAGCGTATGACTTCTGCCGGCTTTGAGCTGTCCTCATCCGCTCCTAGATGACCTGGACCTTCTCTGTCGTGGCCTGGACCATCTCTGGTCCCACAAGTGCTGACTCCCCAGGGTCTGTCCAGCACAAAGGAGATCTGCAAGGTCGGTCGTACAACGCCTCATACGGTGACATCCCAATGGTGGAGTGGTAGCTGTTGTTGTACGCAAACTCTACCAAGGGTAGGTGGTCCTCCCATCTACGACCAAAGTCGAGAACACATGCGCGGAGCATGTCCTTGAGAGTCTGAATGGTCCTCTCCGTCTGACCATATGTCTGAGGGTGAAAGGTTGTGCTCAAACGTAGCTGTGTCCCGAACGCCTCCTACAATCCCTTCCGTAGCCGAGAAGTAAAATGAGCATCTCGATTGGAGACGATAGAAGATGTCACACCGTGAAGCCGAACAATCTTCTGAATGTAAATTCGCCCCAAGATCTCCACTGAGCCCTGCTCTCTGATGGGTAAGAAGTGAGCCGACTTGGTGAGTCGGTCGACAATCACCCAGATGGAGTCGTGACCTCTGGAAGTGCGTGGAAGTCCAGTCACGAAGTCCATAGATATCCCGTCCCACTTCCACTCCGGGACATCCAAGGGCTGTACCAAGCCTGCTGGTACCTGATGCTCTGCCTTCACCTGCTGGCAGGCGAGGCATCGAGAAACGAACTCTGCCACAGCCTTCTTCATGCCCGGCCACCAGTGCGGTCGTCCGAGGTCCTAGTACATCTTCACCACTCTGGGATATACCACCAAAAGAGAAGTGTGAAACTCTCTCATAACCTCCTCTCGTAAAGAGACTGGTACCATGGTACGTCCTCTGAAAATGATGTCGTACTCTGCTCCAAAGGAGAAACCATCAGGTGCCTGTCCTGAGGATATCTGTGCACACCACGTCTCATAGTCAGCGTCCCCACACTGTGCCTCTCTGACCCGCTGTAGAAGTGGAGGAGTGACTGTGAGAGACTGAAGGAAGGCTGCTCCATCTCTATCCACGAAGGATATTTGTAAAGAGGCTAGATGCTTCGTCGCCTCCTCAAGTAGCTGAATGCCTGTCCTCCTGTTGAGGGCATCGGCTACTACGTTCCCCTTCCCAAGAGTATAGACTATCTCAAAGTCATAGTCCTGGAGGAACTCGAGCCATCGCCGCTGTCTCAGGTTCAGTTCCTTCTGCGAGAAGATATAACTGAGACTCTGATGATCAGAAAATACTGTAAAGCGCTCTCCCATCAGGTAGTGTCGCCATGTCTTCAGAGCGAAGACCACTGCTGCTAACTCCAGGTCATGGGTAGCGTAGTTCTGCTCATGCAGCCTCAACTGACGTGATCCATAGGCGATCATTGCCCGCTCCTGCATCAGGACACATCTGAGTCTGGTCCCTGATGCATCGCAGTAGACTATGTACCCTACTCCCTCCTCAGGAAACCTCAAGATAGGTGTGCTGGTCAATCTCTGTCTCAGCTCCTGGAAGCTTTGCTGACATCTGTCTGACCACACGAAGGGTTTCCCCTTCTTCTTCAAAGCTGAGAGTGGTGCTGCAACTCTGGAGAAGTCTGGCATGAATCTCTGGTAGTATCCGGCTAGACCCAAGAAACTCCGCAGCTCTGTCACGCTCCTGGGTGGCTCCCAAGCTAACACTGCCTCGATCTTCACAGGATCCACTGCAAATCCCACCTCAGAGATGACGTGTCCCAAGAAGTGGACCTCACGTATCTAGAACTTGCACTTCGAGAGCTTACCATAAATCTGGTGCTCTCAGAGTGTGTCTAGTACAACCCGTAAGTGGTAGGCATGCTCCTCCTCATTCGTTGAGTAGATCAAAATGTCGTCGATGAAGACCACGACAAATCGATCGAGGTATGGTTGAAAGATCCTATTCATGAGGGCCATGAACACTGCTGGAGCATTGGTTACACTAAAAGGCATAACCAAGAACTCATAGTGGCCATACCGACATCTGAAGGCCGTCTTCTGCACGTCCTCATCTCTAACTCTGAGCTGATGATAGCCTGACCTGAGGCCTATCTTCGAGAACCACCGTGCTCCCTTGAGCTGATCAAAGAGGTCATCAATCCTTGGTAGCAGATACTTGTTCCTCACAGTCACCTGGTTCAGGCGATGATAGTCAACACAAAGTCGCAAGCTCCCGTCCGCCTTCTTGGCGAACAAAATCAGGGAAACCCAGGGTGAAACACTGGGTTGGATGAACCCCTTGCCCTGCAAGTCCTCCAACTGTACTCGTATCTCTCGAAGCTCGGCGGGGGCCATCCAATATGCTGGAGTCAATATCGGAGTTGTCCCGGGGTACAGGTCAATATAAAAGTCTACCTCTCTGTGAGGAGGTAGTCCTGGAACGTCGTCGGGAAAAACGTCCGCAAACTGATCCACCACTGCAGGAAAACCAGGACTTCGCACGTCAACTGCTCCTAGGATGAGGCTAGCCAACTGATGAGTGATGGATTGTCCTATCCTCCGCGGAAGTCCATCCTGTGTTGAGAAGGCTCCCTTCTCGCCGGTGAAGGTGAACCTACTCCCGTCGGTGCGCACACATCGCACCTTGTGCCTAAAACAGTCAATCTGTGCATGGACCGTAGATATCCAATCCATGCCCAAGATGACGTCATAAGGCCTCAAAGCTGCTACAAGAAGATCCCAGCTGAAGATCTCGCCTCCTAGAGTAAGCTCACACTGTCGGCACCAGTGCGTAATCGTTGATTCTACTTCCGTAGGAGTCTCTAGCAGTAAGGATTGAGCCAACGGCTCTGTCAGAATCTCCGACCTCCGAACAAGGGAAGCAGCTATGAAAGAGTGACTCGCTCCTATGTCTATAAGTACGGTAGCAAGGATGTAATAGACACAGATAGTACCTTGAATCATCTCAGGCACGCCGTGGTCGTAGGCCTCTGCTGCCTGGAGATGTGCCTGTCTCTTCCCGCCAGCTCCCTGTGGTTGGGGTGGACCTCCTGGTGGTGGTGGTGGTAAAGCCTCAAAGCGTCGCCCACCACCTGCTGCTCGGCCAGCTCCCCTGCCTCGTCTGCCTCCTCCCTGCAGACTTCCACGGTCGACCCTCTACCTCTGCCTCGGTGGTCCCTCAACCGTCTGCTGCTCCTCGGCACGGCGGGTCGGGCAGTCACGAGCCATGTGGCCCTGCCCGCCGCACGAGTAACACTATCTGCCTCTCGAAAGACTGGCTCCACGCTGTGTGCCCCGCACTGCTGAGCCAGTGTCCTGAGGTCGTCTGCCTGAGGGTCTGGTCTTCCTAGACCCCTGAGTCATCTGTCGACTACCTTCTGCAGAAGACTCTGCCACGTGCCGCCCTGCGGTGGGTCTCGGCGCTGGTATAGACTCAGCAAGAAAGCTCTTGATCAAAAGGTCCTGCTCCAGTACTCTTGTCTGAGTCGGAATGCTGAGGGAGATCAGCGATTCCCTGATCTCATGTCTCAAACCCTGCTCAAAGGTCCGGGCCCAGAAGAATGGGTCTCGTACCATGTCGGTCGAGTAGCGCAAGAGATCGGTAAATCTCGCCGAGTACTGAGCGACCGTCATGCTGCCCTGCTGCAGCTGAAGAAGCTCTTGAATGCGCACCGCACGGAGGGTGGCTGGGAAAAACTACGAGAAGAACAGGCTCTCGAAGTCCATCCAGATGAAAGAGGCCTCATCGTGCACCTGGAGCATCAAGATCCACCATCGGCCCGCTTCTGCGTGCAGTAGGCTCGCAGCGAGGATCACCATGAGGTCTGTTGGTGTCCTCACTAGCCTGAAAACTCGTACGACTGCCTCGAGCCAGTCCTCGGCTGCCTGGGGGTCCGTCTCCCCACGGAACCTGGGTGGTCTCTGGCGCTGGAACTCATGCAGTGCGCTAAAGTTACGTGCATCGTCAGCAGCTGGTGATGGAAGTATCGGTGGCTCGGCGGGTAATGCTACCGCTGGTGCCACTGCTGATAAAGGGCCCTGCACCGAGGCCTCGTCGCTCGGTGGGCTATTATCACGCTCGACTCTCGGAAACCTAGCTGGCTACCATCGTGGGGCCATCCTGAAAAGGAAACAGGTGCGCCACGGTCAGAACAGTATACCTGGTGAGCTAATACAAAGTAATCACAAAGAAAACTTGAAACACACATGCAATCAATGTTTTCGTGCATTAAGTCAGAAATCAGAAGTCAGGGTCCTGGTGTACAGATACGTCGGCTGCCGCACTAACACTGGACTCCCTGGACTGATAACCACACTCAATATGCTAAACATTATTACTTCACATAGAAAAGATCAGAGTTCGCGGTAGAACTGAACTCCTCTGATACTAATTTGTCACGACCCGTCTTCGGGGCCCGTGCCGTGACTACCCCAAGCCCGCCTTCCATAGTCCAGGCGTTGGCGACTAGCACCAAGGAGTAAATCCCGGTAAAAAGGGAAGGCATTGCCTTTGTAAAGTAAACAAGCACCACAGAGTAAGCAAGCGGAAAAGTAAACACTAAGTGAAAACAGAGTACAACTATAAGTGCGGAAAAGTAAGTGGGCCAGAATACAAACCCAAACTGAAAGTAAAGTACAACTCGAAAGGGAAAACAGCAACTGAAAAGTAAAAGCTGCTACGTCGAGCTGTCCAATGGAAATCCCACCTAAAGGGTGGGTACAGATAGCTCCACTGCACCTCGGGTTCCGCCGTCCGCTCCGAGTACGTCCCGCCCAGTGGTCCACCTTCAGGTACCATCCTACTCTACAAGCCTCAACCACGATCAACATTGTCCATCGTCTGCAACCAACACAACGTAGTACGAGCATAGCCCGTGCAGGGGTGACTATAAGCTACTCAGTAGGGACCCCGAGACCCCCGAAGGTCTCCCAAGATACACAAAAAATGAACCACAAAGGAAAGATACAATCACGAAGTAACAACCGACACTGCTTAGGTATATGCCCATACATATACCTAAGTCATCAATTCTAATACGCTCCAACCTCCGAACCCAAGTACAACTCAGTCCACACAGGAAAGTATACGTATTCCACACAGGAAAGCAAACATAATCCACACAGGATAGCACAACACAATCCACATAGGAAAGTAAACAAGATTCATCTCACACAGGTATACTTCTTCGAAAGACGATAGAGATGATCACTGGTCTATCTAAGTCGTCGGACCCACAAAGGATCGATAGGTACTAACCCCCGCAAAGACCCACACAGGATCGGACCCACACAGGATCTGTAGGCACTGGCTCACACAGAACCGCTGAGCGCTGACCCACATAGGATCGGACCCACAGAGTATCGGTAGCACTGATCCACACAGGATCGATGAGTGTTGTAGTCGTCGTCGTCGAATCCACTGAGGATCTCTGCACAGTCGTCGTTGTAGTCACAGTAGCAGTCGCAGCCAGCTCTAGGGTTCCCGCACACAACAAGCTCGTTCAGGAGGGTCCGCTCCACGAGCCGAGAGGATGATACATCAACTATCACATAGTTCAGAGTTGATGTATCCAAAAGTTCCGTCTCGTAAATAGGAACTCAACGTTGCAGACGGCGCGTCGATCGGACGCCCGGTCTGAGAGTTATTGGCTTTTTCGTTTCAGGGGCCCGGTTGGTTTTTAAGGCGAAACCAACCCGACCGTACTCCACCTGCGTCCAAACCTAGGGCGGAGTATTCCAAAAGATCCGTCTCACTAAGAGGAACTCAACAAAGCTGACGGCAGGTCAATCGGACGACCGTAGCTCAAGATATGAGTGTTTCCGCTCCGAGGGCCCGGTTGGTTTCGTGTACGAACCAACCCGGCCGAACTCAAAGTATTCCGAAACCTTGAGTGCGATATACCGAAACGACCGTCTCGATCCAAGGATCGCATCTCCGCTGACAGCGTGTCGTTTGGAGGTCCGTAGCCCGAGTTATGGGCATTTGAACCCAAACAGTACGAAAACGGGGGTTTCGGGCCCGGACCGACCCGGCCCGAGACCCCCTGGTTGGCCCAAACTGGGTCGACCCGCCCCGGACAGGGTCGGCCCGGCCCGGCCCGGCCTGGCAGACCGGCCAGGCGTCGGTCCGGCTCAGCGCAGCGCGCCCAGCGCGCTGCCAGCTCGGCTTTGGCCGAGCTGTTGGAAAAAAAGAGGGGGGCGCCTGCCCCCCTTGTGTAACCCCCCCCCCCCCCCTCATTATGGGGGGCCGTTGATGCTGGCCGGGGGAATTTAATTCCCCCGGTTTTTCTCTTTTTCGGCCGGCCTGACCTGGCCGGCCGGCTCCTTCTCAACGGGACCGGCAGTGGCCAGTCCCCTTCCGGCTCCGACACCAGCAGCCCGGCTGGTCGTCGGTCACCATGCTCCGCCGCGGCCCAGAACCGGCCGCGGCCCTTGTCGTCTGGTGCGGTGCGACGGCATCGTGGCCCTCCGTCGCGGACCCGCTCTAGCCGCGGTGTCCTCAGTTTTCTTCGACGTGGCGCGACAGCGTCGCGTCCTTGAATTTCTTTCCACGGCGCGGCGCGACGGCGCCGCGCAATATTTTCCGTGTGATTTCCGCGTGGTGCGATTGCACCACGCCATCCTGTTCCATCCGCAAGGAAACAAACATGAACATAGGAGGGGTTAGGCCGTGTTTGTGCGGTCCGGCCCCCTCTCATTTAACGATAACATTTAGTCGATTAACCACGAAGTTCTACATGCTAGAATCAAGAACAGAAATAATTTAATAGATTAACAAATAATCCCCTACATCGGTTCAGGAACGGTGTTCGTCAACGACCCGCGGAAGACGAGCGTCGCGGAGGTCGGCGTCGCGGGGAAAGAATGTCGACGTCGTGAAGCAAGGATTCAAAGTTCTTTGATGGCGATTTCGTCGCGTAAAACCATCGCGGAAGAGACGACGCGGAAGAAGAACGTCGCGTCACGGATACGGCGTCGCGGAAGAACCGTGTTCTTCGGCGGAGAAGTTCTTCATTGAAGAACGGTGTTCTTCGCGTTCTTCGTCGAGGTTGAAGAAGAAGAAGACTGCTTCCCCAATCCTCTCAAGGTGCAAAAGAAACTAACCAAAATAAAATAACTCCAAGCCTTATTTTATTTACACATCGTCACCTCTTTGAAATTCAAGATTTTAAAAATAAGTAACTCATCTTAATTAATAACACAAGTTGTCAAATTAATTAGAGAGGAGTTATTGAGGAGTTTAAGGGAAGTTGATGAGTTAGGGATCATGTGGGCCCCACCTCACTTTATCCTCTCAAGGGAGGTTATGTGGATGTGGGTCCCACCTCTAACTCCCTTTGGGATGAAATAACCAACAAAGTTAAAAATAAATTGTGTTCAACAATTTATTTAACTTCTTCTAATTCCCCCCAAAACTAACTCTCATTCCGAATAAAACGCAACCTCGGGAAAGGTCTCCTTAAGAGAAAATCGGTGCTGCGAGTTCATTGGTGCCATCGGATTTCGATTCTGGGCACCGGTTCAAAAGTTAGAGATTCCCGCTCATTCGTTCACTGAACGTACCCGAGCCAAACTTCGGAAATTGATTCCGGGCACACCGGGCCTCAGAATCAGGTGCTGTCAGAAACCGCGCTCCTGTAAAATTCCAAAGAAAATTAAGAAAAAAATTCCCTTGAATTTTACGGGTATTTACAGGATAGAATTACCTTTTACTACCATGAACATGGTTATAATTAAGGTACTACCATCCTGATCAACTAGGTTTGGGATATCAATTCCTTAACTCAAAAGTGAAAAATTCTATCTTGACTATTCAACCAATTCCATTCCTCCAAAGACACCCAACACAAGCTACCTCACCATGAATTCAATTTTAGGGTTTTTATTTTATATAAAAGTACATGATCAAATGGAACATGTTGATAACAATCTCATGTTAGGTGACCAATACACATGTCTGTAGATAGGAACAAATAATGAAACTTGAAACATGTTCTGTTTCTATTGGAAGGCTTTTCCTCATGATCTCATCTTCTCAATATCACAAAGTGTGAATTTCATGAGAATAATTCTTGATGCTTATGATCCCTTAGAATATGATGGTCGCACATCATGTATGTCATATCAGTATGATGTATCTAGACTATATGACATTACTTTAAGATTATTTTCATGGTATCTATAGGTTCTCATTATATCCTAAAAACTGTAATAACCTTTTGATATGATATGTAATATAAGGACAATACTATAAATATAGTTGATGTAAAAGTATGAACACTATTTTGTTAAGATAAAAAACCCCTTACTCTCTCTCTCACACACACACACAGATATATATATATATATATATATCAAATTTTATACATGTAAAAATACACAAAGTATATACATAAGTTGGGTCAAGTGAACCCACTTTCAACACTCCCACTTTCACTAGATCCAACTACTAACATGTCTCAACTATTCATCTCTCAGATGAGACTCATGCTTCTACTGAGATATGGATTTAGTCATGGGGACTACCACATTATCTTCTATGGCTACTCTATTAACTATGACTTCACCTCTATAGGTAAAATCCTTCAAGGGATGAAATTGTTTAAGTATATTATTTTTCCTCTGGTGTAACCTGAGATCCTTGGAAAGCTTCACTACCGTAGTATCATCATAATAAACTGGAACAAGGTTTTAAATACTAAGAACAACACCAATTTTTGATATAAATATAAATATCCAAGATTCCTCCTTAGCTGCATCAAAAGCTATTATATACTTAGATTTTGCTGTAGAGTTGGTGACCATATGTTTCTTTGAGATTCCCTAGCTCACTACACCACTATTCAGGGAAAATAAATTCCCTAAATATGATTTGAGAACATCATGATCTGTTTAGAAAATACCATCGATGTATGCTCTCACTACTAAAACCTCACACCCTTCATATATCAAGAACAGATCCTTTGTATGTCTCAAGTACTTCGGGATAGTTTTTACAAGTTCCCAATATAGCTCTGATGGGTTAGCTTGATATCTTCCCACCATGATTAAAGTAAAAGAAACATCATACCTAGTACATAGCATGGAATACATGATAGATTCCACCGCTAAATCATAAATTATTCTACTCACTCTTTCAATATCCTCATATATATGTGGACACATTTTCTTGGAGATATTGATACCATGTAGCATAGGAAATAACCATCTCTTGTATTGTTCTATATTATACCTTTTGAGTACCGTATCTATATATGTAATTTGACTTAGTCCAAGAATCCTATAAGATCTATCTTCATATATCTTGATCCCTATAATATAGACTAATTCACCTAATTCTTTCACTGAAAAACATTTATTTAATAAAGTCTTAACTGACAATTAGACATGGACTTCATTTCTCATTATAATATGTCATCAACATAAAATATTATGAAAATGATGTAATTTCTATTAACCTTTTTATATACACATAAATCACTTTCATTCTTAACAAAACCAAATCCTATTATTGAATCATCAAAATGATCATTCTATGATTTTTCTTCCTGATTTAACCCATAAATAGATCTCTATAACTTACACACTTTATTGGCATTATTTGACTTAACAAACCCTTTGGGTTGAGTCATATAGACGTCTTCAACCAATTTTTCATTTATAAAAGAAGTTTTGAAATAAATTTTCCAAATATAATAATCATGGATGTCTTCTATTGTATGTAATATTTTAATGTATTTAAAAATTGTTACCGGTGAGAGTGTTTTGTCAAAGTCTATGCCTTAACGTTGTTTGAAACCCCTCACCACTAATCAGGCCTTATAGTTATTGACTTTATTTGTCCATGTATATATTTTTCTGGATTACCCATTTAAAATAATGGGTTTTACATTAGCTATAGAGTCTACAAAAATCAAAATTTTATTTGAGTACATGGACCCCATCTCATAATGTATAGCTTCTTGTAATTTAGCATCATCATTTCCATATACTACTTCCTTGTAGTTTATAGGTTCATCATTCTCTAAGTGTAATTTTTCACTTGACCTAGTTAAAATAAAACCATAAATATCAAGTTATCTATCCTCTAGAGTTGACCTATGCAGTACTTGTGTGTTAAGAACTTCCTCATCTCCCACTGTCTCTTTTGGAAATTGTTCCCGTACCAAATCTTGTTCATCTGGATCATTATCTTCATCAAATTCAATATTTATCCCACTATTTCAATTGGAAATGTGTTCCCTTTTTAGAAATATAAAATTTATTTCCATAATCACTTATCTATTAGAATATTTATATAGGCAATATCATGTGGTTTCTTTAGGATAACCTATAAAGATGCACTTCATGCTTCTGGATGCTAATTTTTCACTAGATATAGTTTTTGACAAATTCCTCACATCCCCATACATGTATGTGTGACATGTTGGGTTTCTTTCCACACCACTACTCACATTTAATCCCATATTTCACTTTATTTGGTACTTTTTTAAGGTTATATTCCATTTTCTATAATGTATATCCCCAAAAGGAAACAAAAGAGATGATCGACCCATCATTAACCTACCCATGTCAAGCAAGGTCTGATTACTGCTTTCACTAACACAATTATATTATGGTGTATATAGAGAAGTGAGTAGGTATACTATACCACACTCCTTTATGTGGTCAATGAAATCTTGGATAAGATACTCCCCACCTTGATATGAGTGGAGTGATTTAATCTTCTTACCAAGTAGGTTTTTTACTTCATGTCAATATTCCATAAACATCTAAAATGAATATAACTTATACCTAATTATGTATATATAAAAATACCTACTATAATCATTGGTAAAATTAATTAATTATGAAAACCCACCCCTTTCCCCAAATAGAAACAAAACACATACATCAATATGAATTAATTCTAGTAATTCAGTGGCTCTTACTCCCTTCCGAGAGAAGGGTGATTTGGTCAATTTTGCCGTGTAAAAAATAATGAAATACATATATGGGATTTAAATTTGTTGAGTATAAATACCATACTAGATTTAATTTCTATAAATTCTTATCATTTACATAACCATGCTCTATGTTATATAAGCAGGTGTTATATGATTCATGTTCCCTTGTTTTTTTCCATTGATTTTTATAATAGGATTTTCAAGTTCAAGTATTTACAATCCATTTTTACGATGCATCATACCATAACATGTGTTATCCATATAAAAGAGACAAAATTTATTTACTAACTTGAAATAAAATCCCATATTGTTAAAACTTGAAACTGAGATTATGTTTTTGTAACTGAAGGAACATAATAACAATTATTCAATATAATAACCAAACCACTTGGCAAAGTCAGATGATAATCTCCCATTGCCAAGGCAACTAGTCTCACACCATTTTTATCCCAAAGATCCACCTATACTTTTTAAATATTATTTAACCTACTTGGTTCCTATATATGAATACCAATATGTGATCCACACACTGTATCCAATACCCAACTTGTAGATAAAGATAGATTGCATTCAATGGAAAAAACACCTGAAGTAGAAGAATCACCCTAATTCTTCTTTCCAACAATGAAATTATTCTTCCAATGGACTTTATTTCCATCATAAATTAAGAAAACATCCTGGTCATTTCCTTCCCACTATAACTTTGGCTTTTTGTAAGGATGGTTCTTAGGTTTCCTTTACTTGTACTTAGCTTTAGACCCATTAGTCTTTCCCTTCCTCATCTATTTTCACTATAAGGACTAAAGAATTGGTATTCTCCATATCCTTATAATCTTATATAACTAAATCCAAAATATATGGGAGGGAATTTTTCATGTTATTAATATTATATTTAATGATAAATGTTGAAAATCATGGCAGTAAGGGGTAATAATGAGACCATTCACTAGTTCTTGGTTCATCTTGAACCTAAGGGCCTCAAGTCTCTCAATGAACTTGATCATCTTGAGTACATGAGGAGACACTTGATTTAATTATACTATACTACACCTATACGGTGCACTAGATATCTCATACCTTTATTATCTTTTTATCTCATGATATAATTCTTAGAGACGAGTTAACATCTTATAAGAATTTTCATCCTCGTAAATCTTTTTCAATTAACTGGATATAGACAACAACATGATACAATGTACATATAGTGAATTATCTAAATGATTTTAATACTTATATTTATCCACCTTTATTTCTCCCTGAGTAAGATCAGTAGGTAGCGATTACTCTAGAACATAAATCTTCTTTTCTTTATGTGGTATTATGTGCAAGCGCCTGTACCACTCATGAAAGTTACATCTAGTCAGGATATTTTCTTTATACAATATTGATCACAATGATAATGTACCAGTGGTGTTGGTGATTTCCATTTTTATCTACAACAAACTTTTTTCAATTATTACTTTACATTGATTACCTTTTAGACATTATTGATTGATTAATTAAATAATTGAATGTCTCGCACTATTTTATCAACCTCTAGTATCGTTCACTACTAGACTCAGAATAATTTTTCACTTGAGTATTCTAGTGGAAATTACCCTTTAAACCTCACCTCATAGTTTAAAATATTTGGCTATTCCACTAATTAGTGAGTTTCAGGTTAGGAACTAGACTGGCCAACCACATTGACACGTGATTCCATGAATTGGTGAGTGAATTCCTAGCTTCTCTGAACCATAACCTTAATTCCCTTAATGTATTGCCTCTAAAGTGGTATAAAACTACATTTGGACACTTATTTTCTACCATATTTAGTTAATTCAACCCATTACTCTCATAATAATTCTCCAGTAGTAAGAGGCACACTAAACTTTGACTGATGAGCACCTCGTACACCCGATTTTGTTCAAATTTGAGTGACGAAAAGTCTTCATGAATTAATATTTCTTTGAGGTATTTTTAATATTTCCAAAGAATTTAATCCTTTTATGTTAAATGTATTCATACAATGTTGTCACACTCCCAATTGAATATGTATTAATAGAACACATTCATTGTGTCTTTATACATTTTTCTATTTGTTATTTTAAATGAATCTCAGTGACATGAAGATTCATAAAATAATAAACAATACATAAAAGATATAAATTACCCAACTGTTCTTGAGAATTTAATAATGGTTGATCCATTAAAACTCAATGGATTAACCATGACCTATGGGTATCATACATGATTCATAACTTGACTCGTATCATAGCTCTCCCTTTGTCTGATGTTTCAACATCTTGTATGGGATACCACCTTGTCTTGGCATGACCCATGACTTATAGCATCATCATAAATAATATTAATGTACTCAAATTTAGATGAGGGGGTCTCGGGATGTGCAATGTACATACAGATATGAATAGATGTGCAATCCCTTATACATATTGAATAAGAATGATGATGAAAAAACTGTCAATAAATAAATAATTATTACACACATCGAACACATTTTTAAAAAATATTTAAAGAAATAAACACATAAATACAAGATATTGGTCAATGCATAAGATCATTCAGAATATTAAATAAATTCCTGATAAATATAATATGCAGTAAACTTATTTTCTAGGGTATAAATAAAAACTAAATGAATTATTCAATTCACATTCCATAAATTAATTTATTTTTATTAAAAAACTAAATTAATCAATTAATTTAATTTGAAACCAAAATAAAATAATTTTTTAAATAATAAATTATTTTTTAATCCAAAAAATTAATAAATTAATTTTGAGTATATTTAAAAATTAGTTTGGTTCTATTAAAAAATTTTAGGGCCCAAATACTCCGCCTATGCTCATTGCGGGTTGGATCGAACCCACATAGGCTCATTCTAGGTAAGAAAAAACCTTAACAAGGCCGATGCAGGTGTGGAAGACCCTGTGTTGGGTTGTTCCAGGTGGTTCATACCTATCCTGACCTATTTTGGGTCAGTATATCCTGGTTTTTCCTGTAAGGGGTGGATTTGGAATGGTAGCGCACCGATAGGGAATCCGACCAGGATTACCTCGCGTGGTGGTGACCAGGATATAGAGGGAGATACAACTCAAGGTTATCCCAAAAAGGGGAGGGGAGGTGGTACTATCGACTGGGGGGGTTCACTAGATTGAGGGGAAGTGGTGGTGTGCTGGACTTAGCAACTAGTGGAATGAGGAAACCTCACAGATGGCAGCAGTAAGCACGTGGTAAACTGGGATCCCTTTGACCGAGGGTGTGTGGATGTGTGGGGGGGATATGAGAGAACCTAACATTGGAAAGACCACATGAGAACCGACAGGGCAAGGATGTTCATCTGTAGTAGGAAACCAGAATGGTCATAGTGGCGCGATGAGCTAGAGGTGGCAAAGACAAGAGGAACGCAAGTAGAGATCAACCAATGGACCATGATAGTGAGATGAGATAACCTTAGTGGAGCATAGTAATAAGGGAAGGTAGTGGCTGACAGAGCTATTCAAGCAACGACACACAGAAGAGGAGGACTGAGGAGGTGCTCTGCGTGTAAGAAATGGGGAGGAGAAGCTTCATCCAGAAGACTTCCTATTTTTTCTTATTTATTAGCTTGTAAAAGAAACCAACAACCCACATAACAATGTTTTTTGTATTTTTGTTATGCTAGTTGGTCGCCCTCCAGTGTCCATTTGACTTCTTCCAATTTTTCCAAAATTCTATGCATAGCCTTTTGAATTTAAGTGTATTATTATTATTATTATTACCGATAAAGCTTACACAGGGATCATTCATTCACAACCATTTTTTTATTCCACAAATGGGGGAATTGGAACTCATCGAGAAAAATTTTCATTGTCGGAATGAGGATAGAACTCGATAACTAAAAAAAGAAACATGATCAAACATATATTTATAATGTTCTTCAATATTAACCCACAACAACCATATTTTTTATCTATATTAAAAATTTTAGATGACCATAACTTAGCCATCTGAAATAGAATTTATGTTCAGTCTGTTCCATTGGGATCATATTAAAGTTCTATACATAGTTTAATTAAAATTAATTTTTTCTTCACTCAAAAAATTCACATGATTACTATGATATCAATTGAAGGTACTGGGGCATGCAGCAGAAGCTGATAGCCTAGGTATTTAAATTTTTTCACCATTGGAGCGACGTAACTTCATTGTCTCTGGCGATCCAATCCTTATAGATGTCTAAGGATCTCATGTGTATTTAATAAGAACAAAATTAAAAGAACAAATACCTTGTTTGGATCAAATATGCATTCATTTTTTACATGTCTTCGATGAGTGTTTCTTGAAGGATCTAACATAGAACCAATCTATATCATCCACACATGTTTCAAGAATCTATGTGGATGTTGATCGTCGAATTTTGGGTGAAATTATAGAGCTCCTATGATTCCATTGATGTCATAACGATCATTGTGATTGTGTTCCTTTGATCTATGAGGGAGTTCGGAGATCAAAAACTTGGACAAGAGATTTCTATCTCTTGGATACAAGAATAGGATAGTGGACTCAATCCATTGGAATGAATTCCATTTAGAAAAGGGTTTCTCCTCTGCCTATATAGTGGAAGCCCAAATACCCGATAAGGGTACCCTAACCCTTGTATATCCAACACCCACAAAATAAGCTATAAATGACACGTTATAACAAACTAATAGTGTGATAATGTAATTTATATTTTTATCACATAATTATAATATATATTAAATATATTAAATTATAAAAATGACTCATTACCTTGATTTGTAATTCCCATTATATTAAACTAACCTTAAATTTTAAAATAATATTTGTTCGTATAATATTTTTCATGTATTTACTTAATTAATTTTAAATTATTTTAATAAATAAATTCAGTCCAATTATTCTATACTCAAATAATAATAAATTTATTTATTTATTGGTGATAGTTAATTCTTGGAATACACTCAAACCCCATGGTGGGGCCCACTTTGTCTTATACACCTATTCACCAGTGAATACCATTCAAAAACTAAGAGTGAAGTCTAGAAACCCATCAAGGACCCTATAGAGATAAGGAATATTCATAGTAATGAAAACCATCCTATGAACACACTCTGTGTAATATAATATCTTTTCCTTATGATATATCATAAAGAGGGATGCAAAAAAAATTTATCATACATTATTGATTTATTAATTTCTGATCTAACTAGATATAATTACCTTTGACTACCATGGCCTTGGATTTAATGAAGGTACTACCATCCTAATAAACTAGGCCTGAGATACCACTTCCTCAACTCAGAAGTAAAATATTCTATCTTAACCTTTTAACTAATTTCATATGACCAAAGATTCACCCAACACAAGCTACATTGCCATGGATTCAATGTCATGGTTTTTTCCTTACATAAATGTATTCAATAAAATGGAACACATTGATAACGATCTTAAGTCAGGAGACCAATAAACATATTCTTATATAGGAACAACCAATGACACATGAAACACATGATGTTATTATTGGTGGGTCTATCCTCATGATATTATCTTTTTGAGATCACCAAGTGCAAACTTCACAAAAAGAAGTCTCAATGCATATGATCCCCCAACACCTGATGGTTTCACATCATCTATGTCTTATCAGTATGATGTATCTTGACCATAGAAAATTAATTTAAGATTACTGTAATGGTATCTCTATATTTTCATTATATCTTGGGAACTACTATAACATTTTGATATGATATATAATCTAAGGACATTACCATGAATATTGTGGACACAAGAAGTATCAACATTATTATGGTAAGATAAACACACACACACACACAAACACATATATATCAAACTATATACATGTAACGGTAATAAAAGTACATACCTAAGTTTGTTCTGGGGAACCCAATTTCAACATAAGGAATTAAAAGGGGAAGGTCTCATGTGTAAGAGTGCCATCAAGACCTCCTAGGATAACCATATTATATCCAATCCATGTGCTCTCCCAAAAATTCCAAGAAACAACACCTATGAACCTGATTCCAAGTGATTCTAGATCTCATACACTAGTTTATTCCCCTATCATGAATTCCATCACATGGAAGTAATCTCTTTATATATCCCCCAAGGACACTCCTCAGGTGAGCTTGCATTTAATCATGAATTATAATGCATGAGTAAATGTATCAACAATTAATATAACCCTTTCATGAATGTATCCTAACTTATTGTACATTTAACCTATGAAATAATCATTAAATTATAACCATTTGGTGGAATAGATCCTAACAGTAACACATTAATGTTTGACTGGTAAAGTGTATCGTAGCCTTACAAAATGAATCATAGTATGCAATTCATGGAAAAGGTATTGATATATTATCATTATAACATGCCTTATAATATTTCATTTCATACCTATGATTTCATGTGTAGTATAATCTTATTATATCCCTTATACATAAAATATAAATTATCCAAATTTCATCATATGCAAAGTGGATTTAGGGAATATTTCCTTCAATCACTCACTTGAACTAAATCCATATAAACAATGTACCATTTTACCTTATACTGAATCACATGTAATAACATGTAAAATTATATCCCAAAATATATTCACAACTAGAAAATTATCCAATTATAATGGTTTAAAACCATGAAAATAGGGTCCAAAACCATGGTTATAGCCTACAACTAAGGTTTCCAAAATTGTGTCCATATAAGATTTTTTTGTAGGGGCCTGGAATATGGACACAGTTTTAAACCATAGTGGTATTTTAATTCCACTTCCATTGTTTTAAAACTATGGTGGTAGTTAAATCCTATTTCAATAGTTTGAAACCATTGAAATATCATTACAAAAACAAAACAAACAATAAATTTTAATCTTACAACCTGTTCCCACTTCTATATACAAAATTACCACTGACCTGTGACCCACTATATTTATTAATATATGTATATATATACAAATATAAATATTTATATATAAATATTACTAAAATTATTATTAAAAAAATAGAAAAAGATAACATGTCATGAGACCTTTGACCATAGTTTTATGAAAATGTGTCCATAGGCCCTCTACCGCCAAATTTTTCAAAAAATATGGCTATATGTGTTTGATATAAGGTCTATGGATATAGTTTTCCAAAACCATGGAAATAGGTCTTCTCAAACACCATAGTTTTAGGAAACTGTGGCTGTGGGTGTTTCATATAAGGGTTATGGCCACGGTTTTGGAAAACTTTGGCCATAGGTCTTTTCTACCACCATGATTTTGGGAAATTGTGGTCATATATCTTCCCACAAATATATAGATAAACACTTTTATCTTAGATCAATCATTTTTATCTGTATCTCCTTTTAAAAACATGTTATTGAAACTAATTAATCATAAACCATGTTTATTGAATTCATTATCTCATATTATTCATAAAAACTCTTTTTTAATAAAAAATCCTCTTATCATGTAAGAGAAAGCAGATAACTGTACACATATTTTATTTATATCCATATGATATAGATATACTACGTTATATTCAATTATTTTATGTATTAACTCTTTTATTTATCACTTTAATGAAAAATATAAGGTCTATCAATTCTTATCTTAATTTTTAACTCTTGTATATTTCTAACACTTGTAAAACATATAGTTGGTATAATATGTCATTCAAAATAGAATAAATAATTTCTATAACATTTATAACTAACATTGAAATTCCATTTATTTTCATAAACACCTTTAGGTATTCCAAAATAATTTCATCCTATGGAATCATTACACCATTACTACTGATTTTACCATTAGGTTTCAATGACTTTGACTAGCTACTTGAAGAAAAATCATTAGACTTTCCAACCAAATTTTCTTATTTTAGTTTTAACTTTTACCTACGTGTACTGTCAACATAAAACAAAACCTATAAATCACATTACCATTTCATATATTCTAAAAACTTTAGAATATCGATTAAATTTTTCTTGATATATTTCATATTGTTGGAACATTTCCATCAATGAAAACAAAATAAATTCTTTAACTAGAATAATCCTTAAGAAAACCTCTAGTCACACCAAGTATTTAGCATAATCATTAACATTGAGTATCACTGAATTACCCAATAATATTGAGTATATGAGACTAAAATATATTAGGTTATTTTTTATCTAATGCCTTTGAAAACTTAAGTGAATCAGTCTATGATTATAATAAGAATCTAGATTCACCTGTTGAACAACTTAAACACTTGGTTACTCAAGAAGGTGTTTCTATAACACATATAATATCTCTTTAATTAAGAACTATTATTAAATTACCATTCATAATAGTTTCTTAAATTAAGATTATATTTCTTAGTAACTAATATGAAAGTTAAGTTTGATGATAAAAATGTTATTCATCTATAAAAAATCATTTACCATATGAGTACCATGTTTTAATAAAATTAAATAAACACTTTTATTGAATGGTATCCCAGTAAAATAATGACCACTTTCAAAAAATATTATTCCCATTACTGGGTTGAGATCAATATTTCACTATGAAATGATTCTTGTATGGCGTTCCTCTCACCTATTAGCTATTTAGGTACGAAATCATCCTAATCCAATCATATATTACTCTTGGATAATTGAGAAAAAAACTCATTGTCCAAACCAACATATGGATAAAATCATCTCTATTCCTCTAGTATCCTAACTCTTAGGTTTCCTAGTTAAATGTAACCCAAATATCACACTAGTATTTGGTTACCTAACTCTTAATATTAGTCATTTCCACCATTACTTACACAATATAATCCCTGGGAACCCTTATATGGTATAACATACTTGATTTAATGATTAAGATCTTAAGAAGTGTTTTATTTGGAAGGAATCTAAAACTTATTATTTTGAATGGGATTTAATCTCACCATATTATATCATGTTATTCCATTTATTTATTCATTATTCTAATAATTTAGTTTTGGAATCCTATTCCATCCACTAAATCAATATGTTCAGACCATATTGATTCATAACTCTTTACACAACTTACCGTTAATGTTACTCACCCAAAAATAGATGTTAAACATATTTACATGCATCCAAATTCATATAATTAATATGATACATGAAATTTACATGTAAAGGTTTAGAATTATATGAAATTATAAATCCACTCATGAGTAAACCCGAATCCACGGGTAGCGAACCCCCGCATTTCTAAAATAAGGAATAATCCTCCAGGCTGGTGGGATGTCTAAACAAAATACCTTTTATCCAAGGATATATTACTAAAGTGATATTAAAATTCATCATAAATATAAAACATAGTATTTATAAGAATTATATAATTACTAAATTCAAGATAATAACTTTAATTAGAAACCAAAGTCAAGGTATATGGAAACTAAATCCACTACCACACGTAGCATGTAACTCTTTATACGCATGTATGATAATTCAAAAGAAATTTAACAACTTTAAACTAAATCATATGAATATTCATAATATAAAAATTCAATATCCATAAATAATTAACATGTGAATAACTTTTAAATATATGAACAATTCAAAAACATAAATATGAGATAAATATTTTTGAACACTTCATAAATAAAAGCTAATTATAAACATTTTTTATAATTTTATCATATCTTATGTACATTAAATAATCAAAAAAAAAATATTTTATATTCCTTTCATCATATAAACTCATTTTTATTATTCATTATATTACATTTCTTTTTAAATATATGAATTTTTTTGAATTATAAACATTTTATAATCCAATTTATATGATGTAAACATTTTATATAATATTAACATCACATGTGTAATATTATTTAAACCTTAATCAAATCATTAATAAAAAATATTTTATGTGGTCTATATAATATCCCAAATAAGGTATATTAATTTTATTAATTGAAATTAATCATTTATTTTATGATTAGTGTTAGGATATGCAATATGATAGTAGAAAATTTATTTTGTAGAATGATTTCATGAAGGTAAACCCATGGTAAGGATTTTATACCGCTATTATGTTTCAAAGGGATCTAAAAACACATGTTAGACTAGTGAAATTGATTAAAGAAACCCAAACCAATATCATGATGCTAGAATACTGAAACCATGACTACTATAAATAAAAAATGATGAAACCTATGCAATTTTCACTAAAGTATTCAATGCACCATCTTCAACCAAAATATTAGGGGTTTAATGAAGATCTATAAAGTGTAGCCAAAAAATATCCCCTCTTCATGAAATATCCATGGGTTGTTGAATCACTGATGTTTGGGTGGGATTCCTCTTATCAGTATGGTGTTCTATCACCATAGTGTGAAAAATTTAAAGAATAGATAGAGATTCAAGAATGAAGGAGTTTTTTATTGATGCTTTGAAATGATTTTTATATAACATTTCATGGTAGATGTGACTTTATATATCCCCCAAGGATTCTATTTGGGTGAGATTTCATTTAATCATGTGTTATAACACATGAGTAAATGTATCGACCATTCATGAAACCCTTTAATGAATATATCTAACCTCCCATAAATTTATTTCTATGAAACAATCACTAAATGATAGTTATTTTGTGGAAGATATCTAAATGTTAACACATTAATGTTTCGTTGGAAAATCATTTCATAGCCTTAATAAATGAATCATATAATATTATTCATATTAAATGTAGTGGCATATTATTATTATAATATATATTATGATATTTTATGTCTTACCCTGTGATTCCATGGTCAGTGGAACCTTATCATACCCCTTAGTTATAAAAAATAACTTATCTAAATTGCATAATTTGCAAAGAGGCTTTAGGGAATACCTCCTTCAAAACCCACAATAGGTAGTGGTATACAAGATTTTTCCCCTTTCACGTTCCACTAAACATAAATAAACATGAATAATGAATAATAACACTATGAAAATGCACAAAAAGGTATATATAATATAAGACCATAAGAATGGAATGCTATAAGAGAAGGAAAGATAAAATCAGTTCAAACTTTCCTTTTCTCTTCCAAAACCATTTGGGTAAGAATTTATTTGCTAAAAAACTTTGTTTTCAATGAATTATATCAATCCCAAACCATTTCCAGGATAACTCTCTATGATTATGAGATGAATAAGGGGTTCACTTACCATTATAAGTGAAATTAGTTCACTATAGGTCATGATAGGGAAGGTAAGCTTCCAATGAAACCAGAATATCAATCTAAAATAAAAGAAAATTCAGTCTTAAGTCACTGCAATAAAAGAGTTGTGATTATAATAAATGAAACCAAGGTAACAAATTTACTCTTCTAAGATGAAACTCCAAAACTATCTATACTTGACTAAAACTAAGTTATTAAAGAAGACTCACAAGCCCTAAATTTGAGAATAAGGGATTTACACCCATATTTATTTATAAATAATAAAAAGATAAAGGTTAGAGGAAATAAATCCTACTCTAAGTTGATACAATCTCTCGTGACCATTTATAAGAAATTTAAACCAAGGAGGAAGATTAATCACTTGTGGAGGGTTGATAGGAATAGGGGAGAGCTCCCAAGGGCTCAAAATAGTCGAGAATAAGTGTAATTCTTGAGCCTTTTTAAAATTAAAAGACTATTTTGATCCCAAATAAAAAAATATAGTAGAAATGGGTACCTAATATAGGTCTACTGAGTACTATATGGTTCTAACATTGGTCATGTTGCATTACTGATACCACCAGGTACTTTTTACTAGTCCATTATGTACCTGGTGTTTCTAACACCTCGGGTACCTCCCATTACACTTTTTAACTATATCCAATTTACCCCCAACTCTTATATAATATAAAATTCACATTAAATTAGAATTAAATTCTAAAATTAAAGAGAATTTATAAACTAAAAATGTAATGGTCTTTGAAACCTCCACACCACTGGGCTTCTCACCTCTGAGAAGTTTCAACCCACTTCTTGTGGAAAAAGTTCAACCAATTAAATTTCACTCCATCTTCCCACTCCTAATTTTCATCCTATACCATTACATATTTCCACTTAACCCGAAAAATAGGCACCATGTTTCCTCATAATACCTTCTAACTCTGAAAAAAAATACATATAGGATGATCCACATAGAACGCATCGACTTCCAAAAGTAAAGCATCTTGCAGTCCCCTTGAGGAAATTCCCTTGATTATTATTTCCATATTTTTGACATATAGGTGGTTGAATACACTTTATTTAATTATCTTCATTTCATTAATTTTTATGATTCTTCATCCTTATCTACTTGTGAACTTATATTTCAACTATGGTTACATTTTTAATCACATTTCATGATAATTAGTTTGGAAAAATCACTAGATTTTTCAATCTACATCTCTTCAAAATGGGTTGATTGTTGAAGAAATCATTGCATTGTTGTTCACACCCATGGTTAAGTTGGTTCCTTCTGGTTTCATCCACCACTAAAACTGAAAAGGGTTAAAATGAGTGAAAAACATTCATAATATGAGGGAATTATCATAATCATAAAATGAATTTGACCATAAAATGTGTTGTCCTTTTATATTATCACTTTGTCCTATAGTTCATTTAGTTTGACCTATATCAATCTTAGTTTGACCTATATTAATTTAAGTTAGGTAATCTTACGTTTCTCAACTTAATCCCTAAAACTAATTGGGAAATTAACCATTCATAGTGGCTAATAATGATCAAGTGATCAATCAAGGCCTATACATCGGGAGTGTCAAAATAATTATGCAGTCATGGGCCTATTCATTTTGCATGAGGGTGATGGTTGAGTTAATGCTCAACCAACCCTTTTTGGTGTGAATTCCCCTTGGTGCATCTATTCCACAACTGCATTCACTTGTAGTATCCAGACATGGATGTATTGCTAGGGAAAACCATATACTCAATAATTTACCATTATTCTAGGATATCATCCTATATATAAACTCATCTCTAGGGTATTCACAAAGATTCTATAACCTAATCCCCAAAATAACTAAACTAATCTCCAAAAGTAACTAAACTGATCTCCAAAAAATAACTAAACTTTGATCTGATAACAACTATAGGGACCCAAGCTAAACATAACTTAATAGTTTAATAATATCATTATTTAAATAATACATCTCACAAATAGTCGTATAACCCAAATACCAAAAGTTTTAGTGTCTTGGAGATTAGATATGAAAATATCTTATTTTACAACACTTGAAAACTTTAATAAATAATCACACTCCTTTATAATCTTTCATGAAATTTCACATTATACAACCACCATCATAACCTAGGGAATGGAAATATAAGGGGTGAGCTCAAATGCACAATAATGGAAAAGGCATATCATAAAGTGTTAGATCGTATTGTGAAATAAGTGTAGCTTGATAAACAACATGGGAATATGGAACAACCATAAGCATAAGAAAACCTTTATAGAATAACCCATTATGCCCATGCCTATGTAAACAAACTCATTATGCCCATGTCTAATATTTCCTAAAATATGATTTATATAATACAAAAAATATATGCTTACATTAAATAAGCAATATATTTAGTGAATAATGGTTAATAATTAAAAATTAATATTAATTAAAAATACCGACTGATTGTATCGAGTAATGGACATTAATTGAATGTCATTTTATTTTTCAATTTAGCACATATCAAACATGTTTTACATTGATTTCACACATTCTTATACATAATTAATGTATTTTTATATACAACACACACACAAATATTTATATAATTAATGAAATCTTATATAGAAATACATACACCTAATATTTATGTAATTCATTTAATGTTTAATATTAATTCTATAATTTCATTTAGTAACATGATACATTTAATATATTATATTTTTAATCGGTAAACTTATTTATTTATTTGTAGTATTATTATTGTTAGGTATTATTTATTCATTTTTAATATTTTTTTTGGAATTTAATCATTTTATAAAATTTATTTATATATATTTATTTACAATGTTTTAATATTTTCAATATGTATTCATTATTATTTAAATATATATCCATATTTTTTAATAATTTATATTTAATCAATAAAAATGATCCTTTTTTTCAATATTTCTAAAGCGTACTCATTTTTAATTATTTAATTTCACTCATTTTTAACATGAATGTATTTAAGATTATATATCAATTAATAATGTTAAAAATATATTTTTAAATAAATATTTATGAGTAAATATATTTATTAATGTATATTTATTATATTTATAAATTCATATATTTATAATTATAAATAAATAAATATTATTTTTTAAAAAGTATTTATATTATTATAAAAAAATAATTATATATATATTTAAATAATTATAAAATTATAATAAATTTATTTAAAAAATGAGTATATTTACTATATTTATATTTATATTTATATTTATATTTATTTATTAAACATATATATTATTATACTAATATATATAATGATATAAATATATAAATATTGTTTAAAGAAATAATATATATAATTTTTAATAAGTAATTATATATTTAAATAATTATAAAATTATAATAAATATATAAAAATAATGAATATATTTACTATATATTTATTTATATTTATATAAATTTATTATATATATATATATATAATTATATAATTATATATAATTATATAAATATATTTATAATTATAAATAAATAATTTTAAATATATTTAAAAATATATTTATTTATAAATATATTTACAAATATATTTATTTATAAATATTTTTATAAATATAAATAAATAAATAAATATAATTTTATAAAAAAGTATTTATATAATTATAAATAAATAAATATAATTTTATAAAAAAGTATTTATATAATTATAAATAGATAATCATATATCTAAATAATTATAAAATTATAATAAATATATTTAAATTTTGAATATTATATAAATATATATATATATATATATAATAACAAAAATACATTTATAATCATATAAAAATATTTAAAAAAAATTTACAAATATTTTTATTTATAATTATAAATATAAATCCTTTATCTGCATAAAAGTTTTAGCACTAATAAAGATATCATTTATGAGTGCTTATTATTTTCGCACTAATAAAAGTTATCTTTATCAGCACTTTTTTTGAAGCACTGATAAAACTCTCCTCAATTTTTTTAGAAGATTCCTAACCACACTGATTTTAGTTCCAATTCTCAAACTTTCATGGAAGTCCACTGCTATTGGTGCTCCTCCTCGACTTTCACTCAAACAAATCAAGCCTAAAATCCATGGTATGTTATTTTTTCTCCTCCACTCTCATTTATTTCTTGTTAAGGTTTCTAATTTCACAACTCTGGATGATGAACTCATCACCCTTCGACTTCAATGAGTTCCCTGTAATTGCACTCCTCTTCGACTTTATCATCATCCTTTTATTTCTCCCCACCTTATTTTATTTTTCTTCCTCATTGCACACACACCATGATGAACCCTAGGGGGTTATTCATTCTAAGTTTTTTCATGGATTTGATTTCTAGGGAATGTGATCTTCCATAGGGTTCCTCCTCTCTCTGTTCTCGAGGGTTTCTTCATTTTTTCTTAGTCCAAGCTGTCTTTCCCTATGATTGACTCTTTAATTTCAAAACATTTTATTTCTTGATGCACATATTGGTGTTTTAATTATTTAATCATAGTATTAATTATACTCACTGGGTTTCTAGAGAAGAAATTGGATTTTGACTTGTTTTTTACATATAACAATGGGTTTTCCTATCTTTAATTATTTTTAGGAATATTGTTTCAAGTTACTCACTTGTCAAATTGCCCGATTAGCCCTTTAAAAATGTTTTCTCAATTTAAAATGATTAATTTTTCATAAAAAGTATTTTTATAAATTTTTTCTTAACATTTCAAGTGATACTAGAAATTCTAAGCATTGTAAAAATGTTTCAGGATGATTTTTAAATAAAATGTGTCTTTAATAAAGGTTTAGACTCCATTTGGATCAAGGGATAAATTAGGGAATGAAGTATCAAGCCATTAAAATTTTTATGATTCTAACCATAGGGCCTATTTGGAACTTTTAAGGATTATTCTTAAAATATGATGTTTTTAATGAGGTATTTCGGTTGATTCTTAAACAAGCTTGCTAAGATAATCTTTCATGATTTCATGTTCTCAAATGATGTGTTTAATTGTTTTAAAAATCATGACTCGTGATATTTTGGAAAATAGTTTTCAATGTCATGAATATTTGTAAAATCATTTTGATATTGATTCTTTAATAAATTGTATGACATGTGAATGATTGTATTTTTGGATTCTCGTGTGATATTGGATGAAACTAGTTTTTGATAAATGAATAGAGACCTGATCGAATTTTGAAAGAAAACCATGGGAACCTTGGTATTTAGGCGGATATTCATGGACAATTATTTTAGGATTTAAATTGTTAATTTACTCATTTTTTCTGAAAAATATTATATTCATGCCAACTTTATATAATATTTAGGAAATGTTTAACAATCATGATTTTCTTTAGACCGGGTAGTGTACTATTTAGAATTTTTATGCTCATGCCTATTTTAATTTTATGATTTGGAAAAGTAGACTTAGTTTTAAATGTTAAAGTGGGTTTTGAAATAAAAAATTAGGTTTTCCATTAAAATGAATTAAAATGGATTCTTTGTTTTGAAACACATGAAGTGATTTCAAAGTGAACTTGTAATGTTTTTAACATTTAAAAGTGTACTTCTTACCATGGAAACATTTTTGAAATTTTAATTTATTTTTTATGGTTTTTTAATATTATTTAATATTTTTCACTTGATTCTAATTATTTTTATTGGAAAGTGGGTTTGTATCTCATTAATTTTTTTGAAAAAAATTGGTTGATTTTCATGTGGAATTAGAAAAATAGATTTCAAGATGGTTTTTAAAAAATTGAAAAAGAAGAATTTTGAAATTTGAAATTGGTTGTGAGATGATATTTGGAATTTTAAGTTAATATGTCATAATTTAACAAAATTTGTTCTCTTGCAATGTTCTTTGTAAAGCGGTTGGTTTTAATATGGAATTTGGAAAATGTTTTAAAAAAACGGGTTTGGCTTTAAAAAATGAGTGAGAAATTTCATGAAGGGACCTGAAAATATGTTTAAAATAATGTGATTTATTGTGATGTGTTGATATGGATTGACTAGATTTTGGTTTAGGTTTTTGATATACCATTGTTTTTTGATTTTTTTATGGCGTGCCTTTTATTAGTGGTGTATTTTGATTATATGGCCATTGTGAAAACCAATTTAATGAAAGACCAACATGTAAAACAATGCACCCTATCGCAAATAAAGTCTCTTCTAGTTGTGGGGAAACCTCTTAAGTCACTATCTTGTTTAATATAAACCTATTGATTATCAAGTCTCTTCTAGTTATGGGAGAAAGTTCCCCAATGTATTCCAACTCTATTAAAAATTTTCAAAACTTTCTTACATATTTTTCTATTGTTCTTAAGATTTAATCCTTCTCAAACATCATATTTAGAATATTGTTTAAGATTTAAATTCATATTATAATATAATTAATATATTTCCATAAACCTATTTTTTAGAAGTCATCCACATATTCTTTCATTCATTCTGGGGAAGATGATTTTTATATTTTTTATGTGGTATTTAGTTGTTTGGATGAAGTCCCACACTCTGTGTTAATTTCAAGATATATTGGATTAAATGATCTCAAAGTTCTCTAGGATAATTTCAATCCCATTATCATTCTCTGTTGATGTTGGATACTCTTTATCACCAATGCCAGGTTGAGATTCCCTTGTTCTATAACTAAAATTTACTCTAATTTCCATGAACTAGAGTAATGTGAATTCACATTGGTCCCTTAATGGAATGAAAATATGGTTTCTCTAACCAATTGGAATACATTTTAAAATGTATCATCCTTCACTTGAGTCTCCAGTTGATATGGAAAACCATTAAGGCTTTGGTAATTTTCGAATCAAAACCCCTTGAAAGAAATAACATGAAATATATCTTTCAATATAATTATTAAATCATAAATCACTCCCAATAACCAGAATTTCTATTCCTTTTATACAAACTAGGATCCTTTACATAGTTTCTAAAATAAGAGAGACTAGTAAATCATGCATTCATTTCCACTAGGAGATCATATTATAGTCTTGGTTAAATAATTTTTCAATTCAAGGGATAGTGGTTCAAGTATACTCGATCCACGGTGATCATGTATCTCAACCCATTGCGAATGGGTAAAGGGGTATAAAAGATTAAGGACACCATGAACATATATTGTATGATTAGAACATCTATCAAACCAATGTGTTCCTAAGAAACTCTTTATCTTTAGGAAATAAAATAAGAAATTTTGTTTGGTGCTTCACCAACTCCCAACCTAAGAACATTTAGATTTAAGGAGAAAAATTTTGTCCTAATTAGCTTCATCTCTTGAACATTTATTATTCCATTTTATTTATTGAGACTCACCCCCATCTCTTCTGGACACACACCTATGTTGTTTGAACTACTCTGAGAAACATTAATACCATACTAGGTACCAGTGATCATTTTGGATGAATTTAGAGGATAAAACTGACCATTGTGGAGTAATTATTGTTTTAAATTCAATTTCAAA
The DNA here is from genome assembly GCA_963277665.1 of Viscum album. NCBI lineage: Eukaryota > Viridiplantae > Streptophyta > Magnoliopsida > Santalales > Viscaceae > Viscum > Viscum album. The sequence goes on along the minus strand of OY728132.1, from coordinate 863,036,820 downwards.
TTTCCTTAAAAGCATACTAAAATTATTTGAAATAATCAAATGTTGGGTTCCCCTTATTAGAATTATCTATAACATTCACATTTGATAATCAATAACTTATGTGTATTTATTTATTTATTTTAAAAAATGAATATTTTATGATCACAATAGGATAGATATGAATATAAAATGAATAAACTCTAATCATATAACAAAATATTATGAATATGGAGTTAAATAATTCATTAAGTTTGAAATAGAGCATGTATACGACCCTTCTAAAATACTTTTTCTATGTTTATAATGTTTTAATTTAAGAAAATTTAGTCTAGAAGAGTTGGAAGAAATTTTTATTTGTCATTTAATAGATCAGAGCAATAAATGTTGGGCTAAAATGGGGAAAAATGAATGTGCACACCGATTGGGATGATACCACGGTTTTTGAATCATTTTATATGAATACTAATATAAATGATGTCATAGATCACATGGTAGAAATGAGAATGAAGATTGAACATGACCTTCATGATTGTCCAAAGTTGTTTGAGAAGTTAAACAGTTGTGATAAGAGACAATTGTATACCTGTTGTACTAAATACAAAACATTTCCAGCTGCATTGAAGTTATATAATTTGAAAGGTGGTAGCGGATAGAGAAACAGTATCTTTATAGAACTACTTGGCCTCCTGAATGATATGATACTAGAAGAAAACTAACTATCTTGTTGAACATATGATGATAAAATAATTCTACATTCAATGGTATATAAAAAATAAATACCTGTCCAAATTATTTCATATTATTTCGCAATGACTATAAATCACTCATAAAATTACCTACTTTTGGAATGGATTGATACAAGAAAAATGAATAAAGTACTTTGAAAGTTATTTGGTACTTTATTATCATTCCATGGGTTATAAGATGATATGGATGTCAGGAAACCATGAGAAAATTGACATGGAATGTAGATACAATAATTAAATATGGAAACCTATGCCATCCAACAGGTTCTCCTTAGTGGAATAAAATTTATTATGAGTATCATGCTTTTGGAAATGTGCCAAGAAACTTTTATCTTGTGTTGTATAGAGATATAATAAATCCTTTTTCTGTATAGAGTAATACTCATAGTACATTTCTCTTTATATTAGTAAATTATAACTTTCCTCCATAGTTATCCATGAAGTGAAAATACATTATGTTGTCTCTGTTTATATCTAGACTAAAGTAAACTAGTAATTATATTAATGTCTATTTTTCTCCATTGATCAAAGATCTGAAATTGATGTGGGATACAGGTGTTATAATGTATGATGCTCATAGAAGTGAATAATTCACATTTATGGTCATATTGTATGGGATGATAAATGAATTTCCTACTTATAGAAACTTGTTAGGATATAAAATTAAAGTAATTTTGGGTAATACCATATATTAATAATTCACACACTCAATTTAGTTTAAACATTCCTCAATGTCTATGTTTTTAGGACATGAGAAATTTTTATCTCGACAACATAAATATTAATCCTAGAAAACAGCATTCAATGGGAAAACCAAACAAGGTAAAACACCATCTCCAGTTATGAGTGATGAAATGTTTGATAAAGTAAAATATTTTGACACTATTTTTGGTAAAACATTTTTTAAAAACCTTATAAAATATGGTTGAAAAAAGAGATCAATTGTTTTTGAATTATCATATTGCGATTATTTTTATGGAAGACATTTTATTGATGTCATGAATGTAGAAAAAAATGTATTCGATGGTGTTATTGGCATGTTACTAAATGTTCAAGGAAACTAATATGGCATAAAGGCATAGTTGGACCTGATTAACATGAGGATAAGGAAATATTTGGAACCAGTTGGGGGTAAAGGATAGACTTTTCTTCCTCTAATAGCTTAAATTCTATCCAAATAAAATTATTTTCAATTTTTCATTTTCTTTAATGGTGTAAAATTTCCAAAGGCATATTCATAAAATATCAATAATGTCGCATAAATGACTAATTTGGAGTTACAGGTACCAAAATCACATGACTGTCATGTTTTGATGCAATATTTGATGTCTGTTTCATTATGTTGCATTCTTACTAAAAATATATGACATACATTAAGTAGAACCCTCTTCTTTTTCAAAGCCATATTCAGAAAATTTATTAACCTAGTGAAGTTTTCAATCACAAATAATAAGTTTTCAGTCATATTATGTGAATTATATATGTTCTTACCACTATCATTCTCTGATATAATGTCCCACCTGATGGTTCAATTGGTTATAAAGTTTCAACCATGTGGAGCTTTCCATTATAGATGGATGTACCCCATTGAATGGCATGAATATTTTGAAAGGTTATGTCAAGAATAAAAGTCATCCATAAGTTTGTATTATAGAATGATATATTATTAAAGAATTTTTTGAATTATATACTGATTAACTATCAGATACTAATAGAATAAATCTCTCAAAGTCTCATCACAATAGATGCCTTATGGGTGAATGGTTTTCTGGAAGATATGTTGTTACAATTAACATCACAGAGCAGTATCAAGCACACCTTTAAATTTTATATAATAGAGAATATGTTGATCCATACGTTGAATCCTACAAATCAATTCTTATAGATTTTAATCCATCAAGGGATGAAGGATGGATATCAAATACACATAATAAACTATTTATAGGATTTTTCTGAGATCATATTTTTAATGATTTGACACAAAATATGAATTAAATTATCAAATGAATTTGATGGCTAGCCAGGGGACCAAATTAAAATGTTATATATTACACTGTTTTTGTAATCAATAGTAATATGTTCTATATAAAAGAACACGATGACTTCTGTATGATGAAAAATAGTGGAGTTACACTTGTGTTGGAAGGGATGCACAAATCTGGTTCCAAGGATAGAAATACAATTTATGTGAATATGTCAAATTTATACATTATCGAATAATATAAGATTTGGATTATAAAATATTTCAAGTGTAGATTATCCATTACAAATGGGTTGAAAACAAGAGTGTAGTGAAATTTAATAAAATGGAATTTGTGAAGGTGAATGTTAGTCTAGAAGGGGAAAAGTATGAGACGTTTATAATGTAATAATAATTAGTGAAATTATTTTATGTATCAAATATACAAAACAAGAATTGGTCGATTGACCTATAGGTGAATAAAACAACTATAGGGACAGATGAAAATTCAATCAAGGATGACCCTTTCATTAGGAGATCACAATCAGTTCATCGTGGTCCCAATGTAGAAAATTTATTGTATGTTATAGGGGACCATAAAGAGGGGATTTGTATTCTCTATAGATGAGACAAATCCCTTAAAACTTAAATAAAATAGAGTTCAATGAGAAGGTTATAGTTTTTTTAATATACCATGATTTTCCTCATAATATTATATGTTCTATACTATATTATCATAACCTAAATTAAATGTTTGACTACTCAAGCATACAATGTCTTCAGTACATGATGATATTTCCAATCTCAAGGAAGAGCATGCAATTGATATTGAAACTTCAGAATTATTAGGTGATCAATAACATGTTGATGAAAAAAACAAGAACGACATAGCATCATGTTGTTGAATAAAATTATCAAGATAATAAGTAAGGATATGGAATTTGAGGTTGGATAGAATCAACACGGCTAACCTATTGACCCTAACAAGACAATGTTCATGATTTATGTTTAGGTCACAATAATGATGAATGTGCCGATTGATATAGATTTTTCATGCCACATCCAACCTATAACAAAGGAAACCCTTTAGAAAGATATAAAGGTAATGTTACAATATAATTTCTCTATTTTATTGAAAAATTATATAATCATTCATTGATTTAATTTTCATTATTCCTTGTAAAGTTAATTTATTTTAGAAGATTTCCATAATAAATATATCTTAATGGCTAGTGGAAAACCCCATATAGGCTTCCATACTCCGCTTACCATGTTATATATTAGGTATGCTAAGAGTAAAGTAAATCCCCACCCACCACTTAGTTATGAACACATTATAAAATAGGAAACATGGAATTATTTCATCAGTCATCATGATGAGAAATAATTTTAGGTGCATTATAGTTGATAATATATTATTTGAAATTACTTATTTCATCTAATTTTATTCAAAATTATTAATTTATGAAATAGAAAAAGTTTGATGAAAATAAATAACATGCATCAACACCAATTTACCCCTATCCCAAAGAAAGGATAGAGTACGCTTCACTAGAGAAGAAATTGGTAGGTATTTTAAATCAAAAATAAAAGTTTTATTTGATATGAAACAACATATGTTCCTTTTTTATATGTATATAGATGAATCTAAATCTGAATACACTTCCATCTTACTTCATGTATTATGCAAGGAGGATCTCATAAATAATGAGGGTAAACTAGTTGATGAAAACATAAAAGAAGTTTTGGAAACATGTGTAAGTATGAAATAATAGCGATTCATTATTATTTATAATAGTATTACATAAAAATATCTATTTATGGTCATATGATTTTTATATGGTTTAGACACAATAATCATCAGTGAATGTACAGTAAGAAAAAACTACTTTCAGTTGCTTTGAAGTGGCTAGAACAATATGGTCATGTTAGAGGTGTAGGTTTTGGAATGTCTCCTCAAACATATTTCAAGAAAAAAAACCACAAGAATATACATATAAGATGATGAAAGTATTTCAAGAACAACTAGATGCTTTTCCATATATTATTGTCTTTTCTAGTTTAGTAGACCAATATAAGTGAACAGATCAAATCCAACTAGTGGTGGAACAAAGATCAATAGATGAACAACCAAATGACCCCACTATATTTGAGTCTAGTCATTCCCCTTAACCACATACCTTACCTGGGGTAATCAATATTTTCATTACTCTTTATCCTAAATGTGAATAATTTTTTTGATAACTTTATATTACTAAAATTCTATAGGGTAAAGTTATATGTGATTTCTATCTGTTAACACCCACACACTACCTTTTTACAAGGGGTACAATGTATAATATCCCAAGAGACAAGCTACACAATAAAGAACTCCCAAAATATCACATGAGAGTGGGATTGAGGTAGCTAAGGATCCAATCACTAAGTTTCATATTCCACTTGATGATCCATATATTACAATGATCAATGATTCTATTAGAGCTTTCATAGAATGGATGTCTAATCTTATAAAGATATATGAGGTAAGTCTTTAACAAATTTTTTCATATGAAAAACTTGTATCGGTTGATGAAAAAATTTCTGATGTGAGGTATGGTATTATTTTCAGATAAATCTATGGAGAAACAATAGGTCAATTCAAGATAATCTTTTGAATTGACAAATAAATCAAAAGGACCTTCCAGGAGTACCTTTTATACACTAGTTCCAATGTAACTTAATTTATCATTACAATTTCATGAAGAGACCAGATTTAAATATGGAGATATGTCTTACATTCCATATAAAGAATAAATATTTGGAATTTTCATTACAGATGTAGTTGATCTCGAGAGTATAAATGATATTATCAGGTTTGAATGGCTCAGAGTCTCAATTGTGAATACACACATAAGGTACATTTTCAAAATATGTTTATCCAATAAAAGATATAATATGATCATTAAAGTTAATAACTATTCAAATTTTCTATAGGTGTTTATATTACAACTATATAAAGGGAAAACCATGAAAAGCATGATTTAGATTCATTAACTCATGTATTATTTCTACGTAAGAAAATTTTTTGGAGAAAGAAGAAATTGAGGAGAAAAAAATGAGCTAAACGATGTATTTGAGAAAAAAATATAAAAAAGTCTCTTTTTTATGCCTATATTTCTTGGGTAAAACTCTACAATCTAATCACATTAAATAGTTTTTCGTTTTTTCAATACTTATTTGTTTTTGTTTTTTAGGAAGTGTAGGATGCTAATATCACTCAGTCTTTATACCACAAATATTAATTTATTGAATCCAATGCATGGATATCCAGCAAACCAACCACACATTATATTTATTGTGAATTTTAATACACTAAAATCAATATTTTATAGACAAAATTTGAATTATATGTTTCAGTCTATATTTTAACAAGAATTTTGTTAACTTATACTAATTTAGTTAATTTTCACAGAGATAATGCTTGAAGATGAACAAGAAATAGTGTGATGTTCAAGAATCAAATTCAACTCAATATAATACACAATGTTCATGGTATGACTCAAATTTTAGTTTAAAATTAACACTTTGCGTTTAATTTATTTATTTATAGTATTACTAATAAAAAAATTATATAGGTTCATTATTTTCCACGAGCTGGGGTGGTTTGTTCGGAAATATCATGAAACAGGGTTGGGGGCCAAATACAAATAATCCTTGATGTTTTTCAATGTCTATGATAATTTATAATTACTCATGTAGTTGTAAAAAGAAATTTTTAAAATATTTATAATAGTTTTTTTTCTTGTAGTTGTGTCGTAAATTTAATTTCATTTAAATTCTATAATTGTAACCTATTTTTGCTAGTGTTTCTACTACTATAGTGTGTTGTAAATTTAATATCACACTATAGTATTCCCCTTTATTAATGATTCTAAAATCACTGATAAAGGACCCCCTTTATCAACACTAAATAAAAGTGCTGATAACAGAGGTTCATTATCAGTGCTAATAAAAAGTCATGATAATGGGACCATTTATTAGTTATTTTTTTAGAACTAATAAAATTTTCCTTTATGAGAACTTTTTTAGAACTGATAAAAGCCCAGGTATTTTAATCCAACTTTGATATTCAGTGCTTTTTTTTCACTAACAATGGCCAATTTTAGTGTTTTAAAGGATTATTTTGTAGTAGTGGTGGTTTTAGTTCAAAAGAATATAAATATCCATCTTGATGTAATTTAGTGAAGCATTTTTTATTTACATGACCTAGCAAGTGATGCCAAAGTTGGGTGTGGTATGAATCATGTGAATTAACTTCATTATCAATTTCCATTACTTGGTTCATTAAATCCAAAACATAAATACCATTATTTAAATGTTCCCTACCATAAAAAATGCTATATTTATAAAAGAAGAAACATTTATTCCCAAATTTGAAAATAAATCCATTTTATCAAGTCTAGATATAGAAATAATGTTTTTGGTAACAAATAACACATAATAAAAAACCTTTAAAACCAACATCATTCTAATCATCAATGCACGGTGGTAGTACCTGATAGATAAAATAATGAGTTTAGCTCTATTGGCTGTTGTAGATCTACCTCCCCTTGGACAATCATTCTTAATATACTTGGATGTTGTATTTGAATACGTATGTGTTCACCATAATCTATATCTAATACCCAATTTTTAGAAATATATAAATTACACTTGGTAATAAACACACATGAATCATCCCCTTTCTTATTTGGATGGGTGCAATTTTTCTTCTAGTGGCCCTTCTTGTGACATGTGAAATAGATAGTGTCTTTTTCCCTTACTATCCCCTTGATCATTATCTTATTGGAAGGGTGTGAAAAATATTTTTAATTATATCTCTTATCTTTCCCTTCTCATTTGTTCACCATAAGGATATAAGGATATTAAAACATCATATCCTTATCTACTTGGCTAATGAGAGTAAGTTGATCTAGGGGATACTTTTAAATTTTGTTTATGTTAAAGTTTACAACAAATACAGAGAAGATTCAAGGAAGTGATGAAAGAAAAATATCGGTGCCTAGTTCTTTTGGGAGTTTAAACCCTAGAACTTCTAGGCACTCAATGTATCCAATGGTCTTGACTACATGAGCCCTAGTTGGGGTACCCTCTGCAAGATTTCTCTAAAACAGAGCCTTGGAAATCCCAAACTGTTTTTATAGCTCTCTCCTAATAAAGGCCATGGTGATGCTCAAACATGCTACAAGAATCCATGTTTTCATGAGACTTAATGAGCTCACTATACATAGATGGTAACATCAAACATTAAACATTGACTGCATCACTCAAACATTTTTATTAGACAAGAAACACTTTATCAATTACCTCCATAGCAGGCAGATCAGATTGTGAGGATTCCAGCATTTAAGATTTCTATTCATGGTACAGAAAAACCTAAAGCATCTAAACTACTCTTGGAAGTTACTTCATTTGAGGAGGTTTTCTTTCTTTAATATTTATCATAGGGATAGTTTTCATAATAAGATTTCCATTTTTTATACAATTAAAAGAGAAGTTTATTAGTAATTTTCCTGATTGCAAATTGTATGATAAGTAATATGAAATGAAAATATTCAATCATGGTTACTTATAGAACAAAAATAAAATAAATAATTATAAATTTAAAATGTGACTAGTATGATTTTACTTTAAGGTTCTAGGCATAGTGGAATCATGTGATGGTGGATGATAAATTAAAATTTCTTTTAATATTTTGACTCCCAAAACCCCATTGAATGATCTTGCACATTAAATATATAATAAATTTTTTTACTATAATAAAGTATAATACCTTGGATTAAGATCTTTTTTTGATGTGGATGTATATTATCTGAAAATAACCTTTCAAATTTCCTTTGTTGCACTGTGAGGATCCAAGGATAAAATCTCTTTAGCAGTGATCCACACTTTCTTCTTTGATCTCTAAGCAATGCCAATCAATGATATCTAGGTGCTAGCATGGTGAATTGATTTTCTATCATTGTTTCTATTGATCACTAACACTTCAATCTTGATGGAATATCTCTTATGTATCTCATTCATGATAGGGATAGACAAGGAGGAGTCAAGAGATAATTCATCATGCATAATAATTCTCTATTATCGATTAACTCTACACAACAACCATAAAAGACTATTTATAAATCAAGAATTTAGTTTAATGAATATTTTAATTTCATGTAGGCCCTTAAAATAATATAATATTCTTAATAAATATCATGCCACAAAATAATAATATTATTATTATTATTATTATTTTGTGTCACACACTAACACACACATGTGATAAATATTATTTACCAACTTGTAAATAAATATCCATCACCACAGATGGTCTTGGTCTATTATAACTTCTAAAATTTATTGAATACCTAAATAAATATTTCATTCATAAATAAATATTTTATTCACCAATAAATATTTGTGATTAGTAAAACATGAATACAATTATTCCTTGGTCTTGAGAATGATATTAATTATATTAATTAAATTCACTTAAAATTTAATCAAGATCATTAGTAAAACTTAGGGTGTGAACCTCTAAAATTATTTCTCATTAGCATTAGGTTAGCTTTCCTAAAGTCCAAAATTATTGTCTAGAAATGGGTAAATGCACCCATGATAAAGAAGTTAATGTCTCAATGATCATTACTACATATGAACGCTCACTGTGTAATGTAATCGCTTTATCACAATATCTCCTCAAGTAGGTTGCAAAACCATTTCACCAACCTATATACTCGATATGTATTTCATTGAATATCTTAAATAAACATTTCATTACACCATGGACATGGAATTTAGGGAAGCTACTTTATTCCAATCCAATGGATGAGATATCAACTTCCATAAGGATGAAAGAGAAGAATCTTTCCTTGACTTATCCATTAATAAAATTTAAATCATGATACACCCAACATACCCTACCTTTCTAATAATATATAGTGTCATGGTTTTCATTAAAGAATTTATGTTAATGAGTCATGAAATGCATTAACGATAATCTTAAAGTATAAGGACCATTACACACACTCACATATAGGAATATCTAATGACACCAAAACATATGGAATACCTACTGGAGGGTATGTTCTCATAATCTCCCATATTGGTGATTACCAAGATAAAACTTCATGAGAAGAAGAATCATCCATTTACGAGCACTTGAACCTAACAGTATATGTACTATGTGTCCCATTATAGTGAATTATCCAACCACATAACATTATTTAAAAATATCGACATAACACTTCAAGGTTATCATCATAGTGGAGAAATATTGTGACCTTATCAATGAGATGTATACAATAATATATTATTACATAAGAATATTAAAAAAAATGAACAATATTAAATACCATGTTTTATTAATATTCAATACATTGAATATACATGTAATTGATGTAAAAACAGTTGGTCCTAGGATGCCAAGTCCAAAAAACTCTCACTTGGACTAGATCCAACCGCCTATGAATTTTAGTTTACTATAACTCACATGATAATCATGTTTATGTTGAGTCAAGGCATTAGTCAAGGGGTTCTCCAGGTTTTCTTTTTTGGAAATACTTCTCACTATAACCTCACCTCCTTGAAAAAATTCCTTAAGATATGATACTTCTGAAGTATGTCCTTCATCCACTGATATAACCTTGTCTCTTTTGTGAGAGTCACAATTATAGTACTATCACAATAAATAGTGATAAGATATTTACTACTAGGTAACATTCCAATATCTTGGACAAGTTTTTACATCAATAATACTTCTTTAGCTACCTCATATGTTGCAATATACTTGGACTTTGTTGTAGGATATGTGACCACAACCTTCTTTTAGATCTTTCAGCTCACAACACCTACATTAAAATTGAATATTTTTCCCATTTATTACTTTGATATGGTTTATAAACCAGGAAGGATGAATTGATATATAGATTTATTATCTAGATCTCCTTAGGAAATCATATGTTTGTACATAGTAGTTTTGACCCCTAGTTGGGATGACCTATAGTTAGCTTAGGATGAGTTACTTCATGATACACATATTCAAGTCATACATACCTATTTTTTGTCATGTTTGACCTCTATACCAGGATAAAAATATAAAAATGGCCTCCTATACTATAAGAATAGGATGTTCCCACCTAAGGAATCGGTTTTGATTTCCTGCCTTTTATATACTTATCATTCCACCCTAGTTCGGGGCCACTATAGTTTCTTGAAGACATATAAGTGTCTAGATAATGGAATTTATTGTTTTGGGATGACATTCTCAATGAATCAATTTTTTCATGAATGTGAGTTTTGTTAGGAACATAAATATGAATCCTTTAGTCTATTGGGTCTTCTTCAACCACTCCCTTTACCAACTTTGATTTGAGAGGAAGTCTCCATGGATTATATCTCTGGATTACCTAAATAAAAAGATTATTTATTTATATTTGTGGTTATTGACCATTTTAGAAAATATTATCACTTATTTCCACTCAACAATCCCTATTTTAAAACCCTAATATTTTAAAAGAACACTATATTTGATAGCGTACAAGATACACAACACACAACTTCAATGAATAATAAAATATTATTATTTAAATGTGATCTTTATAACCTAGCTTTTAAATTAGAGGGAATGAATATTATTAACCTAATTATTAAATATATAATTTTAAAACTCATTTTTAATGTATTAATTAATGTTTTGTGAATAGACACTAAATGTTTAATAAAGTTATTTTATTCTTCAAAAATATGTTTTCTTCAAAAATAGTTTTAACATTTTTATGAGTGAATTTATAATAAATTTATAGGACTTCAAAAAAAAATTATAAAAATAATATTATTTTTTATATTATCATATGAAAATTATCTTAGGGTGAATTTTTGGGATTTTTCTAAACAGATTGATTTTGAATAGTGAAAAATACCGATTTCTATAAAACGGTCATTTTATTTATATTATAAAGTACCTTTATGATTTGAATTTTATCTCAAAGTAACTTAAGTAATATTTATTAATATATTATATAATTTATTACATCTTAATCACCCTTGTTATTTATTTTTGTATAAGTATATTTTTGGGCTTAAAAACACATTTTTCAAGAAAACTATTTATCATTACATTTTGCAGAATTAATTTTAAATAAATTTATGAAACTATTGTGAGATGAATCTTGGAAAATTGATTCCATATTTTTAATCATTGGGTCCAAATTTAGTAAATATTTCAGTTTTATTTTTTGTCAATATGAATAGTAACTATAATAATTTTATTACCACGGTGTGGGTAAATCGGGTAATTTAGTTTAAAAATAAAATGATAAGGACTATAAAATGACCTCACCACTTGAAATGATATTATTTTATGAGTAAATTTAATCCATAATAATCCAATATTATTTTATATGGAATTTTATAGCTATTTGGATGAGATAATTACCTTTATAGTATTTTATTTCAAGAAAAGTCAAACATGTCACACACTTATTTTTAATAACTATAATATTTTTAATATGGGGTTATACAAAGTATATATTCGACTATAAATATTATTTTGAAATATAAAATATTTATATTCATCATTATAATTTATTTTTAAATTTTGGTGAATAAATAATTACCTTAAATCCTTACACAATGTTGATACGATAATTATTTAATTAATGTAATAATCAAAGAAATTATATTAAAAATATTAAAAGTATTATAATTTAAGATAATTTAAGTAAAAAATAATTTTATATATGAAAATTAAAAGTTAGGTATGTATTAAATTATTTTTTTCTAATTTATGTTGTTTTCTTGATGTTATTAATGTCAAAGTAATGAATAATGTCAAAATTGATAATAATGATATTTTATGAAAATAATATTTTATTAAATTATTAAAAATCATAAAAATATTAAATAAGGAAAATGGGGATAGTATATGTTCTAAAATTTTATACCATTGTAATTTATATGATATTTCAAAGCATTTGGATCTAGAATAGTTTTATTATAATTTAATATTTTGAGAAATTCCAAAAGTTCCCCTCACTTAAATTATAAAAGGATAGCTCCTCACTCGCTTCTTTACACCACTTGGAGCATTATATATCAACCATCCCCTGAAAATTCATATTCTAAACATCCTTATACAAGTTCTAGAGGGTTATGGTCCTTCCAAAATACCAACCCTAGATTCTTTAAGAAGATATCTAAAGGAATTCTACCGAAAAAGAGGTAATCGTCTTTACCAACTCTTTCAAGTTTATTTCTTATTATACTTACTCTCCATGTGTGTTTACACAATAAATTAATAACTACAGTATCATATATATATATATATATATATGATAATATGATTATTATAATACCAAATTTTACCTTTTATCCATCCTACAAAAAATTAATGTGACGCATGTGCGTATGTACGAATCACTCTCTCCATTCATTAGTGTTATTTTTTTCATACCAACATTACTTGGATGGTTATAATGATGAAAAAAATGGATATATATGATAATTATGACTTCAAATTTATTCTGTGAAATTAATATATCATCTACTTCCTTACCCTTTCAACCATTTAGAAATGATTGTGTCGCTCGTTGCACGTGTGACTTACCGTCTCCATGAAGTGATGTGACTCAAATTATATGTACACATTTTAGGATTATAAAAATTAATGTAATGAATAAATATTATATCAATAACCTTAATATTATTTTATATATTATGAAACTATATAATATGCACAATAAATGAAACTTACGTGACAAAACATGCATGGGAAAATGAAGTAGTTAACACCCAAAACAAGGGTAATAATGAAATATTATTAAAAACTGATGATAATATGATATTAGAGGATAATATATGATATTATAAATATTAATATGGTTTTTTATAAATTAATAGCATGTTTAAAACCATTATACAAGAAGTTAAATCACATTCAACTAAAGGAAGTGTGAGGTAATGGATTGCATCTCAATTTCCACTCCATTATGACTTATTTGGTATTATTCACCTATATATTTTTATTTGGTGTATATTATACCATTTTAAGTAATTAAAATGAATATATATTTATTCATAATTATTAATTTTAAATTCAATTTTACTCTCCTACAGATTTTCCATATTTTCTTCCAACTTTTCCTCTCTTTGGAACTTGAATCAGGACAAGAAATGTTGAAAAGAAAAACCGATCTTATTTTTCTCTAGATTAGATATAATTTTCTTCCATATCTATATTTTATATAAAATGTTTCCAAAAATATTTTTACACTTCTACAGTGATTTATCAGAAGTATTTTTTACCCGTGTTTTACTTTTTATAAAATGGTATGAAAGGAATTCTTTTGTCATTTTCTAAACAAGGTACATTGTGATTTTTTTTAAAAAGTATAGAAGGGATGTTTTTTAAATTATATATATTGATCAAATTTTCCCAACATCATGACTAATATTTTATTTAAATATTTTTTTATAATTTTACAAGGTTATTTTCAAATAAAATACTTTCCTTCATATTTTCACAGTTTCTTTTTAAAAGTGAATTTCAAATTGAAAAATATATTTTCCTAAAAAATGTTTATAATGATATTTTTATGGTACTTAATATATAAAAGTACCATAAAATATCATTAAATTTTATTTCTATAAATTCATTTTATTCTTCAAAAAAAATTTCTATTGTTCTCCATTATGGTGGTGGAATCCTTGGTTCGTGTTTGGGTTTAATCTTAATGTTGATCTGATTTGATATAGGTTTCATCTTGCTATCTTCTGCACCTTATTCCTCATTAGTGTTACCCTTTGTAATTGATTTGTTAATCACCAGTTAAAGTTTGGGGGTATAACCCTTAACCATATGGTCTGTTTAATTATAAAATATGTGAAATATTATAATTGCACCAACATAATATGTGCCTAAATTAATTAAAATATGAATCAAACCATTCCATGGAATCCATTTGGATTCAATTGTTATTTAATTGGATTATGGATGTTTTTTGGGTAAGAAAACCCATGATTATAAATGATTTGACTAATCTCTTGAAGTGTGTTTATCATTACATGAGTTTTTGGTGATTTCTTGATATAGATTCACTTTGTCTTGGCTTGATTATTGAAATGAAGGGCATGTTTTTTATTTACGAACAAATGATAAATGAAATTTGTAGTTTAAAGATAAATGGTAATTTTCATAATTAACCATTGAGACTAATGATGTGATATTATGATATCCTTGTTGTAATTCTAATATACCGGGTTTGGCCCTGATACATGTTGTAAGGATTATATACCAGGCTTGGCCCAGATACATGCGGAAACTATTATATTCTAGGCTTCAACCTAAAAACATGTTGTAATGATTATATACCACTCTTGGACCTAATACTTTATATAATTATTATATATCAGGATTGACACTGATTTATTGTTGAAATGCTTACATAGTGGGCTTGACCCAGATTTGTGTGATTTATACAATAGATATCTAATTATGGTTGTCATGGAGTCGAAGAAAGTTATGTTTTACCATTGTTATATGGTTTGGGTTGACATGGTCATGAGAAATTCTTGGAGATATTCTGAAATGGGTTTAAAGTAGGTTTAAGTGGTATTAATTTAATTATATAATTAATTAATACACCTGTTTATTTCAATAATTTCATGAAATTACTATCATACTGGTTATTTTTAGACACAGTGGTGTCAAACTATTGTGTTATACTCACACCCTACTTGGGACTCCATTTGGAACCCAAGAATATTACATGGATGTGGGATTGGATAAGGTAAAGGGACCTTTCTATTGATTATTGCTTACTATAAGGGTTGGAGCTTGTAGAGGAGACAAACATAGGGTTCAGGACCAGGGTCTTTTGAGTCTATTTGTGTCAATTTATTCTTTTATTGTATTAATTTTAGTTTGAAATCAAGTTACATTCCATCATGACATTACATTATTCCTTTGTTTTTTTATTATATTATTCTGTTGTATTTTTTTATATTTATGTTGTATTGTATTTTTTCCACTATTTATACACTATGATATTTATTTATATTATTTATTTATGCCATGTTGTAACTCTATACTAGGGTGTATAGTCTCTATACTATAAATATCACACCTATGCTAGTCAGTAGCCTCTCGTGTATGGGGAGGTGAACTTGAGGTCTCGTAACCAATCTGTTTCAGCCACATGAGAGTGTTAATGAATCATGGAACATTACACCTTTGCAGTATTGTTTCTTAAGAAATACTTCATCTCCCACTATCTCTTGTAGATATTATTCCCATACCAATTCTTGTGCATCTGGAGCATTAAATTCATTGAAGTTAATCTTGTTATTACTATTCCCAATGGAAATGTGTTTCATTTATAGAAATATGGGTTGTCTCGCGATAATCACTTTTATATCTAAAGGGTTATATAGGTAATATTCTTTAGTTTCTTTAAGATAACCTATAAAGATTCACTTCATACTTCAGGATTCCAATTTATCACTAGGTATAGTCTTGAAAAAAATCCTCACATACCTGTACATATATACGTGACATATTAGGTTTCTTTCCATACCATAACTCTTATATAATCCCATTTATCACTTTAGTTGGAACTCTGTTAAGGTAATATGCCATTGTATGCAAGGCGTATCCCCAAAAGGGTAATAGAAGAGTTTCATGACTCATCATTGATTTTAACATGTCAAGAAAGGTCCTATTACTCCATTCACTAACATGATTCCACTATGGTGTGTAAGGAGGAGTGAGTTTAGATACTCCCCCACATTCATTAAAGTGATCAATTAATTCTTGTTTAAGATACTCTCTCCCTCAATCTGTGTGAAGTGAATTAATATTATTACTAAGATGGTTTTCTAATTCATGCTAGTATTCATTAAACATATGAAAGGAATATAACTTATACCACATTAAGTGGATATAGCCATACCTACTATAGTCATCGGTGAAAGTAATGAAGTAAGATAACCCACCAATTTTCTCTAATGGAAATGGACAACATATATCAGTATGAATTAATTCTAGTAATTCAATGGCTCTTAATTCCCTCCTAGAGAAGGGTGATTTAGTCATTTTTCCTTATAAACAAACATGACATACATCTAAGGGTGTTAACTCAACTGAGTCTAAATACCCTTCTAGATGTAATTTCTGTAATTTCTTCTCATTTAAATGAATAAGCCCGCATTTCCATTGGTGGGTGTTGTATGATTCATGTTAATTGATTTTTTCTTTGATATTCATTACTATGTTTTTGAGTTCAAGTATATATAAGTCATTGTTAAGATGTGTCATACCATAACACATGTTATCCTTCTAAAAGAGACAACATTTATTTCCAATCTTGAAATAAATTTCCATAGTATCTAGAATTTACACTAATATTATGTTTCTAGTTTCTAAAGGTACATAATAACAATTATTTAATATAATAACCAAACTTCTAGGAAAATTCATATGATAATATCCCACAATTAAGGCTTCAATATTCAGACCATTTGCAGCTCAGAGATCCACTTCGCCTTTTGTAATCTTCTTTAATTTACTTGATTCCTATGTATGAATACAAATTTTTGAACCACATGTTGTATCCAATACCTAACTTGTATATAATTAAATATTTAATTCAATGACAAAAATACCTGAATTAGAAGACTCACATTGATTCTTCCTCCCAGCACTACAATTCTTCTTCTAATGGCCTTTCTCA
This sequence comes from Viscum album, assembly GCA_963277665.1. Classification (NCBI taxonomy): domain Eukaryota; kingdom Viridiplantae; phylum Streptophyta; class Magnoliopsida; order Santalales; family Viscaceae; genus Viscum; species Viscum album. The sequence goes on along the minus strand of OY728132.1, from coordinate 863,019,382 downwards.
CCACATAAAAATAAGACAACCTCATTCTCATTTCCCTAGCTTAATATCCTTGGATTTTTGGAAGGATAGTGCACCAGTGTCTTTGGCCTGGACATGGCCTTAGACCCCTTAGCCTTTCCCTTTCTCCTATTATTCAGCATTAGGACTGAAAAATTGGTATTATTAGTATCCTTATAATCTTGGTGAACTAAATCCAAAAGATATGGGAGTGACTTTTTCATGTTATTCATGTTGTATTTAACAATTAAATTCAATAATGTTGATGGTAAAGAGGTAGGAATAAGATAAGTTTCTAGTTCTTGGTTTAATTTCAACCCAAGGGCCTCCAGTATCTCAATGTACCTAATCATCTTAAGTACATGAGGTTTTTTTTTGACCCCCTTCTATTAGCCTACACCTATACAATGAAATAGATATATCATACCTTTATTTCCTTAATCTCTCTTAATACAATTCTTAGATATTAGTTAGAATATTGTAGGAATCACCATCCTCATTCATTTTCTACAATTTACTAGACATAGATGACAACATGATACATTGTACATCTATTGCATCATCTACATGATTTTTACATTTATCTTTATTTTCCTTTCATGTTCTCCAAGGTGGCTCAGTTGGAAGTGAGAAATCCAGAACATAAAGCTTTCTTTCTTGGCATAGTAATATGTGCAAGCCTCTATACCACTCCTGGAAGTTATGGCTATTCAGGATATTTTCTTTATCCAATATGGATCATAGTGATAATGTTTTGGTGGTGTTAGTGATTTCCATTTTTGATATACAACAAATAAATTTATAAATGATTACTTTATATTGATTACCAATTTAGACATCATTTATTAATTATTTATTAAATCATTAAATGAGTCCCACTATTTTATTGAACCTTAATAGCCCTATCTATTAGATTCAGAATACTTTATAACTTGATTATTATAGTGGTAAGGATCCTTCAAACTTCTCCTCATAGTCTACAATATTTTGCTACACTAATACTTGGAGAGTTACTAGATAGGATCTAGGCTAGCCAACCGCATTAACTTGTGATTCCTTGATCTGTTGATTAAATTCTCAGCTTATCAAAATCATAACCTTGATTGCCTTAATTATTTTCCTCTAAAGTGATAGAAATTTATATTTGTATACTTATTTTCAACCAAATATAGTCAATTCAACCCATTACTTTCATAAGAACTCCTCGATAGTTGGAGGCAGCCTCAACTTTGGCTGATGAGCACCCCAAACACCTGTTTTTGTTCAAAATTGAATAATAGAAGACATTATGACTTCATATATCTTTGAGAGATTTTATTATTTATTGAAAAATTTAAATATATTTAATCTATGTTGTCATGCTCAAAAATTAACATTAATTAGCAGAAAAAACATACACCACATCCTTATGCATTTTTTTAGTTTATTATTTTATGTGATATCGCAGAAAAAATGCCCATACATAAAAAAACTCCGCATAAAGGATATTATTCTACCCAACTAGTCTTTAGCATCTAATATTGGTTGATCCATTTTAAATTTAATCGATCAACCATGACCTATGGGTAATATATCTGAGTCGAGTCCTAAATCATATACTGCTCACCCCCAGAATAGTGTAATCAACCCTAGAGTAACACCTCATGTTGGAAGGGTCCTCATATTAAAGTATCATCATCTAATGTAAAAATATACTCATGCACAAGTGAGGGGGTCTAGGGGTATAAAATAAAACATATAAATTATAAATGTGTGGCCTTATACATATTAAACGAAAAGATGATGCACATAATGTTATTTAATTACCTACTTATTACAATCATCGCACGCATGTGTTAAATAATTAATGAAATAAATCCAGACATACATGGGTATAGTCACTAGCTCAAGACCAATTAGTATAATAAATAAATGCCTGATAAAAAATTAAATTGCAATAAATTTAGAGTTAGAGGATATTTAAATAAATTAAATGAATTTAAATAAATTCAAATAATTAATTTTATTGGGTCTCATCATTAATTTAATTTTAATTATAAAAAATTAATTAATTAATTAATTTAATTCAATACTAAAATTAAAATAATATTTCATAATATTAAAACATTAATTTCAAACCAATTTTTTTAAAATTAATTTAATTTAATGTCAATATTAAATTATTTATTTAATTAATTTTTTATTATAGTAATTTAACTCGAGCACCAAAAACCCTATCCCTATAATTAATTCAATTTGCCATGTATTATTTCAGGATATTATATGGATTATTTTCAAGACTAAGTGCTGAGACAGTGTGTGATTCTGAGGCCTAGAGTTCCCAAAATAAATTTTTGAAATACATTAAATATGTTAAATAGAATGCATAATAAATTTTCATAAAAAATTGTAATAACTCATGAATGAGGGCCTGAGTCAGAAATCTGAGGGAATCCTTGAGTTCAGAACATGAGTTTTACCGTAGGCACAACATAATCCTTATCTACACAGGGTTTTTGTGAAAAAGTTTCCACATGTGCTGAATTAATAAAATAAATAAATTAAATGTTTTATTTTATTCTATTAGATGTCGCTACCTTCTTCCTATTTAAATATGAAGCTCTGGAGTTTGTCTTAGGGTTAGACACTAAACCCTGGAGACATAGGAGCCATTGGAGGAGAGTGTTCTTGGAGAATAATGACGGATCGGGACCAGATCGTGGATCATTTCACCAACAGAGTTCATGGATCTCATCAACGATGGTATAAAAATGTAACGTCCCCAACCTGGGTTCCACTAAATTGGTGCCCCGAGTCAGGTTGTCACATGACCTCAAGCACGCCTCCCTATACGGTAGAGGTTACTAACTAGCATCGAGGTTCTAAATTAGTCACGTGGGGAGACTATAACCTATTTATCAGAGTAATATATAATAAATCATAAAATAACTAGCGGAAAAATAACAAAAAACCAATAAAATTCATAGACAAAAATAACCCAACTCAGTACAAACTAAAAGAAATTGTAAATATGTCATGTCATGCTATAATGCCAAGTGATAAAAACCAAAAATAAATACAACAATGGAATCCCCAAAATGGTCTTGACTCCAAGTAAGGAACCTCCTCCATGCATGTCCCATGTCCAACTCAACTCCCATGAATAGGGCCCTTTCCCTTTTCCTAACCTTCAAGCATGAAATCTGCTCGGGAACCCAACGGTGACCCGAGCAGGGCATGAGTACAACTCAGTAGGCCACCACCAAATGTGTCTAAAAAATATATAGTCTAACAGATAGTGCATGCAAGTAAATATGAATGTAAATTTAGTGAAAGACAATAAGGGGCCACTATTTAAGAATCACAACTTTTCTATTACTATTAGGAATATTTTTCCAAGTTCATGATGTACATCATCTCATCATTCAGTTCACCATCAACATGTAATCCACGGGTTAGACATTTACCTTATTCACCCAATATTCATGTCATTCATCATTTATCATAAGTGAACAATTCAAGTTCCTAACTCACTAGGGATTATCATTTTGAGTAATCAACACACTTACCTTGGAGCCTCAATCCAAGTATTTTCATTGAATACAACCATTAGGAGTATAGAGCATCAGTTCGACTCCCCAACCCATGTATTATTGGGTAGGTTAGAGCATCAATCCAACCCTACCCATGGGAGGATCATAAATCCTTAATCCCACCACCAATCCATGTGCACATTCTTATTTATCAATTTACCACATTTATCTATATCATAACCATTACAACCAATAAATATAACAATCATGGAATTCAATTTTATGCCATAGCCTGTTCACAATGCCATTTTACAGTATATAACCCATTAGCCCAATTATCCATCCCATGTCTCACCCCATTTACCATATTAATCAATTCACTATCCATAACCCATTCCACGTGTTCAATATTTCATACACACCCACCCTCTTTAGGGTTTCAACATAATTCATTATCCACAAGGCACAACCCATATTTAACAAATTTAACCCATTTTTATTACCATGCCAAAAAATCCCTTAAACCACTACTAAGCATAGTCACATTACAATAACTCATTTTCAATATCATTTAACATTTCAACATTCTTGTCAAGGGATCTACATTGTTACATGAAAACCTTTCTTAGACTTAGCTTACATCTAAGTTCAGAAAGTATTAGCACACCCCATTGGTGGCCCTAAAAAGGTCTAGTAATCCTCTATGTGTCCCATGGGAACCTAGACACCCATTACACAAAATATCATCAAACATAACTAGAAAAATCCTCCATTTACACACATCTACAACCACAGTTTAATAAATATGTGGAAATAGGTTGTCTTCGACCACAGTTTATTTGAAGATCATGGTATCTCATATCCTCTAGATCAAGATCCTCCATGACTTATCCCTCCCTAAATAGAGACCTCCCCTATCCCCTTTCAGCCGAACCTGCCTCCTTCACAGATTCTCCTCTGCATATGCTCCCCTCCAGCGCTTCCCAGCCTCCGATGTGCTCCCGATGAATCTCCTCCAACAACATAGGCAAGCCCCCTTTCCCACCAACATGGCTCTGATGTGGCTTCCCCACCTCCATGAAGACACATCTCAAGCCAGGCTTCTACATGTCCACCCCACTTTCCCAAGCCTTTTCCCCTATTCAATCACGATTTGGATCTCCCCATTAAACTAGGGGCTCAGAGGGGGTGAGCACCATCAAAAACGAGTTCGGCTTCCCTAAACCTATGCCTCTCCTCATTTCTCATTTCTCTAAACCAACAAAAAATATTCTAGAGTCCTCTAGAAATATCAGTTACCCTTTATATCATTCTCATATTTTTATCAAACTACACATTTCATATTTCTTTCTCAATAAATCTACTTAAGGTGAACTTTTACAATCATTCCACACAACACAACAACTCATGGTATTCCCTACAACATAAGGCTCTCTATGTTGAACCTAAAACATCTCAAAATTGAGTATTTATAATTGAATTTATTTTTTTATTTATTCAAGATTAATTTCCTTGATATAGTTTCATTGTAGTATTATATTTTTGGTGTTGTGAATTCAAATACATATCACAATGAGATATTAAATTAAAAATTGAAACAAATAAATAATTTTATTGGTATTTTCTCTACTTATGGAAATATTTATACATGAGGGAAGATGATACTATGGATTCATAGTTTGAAACCCCCACTAATGGATTCCTAGTCTATATAGAACTTTCATTACTATAAATATACTCATTTTTATATAAATTTTTTAAAGTTTGATACATCTAGAAAACAATTTTTATGTTTATTTTCAATTATTTTAAAATTATAACATTCTGTTACATTATGAAGTATTTTATTCCAACTTTTGAATCCTTTTCCACTATATAAGTATCTATGAATGATAATCTTTTTTCCCTTCGCATAAAAAATTCCTAGATTAAAGTATTTGATATTAATTTTTAATGGGATACCAATTTCATAGAAATATCTCATTTAATTTTAGTACATATTTTAATTTTGTCTTTATATACACCAGTTATGAAGATGTACATTTTTGCACACAATATCTCTCTAGAAAAATTTTGATATTTCATACTCAATTAGAATTATTCAACCTATTTCAGAAAATAATATATTCAACCTCTCAGAAAATTTTGATCTTTCATACTCAATTAGAATTTGAGGTCTTGTTGCTCACCACTTTAATTATCTCAGCCTCACTTCTTGTATGAAAAAAATAAAATGAGCACAAAACATAGGGATTTAAATGTTTTAGCTTTAAAATCCAACTACTTTTCCTGATTTGATAGGCCCTAAAATATTATATACTCCACTATAAATTCTAATTTTTACACTAAGGAACATCCAAGTACTATTAATATATAGTTCCCCAGCATTCCTGATGTAGGGTTCCCCTAGAGAATTCATCATTCCACCTCCCACTAAAAATGTATGATTCAATACTTGGAAAGATCTCCTTCGACTCTGGGTTGCATTATCACAACTCAATGTTGATCTCCCTTTACATAAAAAATAGGTCAGCTAGTCTACTCATGTTTAACCACATCAATAACATTGATAGATAATTTTTAAAATCTATTCTATTAGTATCAAACAATCACTTTAGAGCATCAACTATCTGATTCTTTTCATCATCAACAACAATCTACTCCAATCCTTTAAAAATGTATTTTTAACAATTAAAAAGATGGAAATTAAAGTGAAGAAGTCACAAAAATGATGAAAAATTTTCCACCGTTATGCCCTTAAACCCTAGTAATCTTCAACATTATTTGGAAGGGAATTATTCTATCCATTCATATCAAACTTCATATTCAAATTCACTTGTCTCGTTTGAATGCCTACCATGCTATCATTACACCATAACTAATGGAATGATATTGCAACACAAGATCTTTTTTACTTTGTTCATGATAATAATATTTTAGTCTATAATAGATCCCTCTACCACTAACTCTATATCATGAAATATAACCACACGAGTAGGATTGGTCACATACCTGCTTAGTTTTGAGAAATGGAAAATATTCCCATGCTAAGAGTGGAAAAGTCCCAAATTGTTCTAAAAGATCCCATAAATGGAGAAGATGAAAGACACTTCTTACTCCTCTCCAACTATTCACCCTATAAAGTATTAAACTACTAATATTTTGATATATATCAACTTATAATCTGAATAAAGAGACTAGAAGATCAGAAATAAAATAAGTGGAAACATTTGTACAGAAATTGAATAAGAAAGGGTAGATGGAACTATATACAATCAACCCACTCCTCTACTTACCATAGATAAAGTTTACCCTCAATAGAGGTTGGGGATGATATTTCTAGGTGGTGGGGGTGGGATGGGGGCAGGGGGTCTGGTTAGAGGTGGAGGGGCTACTTCAGGGGGGTGGGGTGTGGGGTGGGAAGGGGGAGGGGGGATGCTGTATGGGTTTGGGGGTTGTGTGGGATGTTGTAGAGGGTGTGGTGGTGGGGGTTAGATGGGGTTGGGGGGTTGGGGGGAATACTTTAGGGGGTGGGGGTGATGCTTCTAGGGGTGGGGGAAGGGGTGGGTGGGGTGGGGGTGGGCAGGGGTAGGGGTAGGGGGATATTTTTTGGTGGTGGTAGGGGGATGTGGGGGATGCTGTAGTGGAATGGGGGTGTGGGGGTTTGTGGGGGATGATGCAATGGGTGTGTTGGTGGTGGGGGGGGATGGGGGGGGTGTATTGGGGTGGTGGTGTTTGGTGGCTTCCTTAGGGGGGGCTATTGTAGGGGGTTATGGGGGCTGTTGTAGGGGAAGGGGGTGTGGTGGTGGTAGTGGTGGCGGGGGGGATAGGGGCAGGGGGTATGGGTGTTGGGGGGATGGGGGGTCTGGGTTTTTTTTTTGGGGGGGGGGGGGGTCTGGGTGTGTGGTGGAGAGGGGGATGGGTGGGGGGTTGTGGGGGCCACTACATGTGGGTGTGGTGGGGGGCTCCTACTGCTGGGGGTGGGATGGGGGTAGGGGGTCTAGGTGGAGGTGGGGGTGTTGGAGGATGATTTGGGGGGAGGGGGTGTTTTTGTTGCTCTGGGTGGTGGTATGGGGGGCTGCTTTTGGGGGTGGGGGATGCTTCAGGGGGTGGGTGGTGGTGGGCAGGGGATGGGGTTTTGGGGTTGCTGTAGGGGGTGTGGTGGGGTGGGGGATATTGTTGTTGGGGGTGGGATGGGGGAAGGGGGTCTGGGTGGAGGTGGGGTGGTTGGGGGATGCTTCAGGGGGTGGGTAGGGGTAAGGGGGTTGCTGCTGCTGATTTGGGTGGGGGTTGGGGGCTACTTTAGGGGGTGGGGGTAGGGGGTTTCTACTACTAGGGGGTGGGATGGGGATAGGGGGTTTGGGTGGACGGGGGGGTGGGCAGGGGTAGGGGATGAGAGTGGTAGGGTGTTGTGGGGACTACTGTATGGGATTTTCCTTTTCATTTTATCTATTTTTTTTAAATTTTATAGCTCTTGAAACTGCTAAATGTTGCTTTAAAAATTTGGTTTTAATCTATTTTTACTTCAGTTCATGGATGAAACTAAGTGTGGGGAAGAATGATGATTTTCTATGTTTATTTCTACCTATTTACTTGTTGAGATCATTTTTCATTTTATAGTGCTTTGGTTATTGAATTTTGTGCTTAAACTGTGAAATTTTATGCATGTTCACTGTACTTATTTTGAACATCCTAGAAAATTGAAAATCTACTAATTTGTTTGCAAAACATTTTGATTTTTTAGTTCATTTGCAAGTTGTGACGGTCACATTACATATTTTTTTGTTGAAATTTGATTTGATTTTTTATTAGTTATATTCATGTTCACTATCAAGCTGAATTATGATTTCTAAATCCCGAGTTTTCTACTAGTTTCAAGTGTTTTATATATGGGAATAAGAGTATAATAGACTATTATTACTTGGTTTTCAGGTGGTTCAATTTTTATACCAAATATGTTCAACAAAGATAAATATGAAAGAGTCTTGCAGTTGGAAGTTGTCACCAGGGGGTGTTCTACCTCATTTACTTTTCTTCATGTCTCTTCTATCCCCTTAAATTGATAATGCATGCTGAGCTTATTTGATCACTAATTTCATGTGTTATTTTGTTCTTGTTGAGTGAATAGCATGTTGTTTTCAAGTACTGAAAGTGAATTTTATTTTCAATACACATTCAATTTCATTTAATTGTTATACAAGTTATTTCTGTAAATTCATGCGGTTTCTTTTACTAAACATTCAAGAAATATAACTGGGTTCATTTTCTTTCAACACATAATATAATAGTACTTTGTAATTTTGTAATAATTTATAAGTCATTTAATTATGTTATTGATGAAGTGAGTAGTTCAATCTCTTTTCCTTAATCATTGATCATATGATTGGTATAGATTAGTTCACCTCATCAAATGTTGTACATATTTAATAATTTTCATAGATTAGTACAACTTTAATGATAGAGAATATTTCTACATTCATCTTTCAAATGGTGTTATGAACTTTTAATTTGAATAAATTTAATGTACATATTCATAGAATTTTCCATTTTATATGTTTAAAAATATACAGATCCATACATTTTTCATAGTTTTTGTTAATCATTTTTTACATATATATTTTTAAAATTCATCAAATCCTATACATATTTAACAATTTTTATAGTTTATTATATCTATAATGATTATAATGTTTCTTAAATTCAGTTTGCAAATGGTGTTATAATTTTATTTAGTAATAAAATTATCATCATATTATAATGTCTACAATCACTCTTATGCATGAGAATATTAAATATAAAAAATGTTCATAACTTTTTCATTCTTTATGCACACTTTAAGCATACATATAGAAAACATGATATGTTGTACCACTGCAGATGTACTAATCCATTTAATATATTTACAACTGTAATCATGTGTTTTTAATTCTTTCATATTACATTGATAGTGTTTCACATTCCCTACCAAACAATTCATAATCATTTCATGCTCTTTAACACTAGAAGGGTTGTTTGAGTTTTTTGTGTGTTGTGTCATAATTTGTTTCATTACTTTTTCCTCTGCATTGGATTGACCAACTCAAAATACATAGAGATAAGTTATATGATAAGTACAAATACCAAGATTTTATTTTTGCACATATTTTTTTGATGAAGATAAACCAAGGGGATTTATTTATTTATTTTTATTATCATTGATTTATTTATTTTGTTTATCATTCAAGGTTAGAAATTTTGGCATTCTCATGCATTCAATTAGGATCACAGAAACCTAGAAACAATGAACATATTGTGTAATTTTCTTGAAGACACTATAATGTTGTGTTTCCCATCTTTGAAAAGGTACTACCAGCAATAAACATCAGGCAATCAGATCTGATTTTACTTATTTTAGAGTTGTCTAATTTTTGTATTTCTGATTCGATACTGAATGATATGAGATAATCCAGGCTGACATGATTTTCCAAAAAGCTTCTCCACCATACAAGTTCATGAAGTCATGCAGATGGGGGTTTTTTAGGGATGAACAAAAATGGAATTTCACTATTTTTCTTTCATTATACATTTACACATCCATTTAACAGTTGTAAAAACATTTTAATTCATCTTTTGTTCAATTTTTTCTATTCACAGACCCAAATCTATGTGTAAGTTCCACCAGTTGCATGTGATGACTACTACCAAAGGGTTTTTAGTGAGTTCATGAAGATGAAAAAGGTCCTATCAAATTTATTCTTTGTTTCCATATTACTTTGCAATTTTTTTTATTCAAAGTTCATCCTCCATCCCACCATGTCAATTTACACTTTTGGGTTTCTTTATAAACAAACCATAAACACAAAATATTACAGTTCTTCAGTGTTCATGATTTTTCATGACCACGACTGTTAATTATTTATTCTTGATGTTCTTTGTCAAGGTTGAAGATGGTTGAAGGTGGTGTCCGCTTCCTTCATCATCATGACTGTCATTTCTAGTTTAGTAATATCTTACTAATTATGATAGATCTGATATCCATTTAAAGATCTATCTGCTTCTATATGAATTTCATGGGTTATTATCATTTTTTACCCCAAGAAGGGGGGAACTCCGTGTTCCAACAGATGCTACATTTCAATGATTTCTTGGATGGGAGGGAACTTGGGAACTGGAAAGTAACATGACTTCAAAGAAGCCATGTCCAGAGAAGAGCTGACTAGAAGAAGGGATGGAGTGATACTTACAGAGGATGAAGAAAACATCAAGACTGCCTTGCCGGTTGAAGGGGTCGAAGAAGACATTATTGTGGTATGGTTGGTCATGGTCTTGGTTGGTGATTCATACTATGTATTCATCTGCCTATTGTACTATATTTTTGTTGATATGGGTTGTGTTACCCTTTTTTTGTCTTAATATGGATGTTTTTATATTTTATGGGAAATAAATCAATTTCTACTATGGATTTAGGCAAAACAAAATGCTTTTTCATACCCTATAAAGGATATAGCCACAGTTTTAACTGTGGCTATAGGTACCCTAGAGCCCTGATTATAACAGTGGTGGTAGGAAACCTATAGCCATGGTTTAATTGTGGTGGTAGGAAACCTTTATACATGGCTTAACTATGGTGGTAGGCACCCTATATTCGTAGTTTAACCATGGTGGTAGGCACCCTATAGCCATGGTTCAAATCATGGTGATAGGTAAGACCAATTGCCACTATGATAGTCGCCACAGTTTTGGAAAACGGTGTCCATAGACTATTGCCAAGGTTTTTTGGCCTACAACCATGGTTTCAAACCATGGTTGTAGGAGAATTTTCTAGTTGTTAAAGGATCACAAGAATAATAAAGGGTAACTAAGAAATAATCCCAATCATGCACAAATATCAAACAAAAACTACGGGATATAACATGTAGACCACCTACCATGAATTCATTGGAAAACGCACCTCTAATCGAGGACTTATATCCTAATCCAACATCCCTTTGAAGCCTCAACCAAAATATCATTGAAAAAGATGGGGTTTTAGAGTTTTGTATGGGGAGAAGGAAGATATGCAAACCCTAAACCAAAAATATAAGCAAGAGTGGGATTAGCCTTACTCAGATCTTTATTTCACAATCGACGACAGTCCAAACAACCTAAATTTGAGGGAGAATCACCATTGTAAGATATTTCAAGATTTGGTTCCTTCCTAGGGTTGAAAGAGGGAATAAAGGAAGAAATACTAAGCTTGGGTTTAAAATACCTTAATGGAATTTTTGTAAATTTTTCAAATTTTCTTGGTTGCACGATTTACTCGCACAGTTTGTCAAACTATGTGAGAGATACTATCCCAAAACCCCCTTTCACATGGTTTCCTAGGAATTATTCCTGATAAGCTTAACTATGCGATAACCATGCAAAAACCTTTTTCCAAGGATATATGGTTACCTAGGATGATCCGCATGGTTTCTACTAACCGTGCGCAAACTGTGCAGCATGCCCAGAAACTCCTTTTTCTGCCATTTTCATGTCCTGAACCCCCAGAACACCTCTGAGCCTTCTCATGAACTTTGGTAAATAAATATTTGGCAAAAATAAAGGAATTAAACTAAAACATAAACAAAAACATACCTTAAGAAATTTCTCGGATCTTACAACCTCTGCACCTTAGGATGGCTCGTCCCTAAGCCACTCTTCCCAAGCATCATTGAAATTATAAAGCAAAGAGATCGGGGCACTGAGCCCGCATATTTGACTCTCACTCACAAGTTTCTTTCTAGATGTTTCCATTCTACCATGAAATAATAACCAAAGGTACAACCTTGCCCCATAAAACCTTCTCATTATGATCCACAAATACAAATAGGATTCTCCTAAAAGGATACATCAGGTTCAAGCCCAATGTCTTCAATTTTTATCATGTGATATGGATCAGGATGATACTAATGATGTTATGAAACATGAAAAAAATCATGAATACCACTATACCATTGTGGAAGAGCCAGTTGGTAAGCCACCGGTCTGATCCTCTCCACAATCTCGAATGGCGCCACATACCTAGGTGCCAACTTGCCCTGTTTCCAAATTCGACAATGGAACAACCTTGCCGACACCCAAATAATCACACTATCACCCACCTCAAACTTAAGAGGCCTACAATTCCAATATTCATATGACTTTTTCCTACTTTGGGCTATCATCACATGCTTCTGAATCAAACAAACTTTCTCTAATATATCCTACACGAGACTCGGTCCTAACAACTCAAATTCCCCAGCCCTTAACCAACGTGATGGATATCTACATAGTATCCCATAGAGTTATTAAAAAGGTTCCATTTGAATAATAAACTAGAAACTATTATTGTAAGAAAACTCAACAATTTATAGGTTTTTCTCCCATGAACCACCAAAATCTAGGACAAATTCTCTCAACATTTCATTCAACACCTGAATAATACACTCAAACTGCTTGTCCATCTGTTGGTGATAAATCGTACTCATCATAACCTAGGTACCAGGTGCCTTCTATAATACCCACCAGAAGCATGATGTAAAATTTGGGTCATGATCCAAAACTATGATTCACAGTACACCATGAAATCACACTATTTCCCAAACATACAACTCACCCAACTGGTCAACTATATATGTCTCTTGGATCGACAAGAAATGAGCTACTTTAGTCAATCAACCCACAACGAATTAGATTGCATCATTATTTTGAGGCGTCCTTGGAAGTACCACTATTAATTCCATCATTAAATCATAACACTTCCTATCTAGAATAGTTAATGACTGTAACAAACCACCTAGATAATGATGCTTAGCCTTCACCTATTGAGAGGTAAGGCATCATGCCATGAAACTCGCAATGTTATTCTTCATCCCTGAACACCAATACTGCCTATGAAGATAAAAATACATCTTATTTTGGAATGCATTTACTTCCCACCTCAATTCATGGGACTCACAGATCAACTCTTCTCAAAAAAACATTGGTACTACCATGCGTCCATTAACAGAAATGATTTCATAACTATCCAAGGCCCAACTAGAAGGTAACTCCCCACCTTTAAGACTTTCCTTCATAGAAAAAATTTCCAGATCCACCAACTGACTCTTTTTAACTCGGTTCAGAAGTGTGGATTCAACTTCTATATATGCAAGGTTCTTCTACCTGTTTCCATCCTATGCCTCCAAATTCATCCCATCAAACAAGGCCTTAATTTTCCTTTCATAGTTGGATTCTTGAACCACCTGATTCTAAGTCTTCTGGCTTAGAGCATCTACAACACTATTCCCTTTTCCTGATGTGTAAAACAACTCAAAATCAAAGGATTTTAGGTACTTGACCCACCTTCACTACTGAATATCTAAATCCATCTAAGAGAAGACATACTTTAAACTCTTATGATCAGAAAACACCATGAATCGCTCTCCCACCAAGTAGTGCCTCCCACACATTAAGTAATAAACTACAGTAGCTAGATCAAGATCCTGAGTAGGGTAGTTTCTTTCATGTTATCTAAACTATCTCGAATCGTAATCTACAACCTCATCATCCTAAATCATCACATCCCCACATCGCACACCAGACACATCACAGAACAAAGTGTACTTCTTAATAGGTTCAGGAAAGATTAGAATTGATGTTGTAGTCAATTGCTTCTTCAATTCTTGAAAATCGATTTGACATGCCTCGATCCACTCAAAATTAACACCCTTGTTGGTTAAGCTTGAGATTGGTGTTTTGAAATGGGGGAAATCCCTAATGAACCAACAGTAATAACTATCCAAACCCAAAAAACTCTGGATATAAAAAACATTCTTGGGTTATTCCCAAGATACCAGACCTTGTACCTTATCTGTATCCACTGACACACATAACTCAAAAATGATATTTCCTAAGAAATTAACATTCTTAATCTAGAACCGTCACTTTTATAGCATAGCGTAAAGCCTATTCTCTCTTATCATACTCAAGACGATGTCATGATGTTGGGAATGATTGTCAAGAGTTCATGAGTACAAAAAGATGTCATTAATGAAGAAAACCATGAACTAATCCAAATAGGGGTGAAATATCTACTTCATTATAACCATAAACACAGCCGGCACATTGGTCAACCCAAACGGCATCACCAAAAATTCATAAAACCGGCACCTTCTTCGAAAAGATGTATGCGGTATGTCATAAGGTCTCGCCCTCAACTGATGGTATTTTGATCTCAAATTGATCTTGGAGAACACTATGGAACCACTTAGTTGGTAAAATAGGTCATAAATTTTGGGAATAGGGTATCAATTTTTAACCTTCATCTGATTGAACTTCCTATAGTCGACACATAACCTTAGTGACCGATCAAACTTCATAGAAAACAACAAAGGTGATCCCCATGGTGATGTACTAGGTCAAATGAATCACTTCTGCTCCAACTCCTCCAACTGAGACTTAAGCTCTTGGAGTTATCTTGGCACCATTTGATATGGTGGAATGAAAACCGGTTCTTCCCATAGTAGTAACTCAATCGTAAACTCAACATCTATCTCAGGTGGTATCCCTGAGAAGTCCTCAGGAAACACATCATAGAACCGATCCACCATAGAAGGAAAGATGTGTTGCTCCACTACTCTATAATCAAGAACAAGGCATGCCACTTGGGTCATGAGATCTCCCAACTACTGAAAAAAAAAGGCCTTGCATGGCCTGCTCGAACATCCTACTCACCACGAAGGACATAAGTGTCTCCATTGAGAGATGTAAACATTACCCGATGTTGGTAACAATCGATATGGGTTTGATACTCCACTAACCAATATGTACCTAGGATCAGGTCAAAACCTGACATCTCCAGAACAAACAGATTCCATAGGAAAGGACATCCACCAACCTCTAAGGCACAACCTTTACACTACCTTATATTCTCAACTCGCACCCCCAATGGAGTATCAAGAGACATAACTCCACATGCCTTTTACACAGTTAGGTCTAACACAACTATGAACTATGACAAAATGAAATAATGTGTGGTACCTATGTCAAATAGATCATTTACAAGTGTGAAACCCATAAGAATCATACCTCATATGGTAGAAGGTTCAGCCTCACCTCCTCCAGGTGTAGACTAAACTGTGTGCAGATGTCCCGTCCCTCTACCCTGGGATCCCACCTGAGTACCCTACGCTGCATTTCCCTGCTTGTACGAATGGTCTCTCCCCGAAGCTCCACATCCACCACCCCTACCAGTATAGACTATGGAGCTCCAAATTCCTGCCTGATATGGGGTAATAGATCTCCTACCTACACTCTTAACTGATCTCTTCCCTACAACACTTTCCATATACCATGTATTCTTGCAGAACCTCTGCACATGGACCATATTACCACATGCTCTACACTCAACAGGTGGTCAAGGACACTGAATTCTCATGGAACTGCTCTTCCCTATCATTCTGAACCACTGGGACTTCTTGATCCAGTAATAGGGGAGAATTCTCAGCAACATCCTCTGGTTTCCCAACTGGAACATGCCTTCATGGTGGAATTTCTCTACTATTCCATACACAATCTTTTTAGAACACAACCATGAAACTTTTACAAGGAATAATAAAAGGCTCATCACTAGCAAAAAAACCATTTTTCATACACTTCCTATTGAGATTTATTACATCTAAAACACTATCCTCAACCATCCTTACCAAGTCCATGGATATCATGGGGTAACTAACTCACACGGTTACAAAACTTATGTTTTACACCAATTCAAAACAATGTCCTTATTCCAATTTACTCTTACAATAATTTAAACCACATTTACTTCTTTATTAAGCACTATTTTATAATAATACTTAACCTTTTCAATTACATTTTTTTAACCCATTCATGCCATCATATTAGGAACAATTTCATTACTTTTAAGAAAAAAAAATTCATCATAACCTTTATATCCCACACACTAATCCCATCGGTGTGCCTAACATGATGCTTGTCACCTATCTACTTAGGTGCCTAGAATGATGCATGAATGAACAAACTCATTCCCTTCCAGCCATGATAGAAATATCACCAAACCATAATATCACACAACAAGTTCATCAACCAATGGTCAAATATCATCAAATGTAACAACGCAAAATAAGATCAACAATTCCCTTCCTAGGTGACTTGGGTTTCCCCCCGCACATGGGTTATATACTCCCAAGAACGAGCTCATTACCAAGGCCTGACACATTCCTAACCTCCTTTCTACCATCCCCAAATAGTAATAAAGAGAAAGGAACTCCTAGTATACCAATTTGTAACTTCCCTGACCCAGGTTCCACTAAACCAGTGCCCTAATGTGGGTTGTCACATGACCTCAAGCGCATCTCCTCATAAACTAGAGGTTGTCGGCCAGCAGCGAGGGTCTAAATTAGTCACATAGGGAGACTATACTCTCTTTATTAGAGTAATCCACATAAGATCACAAAATAACTAGATGAAACAATAAGAAAAAATCAATAACATTCATAGCCAAACATATCCCAATTGGGTACAAACCACAATAAATAGTAAATATAACATGTCATGCTATAATGACAAGTGAACAAAACCCAAAATAAAGACAATAATGAAATCCAAAAAATGGTCATGACTCCATGTCGGGAACCTCCTCTATGAATGTCCCATGTCCAACTGAACTACCTAGTATAGGGCCCTTACCCTTGTCCTAACCTGCAAGCATGAAATCTGCTCAGGTACCCAATAGCTGTCTGAGTAGGGTGTGAGTACAACTTAGTAGGTCACTGCCAAAGGTGTTTACAAAATATCCAGTCTAACAGATAGTGAATGAAAGTAAAAATGAATGGAAATTAAGTGAAAGAAAATATGGGGAACTATTTAAGAATCACTACTTTTCTATTACTATTAGGAATATTTTGTCAAGTTCATAATGTACATAATCTCATCATTCATTTTATCATCAACATGTAATTCATGGGTTGAACATTTACCTTATTCACCCAATATTCATAACATTCATTATTTATCATAAGAGAACATGGTGAGTCCCTAAATTACTAGGGATGATCATATAGAGTATTCACCACACTTACCATCGAGACTCGTTCCAGGTATTTTCATTGAATACAACCATTGGGGACATAGAGCATCAGTTTGACTCCCCAACCGTACATTCTTGGGTAGGTTAAACCATCAGCCCATCCCTACCCATAAGAGGAGAATTAGTCCTTAATCCTACCACCAACACATGTTCACATTATTATTTATACATTTAACACATTTATCCATATCATAACCATTAAAACCAATAAATATAAGAATCATGTTTTCCAATAATCAATCATGGAATTCAATGTTATTCCATAGCCCGTTCACAATTCCATTTTACAATACATAACCCATTAGCCCAATTCTTCTTCCCATTTCTCACCCCATTAACCATATTCATCAATTCAATATCCATAACCCATACCATGTGTTTAAAATTTAATACACACCAACCCTCTTTGGGTTTTCAACATAATTAATTAGCCACAAGGCACAACCCCCATTTAACTAATTTAAACCATTTTTATAAACATGCCAAAAAATCCATTAAGACACTACTAAGAATAGGAACATTACAATAACTTATTTCCACTCTCATTAAACATTTCAACATGATTGTCAAAGTCTCTACACTATTACAAGACAACCTTTCTCAGACTTAGCTTACTTTTAAGTCCGGAAAGTATCAGTGCACCCCATGTGTGGCCCTACAAAGGTCAAGTCTTCATCTGTGTGTCCCATGTGGACCATGAGGGTCTCTATTCATAACTTAGACACCCATTACAACAAATATAATCAAGTTATCACAAGAATAATAAGGGTTAACCAATAAATAATCCCAGGCATGAACAAATCTCAAATGAAACTATGGGATATAACTTGTAGACCAGCTACGTTGAATATGTTGGCAAACACACCCCTAATCGAGGCCTTAGATCCCAATTCAACCAAACCTTGAAGCCTCAACCTAAATATAACCTAAAAATAGGGGTTTTAGAGTTTTTTATGGGGAGAAAGAATATATGAAAACTCTAAACCAAAAAGAGAAGCAAGCTTGGGATTAGCCTTACCCAGATCATCATTTTGCAACCAATGACACTCCAAATGACCTAGAGTTGAGGGAGAATCACCCTTGGAATATCTTGGGAGATTTGGTATGTTCCTAGGGTTGAAATAGGGAAGAAATTAATAAATATCGAGTTGGGGTTTAAAATATAATAATGGTATTTTGGTAAATTTCTCATCTTTTTTAGTTTGCGCAGTTTACCTGCACAGTTTTCCAAACCGTGCTCAAATCATGCGAGAGATACTATCCCAAAATCACCCTTTCACAGGGTTTCCTAGGAATTCCACATGGTTATCTTAAATATGAATTAACTGTGTGAAAACCTCTATCCAAGGATGCATGGTTACATGTGATGATCGGCACGGTTTTCACTAACCGTGTGCAAAGCGTGCAGCATGCCCATAAAATCATTTTACCTCCATTTTAATGTCCCAAAACCCTGTAACACCTATGATCCATGACATGAACTTTGGGAAAAAAATATTTGACCAAAATAAAGGACTTAAACAGAAACATAAAGAAAAACATACCTTAATAAAAGTCTCGGATCTTACACACAGAACTGTTTTTCGTCAACAATCTATTCAAACTCCAGGTAGGATGTTTGGTTTTTTGTTTTCCAACCATTTTCTTAATCTTGAATGAACGTGAATCAATTAAATGAATATAATTGATCCATGAATTTTAATTATATTTAAATTTATGGAATTATGTTTTGTTTGTGGTGACTATTCCTCATCGATTGTTCTTTTTCTACAACAAAGGATCGAGGCCAAATGAACAAAGTCTGAAGTTAATTCGTCACATTTTTTTGGATTTTGGATTTTTTCCCCCGTTCTATGAATATTGATCATGAGAGTTTATTTTTGGACCATGTTTCAATAATTAATTGGTATTCAATCATTGCACAACCATTTTTTGGTTCAATGGATCAATACTGAGGGTGTGGTTCATGATTGATGGTGTGATAGAGGTGTGATTACGGAGGAGATTGATCATAGGTGGATTAGAATATATTTATGATTATTGTTCTAGTTGATTTTGATTCACATCGATGAACGGATCGATGAATGGATTTCTAAGAAAATTGAGTGTCTGGATCTTGGCTAGCAATAACAACATGGGTTAGCCGACCCCTAATCTATGATATCTGGAGAGGATGATGGTTCCGGTGACACGGATAATAGTGCAAAAGATACGTCATGGGATCTGGAAAATCATGGGTTTCACAATGTGTAATCTGGTGATACACACCATGTGGGACCCCCCTATGCGATTCTTGGGCTTTCATATAGAGTTAAGTATCACACGTCATGTGAAATGGTCACATTCTAGGTGACCCCTCCATGATGGCTCGACGTGTACTTCAAAAATTACATGAACACGGATGGAAGCACATGGCCAGTGGCACACCGTGTACTCAGACACGGACATGCCTAGGTGTACACAGGCATGGCTAGTGGCACACCGTGTACTCAGACACGGAAATTCCTAGGTGTACATGGGCATGGCCAAGTGTACATTGGTTGGTACACGGGCACGGTCGGTGATATACAGATACATATAGGAGACATGGGAAGGGTATCATGTGATCTTTGCATGTCGTTTACTATTACGACATGATGTGTATTTGGATATTTACATGTCATGTGAGAATTTAAAACATGGTAAGACCTAGGGATATCTGGACACGCAGTATATCCACTTCAAGGGTGATTATATCTCTTTGTTTCCTTAGTATAGACTAGTCTTGGTTGAGCATGTTCCCTTGGTCCATTCGCTTGAGGTTAAGATGCAGTATTACTTCCACATCACAGGATTTTGATCCCCTTTGGAGGATGAGACTCAGATAGAGTTTTTGGTGTCCATATGTGAGACTATATTGTGGTCCTCTATCATCTTTATACTCTAGACGAGGTTTATGGAATCGGCATGACCACCTTGAGAAAGGTGTTGATCATACATCTAGTGTGTCATATCTATAGGGTTCATGGTATCAATATAATATGATCCCCTACATAGTGGATTGATACAGATTGTATTCATTGTGTCCCCCAGCAGTTCTAAGCATGAAACCTTATCTGTGTATCAGGGTCTTCTGTGACCAGTGAGCTTTCTTGGGTGGGGACCAATGAACTAGACGACTTCGATGAGAGTCCCTGGTGATAGCATATCTCATGAAGTAAATTATACCAAAATGACCATTGATTCAAGTATAATCCTATGTATGATAGTTGGTTATGACCACCTGGTGGAACAATATCCTTATTAAGTATATCGAGGTGCTTCTAATATAAATTGATTGTTATATCTTGTATTGAGCTGACTATACTTGATGATTTTTGTTTGGTGTTTTCGAGGTGTACTACTAGGTATTGTTATACTCATCTATACACGAGCTTTGACCACACATTTCATATCATATGTAGACAGAATCCCTCTTAATGGTGTTCTAGGAGGATGCGATGTAGGTGGAGTGTTGCTTAATCTTGACAGATCGAGGTGTTTTCGGGGAGATTTCATTTGTTCATAGTTCCCACCCTTAGAGCAGGTTTGAATCCTTATAGTTTTTAGATGGTATTATATTTGGACCCATTTTTGTTTTTAGTCCTTTAATTTCATACTCTATTTTGGGATCATAGATGTATGCATGCATTGGTTTCAGTTTTTTTACATTTCATCATTGTGTGGTCTTGGATATGTGTGCATGTGTGCATGTATTTTAGGCTAAGGCCTCCCATTTGTGGGATATTTTTACTCGGCACTGGTCACCAACTCTAGGCCTATTGGATGTGATCTTAGTATAGTCACGGGTCGGACCCTACTGGGTTGGGTTATGATGGAGTGGTAATAGAGGAGTTGGTTCTACCTTAGGACAATGGTTAGTGAGATTGGTTTAGGAAAAGATGGTCAGTGTTTCATGTTCAGATTTTAGGCCAGGGACTCCAGTGCTAGTGCGACGACTGACATATCTATACAACCAAACTCTGATCATCTACCATTCAACTCAGTACATGTAAACATTGGCTATAGTGAAAACTTTGGTACATGAATCATATAGGAATGGGTTGTGTTTTTCATTTACTTATTGAGTAAAATCCTCAAATACTCTTTTGACCATAGTACATCTTTTTTATTTCTAGATGCCTCCACATAGATATCTAGTCAGGATTACACTATATTATCACAAGGATGATCTACCTAGTGATGAGGCTTTGGTACAGGGGCCTTTACTGAATATCGAACCTCTAGGTGGTTTACCAGCTATACTACCACCTGTTGAGTAGTATCTAGTATTGGAAACACCGGCTAAGGATGCATACATGCTGAGTGCATTGAATGTGTTCTAGAGTTAGCGACCTCCCTAGTTTCAAGGTGATCTTGGCTCCCTAGTAGATAAGAATTAGATATAGGCATTCACTTTCATTTTCCACATTTTGAGGACACCTACAGATCGGATGGATCTCCTCATGGAGAGTATTCTTCAGGGATCTACTAAGAGATGGTGGATCATTGTGACTTAGTCACATAATGAGACAACTCTCTTCTATCTAGACTTCAAGAGTCTCTTTAGGAAGGATTTATATCCATCCACATAGCAATAATTATGGATATAGAAGCTTATGTATCTATAGTAAGGTAGTTTGACAAGGGAAGAGTAATAAAAAATGGTTTACTTGTCACTCATGTTACTCTATAGATATGATTCGGGATCTATTATTCAGAATACATAACTTTTAACATGGATTAAACTGGGAAATCAACGATTCTATGGTATCCCTTTGCATTCCCACCTATGTTGGGGTGCTTGAGTGAGCCTTGGTGGTGGAGAGAATTCTAGCAGAGAAGGCAATGACAGTGGGTGTTGGTAGTGGGAAACCAGAAGCTAAGACCTCAGAAGCTGGTAACCAATGACATTCACAAGGATCAAATAATTTCAGAAGATTCATGAGGTGATCCCATGAAACATGGTTAGTAGTGAAGGACTCTCAGGATGGATCATATTATCCAAGGGAGAGGCAATGATTCTCCTGTAATGAATATGGAATTCTAGCTTGGTATTTTCTGACCCGTCATACAAATGATAAAGATATGGTCAAGGGACCTCCAAGACAGAGATAGAGGTTGGATAAGGGTGGTCCACAGGGCATCGAATTTAGAAGAGGGGCTGAAAGAGTGTAAAGATGTGGTCAAAGGTTTTATCTATTACCACCACCACCCTCAGGTGGTCTACACCTGGCTTAGAGAGCTGATGGTCTGGGATGAGGCCAGCTATAGGCAATAGATGCCTATTACCTCAAGTATCAAGGGATGATACGTGGTATGATGTATGTCTATTAAACTTTATTTATAGTATTGATAGACATAGGTGTGAGTCATTCCATCCTTGAAACTTCTCTAGTTCGATACTTAGAGATTTTGGTTGAGCCTTTGGCTTGACCCTTGCGGTTGGAGACTTCGATAGATGATGACTTAGAGAATGATTAATTGTGATGATAGTGTGTAATGATTCTTGGGGGAGATAGTTTTTAATGGTATCTCTTTCTATAATCAATGAGGCATTATTAAATCATCTTAGGTATGTACTTTATATCTACAGTTCATACCCAGAATGATTATTTTAGGTAGAGGATACGGTGTGTCTGTAATGATGGGACCATGTTTTCCTTTGTGGGTGAAAATGAAACCATAGTGGAGCAGGATGATCTCAGGAATAGGAGAGTGAAACCTATTACTCACCAATTGTCTATAATGACTCTTGGAGTAGTATATTCTTTGGGATATCAGTTTCTAGTGGTGTTGGCAGAGTATGAGGACTCCTTTCCTAAGTACGTAATGAGTTTACCTCCCCACCGAGAGCTAGAATTCAATATTAACTTATATCTTGAAATGACCCCGATATATGCACCAGTATATCAGATGGATCCTATAGAGCTTCGTGACCTGAGGGTACAGTTGGAGGACATATAGAAGAAAGGCTTTGTGAGACCAAGTGTCCCCCCTAAGCATCCCAAGTGTTGTTCACTAAAAAGTAGATTGGAGCTTGAGATTATGTGTGGACTATTAAAACTTGGGTTAGATGACTGTGAAGAATAAGTATCCACTACCGATGATCGATGAACTCTTTGATTAGTTGATAGGGGAGTGATGGTTCTTAAAGATTGACCTCAAATTAGGCTATCACCAATCGTGATTATTGGATGAGGATATACTGAAGATTACATTTAGATGTTTCTATGGTCACTACGAGTATATGATGATGTAATTTTACATGATAAACTTCCCAATAGTGTTCATGGGACTCATGAAACATATCTTTTATCCCTTCTTAAACTAGTTCACAGCGTTCTTCATTGATTACATCCTAGTGTACTCAGCATCTGAGAAGAATCATGCAAGACACATGAGGATAGTCCTAGTCACACTCTGAGATCACCAGCTTTATAAAGTCCCTCCATAAAATACAAACCATGGATCATAAATTTTAGTGTCTTTAGAATATTAGGGACCTAAAAATGAAAACATGGAAATAGAATAAAACATATTTATTTTAATAATCCATAATGATCTCATAAATTCCTTTGACCTCTTACATATGTATAATATAAATTAGCAAATACATAGAAAAAAGGGATGAGTTAAAAATCCTAGTAAGGCAATAAACATAGAAATAAAGCATACCTCATGGGTAAGAAGGCATAACATGATGATATAAAGAGGATTGGAAAATGAATAAACATATGGAATCATAACATATAGAACATGGGATCATATAATAATGGGAACATATGAAAGTGGCAGCAACATATAACATGACATAAACATGAGTCAAGGTTAACTGCCAAGACTATATCACATGGTAGATAAAGTTCCATAAAGGAATCAGGTTCACTCCCTGCCCCAACATGATATCTCATGAGACTAAACATTACCCAATGCATTGGAGTGATATCTATGTGTACCCATCATAATATTTTCATTCATATATATGCCACATGAATAATCAAACATAATAAATAAACATAAGGGTTACCCATGGAAACAAATGGGTATCATAACCATGTCACAAGGCATAACCAAAGGGAATATCAAAATGGTAACAATAAAATAATTGATTTAAATCATACATAGACATTAAAAATGGAAAAGAGGAATAGATCATGAAAATTTATGTCCAAATAAAGTAAAAACATATAAAAATACTTTTTTAAGAAACTTTAGAAATGAGACACTTTAGTGCGGTTTAAGTAAGCATTTTTACATAGGACAAAGGCATAATTGTTTATATAAAACCAAAAATGAACTAAGAGAGTTTTTCATGATAAAAGGATTGATTTTATAAAAATAATGGTGGATTAAAATATATTATGTAGTGTTCTTGAAAATGCATAAAAAATTGTGAAGTTCGCTTTAATCGAGCTTTCTTATTAGAAGGAATTGAAAATGGAACCTTATATGACATGTATTTCCCCATAAAATAAATAATAATTGAGATAGGTACATATTTTTGGGACATAAAAATATAATTTTATGGGATTAAATAAGTATAATTAATAATTACATTGGAATAAAGATATAGAAAGTGTAACCCAAAGAAAAAATGGAGGTTCGAAAAGAATCTCTTACCTTATGTCCGAAAGTATTATACACTTGAACTTAATGTACTAGATAATAAAAATTAATCCATTAATTAATTAATTAATTAAAAACATATTCTACATTTACTTAATTTATTATAGTTTTATTAGGTTCATTTATGGCCATTTTGATGACTTATAGTGTTTATTCTCATTGTTTTGGGAGTGTTTGTTTCATGGATTCTAAGTCAGTTCGCTTGTATATAATTATGAATGTTCATGTAAAATGGAAGAAAAACTTTAGAAAAGGAATGATATGGTATTAATTTTTTTCCAAAAAATTAAATTTTCCATTATTTCATTTTATTTTTTGACATTAGGATGATTCATTATATAAAACTTTGATGAAAAAAATGATTAGTTTATTTTTACGGTTTTTAGGACCATCAAGAAATAGTATCATTTTGTTTAATAATATATTTATATAATTTCTAAAAATAATTAAATAAGTTTTAATACACATATTATAATTTTTTTAACCAAAAAAATGGTGTTATGACCATCCTTAATGGTGGTAATGAAAAATTACAACTCATCGACCATGAAGGCGATGAATCGACACCTCATGGATGGTGTTTTCATTTTTAGATCAAAAGTAGAGGAGAAGAGATTTGGTGATGAATATTACATTAAAATAATAAATATTATAGTATATATTTGATACTATATTTATCATGTTTATTTGGATAGGGTAGGTTGGGTAAGGATATGAAAAGAAAAGAAATTAAAATAGAAAGAGGGAGGGTTTTACCTCTTGAGTGTCATATCCTTGAGAACATCTTTAAGGAATTTGGAAATGGTGTTTTGGTGAGACAAACAAGAAAAAAAATTAGGGAATAGGGTTGGGAGAGGATTTTTATATAATATAATCAAGATGAAAATATTAGAAGGTGTTAGGACAAGAGTTGTTGAGCGGTGGTATTTATAGTGGGAGGAGAGAGGTGTTTTTGACTATTTTATTCATTTGCTTATTATTTTGGATCAAGACTATAAATAATATTGATTATTATGACTAATTATATTAAATAGAAAATTGTAGTTTGAGATAATGGCTGCATACATCATCCATGACTCAATAATGACTTAAAAATTCATTTATTTACTTATAATTTTAAATACAATAAATCACCATATTTCACTATTCTGCAAAAATTCAACTATTATAGAAAAATAAAAACAATTTACCCAATAAATTTTTAAAAGTTTATATTTCAAAAATGGACTCCATTTTATGAAAATAATTTTCTAAATATTATAAATTTAATTTTTAATTAAAATCATCATTTATTCAAAAAATACCAAATTTAAAATTATAACTAATTTTATGACACTTTGAAAAATTAATTAAGGTATCATAAAATTATCTTATAATCATATGAAAATAAAATATTAATTTATGAATATATTTTATGAAAAAAAATCTTTTAAATCATTATTTTAATTATAAAATTGTGAATAAAATATTTACGTTTCACAAAAATACCAATACTTAAATTATCATTTTTAAAACATGTATTTACTTATTCCATGATATAATTATATTATATTTTCTTTCATAATATACCTAAATTTTATTTATACTTTTATAGGTGAGGTTACAATTCTATTGGTCAGTTTACTAATCCTATTTGTCACATTACTATTCCAATGGTCAAGTAACTATTTCATTGGTATAGGTTCTTTAATTTCTATAAATACCACTTATTTCATTCTTAATTTGAGAAAAATAATGTTTTTATTAGGTTCTATATGTGATTTATGTGTTTTATAACATATAACATAAATATAATATTGGAAATTTGATTGAGAAAATTATGGTTTGGCACATTCTTCCCCCCATAAGAAATTTCATCCTCAAAATTTTGTTTTACATTATAAATTTAAAATCAGTGGGGCTACATCTCCTTCATCCCTTCCTCCATTTTACATGTTGCCTTTTCATACTTATGGTTCCATCATATTACTTTGACTAGGTGAGTGTAGAACTCTATCTCTATAGTCCAAGATCTTCACTAGCTACTCATCATATGAGAGGTAGTTATCCAGTTGTACTACCTCCAGATTCATTACATGTGAGGGATCTGTTATGTACTTATTCAAGAGGGATACATGGAATACATAATGTAATTGAGACATGGTATATTGAATTACTAGTTGATAGACCATAGCTCTAATATGATCAATAATCTCAAAGGGGATGATGTAACTGGTACTTTACATTCCTTTCTTCCCAAATATCAGATTCTCTTACATGGAGATATGTGGAGGAATACTAGGTCTGTAACCTTAAACTATAGGCCCCATCAACGATTATCTGTATAAATCTTCTGTCAACTTTGGGAAACCCGAATATGCTGCTGAATAGTTATAACCTTTTCTACCATTTCTTGAACCATTTTAGATCCTAATAGATTCCATTCACCAACTTCATCCCAAAATTCTGGGTTTCTGCATATTTTCCCAAAAAGGGATTCATATGGAGCCATTTGGATTCTTTAGTGGAAACTATTCTTGTGAGAGAACTAGGACAGAGGTAGATGTTTGTCCCATCCTCCTTTAATGTCCATAGAATGTGCTCTCGACATGTCTTCCAGTGTCTAAATTGTCTTCTTAGATTTTCCATCAGTTTGAGGATAATAATCCATACTAAATTTAAACTCAATGTTTAGATCTTGTTGGGGACTTTTACAAAACTTAGAGGTAAATCTAGGATCTTTATTAGATAAAATCAATAGTGGTACTTCATGCAGCCTCACCACTTCACTGATGTATATATGTTTAAGTTGATCAAGTGAGAAGTCCTCTTAAATTGTGATAATGTGAGATGTATTTGTAAAATGATCCAAAATGACCCATAGCATTATTCCCTATGGATGTATTTGGAAGCCCATTGATAAATTCCATGGTGATGTTTTCCCATTTCCATGATGGTATTGGTAATTATTGGATCTTTCCCTTAGAATTGTTTCTTTAATACTTCGCTTACAGACATACTAGGCACTTGAATGTATATTCAGAAATATTATTCTTCATATTGTCCTAATAATAGTTCTCTTGGAGATCTTGATACATCTTAGTGCTTCCTGGGTGAATATAGAAAGTTGAGATATGTGAATAATTCTGAAGCTCTTTCTTTATCTCTATATTATATGGTAGACATAGTTGTGACCCAAATATTATGAATCCTTCCTCATCAATTTTGAACTCTGAGGATTTCCCATTTCTGATAGCTTCCACATTTTTATAAATTTCCTCATCATTTCATTAAAGATCCTTTATTTTCTCCATAAGGGATAGTTGAATTATCATTTGAGAAAGTATTGATAATGTTCCTTTCATAATGATTCCCATGTATATCCTTTGTGGGTCTAATAAGATTGTATCCTTCTCAGTTGTAATTATTTAGAAAGTTACAAGATCCTTTCTACATAAATCATCTGCCACTTTATTTTATTTACTAGGATGGTAGTGGATTGAGAAGTTTTAATCCTTGATAATATCTAACCATATTTTCAAGCACATATTGAGCTCCGTCTATGTGAATAATATTTTAGGCTCTTATGGTCAGTATATATCTCACACATCTCCCCATTTAGATAATGCATCCATATTTTCAACGTGAAGATCATAGCCACCAACTCCAGATCATGTGTGGGATAGTTTTACTCATGAATTTTCATCTGCCTTAAGCTGTAGGCTATCACTTAATAATTTTTCATTAGTACATATCCTAATCCCTTCTTTGAAGCATCGTTGTATACCACTAAGAGTATCACATATGTCGATAGTGTGAGTATTGATGCAGTGATAAGCCTCCTTTTCAACTCTTTGAAGCAGTCTTCACATTCACTGGTCGAGATAAAATTTACTCCCTTGTGAGTTTTCTTGGTTAGTGGGTTTGAAAATTGTGATAATTTCTTCACAAATCATCAGTAATACCTAGTTAGACTAAAAAAGCTATAGATATTTGTTAAAGATATTTGCAAGTTCCACTCTTCGATTGATTTTTTCTTGTAAGGGTCCATAAATATTCATTTTTTTGTGATATAATTCCTCAATACTGATACTTCCTCCATCCAAAACTCACATTTACTATACTTTACATATATTTTTTCCCTTCACAAGGTCTTTAGTACAATATTGAAATGATCCACATGTTCCTCCTCTCTCTTGGAGTATATCTTAATATCATCAATAAAGACTACAAAAAATTTGTTAAGGTAATATCTAAAGACTATATTCATTAATACCATGACATTTTTTTTGAAGATTTGCGAGTCTGAAGAGAATAACTACGAACTCATAGTGTTCATATCTTGTTTGAGCAGAATACTTGGGAATATCTTCCCTCTTCAACTTTAATTGGTGATATCCTGACTGAAGGTCCACCTTAAAGAAATAATTGGGCACACATATTTGATTGAACAAGTCATATATCCATGGAAGGGGATACTTTTTCTTTATCATGATTTTTTGAACTAACGATAATAAATGAAGAGGTTCATCGATTCATCATTCTTGACGAAGAGGACTGGGGCACCCCATGGTGAAGCACTCAGGCATATAAACCCCTTGTCTAGACTATCTTGTAACTACTTCTTTAGTTTCACCAACTCAATAGTGGTTATCCTATAAGGTGTATTTAATATAGGCTGAGATCCAAGAATAATTTCAATTGATAGCTCAACCTCTCGATCAGGAGGAAGACCAGTAAATTCTTCAGGGAACACATCAGTGTAGTACCTCGCAATGGGAATATCTTAGATCATGATTCTTTTTTGTCTCAATATTTTGAGATAGATATGCTTTCTCTTAATGAAATAATATACACAATTGAGATAATGATTCTGAAGTAGATTCATCATCCTCCATACACTTGTGCAGAATTGGGGGATTCCTCGGGATGTGAAGAGTGATATCCCTTTCTCGATAGTTGATGTTTATTTTATATAAAGATAGAAAATCCATGCACAATATAGCTTCAAACCCCACCAACGGAAGGATGAAAATATTTTATAGGAGGTTCAGTCCACAAAAAATTATCAGGGAGTTGTTATATACTTTGGATGAAATAATTTCCCCATTTTGTGTTCTAATAGATAACTCAGCCCCCATATTTTGAGGTAGTTTTTGAATAGTTCTACTAAACTTGTAAGATATGAAAGAATTCATAGAACCAGAATAAAATAGTATGCTTTCTATTATTTCATGAATAACCATCATACCTATCGCCACATAATTTTCTAGATTCACATCAATAGTAGTGATAGAATATTCACTTCCTTACTTCCTTGGTGGTTGTTTTTGATTTCCTTTGACAACGCTTGGCTTAGGGATATCACCTGTGTAACTCCCATGTTCCTTATAGTTGAAACACTGAACTATAGGCTAATTTTTTATATGAACTATCCTTTATTCTTATACATTAGTTATATTATTCATATCACTTTGGCATTTATTATCCATATTCCCCTCTCTTCCACATTTGAAGCATCTTATAGTTCCCCTTAGGTAGTTCCCTGGATGATTCTTCCCATAATTTTGACATGTACGATGTAAGGGTTTCTTTAAATCATGAAATTTATCTTTTGATACCCCATATTAAACTCCATTTTTTACTTTTTATATTTAATCCCTTGAGACCACTAAGAGTCTTAAATCTTCATTTCTACCTTAAGGGAAGAATACAAAATCTATTCATAGTTGTCAAAGTATCAAATCACTGATGCTTTTCATAGACTCAACTTTACTCTTTTAAAGAAGTGATCCTCCTTGCTTTTAGTGTTCATGAAAAATTCATAGATATATCATGAAAGACGTATAAAGTTTGAATCATATTCATTGATAGACTCTTCTTCCTTTTTCTTCCTTCCAAGGAACTCCCTTTCTATCTTAAGATGGATATTTTAAGAAAAATATTTATTAAAACATGTTTTCTTGAAATATTTCTATTCCATGGAATTAATTTACTCCTTAGACTACTTTTTTATTAGTGTCCACCACTGATCATCTTCCCCATAAAAATGATATACCTCCAGTATAAAAATTTTCTTCTTATAAGCATTGAAGGACAGAGAATATCTTCTCAATATAGTTAATACATTGTTCTATGACGATGGGATCAGAAGATCCACTAAATATGGGAGGACGTTGTCGCATATAGGATTCAACCAAAACATTCTATTTCTAATGAGGAGGGAATTCAACACTATTAAAGTTATTATTCGTAATTTTATCCAGTTTATCAAGTACTTCCATGGTGTTTTGAGATCTCCATTCCATCAGATTTTGCATTTCATTAGGGAAATCATCACATTGCCTATCACATTGACTATTGGTATGGGTTCTCCTATTTATAGCCTTTAACTAAAAAAATAAAGTAAAATTATGGGGACTTCAATACTTAACTAATAAGAATATAAAAAGTAAACATTGAACATATAAGGATAAACTTATAAATAGAAATTATATCTTATCTTGTGATTCTATAAGTTTCAATTTAAGTTATACATGGTGATAAAATTATACCTAGGTTTATTAATAAAGTTTTCTAGTCATAATTGCTAAAAATAACTAGAACATTCTCTGATTCCAACTATAATGGCCCTAGACTTTTACACATATTATTACATGATTTTAAGCATAATTAACAAACAAATACAGACAAAGGATCCTAAATTCTAGTGTCTTTGGAGTATTAGCTACATAAAATTTAAAACAAGGAGATATAATAAAAAATAATTATATTAGTCATCTATATTTGAGATCTTACATCTTCATAGGATAACCTAGGGAATGCATGGACAAAAGGGATGAGCTACAAAGCCTAATAAGGGAATAAACATAGAAATAAATAATAACACATGAGTTAGAAGGCATAACATGATGAAATAAAAAGGAATGAAACATGAATAAAAATATATAATAATAAGATATAAAACATAGGATCATGTAATCATGGAAACATAGGAATGTGGTAGAAAAATATAACATGACATAAATATGAGTCAAGGCTAACTGGAAAGAATATATCACATGGTGGACAAAATCCCATAAAAATCAATTTTACTCCATATCCCAACATAATGTCTCATGAGACTAAAAATTATTCAATGCATTGGAGCGCTATCTAGGAACACTCATCATAACATGTTCATTCATATTTTTCCACATAAATAATTAAACATAAGGAATAAACATAAGGGTTATCCATGGAAATAAATGGGTATCATAACCATGTCATAAGACATAACTAAAGGGAATATCATAATGGTGACCATGAAAGAATGGATTTAAACCATACATGGAAATTAAAAAGGGAAATAGGTATAGATTATAAAAAATGATGTCCAACTGAAGTGAAAAAATATAAAAATAGTGTTTAAGAAACATTAGAAATGAGACACTTTAGTCTGGTTTATGTCTTAAAATCCTGGTAAGAAATTTTTTATGGACAGGATCTATCTTTAAAAGGAAGTTGGTCAAAGTTAAATGGAAGGAATGTATAAAACTTGTGGAAATGGGAGGATTAGGAGTAAAGGATATTCATACATTTAATAATGGCCTGATTGGAAAGTTTACTTGGAGGCTGATATCAAATGATGTTGATGATGAATTCTTGTCAGACAGGTTTACAAAGCGGCTGGTTAATGGTTATAAATACCATCTCCAGTCTTTGGTATGGGCTTCCCTTAAGCAGACATATGCAATGATTATGCAGGATTTGAAATGGATGGTTAGCAGGGATTCCAATATTAGCTACTGAAGCACCTTGTGGTTGGATCGGCCCTTGCAACTCATGAATTTCACACCTAAAGTTGCTTCATTATCCATTTCGTATTTTCTCTCATATCAATTTTTGCGTGAACTGAATATTCCGGATTATGTGTTGTATCAAATTAATAGCTATGCTTTTATGGATTGTGACAAACTGATTTGGTTTCACAGCAGGAATGGGATCTTTGACACCAAATAATTATACAAGATTGCATGTGGTGGGAATGACCACACCCCAACCTGGATGCTGAATTTTAGAGATCCATTCATTCGACCAGCCCGGTTTATCTTACTTTGGAGGATCTGAAAAAACAGAATCCTCACTTCTAAACACTTGAAGCGGGCTGGATTTCATATGGAATCCAGGTGTTCTGTTTGCAGGGATGGGGAAGACACTATGCAACATTTCTTTATGGAGTTTGATGAAGCCCGTCAACTCTGGAACTATTTGGGTGTGCTGTTCGGAATAGTGGTGGATTCCAGAAACCAGATTTTTGATCTGTTGTCTAGGCTGCAACAGGTGCACTACAGTGAAAAGATTTTCAACCTCTATACTACTGCTATTGCAACGGTTTTTGCAGCCTTTTGGGACTCAAGTAACAGGGCCCTGTTTGATGGTGTGGTTGATGATGTCTGGAAGGAAATGAGCTACATCCACAGGGATGTGTATGTGGCATCAGTGATCCAAGATGGTGTAATGTCTAACACCATTTCTGACATCCAAACTCTTAGGATTCTTGGTGTTTCAAGCCATCCATGCAAACCCCAGATGCTTAAGAATATCAGATAGATACCACCGATCACACCGTGCCTTAATGTTAATATTGATGGAGCCGCATCAGGTGCGCTGGGTTCAGCTAGATGTGGAGGATTATTCCACACATTTTGTGGGTTCATTAAGAGATGCTTTTATCACTATCTTGTCCTTGGCACTGCTTTTGAAGTTGAACTGTGGGCCATGATTCGTGCGATAAGGTATGCTGTCCAATTTAACTGGAATTGGATCTGGACTGAATCTGATTCAATGACTGTTGTTCATGCTCTGAGCAATACAACACGAAATGTGTCATGGCGTGTGCTTCCTCGGTGGGTTGACTGTCTTTTCCAAATCAATCAATTACATATGGGTTTTTTTCATGTGTACTAGAAGGATAATCAGGTTACAGATACACTTTCCAGAAAGGCTATACTTGACCTTGATATGATGTGGTCTTTCACGGCCCCTGATTATTGTGCTCCGATGGTGGAGGTAGATCGATGTGGTGTCTTGCACACTCTCTTATGTAATAACCCTTTGTATGCCTAACTCCTTTTTTATTTTATATTATTTTTGTGGACCGGCTCATGTCGGATCCTGATTTTCTTGCTAGTATGGTTTAAGTAAGAGTCTTTAAATAGGACAAAGGCATATTTGTTTGTATAAAACCAAGAATGAACCAGGATATTTTTTAATGATAAAATGAGTTATTTTAGATAAATATTGTTGGATTAAAATAGATTATGAAGTGTACTTGAAAATGGGTAAGAAATTTGGAAGTTCCCTTTAATCGAGCTTGCTTATCAGAAGGAACTGAAAAGGGAACCTTATAAGAAATGTATTTACCCATAAAAGAAATAATAATTGATCTAGGTACATATGTTTGGGACACACGAGAGAATGTTTGAGGATTAAATAAGGATAATTAAGAATAAAATTGGGGTAAATAGAGTTAAAGCGTAACCCAAAAAAATGGTGGTTCGAAGAGAATCCCTTGCCTAATGTCCGAAAGTGTTCTGCACTTGCACTTAATGTCATGGATAATCAAATTAAATAAATTAATTAATTAATTTAGAACCTATTAAACATTTATTTAATTTATTATAATTTTATTAGGTTCATTTATGTCCATTTTTTGACTTATAGTGTTTAATTTTGTCATTTTCGGAGTGTTCGTTTCATGGTTTCATGGTCGGTTTGTTTGTATATAATTATGAAAGTTTTTTTCAAATGGAAGAAAAACTCCATAAATAGAATGATATAGTATTAATTTATTTATAAAAATTTAAATGGTCCCATATATCATTTTATTTTTTATATTAGGATTATTCATTAGATAAAATGTTGATGAAAACATATTAGTTTATTTTGGTTGTTTTTACAACCATCACGAATTAGTATCGTTTTATTTAATATTTTGTCTATATAATAGTTTAAGCACATTAAATAAGTTTTAATAAAAATAATATAATCATTTTTAACCATAAAAGTTGTATTATGACTATATTTTAAGGCATTAATGAAAAAATAAAACTCTTCGTCCATGAAGGCGGTGAATCAACACCTCACGGATGATGTTTTATTTTTTAGAACAAAAGAAGAGAAGAAGAGATTTGATGATGGATATTACATTAAAAAAATAAAATTATAGCATATATATGATATTGAATTTATAATTTTACTTTGTATAGGGTAGGTGAGTGATGTATAATAAAATAAAAGAAATTAAAAGAGAAAGAGAGAGGGTTTTACCTTTTGAGTGTCATCTCCTTGAAGAACCTCCTTAAAAAACATGGAAATGGTATTATGGTGAGACCATAAAGACTATAATGTGGGAATTAGGTTTCAGAGATTATTTGGTTGGAGTATAAGCAATATCCAAATCTTATAAGGTGTGTGGAGAAGTGGTTGCGATGGGTGGTATTTATTGTGGGAGGAGAGGAGTGTTTTTAATTATTTTATTCATTTGTTTATTATTTTGGCTCAAGACTATCAATAGTGTTGAGTCTTGTGACTAAGAATACTAAATAGAGCATATTAGTTTGATATAATGTCCACTTACATCATCCATGACTCAATAATGACTCAAAAATTTATTTATTTACTTATAATCTTAAATAATGTAAATTATTGTATTTCACTATTCACAAAAAATTCAACTATTTTATAAAAATCTCCAAAATTCACCCTAACCATTTTTTAACATGTAGATTTCCAAAATGGGATCAAATTTGTGAAAATAATTTTATAAATATGAGAAATTTAATTTTTAATTAAAAGTATCATTTATTAAAAAAATTCTAATTTTAAAATTATAAATAATTTTATGATACTTTGAAAAATTAATTAAGGTCTCATAAAATTATATTAAAATCATAAGACAAAAAAATACTAATTTATGAATCTATTTTATGAAAATTAATTTTCTTTTAAATCATTATATAAATTGTAAAATTGTAAATAAACATGTACGTATCAAAAAAATACCAATACTTAATTTATTATTTTTAAAAAAAATATTAATTACTCCATGATATAATTATATTATATTTTAATTCATAATATACCTAAATTTTATTTATAATTTCATATGTGATATTACTATTCTATTAGACAGTTTACTATTCCTAATGGTCACATTACTATTCCAACGTCAAGTTACTATTCCATTGGTATGGGTTCCTTAATTTCTATAAATACCACTTATTTCACTCTTAATTTATAAAAATGATGTTTTTATTAGGTTTTATATGTTATATATGTGTTTTATACTATGTAACATACTTATAATAAGGGAAAATTCAATTGATAAATTTATGGGTCATTACAAGATTTATGGGAAGTCCTCGAAGTTTCAGTTTTGGATTCAAGAGGTTCGTTTTTTGGGAAAAATTATCTCAGAGGTAGGAGTAGCAGTGGACATGACAAAGGTTTAGGTAGTACTTTCTTGGGAGCCACCCAAGAGTGTTATGGAGGTGTGGATTTTCCTTGGGTTGGAATGGTACTATCATAGGTTTATACCCAATTTCCCCAAAGTGCCAGCACCTTTAATAGCTTTGATCCAGATGGGGCAGCCTTACCTATGGATAGAAAGGTTCCATTAGTGATTTCAGGAGATAAGGCATAGATTGACCAGTGCTCCCATCTTGAGATTTTTAGAGTAGGGTGTCAAGTACATAGTGTTTTGAGATGCATCAAGGGCCTAACATGGCTATGTTATGATGTAGAGTTAGGCGGTTATTGCATATGGTTCATGTTAGTTGAGAACACATCAGTAGAACTACATGACCTGAGATATTGAGTTAGCAGTGGAAGTATTTGCACTAAAGATGTAGAGACACTACCGGATGGGTGAGTGATTTGTCATTTTATTTAACCACAAAAGTCTTAGGTGAATCTTCTCACATAAGGATCTTAACTTGAGACAGAGGAGATTGTTAGAGTTACTCCAGGACTACGACTTTGAGATTTTCTATACTACTGGGAAGGGGAACGTGGTGGAAGACCCTCTCAGTAGGAGATCTTAATCTCAGTTTTTGGCTGAGGTGCTAGAGAAGTTATCCTCATTTCAATTTTACTTAGTGGACAAGGATAGTTCTTCGTATCTTCAGTAGATGTATGTTACCCCCCACCACTTTTACAGCATATCATGGATGTTTAGCATGAAGATACTGATTGTGAGACCTTACATACTCAGATATCCACTAGACATGATCTTGATGGACATTATGAAGGTGGGGAGGACACTATCCTTTTCAGAGGGTGGATGATGGTACCTTTGACATTTAAATAGGAGGTGATGTGAGAGTTTAATATATCCACTTTGTAAATACATATAGGTGGGTAAAAGATGTACGAGGACCTCTGGTGTCAGTTTTAGTTTCCATAAATAATGAAGGGAGTTTCAGAGTTTGTCTCTCAATGCCTCACCTATCAATAGGTGAAGGCTATACAACGGGTTCTAGTAGGTTTAGCTCAACCCCTTGAGGTTCTAGAGTGGAATTTCGATGGGATATACATAGACTTTAGGAAGTGGTTAACACGTACGTCCATGGGAAACAATTCTATGTGGGTGATTATAGATTGAGTCTCCAAGTCTAAACACTTCCTAGCTATATGAGAGCATATTTTAGTACAAATCATGGGATGCCTTTATGTGAAAGAGATATTTCATTTCCATGGAGTTCCATCGACGATCGTATCTGACTGTGATGCTCGCTTCACATATCAATTATAGAGCGGATTGAAGGAGGCATTCAGGGCTTAGTTATGCTTGATCATAGTATTATGCCCATAGAATGATGGGTAGATAGAGAGGACCATTCAGGTATTATAGGAAATGTTGTGTTCTTTCTTGTTGTAATTTGTCCACAGTTGTGAGGACTATATTCCATTTGTGTTATTTGTGTACAACAACAGCTATGATTCCACCATTGGTATGTAACTATTCAAGACTTTTTATGGGTGACCCTACAAGTAACCAATTTGTTGGACTGATCTAGGATAGTCAACATTGATGGGCTCAGAGTTGGCGCTAGCTACTATGGAGAAGATTAAGATCATCCAGGAGTAGATGAATACTACATAGATATATCATAAGACTTATGTGGACTAATGACAGAGACCTCTGGAGTTTGAGGGAGACTATGTGTTCTTGTGGGTCTCTCATTATTTTGGATTTTAGATATTTGGACTTGGAGTAAAGTTATCTCTTATATTCTTTGGTTGTTTCCAGGTATTTTGAAGAGTTATGGGGTGTTTTAAAACTTAACTCTACTACCTAAATTTGATTTGGTACCTGATGTTTTCCCCATGTCGCAGCTGTAGAGGAATTTGTATGACCCGTTACATGTTATCAACCGAGGTGAGAAAAACATCAAGGATGAAACTACATTTGTTGAGTACCCAATGGAGATCAAGGATTCATAGGAGATGAAAAATTTCTATGCGATTGATTCCCCTATTTTGTGTCTGGTGACAACATGAGAATATTCAGGAGAACACCTGAGAGTGGGAGACCCAGATGCCATCCCATTACCCTCATCTTTTCGAGTAGGTTTTTCTCTTTTATGGATAGAAATACCTAAGGTGGGGAGAATTTAATGACTCTGATTTTATGTGTATTATTTTTTGATATTATATGGATTATTTTTTATATCTAGAACTGAGACGGTGTGCAATATTGGGCCCCGGTGTGCCCGTAATAAATTTTTGTAATACATTAAATATATTAAATAGAATGTGCATGCAGTTTCCCTTAAAAAGTAGAATACCATCTGAATGGGGCCCAAATTAGAAATACTAGGGAAACATTGAGTTCAAAACATGGTTATTACCCTAGGAAAAATATAATCCTTATCGTCATAGGGATTTTTTGAAAAAGTTGTCGCGAGCGCAAAATTAATAAAATAAATTAATTAAATGATTTATTTTATTTTATTTTACATGGGGACCTAATTAATCTTTAAATATATGGCTATGGGGTTTTTCTAAGGATTATTAATTAAACCTTAGAGACCTAAGAGCCATTGGAGGAGAGCGTTATTGGAGAACGATGATGGATCGGTATTGGATTGTGGATCGTTGCTCCAACGGAGTTTGTGGATCTCATCAAGGACAACAGTGAATAGTTATTCTTTATCAACAATTGATCCAAACTCTGGTTAGGATGTTTGATTTTTTCCCATACCATTTATTAATTATCAATGAAAATGGATCAGTTCAATAAAAAAAATTGATATACACATCATCGGTAGATTTCAATTGATGGAATTATATTTTTTTCATGGTGATCATTTCTCTTAGAATGGCCTTTTTTATGAAAACAGATCAAGTTCGAATGAAAAATGGTTGTGGATTGTTCCTAATGTTTTTTGGAATTATATTTATTCCCCTGTTCTTTTCTTTTTCATCACAATAATTTCTTTTTGGCTCGTGGTTTGATGAATACCTAGTATTTGATCATTGTATGACCATTATTTGGCACAACAGATCAATACTATGGGTGTAGTTCATGATTGATAGTTTGATCAAGGTGTGATGGTGGCTGAGAGTGATCATAGGTGTATTGGAACTTATTTATGGTTCTTGTTCTACCTAATTTTGATTCATGATGTCAAACATATTAACATATGGTTTTCCGAGAAGATTGAGGGCCCAGATCCTGGCTAGCGATGACGACATGAGTTGGATGACCTCATATCTATGATTTTCAATGAAGATGATGGTTCTAGAGATGTAGAGAACATCATGGATGATAATCCATGGGATCTAGAAAATATTAGGTTATAGAGGATTTAATCTGACATTACACATATAGTGGGACCCCTTATGCGGTGCTAGGGTTTATGTGCATAGTTGAGTATCAAAACCCATTTGAAATGGTCACACACTATGTGACCCCTCTATGATGGATCAATGTGTAATTTGGAAAGTACATATCCATTAGAACACCATGTACTCAGACATGAACATAGATAGGTGTACATGAGCATGACCAGGTGTACATGGGTTGGTACATGGGCATAACTAGTGGTACATATAAATGTCCAGGTGACACAGGTAGGGTTTCATGTGATCTCTACACGCCATTTATTATTCCTACAATCCATTTATTTATATATTTACATATCATGTGAGTATTTACCACATGGGTAAACCTGAGGATAGTTGGACACATCGTGTACCCCTAGTACACACCATGTACCCCCTTCAAGGTTGTTTTTATCCCTTTATTTTCTTATTATAGACCATTATTGGTTGAGTTTGTTCCCTTGGTCCATTCCCTATAGGGAACAGTGCGACATTATATCCATATCACAGTATTGTGATTCCCTCTCGAGGAGGAGTCTCAGATATAGTTTTTGGTGTCCCTCCTTGAGATTGGAGTGTGATCCTCTATCATATTTATACAATAAGTGGGGTTTTTGGAATCAGTGTGGCCTCATTGAGTAAAGAAATGATCCTCTATCTAGTAGGTCGTATCGGTAGAGTTTCTTTTATCATTGGCATATGATCCCATACGTATTGGGTTGATCTAGATTGGGTTCATGGTGTCCCACATTGGTTGTGGGTGTGACCTCCTATCTGAGTATCTAGGTCTTTTGAGAGTAGTGAGATTTCTTGGGCAAGGACCAATTAACTAGACCTCTTTGATGAGAGTATTTAGTGATAGCACGAATCATGGAGTGGATTCTCCCAGAACAATCATTACTTCAAGAACCCTGTGGCTGAAAATTGGTTGTGACTACTTGGTGGAGTAGTGAACTTACTTAGTATATCTTGGTGTTTCTATTATACATTGATTTTTATAACTTGTATTGAGATGACTACACTTTATGCTTTGTTTTTTGTGTTTTCGAGGTGTCCTATTAAGTATTGTTATACTCATCTATGCATGGTCTATGCTCATATGTGACATGTCTTATGTACATTATGTCCCTCTTGAAGGTGTCCTAAGAGGACATGGAGTAGGTGGAGCATAACTCAAGCTTTAAAGGATGATTTTTTTTCAAGAGCTTGCATTTGATCTTAGTCCTCACCGTTGGAGAAGGTTAAACTCTTTACCATTTTTTTTTGGGCTTGTATTTGGACCATTTTTCACTTTTAGTACTTTACTATCATGCTTTACTGCGGGATCCTAGATGTATGCATGCATTCAATTCAGTTGTTTTACATTTCATCATTGTATGGGCTTGGAGATGTGTGCATGTGTACAAGTACTTTAGGCTAATGCCTCCCATTTGTGGGATATGCCAACTTGGAGTTGGTCATTATCCCTTATCCTATTTAAGGCGGGATTTGAGTAGTTATAGGTCAGACCTTGGTGGGTTAGTTTGTGACAGTCCCAGCCCATTGTGGTACAGGCCGTAGACCCATGGGCCTATTTGGGGCCAAGAAGACCCTATTTAGAAGTATTCTGTGCTAGAGAGGCCCAGCTAGACCTATTCTAGGTCAAGAAGACCCATCCCAACCCATTTTATGGAAAATTGTGTCCAACTAGACTCATGGAACCCATGGTAGGAGGCACCTCACTACCAGGGAGGCTGTTGATTGGTAGTGGACAACGGTGGTATGAAAATTCTGCTCGAATGATGGTGGTAAGAGGTAGGATGGAGTCGGTCGGGATCTTCTGTGACGATGATAGTTGTTCGGGGAGCCACGATATACCTAGATCTGGGTAGAGACGGTCAAGGTAAGGTAACAGAATAGAGTCCACGCATGGTCCTGATTTGGGTGGTAGAGACAGTAGCATTCTGGTCTGTGGGGTTTCAGCATCCAACAAAGGGGATTTCACCGTCAAGGCTAAACTGCAACTCAGGTTCACAGTGGCCAGCAGGTGGCCTAACCTCGATAGGCGTAGCATCCATTGGATCCCTCTAGATGGGATAGGGGTAAATCATGTTCCTTGTGGTATATTCAATGTGAGAAGGTCAGAGTCAAAGCTCAACCTTTATGGTAGGAGTTTGCTTCTCGACCAGAAGATGAGGATGGAAGCTCAACCGGGATCATGGGAAAGAAAAGGAAAACTGGAGGGTAGTCAATGACTCAATTTGCTTGAATTAGTAAGGAGGTAGGGTTCCCACCTCCTGGTCCAAGTGAGGTAGGGGGAACCAGGGGGAAGGTATGCCACCAAGGTGGATCCAGGTCGGGCGCGCAACCCATGAAATAAAAAACCCTACCCCTATTTCACTTTTTTTATATTATTATTTTATATCTTTTCTAAAAGAATGAAACTAGTATTTTGACAAGTAACACCCTTTTTTTGTATTTTGACGTCAAGATTAACACCTCATGTCTTTATTTTTTTTACTAATAATTTCCTCAATATTGTGGAAATATGTTTCACTGGTTGGAGGAAATTTTGTTGGCTAGATTATGGACGATTCTTGGCAAGAATTGAATAGGGTCTCCAAAAACAATTTTTGATGAATAAAAAATTAATACATATATAAAATACATTCTTGATATATTTTACTATTCAAAAATATAAGATCTAATAAACATTGTGTTGATCCAATTTTTTTGGATGGTGGTAACTTGTCCATCCAAGATCATATCGATGTGATGTTGGTTTTGTTGTGACCGATTATAACCCTCTAATTAAAATTTAAAGAAAAATATTTTTCTGGTCTTAGAAAATCCATGTGATTGCTATAATTAAAATTTTTAGTACTGGGGTGTACACAAAAAGTTAGTGGTCTAGAGATTAAAAATTTCCATCACCAGAGTGATGAAACTTAATCTTCTTGAGTGAGATCCCCAATACGGTCTGAGGATATCACATGGTTTAATCATAGCATTGCAAATAAAATGATGAGTAACTCATTCCAATT
The DNA here is from genome assembly GCA_963277665.1 of Viscum album. NCBI lineage: Eukaryota > Viridiplantae > Streptophyta > Magnoliopsida > Santalales > Viscaceae > Viscum > Viscum album. Next base: position 862,976,282 of record OY728132.1, on the reverse strand, counting down.
TAAATCACACACTTCTATCTCAAGTTTTCAGGAATATTTACTTAAAGGATCGAATGGAAAACCACTTTAGATCATCCAAAAACACTTATCAAATATGTGTGTACACCATTTATTTGATTCTAGGTGCTAGCCCAGAGCTCTGATGATAACTTAGACAGCACGAAAATCACCATGATCTCTTGCCTTCGATCCATGAAGGTGTTCCCAGAACGTTCGCTTGGATTGAGATATTCTCTCTCTAGGATTCCGAAGAAGAGAGAAGCTCTCAATTTATGACTGATGAATAGTAACATGGAAAGCGATTCTCTCTGACATATATAGTGGAAGTCTAAATACCTGGTTAGGGTTCCCTAACCCCTGTATATTTAACTTCCACAAAATAAGTAATAATTAATTAATTATAACAAACTAACTGTGTAATAAATTTTATTATTATTTTATCACATACCTATAATATATATTAAATATATTACGTGATAAACCCAAGTCATTAACATGACTCATAATTCCCAATAATATCAAACAAACCTAGAATATTAAAATAATATTCATTCGTATAATATTAATCCATGTACTTACATAAAAACATGTAAATAATTTTAATAAATAAATTTAACCCAATTATTCATTACTTGAAAAATGCTAAATTTATTTATTTATTTGTGATCGATAAAAATTGGACAAATCTCAAACCCCGTGGTGGGTCCCACCATGTCTTATATACCTATTCACCTAAATAGATATGTTTCTCAAATGAGCTATTGTGTGTGACCCTCTATGACTTTATCTCGATAGTGGTGAATAGTATTCAAAGACTAAGAGTAGAGTCTAGAAACCCATCAAGTCTCCTAAAGAGATAAGGAATAGTCATATCAATGATAACCAACCTAGGAACACATGTTGTGTAATAAAATATCTTTATCATACTATATCTCATAAAGAATAACACACACTTGTGTCATCATCCTTTCTTGATCTATTATTTGTTTATATCTCTAGAAAAATTTATCTTCGACTACCATGACCAAGGATTTATGAAGGTACTACCATCCTAATTGACCTAGTCAGAGATATCACTTTCTCATCTCAGAATCAACACATTATATCTTGATCATTCAATCAATTTCATACCACTAATGATGCACCGAACAAAAATGACCTCACCATGAATTCATTATTATGGTTTTCACCTTGCATCAAAGTACATGATCAAATAGTACACATTGCTAATGATCTCAATTATAGAGACCAATTCATATGTCTATAGATAGGAATATCCAATGACACCTGAAACATGTGGTGTTTCTATTGGTGGATTTTTCCTCATGATCTCAATCACAAGAGATCACCATGTGAGGACTTTATGAGAAGAAGTATTAATGCATATGATCCCCCAACACCTGATAGCCACACATAATCTGTTTCCTGTCAGTATGATGTATTTGGACCATAGGAAATTACTTTTAAGATTACCGTCACTGTATCTCTAGGTTCACATTATAGCATGGGAACTACTATAACCCTTTGATATGATATGTAATATAAGGACATTACCATAAGTATAGTGGATGTAGAAGTATCAACACTATTCTGGTAAGATAAAAACATATATATATATATATATATATCAAACTGTATACATGTGATGGTAATCAAAGTACATCATAAGTTGGGTCTACGACACCCACTTTGGAAAAAAATTACCAAAAGAAGTTAAAAATGGAAATGACCAAAAAGCCCAAATAGATCCTGTAAACCCCAAGCTAGTAATACCCAGCCAATTTCCAACCTGCTCTCACTAACCTAGAAAAATAGTTTATATATTCATGGGATGGGAATAACAATATACTCAGCATGATCCTCCCCACGGCCTCTCGTCTAAAAGATAAAGAAATCATAATAAATCCTGGTGAACAATAAATGAAACTAACTCGTCACCTAAATAGGTCTTCTATGTTCCTAGTCTCACCATGGCTATCACTCACTAAGTATCACATACATGGAATCATGTATTATAATAGTAAAACAAAAATGGTACCCCACTACCACTTTCCCACTGGTTTTCCACCATGCCCTAATGTCTCACATCTTGAACCATGTCTCTCTAAAAGTAATTCAACCCATAGACACCTAGGCTATTATATCACATCATGCACCTAATGCATCATGTCATCACATCGTCCCATATCACATATTTTTATAGTAACAAATTAGTTTCTGGGAGCATCCACAACCCATGTGGCATGTATCATATGTTGGGTATTATACCTAAAACCATCACAACTCATACATCAAGTAAGAAACCTCGTGTTATCACTACCCATACATGTCATAACTATAATCTTCCTTCAGATTCTATATTTGGAGATACATGTGTGTGAAATAACCACAAGCCATTACAACCCTTTACAAACATATAAGGGAAAAATAACCATCATGCATACCATCACATGTAACTACCAAGAGAAGAGAGTGGGGCCATAGGAGATAGTCATCCATCCATCCTACCATCGAAATATTAGAGAAAACACCCGCCCAAAATCCACTAGGTGTCTGTCATCCTAACCAACATTGGTGGGGTAGTGAATGAAATCATATATTATAAAAGATATAATATAACTCACAACCACACTATGGTAATAACCTAGTACTTGACTATATTGGAGTTATTGTCTCTCAGACACCTATTTAACACTACTAGGGACTAGATATCCTATAAGAACCCAAACATTTAAAGAGGTGTATTATTTAAATTATTCCCTTTTGATAATTTAACCATTATTTAATTAATTAATTATAAATTAATTAACTATTGTCATTAATCCATGTTTGTATTCATTAACTTATCAATCCAATAGCATTCCTTCTAGGAATAACCAAAATCGAGTCCATGGTTTCTCAGGATTAACATATTTCCAACATTCACATTCAATTGTCACCAAGCCTATTGGTTAAGTCATTTATTAAAAATTATTATCTTTCCATAATCCAGGTACTCTAGGAAAACCATCCTAATATACCACTAGAAGAAATCATGGAACCAAACACATCCGGCTGCCTCAAGTAATGAGGAATCGAATGTAGATAAAAACAAAAACCCAACCATAAAACCATTAAATAGATTCACTCATAATAAAGCTTCTATATTAAGAAAAAAAATGGTTATGCCTAGATTTAACCCATTCTTTCATCTCTAGTTTACTCCTAGAAACCCACATGCATATCCTAATGAATCTCACCGTCATAGGTGTCAACTAATATCACATTATCCGAGTCTTCCTACCTCATATAACATCATCCATCTCAGGATCAGGCATCTTAGGATCACATCTCAGGCTCATGTCACATCACAAGATCTCATCTAGAGTACATCACAAGGCCGAAAGGAACCAAGAATAGTCAACTAGGAAACTAGGCCCTAAAAATCATTAATCCTTCACATACAAAACAAGCTCTTAGGATCCCAACAAAAAGAATTTAGAATTTATAAGAAAGTGGACACTCTCAAACTCAAATAATTATCTTTTCCAAACATCCAATTCTTATTCCATCTTGAATTAACCAATTCATTATTCACAAGTTTTGACTATAGGAAACCTAAGTAATTAGCTATAACAATATATCAAAAGATAAAACATGCTCTTAACATTAATTATAGTTTTAATAACTTAGAGAAGTATGATTATCATTTAACATGGTTTTTTATTATTTATTTCATCAATAATTAACAAGATTCATATTCTTTATTAATTACATTAACACCTGGAAGAATAATTTCAGTTAAACATGCACACTAGATCAATTTGATTATCATAAAATTACAAGAAATAGTGGATTCATTTAACATGCCTCTTATTTTATTCTTTATCCAACCAATTAAAAATTCTAGATTTAATTTATTTACCATTTTACAACAAAATCAACATGCTAAACCAAGCATAAAAACATGATACAAAAAAATAGATAAAATGCTATCAAGAAAAATAAGAGGCAAGTCGTTAACATGGTGGAAGATGCAATAACAAGTGATAATTATCCAATTTATTATTAACTCTGTTAAATTTTAATTAGTTTAATTACATTTTCATCCAAAAGGTTAAAACATGAAAATTTTATGATTACACTTAAATAAATAGGAGAATCAATGAATCCCCTACCCTAAATGCAACAATGTTATTTTCATAAGAATAGAACAACATTGCAGATTCTTGATCACCTCTCCCATGAGGAACTATGATATCCCAAGACATTGTGCCATGAACACAGTGGAAAATGACAGAAGAAACACCATTAGTTCAATGGAGATAAAATTCCAAATCATGGTAAGAGGAACAAGGTGGAAACAAGATCAAAAGAAGAGAAACCACTAGAACATGGAGGTAGAATGTACCTCAGATCACCTTGGATTAATAATGGTAATATGAGATCAATCCATATTGAAATGAACTTTAAGAAGCCTCAAAACCCACCCTTGGTCACATAGAGTTAGAGAAAGAAAAACTAGAGAAAGGCCGGGTTCAGGGGTCTTGGGTATTTATAGACCCACTAAAAAACTAAAGACCATGAAGCATCCCCATGGACCACACCACATCACTACTTGACACTGGGAATTCTATGGCACAACCTAAGGGACCATGTCGTAACCATCCTCAGTCAAACACACCTCTTAGAAACTAGTCTAGATCATATTAAATAGGATTCGGGGGATACCACACAACTTCTAACACCATACTAAAATACTCCTTTTTCCAATAAATGGATTATGTTGTAGACCACTATGCACGGTGTAGCTACCTTAAATTTGGAATTAGCCTTGAAATCCAGCTTTGTCGCACCCTCCAACTCTATGCCATAGTGGTCATCCATCTGGAATAGGCCTATACTAACCCACTCACCATGGAACATCTATTCCTATAAAGTAATTTGCCTCAGTTTCCCTCCACCATCTCCCATATACCGCAACATGCTAGTATATACCACAACATCCTGGCTAATGGAACAACCACCACCACCACGCTACAACCATCCAATTTTTTGCAGTGGCTCCCCCTTCCCTTTTTAAACACCCTCTAAACTTCCTTGAACCTCCTCCAGGTGCCTCTAACACACAAAAATTTCAAAGGGAATAGATACCATAATCTAGTACCTTACACTAGATACCATTCAAAACATTCACATCCTCAATATTTCAAAACAAACTCGGAGAGAATGAAAGATAATGGGGTCATCTGAATAGCCATCCCACAAGATACCTCTCAAGGATCTTTCCATCATAAGAGCTCAACCGCATCATTAGAGGAAAAATCATGAAACCATGCCACTAAAATAACTAGATCCAAAAACTCTACTTTGATAGATGCCTCTCAAATAAGAGAAAATCCACAAAAAGAAACAAGAGAAACCCATTTCATTAACCAGAAAAAGGTCAATAACCACAAAATGAATAACATTACAATAGAATATCTAAACAACAAACATCTTGGGATATTAAGTGTGTATATTTAATTCACATTCCTAGTTACTCTTCTTTATTCCATTGTGTATCCAAAGGACAAAAACTAAGGGAATACCATGTCCGTGAAACACCTTCTCCTAGTAGTCTTATATCTCCATAGGTCACTCTATAAATGTCTCATCATCGTCAACATTGAACTCACCCCAATCAATGATGTGAGAGTTAGCATAAATATAATTAAGAAGTTAAGAAATGTGAAAAACATTGTGTGTTTGACTCATATATGGGGGGAAGTTCTATTTGATATTTCATGGATCCAATACAAGCCAACACCTCAAAAGGACCAACAAAGTGATGATAAATCTTACTCCCATGAACAAAACTTAATTTTCCATGATGAGGAGTAACCTTAAAGATCAAATTAAGTCCAATATATAACTCCAAAGGACTAATACTTTAATAGAAATAGGATTTCTAATGATACTACACTAATTTAATCCTATTGTGTGTCACCTAAACCATCACTGTCATATTTTGTACCAGTTCTTCCCAGAGAATTGATGACACTCCCACCCTAGTCTAGTATAACAGATATCATAAATTTTGGTAATGCAAAGTTTCAAATTGTGACATACCAATGGTATAGTGAAAAATGTTATTTTAAGTAAACTCAACCAAAGGTAAGTTCCTCATCCATGAACATCCAAAATCTAAGACATAAGAACACAACATGTTTAGATGGTATGCTCTATCTAACTATATTTCTATGGATGAAAGGAACTGTTAAGGCATAAATGAGAGATGAAATCCTGTTGGAGACCTCTCCACACCCTAGAGGTAAAATGAGGATCTCAATCAGAGATGATCGTCCTAGAGACTCTATGGAGTCTCACTACCTCCTCGAGGTACTACCTTGACAAAACCTCCACTAAGCTTGAATCACTGATTCTATGAGGAGGGTTGATTTGATCAAATGATCCACTATCACCCATATAGCATCAAAGAGTCAATGAACTTGAGGTAGATTGGTAATTAAGTCTATATATATGTCCTTAAACTTCCAATGGGGATAATCTAATGGCTGGAGAAAACCACAAATCCTTTACCTTTGGAAATACCAAACATTGAGAAACAAAATCTACAATTGAACTCTTCAACCCAAGCCATCAAAAATGACCTCTCAAAGCTTGGTACATCTTTTTCATGCCTAGATGTACCTCTAAGGGTGAGATATAGAACTCATGGATAACCATATAATGTATCATAAAAGGGATGAAAAGTCTTCCTTAAAACAACAACCAGTGTTATTCATCCTCAAACCAACCATTGGAGGCATTGACCAAAACAACTTGGTCTCTCCATACCTCCACTTTAGAATCCCCCAACTTAGAATCCTCCACCAGATGAACCAAAGGCAACTGTAATGTTGTCTAAAAAAGACAACCTTTGTCACCAACCTCTCCTATATCTAAATGAATCACTAAGAGTTCTTCTATCACTCTTCAAGAATCTATAGATTCATGCATGATATCACTATGAGACTTCCAGATCAGTACAACAGTTACAACATTTCCCTTTCCTAGAATGTATAAAATCTCAAAGTCATAATCTTACAATAATTCCATCCACTATCACTATTTCAATTTCAAGTCACATTGGTAGAGTACACGCCTTAGTCTCTTATGATCAGTAAAACCCACAAAACACTCTCTGATGAGGTAATGTCACCACAACTTTAAGGAAAAAAACATTTAAACTAACTCAATATCATTAGTGGCATAGTTACACTCATGGGTATGTAACTGATGAGACCCATAAGAAACCATTTATCTCTACTGCATTAGAACACAACCCAATACAAGGTTCAAGGTGTCATAGAAAACCTCAAACTAAAATCCCTCTACTAGTAAATAGAGAACTAGAGTTATGAACAACTTCTATTTTAGGTACGTGAATGCTTCCTAACATGGATCAATACTTAAGGATGCTTGATACTTCCTAGTCAAGTATATCAAAGGAGTTACAACCTGATAAAAATTGGCTATAAACCTCCTATAATAGCCTATAAGACCAAGAAAATTTTTCAACTTTGTTATTGTCTTGGGGGATTCACAAGAAACAACTAACTTTATCTTCTATGGATCCATTTTTACTCCCTATTGGCATAAGACATGTCCCAATAAATAAAATTCATGAGCCCAAAATTCACATGTCATCAACTTCTCAAATAGTTAATCATGTTGAAGAACTCCCAAAACAGCACGCAAATTCTCTACATCTTCCTCAGACATGGAGTACACAATGATTCCATTGATGAAAACCACCACCAAATTATCCAGGAACTCTATGAACACTGCATTCCTAAAACACATGAAAATATCTGAAATTTTCATTACACCAAATGACATCACAAAGAACCCATAATGCCTATGATGACCAAAAAAAAGGATTCTTCATAATATTCTCATCCTTCAACTACATTTGATGATATTCGATCCATAAATAGATCTTTGATGACCAACTATTCCCTTTAGCTAATAAAATAAATCATTAATCCACATAATATGGTAGCTATTCTTCACTATCACTTGGTTCAAGTGATGATAATCGATATAAAGCATCAAACTTCCATATGACTTCTTCACAAACAAAACCGGTCCACCCCAAGGTGACACACTCGGTCAAAAAAACCTCATGAAAACATATCATTGAGTAGTACTCGAAGATACCACAATTCAAAAGTTTCCATACTATATGGAAAAATTGAGATAGGAGACATGCCTAGTTGTATCACGATCTGGAACTCAATCTCACATAAAGAGGGTAATCCTAAAACCTACTATGGAAAGGCATTATGGTATTCTTATAAAACCCAAGGAAACATCATCAACTAAACCTCCAAAAAACTTAGCATCAATTCAACCAATAATGAAGATAAGGACAGAACACATCTTTGACCCATCCAAGGGTCTCTCTCACCAATAAACACTATCAACTATCCATCAGCATCATATAACACGACCTTCCTTCTGAATCAGTCAACGATATCATAAAATGAATAAAACCATTCTATGTTGAGAATGATGTCATATGGTTGTATCCATAAACATAGAAAGTCTCCCCAATAGTGTTTCTACCCCATAATTAGCTCATAGTCTCTACATACCTCATACAAGTTCGATCGACCTCTTACTATCATAGTCAATGCCAAGGGAACTAGAAGACTCTATACCTCAATTCCCAAATCATGGATGAGTATAAGTGATATGAAGGATTTTTTAGATCCTGAATCAAACAAATCATGATCCCAAGTAAAAAAATAAAAGGGTACCTTGTACGATGTTTGGCACACCCTAAAATAGAAATGTTAGAGCATAAATCTGACCAAGACCTACTCTATGACCTATCTGACCATTTATATAACCACCTAAATGATCATGCTTTGCTCTCAAAGAATGGGGAGAATCTCGAGAATGTCCTCTATTTTCCATATCTCTTCTCTGCTGATCCTAAGTCAAATCACCTTGTTGTTTTTGCCTCAGCTAAAATTTCCTCAATGGAGGAACCTAAATAGGAACACTTTGTATGTTGACTACTAAGAAAGGTAGAGATCTCTCACTATTGATGGCCTTGGTCTCCACAAGAAAAACACATGTCTGATCCATTAGAATTAGTTTGAGTTCTATTTTCCTTAGAGAAATGAGATGTTAAGGGATGGGACCTACCCCTAGCTATCTGAAAGCTCTTTTGTCTAGGAAATTAATAACCCCAGACCAAAGCTCTACTTCATGATAAGTCTTGATGAATCCCATTTAATGAAAATTTGGTTCTGGATAGAATCCTCTCTATAAACGTTTCCCTCTCCATCACCTCGAGATACTAATTCATCATAAATGATGTGACCTGGTGATGGAGCCACTGGTGGAAAAGGGACTTATTCCAATAGTTTTTCAAAACTATTGGTATAGGTCCCTCTATACCAACAATTTATAGTAACCATTGTTAAAACCTATTTTAGTGAATGATATACCAGTAGTTTCCGATAACTATATTTATAGATTAGTTTATATGAACGATATACCAATGGTTTAATTAAACTGTTGGCAAGACTCTAAAAATTAAATATATACCAACAGTTTTAGTTAACTGTTGGTATATATGAGATATTCCAATGGTTTTTTTAAAACTATTTGTATAAATTCCATAAAAATACCAACTGCACAGACTCCCCTCCTTAGATATGACTCTTATATATATTTAACTCTAAGATTTCATTCTATTTTCTTCCTTATTTGCGACGATCTATCCTCCATTTGTGCTTTCATTTGGTTTTTCTTCAACATAAAATTGGTTAGTTCCAAATATTTCATATCTTATGATAAGAATAATTTTCTTTTTTTTAGGTAATAAATACTAACATAGAATTTTTTATAGAAGTACTCTTCTAGATTCATTGAATAAGGTTTAGTACTGGTACTCGTGGATTGTAGTAATTAATTTTTTATTCTATGATTTTGTTCTAGTTATCCTTACTATTATTAGATTTTTCTTGGATATATGTGACTATTTTTATAATTTTAATGATGATGTGTTTGTTGTGGTGGAAGGGTTTTATCATGGTTAAGGTATCAATGATGTGAGGGTGGGTGGATTTGTCTATTTTTTTAATGTTATCTCACTCTATGGGGTGGCTATGTTTCTAGGATGGGTTTAATTTTCTAATGAAATCTACTATAATTTTAGAGAAGTTTTTATGCTTGTGTTCTATTGAAGTAAGGGTTGTACAAACTTTTATTAAAGGGGAGTTTCTTAATTTTATGGTTGTTCACTCTCTCTATTTCTCTTCTTTTATATATGCACTACTTATATCTCTTTAATTTTAGTTTTGTTAGTGGATTATTTTCTTATCTCAATCCCTATAGGGGAATTATTTATTGGTGGGTTGCTCACTATAATTATTATCCGTTAATTTTTTATATGTGAAACCCAATTTGACTATATGGGGAAATTTTTTCACTCATTGTTTTTTATTTTCATCTTTTCACTAACATGTTTAGTGTGATAAATTCAATCTTTCATACAATAAAAATGTTATCTGCCTGAGTAATAAGTTGAAAAGTTAACCAATAGTGCACTAGTGAGTTGAACTACACAAATTTAATCTGAAAATATAAAATTAAGTTTACCTTTTAAAATTAATTAAATTATATTATATTGTTTAGGATTTTAACCTATCCCATGGTCAACCCATTTAAAACATAGACACAAAGAATAATGATGCATGATCTTTTCCTAAGTCTCTATGTAACATCCCAAGATTTTAAGAAATATCTTATTTCAAATTAATTTAAATTATTTGATAGAATGTATTACGTGAAATGAATATTTTATCTTTAATTATAAACAAAATCACGTTCATATTTATTTTCATGTAACATTTATTTTATTTAATAACATGTGTTACATGAAAGGATCAGTCTTTCCAAAAAAACAATATACTATTAATATTAATATTTAATATGATAGTTATCACCTAGCTATTGGAATGAAAGGAAAGAATGAGATTAACTAAATTATGAGATTATAGTTTAAACATGTTTATAAAATTAATTAAATGGTTACCAATTAATTATAAATGAAAATAAAGTCCAATTGAATATAAAGGATATGTTTTTATAAAAAACTATTTTTATGCCTACAAATGAATTTTAACTTAATAAATTAAATTTATCATTATTATTGAATGATATTAATGAAATTTATATTATATATATTTAATAAAATGTTTTTAATTTCATCCCATAATTTTTATAGGCTTAAAATAAGAATAAATACACTTTTAAGCATAAAAAGTTGTATATTTTAAAAAGGCAGTTTTGTTTGTTTTAAAACTAAATTTTGACACTTTTATAATTTTTATTTGAAAAAAGGAACTTAATTTTTGAAATACTAATATAAAAATTTAATTTGGGTTAATTTTTGGTATTTTTTTGATAATTTTCATGTTTTGATAAATACTAAAAATGATGGAATTTAATTGAAAACTAATTTTTCACCTAAATAATTTATAGTGTTGAATTATATTTTTAATTGATTTTAAAGTATAATTATATAAATTTTATATCATTTAATACAATTTATTTAATTTGAATCAGTTTCACATTAAAATTGAATATAAGAACATTTCAAACTTTTAAACTTTTTACTTTAAAAACTCACTTTCTCATCCCATATATGAGATTAATTTTAAATTAATTTCTGTCACATGTGTGATTAGAATTTGGAAATATGGATTCCATATTTTTAGTCAGAATAATTTATAATTTTTAATAAGTTCAACTTAATTTTTAACCAAAAAAATTAGTGAAAGTAATTAAAATTATTTACAACGATTGATGTAAAAACGAGTGTACTTAGTGGTTAAACTTTAATCTTAAGGATCCAAATGACCTATAAACATTTATAACACACATTTTTGGGAAATATATTGATCCATATGACCATATACTAGATTTATATAATTAATTGGGAATAATATTCAATGAAAGTGACCCATATAATAACTTAAGAGAATAAAAAGACAAAAAAAATGTACCTTTCTTCCTTTTATTTTCTATAAAGATTTGGGGATGGGGAAAAACTATATAGGTTTGGTTATAAATATTATTTTAAAATATAAATGAGTTTTTTATCATGATACTTTATATTTAATATTTATATATGATATAACAACATTAAATGTTTAAGAAATGCCACAAGTGGATTAATTAGCTAATAATTAAATAAAATAAATAATACTAAAAATATTAAGTAAGGTAAATAGAATGAATTTTCATATTACATTATTTTTTATATGAATATATAATTATAAATTTTTTTAAATTAATATATTTTAATTTAATTATTTTCTGGATATTTCTTAAATTTAATTAAATATATACTGTCAAAATTGACATTTATGTTGTTTTATAATAAATGATATTTTATTAAATGATTAAAAATTAATAAAAATACTATATTCTATAAATTAATTCTTAAATATTAATAAATATAAAATATATTTTATTAATGGACCAATTTATATTTTATAGTGATCATATTGACCCCTAAATAGTAAAAATATCATTGGCATGGTTAAGGTTGAAGCAGTATTTTTGCGCGTTATATGCGCTTATGTTAAATTTAATTTCCAACACAGATAGTGCTTTTATTTTATAATTTTATTTTTATATTTAATATCATTAGGTAGAAATTTTATAATAATTCTCACTTTAGTTTAGTCTTAATGGATGACTTAAATAGGTTAGAAAACTAATTTCCTTAATGAAACCCCAAAATGAAAAAATAAAGAAACATGGGAATTAAGAAATAAAATGATTAAAAATGAATTTATATTGTTTTTTGTGAGCTTTTATTGACCATAATTCCACTCCACTCAATTATTTGTCATTTTTGAAGCATTTTAGGTAAGAGAGGCCTCCTAATAGTGTTTACCTTTTTGTATTTACAAGAATGTCACTCATCCTCCACTATAAATGGGAATTCACTCTCTCCCATTATTCACACCTATAAATCCCTTTAGATCATCCAAAACCTGACCATATTGCTGCCAAATATACCTTCCCAAATCATTGAATCATCACTTTGGGATGAAATCAAACCAAGTAAGTCTTTTGGTAAAAACCAAAAGAAGTTATCCAAAGAAGAGGTAGCACTCTTCAAAAAGCACTTTCATTTAATTTCTTTATACAACCCTTAAATTAATCTTATATAGTGGTTAAATAATAACCTCAGTATCCTAAATACACTAATATTTTATTATACTACGTTTATTACCTACACTCACACACACTTCCATCAAATGGGATATGCAATCATCGTTCGTGTTTACAGCAGACAACCGTCTCGTGAATCGATGTTGTCCGTTCTTCCATTACCACATTTCAAGGTTGGAAATAATGATGGATTCATAGTTTATATTTAATATATATATATATATATATATAATTTATTTATTCTTATATAATTATTACATAACACACACCTTAATGATTTCCATTTTTTGGTAATACAATAACATCTTTTGTAGACGTGTGGACTACTGCCTCCTCAAAGCATTGTGATTCGTTTTCTCTTTACATGGAATGAATTAAGGATGGGATTAATAAAAATATATGATATAAATTTAATATTTAGGAAATTAATTACATAATTATATATATTTACGTATAACATATCATTTTATTTTTTCCATTTCACACACTAAAATATTGATAACGTCGTTTGTGGACATGTAGAGACACCTCGAAGCGATGTGATTCTTCCTTTTTCATAACTACATTAATATAATTATATATATAAGTATATATAAATAAATAATATGATATTTATGATATAATTTTCATTCTATAAATATAAACATTACTTATCTTCTTTCCATAATGATCATTGAAAAATGAGAACGTTACTCATGTGTACGTACGGCCTATCGTCTTCGTGATTGTAACGTTGGTTCATTTTTCATAACCATATTTCATGATTGGGTTTAAAAATATAATTTATGTATAAATTTGATAATTATGTAGTGACTATTATTCTTTATATGTTTAAATAATGACCTCATTGACCTTATCCAACCTATCAAAGTCAGTTTGGACACATAAGCCGGATATGGTCAAAACATCAGACTAAAACATTATTGATTAATTAATTGTGTATAACTTGTTTATAAGTGGAATGAAATTAATAATAAACTAGTAAAATATTATTAATAAAATAAATAATTAAAATATGTTTATTATTCAGGAATATAGAGGACAAGCATGGAAAATTAGACTCATGTTAAGAAATTTTTATCTCACTTTTTACATATGTGAGATAAATGTCATATTCACCACTTAATTAATTTTTATGGTGTATCTACTAAAAATTTTGATATATTATACCATGAATTATTTTATATTCATGGTATTTAAATTTTTCATTTGATGATTATTACATTTGGGGTTTCCAATTCATATGTTACCATAGTTGTAATGGTATTTCTATTCTCAGTTTTATTTTTGTGAGACTTATGACATATTCATAAATTATTTTTGTTGTGTGATATAAAAACTGACCATGAATGTATTTGATTATTATTATACTTAAATTTTTGGGGTTTCACATATCCATTTTATTATCTGTCTTTCATGGGGTCTACTTATTCAATGTTACCAAAGTAGTAATGGACTTTTGTCACAATTTACCTTCTTTGAGAAGTTTGTTGTGTTATACACCTATATTATTTAATGAGGTTTATATAATTCTACATTGAAATTATATATAATTAATATAATTATTCCCATTATATTCTAAGTTTAATTTAATTTTATTCCTGCACGGGGCTTATGATTCAAATGTTTCAAGGTGGTATGGGACACTTTGGAATGTTTAAATATTATTTTCCTTGTGAATTTTTTTAATGGAATTTTAAGGGAGATTACATTCATTAGAGTCAAAAACCATTTTTGTTACTTATCCAAAAATGGGGATATTTTTCATCGATACCATCCTCATTTATTCTTTGTATGGAATATGATTGTTTCAAAGAGACTATTATGAAACTCATTTATTTTCCACAGGTTAATCAAGTTATGAAAGGGATAATGGTTGTTCCTATGAGTTTATGATGAAATGTAATATTTTATGTGTTATATAATCATACTTGTACATTTTATGTTTTGTTATATGATAAAACAATAATGGGTGGTTATGTTATAAACAAATGATGGGTATTTGTGTGATAGAACAATGACGAGTGGGTCCCTAATACCCCTCCAATGCATTGGGTATGGAAGTAGAACATATGGTTATTCCATGTTATGAGTGAATGTATGAGTCAAATTAAAATTATTTCCCAAGTACGTCCATGTTTTATTAATTAATTCTATTGGTATATAATGATTTTAAGGATCAAGATTCATATCACATGGCTAATGATTATTGATTCGGATGACTCTTACCTTTTCCATGTTATCATATTTAATAGTCTAGGTATTGATGGGTATGAGTTATTTTATGATTTGATCTTTCACTTAGATTATGTCATCATAACCTTGTGAACTTTTATTCTCATTGATATGATTCAATCGTTAATGCTTATGTTTACCCTTACTGGGTATCTTATCTCACCCATATTATGTTTCCTTTTCCCCAAGTTATTAATAATGAGGTTAAATGATTTATGTATATAAATTATTTTAAAATGATTATGTTGATAACCTAATTTGAAATAATAAAACCCTAGTATAACAGGAGATGATGTTCAACTTTATGAACTAGATGTTTATGAGTCCAAGTTGATATGAGTTTTTTATATAAGAGTTTTTCCTAATTATATAAAACTATAAAACTAAAAATTCCTCATGTTTGTAAGTGACTGAAGTTTTCCTTTTGATGTTGTAAGTTTTAGATGAAAAAATTGTGTTACAATTATCAGCATCAAAGATGAAAATATAAAGTTATGGATTTCAGCACATGATCTAGGAGTTCGGGTCCTGGGCTATTATAGTTGGTATCAAAGATCGATTTAGATAACTTTGGAGATTAGGATGTTTTCATGTGAGCTTATCTTAACATTTATGGATATCACCATAAGAATAAAATTTTAACATTGATCATAATTTCAAAGTCTTAAGGCACCCCACTTTAGGTATTTATGTAGTAAAATTTTTGAGGTTATCAATGATATTTTTAGAGCTATTTTTTGGGTTGAATTATTTGTAACCCCTAGGATCAACATGAAGTGTTTTCACAGAGGATTTATTTTTTAGGATTAAAGAAAAGGGGGGGAAATATATATATTGGGTGATAACCCATCACACCCGGCTAGGAGGTGGGTCTTGAACCCATAACCAAAAAACTATAAGGGTTTCGTGCACTACCATTAGCATACACGATGTCCTGGTTAGCATGAATTTTTTTTTTACAGGTGAATATTATGTTTATTACAGAAACATATGGAATTTTATTTGACTAATAATATATTATTTATCATGTAATAATATATTATCAAATCTTTCTAATATATGGGTTTCAAACTTAGGCAGGAAATGTTTGATGAATTTTAAGGATAGTAATTTATGGAATTATTTGGTTTGAACTTTGGGTATTACTTTTGAATTTAGAAGATTAATTTATCATATGAAGGTTTACTCAATTTTTGAATTATCTTACTATGTTCTAACCATTTTGGTTTTGGTTAATTTCTAAAGACACGTTGAATAGATTAAATATCACTTTTATGGTTATGTGGTCTTTAGAAGTTGATTTTTGTACTTAAGGAATTAAAAATTCATCCCAAATACTCACCATGGGTTGAAAAATATGATATTGTGGTAGACGTTTATTAATGTATGTAATTATACTCAAAAAGTAATTATATTTCCATATTCTCTTGGTCTAGATGGTAATAGAATTCTTTAACTATAGGAAAAAAATCTTGAAACAAAAGTATTATCCCAGTATCTTCAGCTCTAATGAACTGATGGTCTTTTAGATCATCATAGATTTATGTTTTTGAGGCCCTTAATTTTCCATTGACCATTCACCTGTTTTTGATCAGTGACCTTAATCAATCTATATAATTATTTATGATTTTCGTTTATTCCCACTAATGTTATCCCTATGTGGAATCCTAGTTATGTGTAATTTCAGGTGACATTTATGTTTCCCACTTTCCCATTTTATGGTATTTTTTCTTTATTTTTCTTTTATAATGTGGTTTTCAATGAAGTATTTCTAAAAAAATTAATACTTTGATATCCAAGATAAATTTTGAGGCTGAAATTCATTTTAAGGGGGGCAGGATGTAACATTCTAATATTTTAAGAAATAAATTCATTAAAATAAATTTGATTTTTTTGATAGCTTTTGTTAGATGGAATGAATAGTTTAGATTTTGATATACAACATCAATTTTATCTTTTGTTGCATGTAACATTGAGTTCCTTTGATAACCTGTGTTACACGCAAGGTCGAGTATTACAAGAAATTATTAATATAAATATTTAATATGATAGTTATCACCTAGCCATTGGAATGATGGGAATGAATTAGATTAACTAAATTATGAAATTAGAGTTTACACATGTTTATAAAATGAATTCATTGGTTACTAATTAATTAGAAATGAAAATAAATACCAATTTAATATAAACAATGTGTTTTTATGAAAAGATATTTTTATGCCTTCAAAAGAATTTTATCTCAACAAATTAAATTAATCACTACTAAATAATGATATTAATGAAATTTATATATTTTATATTTAATAATTTTTTTGAAATTCATCTCATAATTTTAATAAGTTTAAGAAAATAATAGATCTAATTTTAATCATAAAAAAGATGTATATTTTTAAAAGGTAGTTTTATCACCTTTTAATGGAAGACTAATTTTAAAACTAAATTTGAAAAGTTTATAATTTTTATTTTACAAAAAAAAAAAAATTTAAAATTTTAATATAAAAACTTACTTTGAGTGAATTTTTGATATTTTTCTGAGAAGTTTCATGTTTTTATGAATAGTGAAAAATACTAGATTTTAATCAAAAACTGCTTTTTCATCAAAATAATTTATAGTGTTAAATTATATTTTAAATTTTTTAAAGTATAATTAGATCATTTTTTTAAATTTAATTTAATTTAGTTCATTGGAATCAATTTTAAATTTAAATTGGATATAAAGATATTTCAAACTTTTGAACCTTTTCTTTTAAAAACTCGCTTTCTTGTCCCGTATACGGGATTAATTTTAGATTAATTTCTTCCATTTATGTGATTATAATTTGAAAAAATGGATTAAATATTTGGAATAATCCTAATTTATAATTTATATTAATTTCAACATAGTTTTTTACCAAAAATATTAGTTAAAGAAATTAAAATTAATCACAACCACTAAGGTAAAAATTGAGGTTACTTCGTGGTTAAGATTTAATCATAAGGAGCCAAATGACCTATAAACATGTCTAACACCCATTATCTATAAATATATTGATCCATATGACCATATATTATATTTATATGGGTTATTGTTAATACTATTAAATGAAAGTAACCCATATAATATGTTAAGAAAAGAAAAGGAAAAAAATGTACATTTCTTCCTTTTATTTTCTATAAAGCTTTGGGGATAGGTAAAAACTATATAGGTTTGGTTATAAACATTTTTTTGAAATATAAATTATTTTTTGTTATCATGATAATTTATATTTAATTTTTAGATACTATATAATGATGTGAACCATGTTGAAGGCACTGAGCCGATTACCCGAGTAGGGATTTGGATTTGCAAGGCCCGATGACACGTGGGAGATTAAATAGGATGAATGCAACAATGGGTGCCCATCTTGCTTCATTAAAGGCCCAATGAATCTTTCCTTGCATGTATGGATCAAATAGGCCTATTATCTCACTTATTCAATCCCAAAAATGATGTTTAAATATTGGCCCACATGGTTGCACGAATTTGGATGTCTTACCCACATGGAGGATTCTTGAAATGGCATCTTTGGACACCAAAGTCAAATCTGGTGGGATATGCCCTCAAAGTCAAATCTGGTGGGCTATAGTTGGAAATTTTTGTGCTAATTTTTCAAAATTATTTACTAGATTTTATCATTTTGACTTTTAAGGAGACAAGGTAGGTTTAGCCTTTATGACATTAGGGTATTAGACCCTTGACTATTGTATCACCCCTTACCTATAAATAGCCACCCCATGGAATTATATTTTCATTCAAGATTGAATTGAGAGATTATTCTTTGTTTCTCTCCATTGTGTGAGAATTTTTCTGAATTACCCCCTTTCACTTGTTCATTCTAGCCTTTTAAATCTACAAGTTAGATTGGTGATCCAAGATCACAAAGCCCCCAATTTCATTCCTCAAACTAAGTGCGTTGTTGTATGGATTGGCTATCACATCCCTCCCTTGAGTGTGTTGTTTAAGTAGTAGGTCACACTCCTTATAGTGTTTATTGACTACTTGCATCCGCTATCCCTACCCATCATCCACCACTTAGCCCTGAACCGCATCCTTCATTCGCCGACCTACGCCGTGAAGATCGGGCCACCCCTTGCATCTCACATCAGTTTGTATCAGAGCTAAAGTTGACACAGTAGACATCTATCATCCTTATTTATCCTATATATCTATTAGCCTTCTCATCTTTCTTTATTATCCACCCATTCAAAAAAAACCTTTTCTTTGAAATCCTCCAGAATTGGGATTTTTTGTGTAAGACTGAATTTTTTTTACATTGAGTCAATTGTTCATTAATTTTCTTTCCACATTAAATTCTTTATATGTGATTTGTATCTGGAAAAAAATCCAAAAAAATCAAATTCCCTCAACTCACCATTTTGTGATTTTCAAAATTATGCACATCCTTCTTTGAGAGATTTCAAAAAAAATTCTTACTCTCCATTCATCATATTGTGCTCTAAAACTCCAAGTACAACACTTTTTGGGGAGATTTGACAAAAAAAAGAAAAGAAAAAAAGTGGATACAATTACTTAATCATCGTGCTTTACATTATTATCACTTTTTAGTTCAGTACATCACTTTCTCCATCATTTTTCTACATCCCCATATTGTATTTGGCTCATATTGTTATTAATTTTTCTTATCTTGCACAATCAGGCAAAACCCAAATACCACATTTCTACCCCCCCCCCTTCCATCCACCCGTTATCTATTTTCTACCATCTTTTCTCCCTTTACCCTTTACCACTCAAGCGGGTTGTGTTAAACCATCCCCCAACACAATATTGATTTGGGAAATATTGGTGGAAAGTGATCACCTGAAACAAGGTATTATATTGCATAAGATCTTGGAATTTTAATTGAGTTTTGAGAGTGCAGATAAATAAGAAAAAAAAATTTCTTGTGTGTGTGAGTGTGTGCATCTTGTTGTGTGTGTGTGTGTACATGTTGTGTGTGTGAGTTTGTATATCTTGCATGCGTGAGTGTGTATCCTTATGTGTGTGAGTGTGTACATCTTGTGTGTGTGTGTGTGCATCCTGCATGTGTGAGTGAGTGTGTATCATTTTGTATGCCCCCCCCCCCCGTGTGTGTTTGTGTTTGCAAAACTTATCATGGAAGAAGATCATGGGAAGAAAATTTCACATGTTAGTGATGAAGGAAATCGAAGTAGATCTCCCACACTCGAAGCTACACAACTCCAAATACAAGCTTTGGTGGGCCACTTCGAGAAGCTTCTTGATAAGAAATTGGAAGTACTGCATGAGAGGATTGATGAATTGGAGAATAAACCGAGCCCAAGGATGATCTATGATAACCCATGAAGCGCTCTAGAACCACGTTGTCCCCACATCATGGAGGAGGAAATGGTGAAATTTTTTGATGATCTTGATGATGTCCCACAAAGGAAGAGGTTGTACCAACAGCCTAGAGGAGGAAAAAGGAGACAACATGATGATGACCTACTTAGCGGTATCGAGGTGAAGGTCCCATCTTTTCAAGGGAAAAGCGACCCAGAATCATACTTGGAGTGGGAGATGAGGATCGAGTAATTATTTTCATGTCATGCGTATTCTGAGGAGAAAAAGGTCAAACTGTATTCCCTTGAATTTTTTGATTATGCATTAATATGGTGGGATCAAGTTTAAAAGGAGAGGGCTAGATATTGTGTACATCCCATCAACACTTGGGAAGACATGAAGTTCTCCATGCAGAAGCAATTTTATCCCACACATTACCATAGATATCTTCACAACAAACTTCAATGCCTCACCCAAGGGAGTAAGAGTGTAGAAGACTACTAAAAGGAGATGAAAATTGCCATGATTCAGGCAAACGTTGAGGAGGATCCGGAGGCAATCATGGCATGGTTTTTACATGGGCTCAATCGGGAGAGTTCTGATCAAGTAGAGATGTACCACCATTTTTCAATACAAGATATGATCCATCAAGGCACCAATATTGAGTAGCAAATCAAAAGGAGGAGAAAATGAGGAAACCCGCTACCCCTTTCACGCCATGGAGAAATCCAAGGAAGGAGATTGGAGAACCATCAAAGGCAAAAGAGGTGGTTGATCGAAAAAGTGAAAAGGTAATTCTTCCACCTAAGAAACCTAATTTTGAGGCTATCCAAACCAGAAATAGGGATATTCGGTGTTCCAAATGTCAAAGAAGGGGTCACATTTCTAGTGAGTGCCCAAACTGACACACCATGACCATCAATAAGTATGGAGAATGGGAGACCGATGGATAGAGCTCGGAAGAGGAGGAGGAAGAATCTCCAGAAATTGATAATGGAGAGTTTGTAAAAGATGGTATGATTCTTGTCACTAGGAGAGTTCTAAGCACACAAATGATTGTGGGCGAGAATGATCATCGGGAGAACCTTTTCTATACATGGTGAAAGTTCCATGGGAAGGTATGTAGTGTTGTTATTGATGGAGGAATCTGTAGTAATGTTGCGAACACCGATTTATTAGAGAAGTTGGGACTTTTTACTTTGAAGCATCAACATCCATATCAGCTTTAGTGGATTAATGATTTTGGGGAGCTGAAGGTCACCATGAAAGTGAAGGTATTGTTCACCATTGGGAAGTACAAATATGAGGTCTTGTGCGATGTTGTTCCTATGAAGGCATTCCATTTGTTGTTGGGATGACTGTGGCAGTATGATCGGCGTGTTACCCATGATGGTTTATTGAATCTTAATTCTTTTGTACTCCAAGGGGAACCTATAACCCTCATCCCCATGTCCCTGAAACAAATTCTGGAAGATCAAATTTTGAGAGAAAATAAAAAAATGAGTGATGAGGGAAAAAAGAGTGAAAATGAAAGAGGAGATAATGAGGGAAAGAGAGAAAATGAGAGAAGAAAAGAAATAGAGAGCAAAGAAAAATCAAGTGGAAAAAGAATTTGAGAGAAGAGAAAAGTGTGATGTTGTAAAAAAAGAGTGTGGTTAAGGAAGCTTTGTCTTCACAGCAAACCCTCCTAGTAATCATGTACAAAGATGTGTTGCTAAATACTAATGAATTTCCCTATTTTCCAAATGTTGTTGAGTAATTGTTTCTATAGTATGATGATTTCTTTCCTGAAGAGGTGCCACTAGGTTTTCCACCCATTATAGGTATTGATCATAAAATTTACCTCATACCTAGATCATCACTACCAAACTGCCTTGCATATCGCACCAATTTGGAAGATACAAAGGAAATTCAAAGGAAAGTTCAAGAGCTGTTGGATGTGGGATATGTCAGAGAGAGACTTATTCCTTGTGCCATGCTGGTGATTCTATTACCAAAGAAGGATGAAACATGGATAATGTTAATTGACTGTAGAGACATCAACAACATCATGGCCAGGTATCATCATCATATCCCTATGTTAGATGATATGATAGATGAATTAAATGGTTCAACTATTTTCTCAAAAATTGATTTAAGAAGTGGCTACCATAAAATTAAGATGAAAGAAGGAGATGAGTGGAAAACTACATTTAAGACAAAACATAGTCTTTATGAATGGTTATTCATGCCCTTTGGTCTCACCAATGCACCTAGAACATTTATGAGGATAATAAATCATGTCTTACATGCATATATTGGAAAAATTTTGGTAGTTTACTTTGATTACTTTTTGGTTTATAGTAGGAACTTTCTTGAACATGTATATCACTTAAGAAAATTCTTAGAGGTGTTAAGGAAGGAAAACCTGTTTGGACACATAAATAAGTGTGAAATTTGTCTCGATAAAATTGTTTTCCTTGGATTTTTTGTGAGCGGAAATGGAGTTGAAGTGGACACTGAGAAGATCAAACCAATACATGAATGGCCAACTCCAACCTCCATTGGACAGGTAAGAATTTTTCATGGGCTTGCTAGTTTTTACAGGTGATTTGTGAAAGACTTTGTCACACTATCACCACCATTGAATGAGTTGACAAAGAATAATTTTCCTTTCAAATGGGGGACAACTCAAGAGAAGGCCTTCTATGCTCTTAAGGAGAGACTCACCCATACCCCTCTACTTGCACTTCTAGACTTTGGTAATACCTTTGAAATTGAATGTGATGTAAGAAGAATTGTCATAGAAGGAGTAATCATGCAAGAAGGTAAGCCTATTTATTTTTTTAGTGATAAGTTAAATGGCCCAACTCTAAACTATGATATATATGATAAAGAGTTGTATGCATTGTTTAGAGTACTAGAGACATGGAAGCACTATCTTTGGCCTAAATAATTTGTGATCCATTCTAATCACGAGGCTCTTAAATACCTTAGGATCCAACATAAACTAAACAGGAGACATGCTAAATGGCTGGAATTCATTGAATCATTTTTATATGTCATCAATCATAAAAAGGGTAAAGAAAATATTGTGGCCGATGCAATTTCATGTAGATATTCTCTTTTATCATTTTTGGATTCAAAATTCCTTGGTTTTGAATACATTAAGGATTTATATGCCACTGATAGTGATTTTAGATAACCTTGTGAACATTTTAAACCTAGAGTTAGTTGGGAAAATTTTGATTTACAGTACGGATTCTTATTTTGGATTAATAAGCATTGCATTCCCAATTTCTCAATCCGTTTACTTTTAATGAAGGAGTCACATTACGGTGGGTTAATGGGACATTTTTGTGTTGCAAATACTTTAAGTGTTCTTAATGAGCATTTTTATTGGACTAGGATATCTAGAGATGTTGAGAAATTTGTGGTAAAGTGCATTGTCTTCCATAAACCCAAATCGAAACTGAACCCACACGGACTATAGCTTCCTCTCCCAATTCCCAAAACCCCTTGGGAGGACATATCAATGGAATTTATTGTGGGGTTATGACTAACCAAGAGGGGGAGATATTCCATTTTTGTTGTGGTGGATCATTTTTCAAAAATGGCACATTTTATTCCTTATCACAAAACTGATGATGCCACTAACATTGCAATACTTTTCTTTTAGGAAGTAGTAAAACTTTATGGAATGTGAAGGTCAATTGTGTCGGATCAAGACACATAATTCCTCAGCTACTTTTAGAAGAAATTATGAAGCAAACTAGGAACTATGTTACTATTTTCCACTACTTGTCATTCGCAAACCGATGGACAAACCGAGGTGGGGAATCGGACACTATTGTCCCTTCTACAAACCATTGTGAAGAAGAACATAAAGAATTAGGAGGAGTGTCTGCCACATATGGAATTTGTATATAACAGGGACAAGAATTCCACTACTCAATATTCTCCATTTGAAATTGTTTATGGCTTTAACCCCTTGCCCCTATTGATCTAGTTCACTTTTCTTTACAGCGAGCAGTTAATATGAATGCGAAAGGGCGTATAGAATTCATCAAGAAAATCCATGAAAAGGCATGAATAAATATCGAGAGGATGACCCAGAAATATATTGATCATGCAAACAAGGGTTGCATGCAAATGTTGTTCGAGATCAGTGACTTGATTTGGATTCATATACGGAAGGAAATATTTCCCGACAAGCGGAAATCAAAACTCATGCCACGAGGCGATGGACCTTTCTGAGTGCTTGAGAAGATTTACAATAATGCTTACAATATAGCATTTTCAGGTGAGTACGGTGTAAGTGCCACTTTCAATATTTCTGATCTTTAATCTTTTTTGGGTGTAGAGGATGAAGAGTTGAGAATGAATCCTTTTCAAGAGGGGGAGGATGATGCGAACCATGTTTAAGGAACTGAGCCGATTACCCGAGTGGAGGAGTTGGATTTGTAAGGCCTGATGATGTGTGGGAGATTAAAGAGGTTGAATGCAACAATGGGCACCCATCTCACTTCATTAAAGACCCAATGGAACTTTCCTTTCATGTATTGAGAAAATGGGACTATTATCTCACTTATTCAAGCCCAAACATGATGTTTAAAGCTTGGACCACATGGTTGCACGAATTTGGATGTCTTGGACACATAGAGGATTCTAGAAATGGAATCTTTGGACACCATAGTCAAATCCAGTGGTCTATGCACTAAAAGTCAAATCTGGTGGGCTATAGTTTGAAATTTGTGTGCTACTTTTCCAAAAGTCTTTTCTAGACTTTATCTTTTTGACTTTTAAGGGGACAAGGTAGGCTTAGCCTTTATGAATTTAGGGTATTAGACCCTTGACTATTGTATCACCACATGGATATAAATAGCCACCCCATGGAATTGTATTTTCATTAAATATTGAATTGAGAGCTTATTCTTTGTTTCTCTCCATTGTGTGAGAATTGTTTCGAATTACCCCCTTGCTCTTGTGCATTCTTGCCTTGTCAATCTACAAGTTAGATTGGTGATCCAATATCACAAATCCCCCAATTCCATGCCTCAACCCAAGTGCATTGTTGTGTGGATTGGCTACTGCATCCCTCCCTTGAGTGTGTTTTCTAAGTAGTAGGTCGTACTCCTTATAGTGTTGATTGACAACTTTCATCTGCTATCCCTACCCAACATCCACCTCTTAGCCCTGAACCGCATCCTTCATCCGCCGACCTATGCTGTGAAGATCGGGTCACCCTATGCATCTCACATCATATAACTACATTAAATGTTTAAGAAACACCAGTGCATAAATTAATTAGTTTAATAATTAAATAAAATAAATGATACTAAAAATATTGAAAGGTAAATAGAATGAATTTTTGTATTAAATTATTATTTTTAGATAAAAATAACATGACACATAGCTTTGAAAATAATATATTTTAATTTCATTATTTTATTGATATTTTTTAAATTTAATTAAATATATAATGTCAAAATTGACATTAATGTTGTTTTATAGTAAATGATATTTTATTAAATGATTAAAAATTAATAAAAATACTAAATTTAGTAAATTAATTTATAAATTTTAATAAATATCAAATATGGTTTATTCATGGGCCAATTGATCTTTTATAATGAACATATTGACCCATAAATAATAAAAACATTCTTGGAATGGTTAGGGTTAAAGCAGTATTTTTTCACATTACACGAGCTTATGTTAAATTAAATTTTCAAAAAACATGGGATTTTTAATCTATAATTTGGTTTATAATTTAAAATCAGTTTTTATACATTTTATAATAATTATCAACTTAATTTGGTCTTATTAGATTAATTAAATAGGTTAGAAATCAAGTTACCTTAATGAAAAACCAAAATGAAAAATGGAAACTTAGGAGTTAAGGAATAACATGTTTAAAAAATAAATTTATTTTGTGTGGTGTGAGAGTGTTGACCATACTTACCATACACTCTATTATTTTTCATTTTGGAAGCACGTGAGGTAAGGGAGACCTCCCAATAGTGTTTACCTTTTTGTATTTACAAAAATGTCACTCCTCCTCCACTATAAAAGGGAATTCACTCTCCCATATTATTCATATCTGTCAAGCCCTTTGGATTATAAAAACCCTTCCCAAATAGATCCCCAAATCTCTCACCTCAACCTAGAAGCCTAAATTTTGGAAGAAAAAAAAACCAAGGAAGTTTTTTGGTATAAACCAAAAGGTGTTACCCGAAAAATGGGTAACATTGTTCAACGAGTACTTTTATTTTATTTATTTATCAACCCCTTAAAAGTATTCTTATATAATGATTATATAATAACCTCAGTATAATTAATATACTTATATTTTTTTTATTAATCATACTACCTACACTTATACACACTTCCATCAAATGGGATACACAATCATCGTTCGTGTGTACGGCAGACTACCGCCTCATGAACCGATGTCGTTCATTATTCCATTACCACCTTTCAAGGTTGGAAATAATGATACATTTATATTTTATATTTTATATATATATTTATAATGTTTTTTATGATCCTTTAATTATTATATAACACATACCTTAAATCTTTCCATTTTGTGGGAAAACGTTAACATCATTTGCGAATGTGTGGACTACAACCTCCTCAAAGTGATGTGATTCATTCACTCTTTACATGGAATGAATTAATAATGGATTTAATAAAAATATGTGATATAAATGAAAAATTTAGGATATTAATCACATAATTATATATTTTTAAATATAACATATCATTTTCTTTTTTCCATTTCACACACTGAAAAATTGATAATGTCGTTCGTGGACGTGTGGACTACCGTTTCCTCAAAGCGATATGATTATTCCTTTTTTATCACTGCATCATAGGAATGATATAATATGAGTATATATAAATAAATAATATTGTATTTATGATATAATTTAAATTATGGAAAGATAAACATTACTTTCCTTCTTTCTATAATGATCATTGAAAAATGGGAACATTACTCATATGTAGGTATGACATACTATCTCTATGATTGTAACGTTTGTTCATTTTTCATAACCATATTTAATTATTAGTTTTAAAAGTATAAGTTATGTATATATGTGATAATTATTTCATGATTGTTATTCTGTATATTTTTAAATAATTACCTCACTGACCTTAGTCAATCTATCAAATTCAGTATTGACACATAAACCAAATAAGGTCAAAACATCCAACTTAAACATTATTGATTAAGTAATTGTATATAATTTTTTTATAAGAGAAATAAAATTAATAATAAAAATAGAAAAGGTTATGAAGAAATTAAATAACTGACATAAGTTTATTGTTCAGGAATATAGAGGACAGTCATGAAAAATCAGACTCAAATTAAGGGATTTTCATCTCACTTTTTACATCTATGAGATAAATGTCATATTCACCACTTACTTATTTTGTGTGGTGCATATAATGACCCTTTTGATATATGATATTATGAATTATTTTATCTTAATGGTATTTAAATGTTTCATTTGATGATTTTAACTTTTTGGGTTTCTAATTCAGATGTTACCATAGTTATAATGGGATTTCGAGTCTTAATTTTTTTTGTGAGAATTATTCCTTATTCACCACTTATTTTTGTTGTTTGCTGTATACAATACCCATGAATATATTTTATTATTCTTATAATTAAATTATTGGGTGTTTTTATATCTATTTTAGGATCTCTCTTTAGAGGGATTTATGGATTCAAAGTTTCCAAAGTAGTAATGGACTTTTATCGCAATTTATCTTCTTTGAGACGTTTGTTATGTTATAAACATATATTATATAATGAGGTGTATATAATTTCACTTTAACATGATGTATCATTAATATCCTTATTCTCATGATATTATAAGTTTCAATTAATTTTATTCCTTCATAAGGCTTATTAGTCAAATGTTTCAAGGTGGTATGGGACACCTTGAAATGTTTAAATATTATTTTCCTCATAAATTTTTTTAATGACATTTTAAGGGAATCTAAATTCATTAACATCAATAACCCTTATTTTTACTTATCCTCCGATGGGGATATTTTTCATTGATACCAACCTCATTCATTCTTTGGATGGATTATGATTATTTCAAAGATATTGTTATGAAACCCATTTCTTTTCTACATGTTAATCAAGTTATGGAAGGGATAATGGTTGTGCCTATGAGTTTATGATGAAATTAAATATTTTACCCTCTATAATAAACATACAATGGGAGGCATTATATTCTATGAGAAACATGCATAAGAAAGATATAATATAGATACACCAATAAAAACTATCTCAGATATGTAAAAGAAACTCAAGTGCATATATGTAATGTCATACAAGACTAAACAACTTGGAAGGAATCTATAAAAGTACCAAAAAAGTTAAAATCAGTAGTGACCACAAATCCCAAAAAGATCCTATAAAACCATGACCTATTAATACCTAACCTGATCTCCAACCTAATTCTTCCAACCTGAAAAATAGTTTATATATACATGTGGTGAGCATAAAAGTATACTTAGTGGGATCCTACCTAGAGCCTCCTATGAAAAATATAAAGAAAGAATACTAAAGTCTAGTGAACAACATGTGAAACTAACTCATCACCTAAAAATGTATACTAATTTCCTAGCCTCACCATGACTATATCTCACCAAGTATCGTATGCAAGGAAAAATTGTATTATAATAGTAAAACAACAAGGGTTCACTACTACAACTTCCCCACTAGTTTTCCACCATACCCCAACATCGCACATCCTGAGCAATCTCTCTCCAAAAGTAAGTTAGTTGATAGACACATGAGATACTATATCATAACATGCAACTCATGCATCAAGTCATCACATCATCCCATTTCACATATCTTTATAGTAACCAAGTAGTTTCTGGGAGCCACCACGGCCTATATGTAATATATCATACATTGGGTATTGTACCTAAAGCCACCAAAACCCTTATATAGAGTAAGGAATGTTGATCCATCATAATTAATACATGTCATACCTATAACAATCCATTGAATTCTTTATTTGGTGATACATGTGTATGAAATAAAAACAATCCATTACAACCCTCTACACACATATAAGGGGAAAATAATCATCATTCATACCAGAACATATAACTACCAAGAGAAGAGAGTAAGGAGAGAATGTTGGGGAAAACACCCTCTTAGAATCCATTGGGTTTTAGTCACCGAAACTTACATGCGTGGGGTAGTGTATGAAATCAAAAAAAATTATAAAGAATATAATATATCTCACAACCACACTATGGTCATAACCTAGTCATAGACTATACTATAGTTGTCATCGATCAGACACCTAACTCCCATAGTTATGGGCTAGATATCCTATAATAACACTATAATTTAAAGAGAAACATTATTTTACTTCTTTAGTTTAAATTATTTGGAATTTCTTTAATTAATGAATTATCCAATAATTATTCATCATCATCAATCCAAGTTTACATTCATTCACTTATCAATCCTAGTCCATTCCCTCTAGGAATAACCCATACCAAGTCAATAGTTTCTTAATATTGACATCTTTTCATCATTCACATTCCACTATCACCAACATCATGGGTTAAGTTATTTACTAAACATTATTATATTCTCATAATCCAAGTACTCTAGTAAATCCATCCTAAGCTACCACCTAGAAAAATAATTCCACCAAGAACATCCAAATGCCTCATGTAGTGGGTAAATGAATGAAGATAAAACCAAAAACATGAAAAAATTTCCATTAAGAAGATTCATTCATAATCAAGCATCCTCTCATGAACCAAGACGAGCTTCCATCTAACCCGGTGTCTGACCCGATCCATGATAAGGATCGAGGGTCGTTCTCGATCCCCATGATCTAGCACAAGTTCTCGGGTATCAAATAAACATTTGGGAATGATTTAACCAATAAACGAAAGACAAATAAATAAATAAATTTAAACTGAGAAAAATAGGAAAATACTAGCAGCGGAAAATAAAACAAAGATGTCTTGCTAAACATACCTCCAAGGGACCTCATGGGTCCCCACCAAACACTAAAACATGCTCACTACAAGAGGGATCCAAAAAAAGAACCTAAAATTGAAAATATAAAGTGGGCATGAGCACTGAGATGCTCAGTAGGAATGATAGAAAATAAAAACACCCTACACCCTTTCATTTAATAAGAAATCCAATAATGTTAGTTTGAAAATAAGACATAATAAAATAACTTTTTTCCTTCTTTTAAAATTCAGGTCACAAGTTTACATCTTTAAAGAAAGTGCTTCTATTCCACTGTATTTTCAAAATAGTTTCCACACATGAATTTACATTCCAAAATAAAGGGCCAATATTTCAAATTAAAAATATGGATTTTACAAAGAAGGAAACAAGCTTGAAGAAACAAAAACAGAAATCATTTCACAAAAACAATGTCATAAACAAGCACCATAGTCAATCCCTATAGGTAACTAGCACAAATGAGACCCTAGGAACCTCATACCTCAGTGAAATGTTTTATAGAAACCAAGAACAACTGTTCTCTCATGCATGAACCACCATGGGGGGATCACATCCCAAGGCCTAGTGGTCTCCAATCATATCACATTTTTAGTTAGTGTTGAAGCGTCAATCCTGCTAGATGAAACTGGGAAAAACCACTTGGGAATCATCTAGTGTACTAGTCATAGTCCACCCACATAGATACCTCGGGCTTCCCACGAGCTCTATTTCATGTGGTGGTGATTTTTCATAAAACTAACATACATCAACATATCATTATCTTTATTCAAAAACACACTCACCCTCTCACCACCGATCTCACTCCTTGAGAACATCCCCCCTTTTCAATCACACAAAAATGAACAAGCCACTTTACTAGGAACATATCAAAATCCACACATTCAACATACACATAGTTTTCAAAAATAAGGGGGTATGCATCAAGATGGGTTTTCCTTTTTCACAAACCATTCTTAAAGTGCCAAATAGGATTAATTATTTACAAGGAATACTTTTCATTTAAAAAACATAATCAACAACACTTTTAAGTTTTCAAAATCATTTAAAATATAAATTTAACAATCAATATACTACACATTAAAAAAAATCTTGAAATCATGCTTACAACAACACAACTCTTTCAATTAATTCAAAGAACCATTTAACATCAAGTTCACACAAAAACTCATCTTTGGAAATCACATCGGAGATTTTTGGAAAACCCAACATGTCATTACACTTTTATAACGGAATTGGAAAAAAGTCCAAATGCATTTTTAAATATTCATTATCAATTCAAAACCACTTAGGAAATCACTTTTTATGAAAAGTCACTTAATCACAAATGGGCATTAGAAATACATTTCATTTTTTAAAACAAAGGCATGGTTATTTCTAGAAACTCCAACTAGATTTTATAGCATATGTATATTGCATAAATATAAAAACATTTTTTTAAAATAAGAAATAAATCATGGGATTCAAATTAAAGTTATAGGAATAGAGGATCTATCTTAGGGTCGAACCAAACCGAACATTCAACTCTTGGAACTTTCTAACTAGAAGCTACTACTGGAACACACATACCTATATAAATATATATATATATACCCTTGACTTGATGCACATATTCCTCATGCCATGAGGAAACACATATCTATAGGATATATATATATATACTCATACCTTTGTACATGAGTGAAAACTCTGTTAAAGTTGACCAAACTCACTAGAGTGGTGATAAAAACACGAAACCAAGTGGAACAGTCCAACGCACTACAAAACAAGGGATTACATCAAGAACACACAATTTTCACATATAAACTCTATTTTAAAATCAATTTCATATCAAATATTTTCAAAAACTACTTTTGAATCATTTAATAAAAAAAGTCTACAATGCGCAACAAGCCTTTACCAAAAATAGACACTCAAATTCTTCTCTTTAAAATCAAATTCACACTAGAACCATTTCAACACATGATTCTCAATGCTTGAACAACTTAATAAATATGTTTCAAAATTTACAAAAACACTTTCAAACATTCAAAAAAAATATTTACACTTTTCAAACAACAAATTCTTGTAGAAAATCCATTTTTAAACCATACGCACATCAAATCCATTTCAAAAAATATTATGCATCTTCTACACATTTTATGAAACACTTTAAAGTCATGAAACAAAATGTAACATATGAAACCCACATTGGAAATAGTCCATTTTCCTTCGAAAATACAATTCGTCATATATGCATTCCAAATCACTTCCAAAATAAGTTTCACACAACAAAATTAATCCATAGAGCACATATAAATAACCCAGAAAACATATTAAAATAATCTAATAATTAAAAAACATGGATTCAACTACCACCTATGAAGAAAGTTTTGGAAAATGTTGTGAAACTGCACCTACACCTCACCCGCACCTCTAAGAGGCAAGATCAAACTCTAGTCGACAACCTCGAACCAAAAAGATCAATATCTCAGCCTAAAAACAACCTTAACTTCTAGAGAAACCAAATACCCCAAGGAAGCAAGAAAACTCCCAAAAAATAGGAGGGGCTTACCCTGATGGGTGGCCGGTGAAGCCACATGACAAAAAGGAGGGGCGGCATCGGTAGGTGTGGCATGCTGGAGAGGAGTGCGCAGTAGGGGGTCGTGT
This sequence comes from Viscum album, assembly GCA_963277665.1. Lineage (NCBI taxonomy): Eukaryota > Viridiplantae > Streptophyta > Magnoliopsida > Santalales > Viscaceae > Viscum > Viscum album. The sequence continues at coordinate 862,942,836 of OY728132.1, read as the reverse complement.
AAGAAGGAGGAGCCATGTATAGGAGGACTAATGGAGGGAGGGTAAACTGTACAAGGGAGGTGTCATGCAGGGGAGGACCTATGAAGGAAGGGTGTGCCATGAAAGGGAGGCCCTTAGAAGAAGGGTGTGGTGTACAAGGGAGTCGGAAGGAGGTGACCAACAAGGGGGTGTCGCGCGCTAAATAGAGAAGAGGGGAGGATGGGGGTCTCTTAGGGGGTGATATGAACAAGTGGGGTGAAACACTAAATAGGTAAAAAAAGAATAACCTAATAATACTAATAGTAGTATTAATGATAATAATAATAGAATTATAATAATAATAACAATAATATTCTTTAAATTAATAATAATAGTAAAAATATTATTAATATTATTATTAATATTAATAATATTCTAACACTAATAATAATAATACTCTCAATACTAATATTATAGTTATTAATATTATTAAAAAATCCTTTAAATTTTATTATATTCTCCTTATTTTATTTTATTCTCATTTTAACATTATTTTATTATTTCTTTTAATTTCTTATTCATGTAATTTCTTATTTATTTTGAATACCAAGCATGCAGCATGCTGACCCAATGAAGACACACGATTTCCAACCCATTCTCTACCCGCACGTCGAATGCTACCAAGTCGAGAAATATTTATTTTTCAATAAAAACGAAAAAAATAAAAATAGAATTCAACCCAAACCTCAACAAGAAAACCTGATGATAGGAAAATTAAAAAAAATAAAAATAAATAAAAGGGGTGGGTGTGACAATTCTCCCCACCATAACACTTTCTGCCCTCAAAAAGCCACAACAAGGCCTAATCCCAATATAAAAGTTGACACCCCTTCACCATCCAAGGGGATTACCAAAGAAAAACAACAATAAAAGGCCATATCACTATCCAAAAATGAATAGAGTTTCAAATAAAACTCAGGAGACTCAAAATAGAGTCATCATTGTATGCCACCTTCCCCCAAAAGTGAAAACACCTCCAATTTATTGACCAAGGGAAAAGATATTCCCACAACGCACAATCTAACCTCTTATGTCAAACACCCCAAACATACTTAAATGAGACCTATGCCGCAAGCCTAAAACAAGAAACAAGAATCAAACCAATACCCGATAAATACTCATGTGATTTTAATTCAACGAAATCATTGGGTGTTCTCTGATCCCAAGTAGACACCAAGAACATAATCGAATTACTAACACAGGGAGGAGCTAATGAACTCCCTACCATAATAACAACCAAAACCCAAGACGGAACTAGGACAGTAACATGGGAGGCCCAAACAGTATCCCTACCATAAGAAATAGGCGAACACCATTTCATTCCAATTGAATTTCAGCGAGACCCATGATGGGTCTCCCCACTACAAATTTCAACTGGCTTAACTGACTGGCATAGAATGAAACAGAAAACCTGACATGGTTAATCTAGGAGCTTCTTGAGCACCAAATATCTCATCAAAAGGGACCCTATTTAATGAAACTCCAAACCAGATAGAATACATACACTATACCAAGGTCTTTTATATCCCTTGGGGGTTCCTGAAGATGCCCCAACTTCTCTATAGGGCCTATGGCTGGAGCCCTGATGTTTGAAGCATATCCTACCTCGCAGTCAGGCCTTCAAGACTCCCAAATGAATCTTCTCCTCCTAGTTTGACACGCAGCTACACCGTAATCAACTAGAACCAATAGAACACAACACACCCCACAAACTAATTTTCATCAACATGGCACTTCATCATGAAAGGGACATGCAATATGATCATGCATCATCCCTTTCGACTTCAAATGAGAAACTTCAAAAGGAAGGGAACATAAAAAGTGCTTTCACCTAAAACTGAAAAACTCGAAATTCCCCGAATGGAACACATGATTCTAGTAAACCATAGGCTTTTTAAAGGTCCCACGACAACCACCTTATCATTTTTTCAAGAACACGACACTACAAAATTCCACCGAACATGACCATTACGGCCTATGATATCTTACAATGGAAGGTACGTTAAACCAAGACCCGAACAACACATGATTATTAAAAATGATCACAATGACCTCCTATGACCAAATTTTTCATATTGGTGGCCTAGCATGAACCCTCGCTTTTAAGAGACTGATGAAAGACCCAAGGGACCTTTAAGACAGCAGCTTACACTAAAAACCTCATACTGTTTTCACCTTCCTCAATGGAATTCCCTTCACTGCTTCTAGGAGGGATCTTCAGATTTAGCAATGTCAAACATCAAATTTGACCATCAAACGACTCAAGGAAACCAAAGCATCCTTAAACTCCTCATTTATCCTCTCCTATGTTGTGATAGGATTCTCTTATACAAAGAATAATAGGGGTAGAATCAACCCTAAACTCAAGAATAAAGTTCTTACTTTGATCAACTGGAGGATTTTCCAATGGAAAGTCAATTGTGGTTGCACTTTATTTGCACATTAACTCTTTATGGGGGGTGTACACTAGCCATTGAGGGAAAATCCAAGGACCTAGTCGAACTAGTCCATTGGCCAAAACATACCATGAACAACACCAAACACAAAAAGGGAACCACCATAAGGGATTATCAAAACACTCCTCAATAAACTCAATCCTATTAACTCAAAACCATTTCCATTTTAAAATATGGTTTCCACAATTTTCAAACAAGAATTTTCAAAATGATTTTACAAAACTGATAATGATATCGAACAAATCAAGGGGAAACTAGTTCCAATGGGTGACTTAGACATATGGTTTGCAGCCATACGCCAGTCACAACACCACCATGGAGAGTGTTTTAGGACAATATCCCTAACTCCACGTGGCTTTTTAGGCCCTACGAGCTCACTAAGACCATTTTCCTAACTCCCATTTCATTTCCCAAACATCAATGAACCACAATAACCAAATTAATCAAGTGAAACCTAACTTTCCTTGTTTACTTGAGTCTTACCACGACCTGTGCTGGTCAGGCACCCTACATGTAATTGGAATGTCAAGTCCCAACAACCCTAGCTTCAGTCTCCCCAAACTCTTCCCCAGAGTACATGACCCAAAATAGCGTGACCTCCCTCTGATACCATTTTTCCATGAACCAAGATGGGTCTCCATCCGACCAGGCACCCAACCTAGAACGTGGAAAGGCCCTAGGGGTGTTACCAATCCCCACAGGCTTGCACAAGTTTTCAAGTATCAAATAACCATTTGGGAACAATTTTCCTAATAAAAAAAAGAGAAATAAATAAATTTAAACTCATACAAACAATTAAATACTATTAGTGTAAAATAAACCAAAACTTTCCAGCTAAACATACCTCTAAGTAACACCATGTGTCACCACCAAACACAAAAACATGCTTGCAACAAGATCGATCCAAAACTAGAACCTGAAACTGAAAATATAAAGTAGGCATGAGCACCGAGATGCTCAGTAGGAATTCCAAAATACAAAAACATCCTATTCCCTTGCCTTTAATAAGAAATCCAATCATGCTAGTTTGAAAATAAGATATAATAAAATAATGTTTTTCTTCTTTTAAAATTCAATTCAAAAGTTTACATCTTTAAGGAAATCACTTCTATTCCACTATATTTTTAAAATAGTTTCCAAACACGCATTAACATTACAAAATGAAAGGCCAAAAATTTAAATTAAAAACATTTATTTTACAAAGAAGTAAACAAACTTGAAGAAACAAAAATAGAAATCATTTCACAAACACTATTTCATAAATGAGATCCATGGTCAATCCCTATAGGTATCTAGCACAAATGGGACCCTAGGAACCTTGTACCTTAGTGAAATGTGGTGTAAAAACCACAAACAATTGATGTGGTATAGAAACCACAACCAATTTTGTTCTCGTGCATGAGCCACTAGGGGGAATCATATCCCAAGGCCTAATGGTCTCTAATCATATCACATGTTTAGCTAGTGTGGAAGCATCAATCCTACTAGATAAAATTGGGATGAACCACTTTAGAATCATCTAGTGTACTAGTCCTAGTCCACCCACCTAGATACCCGGGGCTTCCCATGTTCTATATTTCAAGTGGTGGTGAGTTTTCATAAAACTAACATACATCAACATATCATTATCTTTATTCAAAAATACACTCACCCTCTCACCACTGATCTCCCTCCTTGAGCACCCCCCCCCCCCCCTTTCCATCATAAAAAAATGCACAACCCTCTTTACTAGGAACATATCACAATCCACACATTCAACACACACATAATTTTATAAAACAAGGCGGCATGCCTCAAGAGGGGTTTTCCTTTTTCACAAACCATTCTTAAAGTTTCATTCGGGCTTGATTATTTACAAGGAATACTTTTCATTTAAAAAACACAATCACCAATACTTTTAAGTTTCCAAAATCATTTAAAAGCTAAATTGAACAACCAATTCACTACACATTTAAAAAAAACTTAAACCCATGCATACAATGGCTCAATTCTTTAAAGAAACTCAAACCACCATTTAACCTTAAGTTCACAACAAAACCCATATTTGGAAATAACATTAGGGATTTTTGAAAAACCAAACATGTCATTAAACTTTTATAAATAAAGCATCCAAAAGTCCAAATGCATTTGGAAATATTAATTACCAATTCAAAACCACTTAGGAAATCACTTTTTAAGAAAAGTCACTTAAGCCGAAATGGGAATTAGAAATACATTTTATTTTCCAAAACAAATGCATGATCATTTCTAGAAATCACCACCAGATTTCATAGTATATATATATTTCATCAATATAAAAATCTGTTTTTAAAACAATCAAGAAATCATGGGATTAAAATTAAATGCATAGGAATATGAGACCTACCTTAGGGTGGAACCAAACCGAACATTCAACTCTTGGAGCTTTCTAACTAGAAGATACTACTGGAATGCACATACCTGCATATATATATATATATACCCTTGACCAAATTCACATGTTCCCTGCACCATGAGGTAACACTAATCCAGAGGATATATATATATACATACCTTTGTACACATATGCGCGCTCGATTAAAGTTGACCAAACTCACCGGAGATGCGGCAGAAACCTGAAACCAAGAAGAACAGTCCAACACACTACAAAATAAGGGCTTACATCAAGAAAACACCCGTTTCACATGTAAAGTCCATTTTAAAATCAATTTCATTTCAAATATTTTCCAAAACAACTTTCAAAACACTTATATAATTTAATAAATCAAGTAAATGCTTAATAAAACATTTCTAAGATGTGCAACATGCTTTTATTGCAAACATACACTCAAATTATTCTCCTTAAAATCAAAATCACACTAAAACCATTTCAACACATGATTCGCACCGCTTGCACAACTTAATTAATATGATTCACAATTTAAAAAGACAATTTTGAACATTCACAACAAATATTTACACTTGGAAAACACAAAATTCCTTTAAAACCCCATTTTTAAACCATACGAACATCAAATACATTTCAAAAAGGATTTATAATCTTCTACACATTTTATCAAACACTTTCAAGGCACGAAACAAAATGGAAGATATGAAAAACACAAGGGACATAGCTCATTTTCCTTAGAAAATCCAATTCGTTAAATATGAATGCCAAATAAATTCCAAAATAAGTTTCGTACAACACAATTAAACCATAGAACACATATAAAAAACCAAGAAAACAAATTAAAATCATATAATAATGATAGAACACGGATTCAACTGCCACTTATGAAAAAATTGTTGAAAAATGTTGTGAAACCGCAACCGCACCTCACCCGCACCTCTAATAGGAAAGATCAAACCCTAGTCGACAACATTGAACCAAACAAATAAATATATCACCCTATAAAAACAAACCTACCCACTAGAGAGATCAAATAACCAAAGGAAGCAATAAAACTCCCAAAAAAAGAGGAGGGGAATACCCTGTGGGGTGGCTGGTGAGGCCGCGCACCAGAAAGGAGGAGCGGCGCTAGCAGGGGTGTCATGCTGAAGAGGAGTCCACAGCAGGGGGTCGTGCAAGAAAGAGACGCTGCACATGAGAGGACTTCCGGAGGGAGGGTGTGCTGTGTAAGGGAGGCCGCTGGAGGAAGGGTGCATCGTGCAAGGGAGTTGAAAGGAGGCAACCAACAGAGGGTGTCGCATGTTGAATAGGTAAAAGGGGAGGATGGGGGTCATGTAGGGGGTGAGCCGAACAAATGGGGGTGAAACCCTAACTAGGTAAAAAAAGAATAACCTAATAATAATTATAATAATAATAATAATAATAATATAATTATAGTAATAATAATAATTTTCTTAATAATAACAATAATAATAAATAATAATAATATTAATAATAATATTAATATTCTAACACTAATAATAATATTCTCAATTCTATTATTATTATTATTAAATTAATCCTTTAAATTTTATTACATTTTTTTATTTTATTTTATTCTCTTTTTAACATTATTTTATTATTCATTTAATTTCGTATTCATTTTGAATACCGAGCATGTAGCACGGTGACCCAGCAAAGCTGCACGGTTTCCAACCCATGCTCTTCCTATGTGTCGGATGCTTCCAAGCCCAAAAAAACACATTTTTCAATAAAAACACAAAAATTAAAACTGAGCTTCAAAAGGATCCTCAACAAGAATACCCGATGAAAAGAAAATTAATAAAATGAAAAAAAAATTAATAAGGGTCGAATGTGACACATCCAGATTAATCACAAAAATGGGTGAGCCTTTATTTAACCAATTCCATCATCTCTAGTATCCTCCCAGACACCCACATGCATATCTAAATGCATATATCCATCATAGGAGTCAATTGCTTCCATATCATCTGGGCCTCCCCAACTCATATCACATTATCCATCCCATTCTTATCCATCTTAGGCTCACATATCATGATCATATCACATCTTAAGCTTATATGCAGAACAAATCACAAGGTAGTAATAAAACAACCATAGTCAACAAGGCAATTGGGCCTTAAAACAATCCATTCAACCTTCACATAAAAACAATATCTCAATCTCCCAACATAAGGCATTCAGCCTTTATAAGCAAGCAGGAACTTTTGACCCCAAAGGATTTTCTTTGTATAAAATCTGGTTCATATTCCATCTTTAATTAACTGATTCATTATTCAAAGGTTCTGACTATGGGAATCCTAGGGCATTATCTATAGAAATCTATAAAAATATATAACATGCTTTTATCATTAATTCCATTTCCAAAAACTTAGAGAAGTACCATTCTCATTTAACATGACTTTTTATTATTTATTTCATTAGGAATTAACATGATTCACATTCTTTATCAATTACATTAACACATGGATGAATACTTTCAATTAAACAAGAACATTTCATCAATTTTATTATCATAAAATCAAAAGAAAAACTTGATTCATTTAACATGATTCTTTTTTAATTATTTATCCAACCAATTAAAAATCCATTTTTAATTTATTTACTATTTTCCAAAGAAATAATCATATTAAACCAAGTATAACAACATGTTACATAAATCATAGAATAGATAACACACTATCTAGAACAATATGAGGAAAACCGTTAACACAGTCGAAAATGTGACAACATGTGATCTCTATTGAATTTCTAATTAATCTGGTTTAACTTTAATTGGGTTAATTTCATTTCCATGAAAAATGCTAAAACATGCTAATTTTACGATTGTAGATAAATAAATAGAAGATATGATTAATCCCAAACCTCAAAATCTTCAACATTATTTGCATGTGAATGGACCAATGTCACAGATTCTTGATCCCCTCTCCCATGAGGAACCGCAATATCCCAAGATTTCATTCCATGAACACACTAGAAAAATGAAGAATAAACACTGTTAGTTTTACAGATATCAAATACCAAATCATGGAAAGAGGAATAGAAGGGAAAAAAGATAAAAATAATAGAAACCAATGGAACATAGTTGTAGAACATACCTCAGATATCCTTGGATCGATCATGGTAAGTGAGGATCAATCCATGTTGAAAGGGACTTCAAGGAGCCTAAAAAACCACCCTTGGTCACCTAGAGTTTGAGAGAGAAAAAATTAGAAAAAGGTTGGATTTGTGGGTCTTGAGTATTTATAGACCTGATGAAAAAAATTAAGACCATGGAGTAGCCCTAGGGATTACTCCCCAACACTTTTTGACACAGGACATTCTATGGTACAACCTGAGGGACAACATTGTATCCATCCTCAGTCAACATCACCTCTGAGAAACCAAGCCACATCCTATTAAAAAGGATTTGGGTCAATGATGAAGCTTCTAACACTATTACACAGTACCCCTTTTCCAACAAAGGGACTACATTGTATCCCACTACCCACAATGTAGCTATATCTATTTTGGAAGTAGCCCCAAAATCCGGCTACACCATAGCCTCCTTCTCCACAACACAGTAGACATGCATCAGAAAGAGGCCTACGTCGTAGCAACTCACCATGGTGTAAATATGCCCAAAAAGTTAGTAGCGCCAGTTTCCCTCCACCAACTCCTCAATGTCATAGCATTCCAGTCCACATTGCATTATATAGGCTTATGGAACAACCACCAACACCACACCACAACCATGCCATTTTTTGTAGTGACTCCCCCTTCCTTCTTCAAACACACTCCAAACATCCTAGAACTTCCTCTGGGTGCCTCCAACACCCAAAAATAGCCAAGGGAATATATACTAGAATTCATACCCTTACATTATATACCTCTCCAAACATTCTTGTCCTCAAGAATTCTAAATTAACATGGAGTTAATGAAAGATAATGGGGTCATCCGAATATTCATCCCACAAGATACCTCTCAAGGATCACTCCATCACAGGATCTCAACCACCTCATTAGAGGAACAAGGTTAAAACCACACAACTAAAACTACCATATCCAAAACACTATCCTAGGGAGGATTCCTCTCAAACAAGTAAAAATCCATAATAAGAAACAAGGTAAACCCATTTAAGTTACCAGAAAACAGGTCTACACCCACAAAAAGAACAACATTACAAGAGAAGATATAACCATAAAATAGCGTAGCATACCCAGTGTGTATCTACAACTCACATTCCTAGGTACTCTCCTCTACACCATTGTGCAGCCATAGGAAATGAACTAAGGGAATAACACATCTATGCAACACCTTCTTCTGGTGGTCCTAGATCTCCACAGGTCGCTCCTTGATGGTCACATCATCGTCAACATTGATCCCACCCCAATAGATGATGTGAGAGTTATCATGAATATAACAACGAATATGTGACACATGAAAAACATCATGTATCCAACTTATCTGTGGGGGAAGTGCTATCTGATATGCCACAATTCCAATGTGAGCCAACACCTTTAAAGTTCCAACAAAGCGGGGAGAAATCTTACTCCGATGACCAAACCTTCACTTCCCAGGATGAGGAAGTCACCTACTAGAACATAGGATCTCCAACATCAAACTCTAAAGGTATCATTCTATGATAAACATAAGATTTATAACAATCAGGTGTAGATTTTATCCTCTTGTGTATCACCTAAATCATATCTATCATATTTTTCACTGTTTATGGCCCAAGAATTTCTAACTCTTTGGCCCTAGTAGAGAAAAATGTAAATCATCAAGTTTTTCCATACAAATATTTAAACAGTTCCATAGAAATGGTATAGAGAAAATGGTTATTGTAAGAAAACTTCACCAAATGAAGGTGCCTCATCCACAAACTTCCAAAATCTTAGACACAAGAATGTAAAAAAAATTCAAGAGTATGGATGGTCTACTCTGTCTGAAAGTCCATCTATGGATGAAAAGTTGTGTTAAGGTATAACTGAGATCCAAAATCAATTTTTATACATCTCCACACCCTGAGCTAAATGAGGATTATGATATTATATGATCATCCTTGAGAATCTATGAGGTCTCACCACCTCCTTTAGGTACTGCCTCATTAAATCCTCTACTAATCTTGAATCCCTAATTACTAAGAAGTGGGATGATTTCATCAAATGATCCACTATCAACCATATAGAATCGAAGACTCCCTAAACTCAAGGTTGAGTAATTAAGTCCATTAATATTTCCTCCCACTTCCATTAGGTAATATCTAAAGGTTGGATAAAATCACCAGGAACATGGTGTTTGGCCTTTACCTTCTAAAAAACCAAACATTGATAAACAAACTCTGTAACTACACGCTTCAACCCATGCCACCAAAATTGACCTCTCAAAGATTAGTGCATCTTTTTCGTAATTGTATGTAATACCAAGAGTGAGATAAGGAACTCACGAAAAACCATCCCATGCATCATCAAAGGGATAAAAAACCTCCCCTGAAACAACACCCGGGGTTGTTCATACTTAGACCAACCATTAGATACATCACCAAAAACAACACGGTATCTCTAGATCAATACTTCAAAATCCCTCAGTCGGGACTCCTCCACCCACATCACCAAATATGACTACACTTTCATATGAAAAATCAAACATCTTCCTCCAACCTATACCATATATAGATGCATAATTGAGAGTTCTTTCATCACTCTCTAAGAATATCCAAATTTACATAGGACATTGCTACATGACTTCCTCCTCGGTGCATTAGTTACAACATTTCCTACAACTGGTGTGTATGAAATCTCAAATTTTTATTCCTATAAGAATTACATCAACAATCATTTTCATAAATTCAAGTCACATTGCGAGAATTAATAACTAAGGATCTTATGATCAGTAAAAATCACAAAATTCTCATTGATGGGGTAATGTCCCCAAAAATTTAAGGCAAACACCATTGCCACCAAATTGAGACCATCGATGGTATAATTATGCTCATGAAAAAATAAATACTGAGACCTATAAAAACAAATTATCTCTACTACATCAGAACACAACCCAAGACAATATTTGAAGTGTCACAGAAAACCTCAAACTGAACTCCCTCTACTGGTAAACACAAAATTGAAGCACTAACCAGATTCTCTTTAAGATACATGAAAGATTCTTGAAATTGTTCAATCCATGAGAATTCATATCCTTCCTAGTTAGGGATATAAGAGTAGTCACAACCTAAGATAAATTGACTACAAAACTCTTATAATATCGTGAAAGGTCAAGGAAAATCTACACCTCTTCTACCATCTTAGGGGATTCCCAAGAAACATCTACCTGTGTCATCGATGGATCAACAGCTACTCCCTACTGTGATATGACATTCCCCAAGAAACAAACTTCACGATCCTAGAACTCACACTTTCACCAACTTCCCAAATAGCTGCTCATGATGAATAACCTTCAAAATGCAAGGCATATGATCTACATGATCCTCATCATACATGGAGTATACAAGGATTTCATCGATGAAAACTACCATTAGCTTGTCCAGAAACTCCCTAAACACCACATTCATCAAACCCATGAACATATTAGGAGAATTTTTCACACCAAATGAAATCCAAAAAAAACTCATAATAACTATGATGACAATGGAAAGTAGGCTTCAAAATATCCTCATCATTCAACTGCATATAATTTTATCCAAAATACAAACCGATCATCGAGAACCAATTTTCACACTTCATATAATCGAATAAATCATTAATTCATAGAAGAGGGAAGTGGTTCTTCATTGTCACATGGTTCAAGAGTCGATAATCAATAAAAAGATGAAAAATTCCATCAACATTATTCATGAACAAAATGGGTGAACTCCAATGTGACACACTCATCTGAACAAAACCTCACTATAATAGATCATTAGGTTGTACTCATAGATCCCGTAATTCAGAAGGAACCATCCTATATAGAGACATTGATATAAGAGACATGATAGATTGTATCTCAATCCTGAACTCGATCTCACATTGAGGGGGTAATGCCACAACCTCCTTTGGAAATACATCAATCTATTATTCTATAACCCTATTAAACACCATCGATTGAACCTATGACAAACTCAACATCAGCCTAGATAATAATGAAGATAAGGAAAAAACACACCTTTGACAAAACTGAGGGTGTCTCTCACCAATGAAAATTTTTGGCTCTCCATCAGCATCATATAACACAACCTACCTCCTAAATTAGTCCAAAATATCCTACATAAAATACAAGAAATATATTTATAGAATGATGTCATATGATTGTATCTGTAAACATAGGAAGTCTCCCCAAGAGTGGTGTTTCCCCAACATTAGCTCACAGTCTCAACGTACTTCATACATGCTAGATCAAACTCTAACTAGTGTATTCAATACCAAGGGCACTAAAAGCCTCTACCTCAAGTCCCAAATCATGGATAAGGGTAGGTGATATAAATTAGTATTTGTCACTTGAATCAAAAAAATCATGCACCCAAGTAGAAAATAACAAAAGGGTACCTCATATGATGTTTGGAATGCCCAGCATTGTCAATGCTAGAGAATAAATCAAACCATGACCTTCTATAAGAACTCTCTGACCCTACCGAAAACCACCTCCATGGCCATGCTCAACTCTCTAAGAATGAGGAGCACCTAGGGGCTATCATCTATCTGCATTATCTCCTCTCTACCAATCCCAAGATGGAGAACCCTACTACTACTGCCTCAGTTGAAACTGTATCAATAGAGTAACTTGAAGTAAAACACCTATTGCATGCTTACTGCTCAGAAAGTTTGAGCACTATTTATATTGATGACCTTATCCTTCATAAGAAAACCATGCATCTAATCCCTTAGAAAAATCCTGAGAGCCTCCACCCTAGAGAAATGATATGTTAAGGGTTGAGACCTACCCCCGAATGACCAAAATATCTTCTATATAGTAAAATGAGAACCCCATACCATAGGTATACTTCATGAGGAATCCTGACGACTCCCCTATCATGGGGATCTAGTTTTGGATAGTATGCTCTCAATAACCTCTACCCTATCCAGCACCTCAAGATACGTCTTCATCATAATCAGAGTGACCCGATGTTGGATCATTAGATGAAAATTATCCTTGAAATTCCTCATATTATCCTCCTCATCTAGAAATAGGTCTGAAGAATATCATTTAAGGGTCCTGAAATGGATCACAAACTCTCATACACTAGAACTCCAATGTTGAGGGGTAGTCATCTCCTAAAGAATGTTCGCCTTTACGGTCGATAAAAGAAACACTTCCCAGAACTAGTCTCTAAACTTATCCCACAAGACCAATGAATCCTAGAATTCCTTAAGGAACAATATCCACTACTTACTTGATGCTCCCTGTAGATTCATCCTGACTAATAAAACCCAGTGCACCTTCTGACCATAGATCGGATTGTATGGTATCTCAAATTATTCCAACCAGTCATCTATGAATTAATCTAAAACGAAGTCTTCATACTTATACAGAATCTAGAACTAAAACTCTTATAGTTTCCTCCAACAATTTTCATCATATTTGACCTCTAATATATGGAGATCACCTACCACATCCTATAAAAAAACAGTGTGAACCTAACAAGGATGTCGACCTGGAGCCATACCTGTAATAAGAATAAAGAGTTGGACTCCTAAACCTAGAATATAGAATAAATCACATAAATTAATTAATTAATATTTTTATCTTATTTACTATTGTAACCTATCCCAAGGTCTACCCATTTAAAACATAGACACAAAGAAGAATGACACATAATCCTTTCCTAATTCTCTACCCTGCAATCCTCCTATACTGCAACCTCCTACTCCATGACATAACTTTAATCCTCCGAGAAGATTCCTACACCGCAACCACTCACCATGGTGAAACTATTCCTAAAAAGGAAGTAGCCTCAATTTCCTTCTACTAGATCCCCTAAATTGTAGCATGTCGTTCCACACCGCAACATCCAGGGTTATGGTTCATCCACTAACACCACTCCACATCCATTCCATTTTTGGAAATGGATCCCACTACTTCTTTAAACACTAGCCAAACTTACCAAAACCTCCTCTAGGTACCTCCAACACCCAAAAATCACAAAGGTAGAATCTACCATAATTTATTCCCTTACATAAGCAAATTAGAATAACGATGAGATTTAGGAATAATATTCCCAACTATCAACTCTTTAAACATATTCAAAATTCTTATATTTACAACATCAAATGTTATGATTCCAACTTTTATTTTCTACTTAAAACTCTTTTGAAGTACATTATCATCCTTTTTGGAACTCTTTCCATCTAAATTTTTCTTTGATTTATTTCAAATAATAAAATTATTTACATTATTACTTTACCAGAACATCTTAAATCCTTTTAGGATAAAGTAACATTTACTTTATCAAATTAACTAATGTAACTCTTACATTTTTCCTTACCTCCATACCATAAACTCTTTCAAGATAATTTGTAATTCAATTTATAATCCTGACTAGCGTAAACCTTATAGAAATAGTGATATTCACTTTATCATGGAAATTAAATGTAACTCTTTACATTTTTCATTAAAATCACATATAATAAAACTCCTTTAGGATATTAAGTAAAAAAATGCATCAGTATTCGACTGGTATAATCCTTTAGAAAAAAGTGATGCTCACTTATTCATGATAACTAAATGTAACTCTTTTCATTTTTTCTTTATCATCATATATCCTAAACTCTTTTGGTTTTTATATGTAAAATAAATTTAATTTTATACTGGTATAATACATTAGTAAATTATGATATTCACTTTATAAATGGTAAAAAAATGAAACACTTTAAATTTTTCTTTATCATCACATGTCCTATACACTTTAGGATATTAAGTGTAAATTAGTTCTAATTTAGATTAATGTAATCCATTACTTGTTAACTTTAAAATCATACAAGTGTAAACATGATTCCATTAATAACTTAGTCACCATATTATTTTTATAATATCTTTCTAAGATACAAAAATCTATTTGTGTTTAGGAAATAACACTTATTTTATCTTAGTTAGAATATGTAAATTAAACTATTGGTACCATTTCATTTATGGTATTCTATGTGTTTAAAGAATTTTTATTAAAAAGAAGATAATTCATTAAGATGTCACTACTTGTTGGTGGAATCATATTCCTTCATATTTTAAGAAATAGTTGGATAAAAAAATTTACCCTTATCTTCTTTTCAAGTATGTTATAGAATATAATGAATCTTAAACCATGTGTACAATAAATAATTTAAGTTTTTTTCAGAACAACACTTTATTGTAGAACCACTTCTCTTATCATATAAAAGATATGATATGAAGATACACATCCTTTAATTAGATTCATCTAATAATGAAACATATCTTTACATTCAAATTTTATGTAACAAATCTTTTCTTCATGAAATAAATATAAACTATAATATCGATCAATTATTCATTGATTTTAAACTTCTATATATGTAAAACACTTATAAAATATATATTTGGCATCACGCACACTTCCAAATTAATGAAAATTTTTCTATAACACTTATACCAAACATGGAAATTCCATGGAGTTTATGAAAACTCCTTTAGGTATCTTGATAATATAATATATGGAATTATGACTCCATCTCCCTGAAAACATTAGGTTTTAATGACCTTGACTGGATTCTTGTAGAAATATTGTTTAACTTATTCAACTAACTTTTCTTCTTACAATTTTAACTTTTACCGACTTTTATTAACAACATAATGACTAAATCCAAACATCATATGTCTAGTTCATATATCCCCCACACTTTAAGAATATTGGGTAAAAATTTCTTCAATTAATTCATTTTGTCATTACATTTCCATAAATAAAAATAAGATGAACTCCCTAACCAGAGAAATCTATTTTTATAATCCCTTAAAATATGTTATAGAATTGAACAAATCATAATCTATGTGTATTCAAACCACCCATCTCATTTTATTAAACAAAAATAGTTTACATGATCTAATTAAGATCTAAATGGGATAAAAATGCACATCTTAAGAAAAAAATATCCAATCTTGAAGAATTAATGTTATCAATGTAGAAACTCCTTTTATATATTACTTGAAAGAAATATTTTATCTTTAATCTTCTATTATTTATCATCTTATGAGATTTTTGTATATTTACAACTTTTTTAAAACATTTAGTTCATATCATATGTTAGTTAGAATAATTTAATAGAATTATATAACCAATAAATCCTCAAGTAAACCATTATCTTCACTGAGTCATTAATATATTCAATCATATTGAATATCATTTTACATATCCAACCATATTGAGTATATGAGATAAAAAATACTTAAATAATTGATGCACCAAATCACATTGAGTGCATAAATGGAGAATAATATTCCATTGGTCATTTAGAATCCAATAAATTTGAATCCTTATGTAAATAATTATATTCTTCATAATCATCTAGATTCACCTGTTGAACAACTGAAACTATTTATTTATTAAGGAAGGAATTGTTATGAAACATATAATTTTTCTTGATAAATTTTATTAAATCACAGGACATGTTTAAGAACTTTTCTTTGGTTACTAGTATTATGATTATCTAACATTAATTTTATATTTCCATGCATTAATATCAATGTTTATTTTGATGATGATGATTTTATTCATTAAAAAAACTTTTATCATATGAGTGTCATATTTTATTAACCATTTAATAACTAAATTTATTAAATAATCTCTCACTAAAATTATGACCCCTTTTAAAATCTATCATATCTATTAGTGGTCCAATATCCATATTTCACTAAGATCTGGGTTGTTTTAGCATTTATACCCTCACTTATATATTTAGGTAGGGAATCATCCCAAACATATCATATATGAAACCTAGATAGTCAAACATACAAGTATTTTTCCAATCCATCCTATGGATAAACTCGACCTTATTCTTCTAGAAACTTAATCTTGTTAGGGTATCTAGATTAGTTTAATGCAAATAAAATTCCAAAAAAACCTAACAAAGAACAATCTAGAGGAACACAACTTTATTATGGATCTCCCAATAGGACAATCCAAAGATGTATATTAATTTATTTCCTCAAACAAGATAATCCAGGGGCACCCAAATTTAACATGACCTACCTAGTTGGATGATCGAGGTCCTAGTAGGTGAATCATTGAAAGGAATCTTACACTTAGTATTTGAATGAGATTTTATCTCACAATCTTATCTCATTTTTATTCCCTTGTTTAGGTATGCTTCTAACGATTTATTTTTAGAATCCTACTCCCACCACAAAATCAATATGTCCAAACCATATTGACGTGTAACTCTTTACATGACCCATAAGTTTGTGTTAATCATCCAAATATAGAATCCATGTATATTTATACATATATGAATGTTGTGTATGACTAGGGTATATGAACACTTCATGTAAAGGCATAGAGCTATGAGATTGAAAATATCCATATCAGAATTTTTAGAACAACGGATAGCCAACCTCATTCAACTTTCTAGACAAGGCATAAGCCTCTAGGTCGGTAGGTAGTTCGACCTCAAGTACCTATCCCTATAGATTTTTTACTCAAGAAAGAATTCAATTCATGGTATCTATAACACCTAATATTCAAAAACGTTGCCCAAAAAATAAATTCAAGTTAATAACTCTAATTACAAATCTTGGACAAGGTAGATGAACAACTAAATTCATTTTCATACCTAACATGTAATTCTAGGCTCTATTTCCCAGAAGTATTTTAATATTTAAACTAAAAAAATATGATATTCTTAATATAAACAATTTTTAACTATGAATAAAATAGGGAATAAAATTTTAAATAAATGAACAATTCATTATTCAAACATGAAATAACCATTTATGAACAATTAAATAATAAAAGTCAACTATAAACATTTTATAATCATTCATATCATTATGGACATTCTATAATTTTTAACATAAATATTTTATATGCATTTCAATATTAACTATTTCACATTCTTCATTATATGACATTTTATTTTAAATATATGATATTTTATGAATTATAATAAATTTTATAGTTAAATTAATATTATGTAAACATTTTTAAATAATATAAATATCATATACTTAATATTTTATTTTAAACAAGATCAACTATTTGATGAGATTCAAATAATCCTCAAATAAGACTACTTTAATTTGAGTAATTCAAAATAATTGATCCTGAAAAATTCATAATCTTAAATATAAACATTTTATATTTTATCATTATTTTTTAATTTATAAATAATTTATAAACTACCCTTATGATTTTCAAATTAACACTTTATTTATAGATAATAAGGTATTTCATATAACATGTTATAAGGTATTTCAAATGTTAACCTTTAATATTGGAATATTTTATAAATAAATGATTCATAAACATTTATACAATTAATTATAAACAATTTATAATCGATTAATTTATAAATTATATATAAATTATAATATTACAAAAAACTATTTATTATGTTTATAAATAATTTAAAATTCATAATAAAAATTAATAAAAAAACAATTTTATATGTTTTTTACCTTTACATAGTAAGGATGAATTTTGTAATGGTAAATTCCTTCACCTTTTTGAAAATTATTTGTGTAAAGGTAACACTGTTGTTACCTTTACATAAGCTATATGTTTAAAGTTAAGTTTTTTGTTTACCTTTACGTAGTAAGGATGACTTGCATAATGGTAATTTCCTTTACCTTTTTTATAATTATTTGTGTAAAGGTAACATCGCAGTTACCCTTACATAAGCTAGATGCTTA
Organism: Viscum album; assembly: GCA_963277665.1. NCBI lineage: Eukaryota > Viridiplantae > Streptophyta > Magnoliopsida > Santalales > Viscaceae > Viscum > Viscum album. Next base: position 862,924,145 of record OY728132.1, on the reverse strand, counting down.
AAGGTAATGCATATATTACCTTTATGCAACCTGAATACATAAAGGTAAAATGTTGATTTCCTTTATGTTTCTTGGTTGCATAAAAATAAAATATTTGCTTACATTTAAACAACCCTACAATGTAAAGGTAACGTATTGATTACCTTTATGTAGACCAGCTACATAAAGGTAATTTCTTAGTTACCTTTATGTAGTAAAACCCAACAAGGTAATGCCTCATTTACCTTTATGTAACCCAACTATATAAATGTATACCATTTTAATAAAAAAAATCTAGAAAGTAAAAATGTTTCTCTATTATTCAAGATTTATTCATTTCAAGAATTAAAACTACATAAAACCAAGATGAAGAACTACTATAAATATAGTGTATTTTACAGTAAAGAGCATCCACAGCATATCAACCACTATCACATGGGTTTTAAAGAGATCACAGGAGTGGCATAAAAAATATGTCCCACTTCTAGAGGTATCCATGGGCCAACATGAATCATCTAGAATTCGGATGAGATCTTTCACCCCTTCATGACATGCTATTTCCACATGCGTAAATAAGGTTGGTGAAGAGAGAATCGTGTTTAGGGAGGGTTCAACCAAGCATAAAGAACCCAAAAACCCACACTTTCCATTGAATGGAAGTGATATATAAATCAAAAATAACTCTAATAATGCTATTGAATTTTCTAATGTATTTATAATGAATGAGTAAAGGCTATTCTGAAAAAATCATGTATGAATGTATCAAATGAATTTCCTCCCAAAAGTTTCATCTTAGGAAATGGTTCCTTTAATGATAGAATACATGGGATAATCACTAAATGATAATAATTTATCATTTTTCCTAACAATGAAAATTGAATAGAATAATATACCCATTTTTCATGAAAATCATAATTTTCATTCTATACAATTCAGATCATACATATATCATATACATATAGGGATTTAGGAAATATCTCATTCATTAAATACTCTTGATTATAATATATTAAAATGATAAAAAAACAAAAAATTAATTATAAACATATAATCATCAATCATTCCATTAATATGAGGTGACCATAAGGTTATCCAATAGAAATCCATGTGATCCATGTGTTTTTTAGATAAGGTACTTTAAATTAACATCTCAAATTCTTGAGTACAAAAAGTTCAAAAAAAAAGGAACACAACGAAAAAAACTTTATAAGTGAAAATACAACTAAATCAACTAATAAAATGAGCACCATAGTTATCATCCATTGTTGCAAAAGAAAAATGACAACCCTCAAAGAAATCCATAAGGTCCTAGGTATAATCTAATAAAATCCCAACTGAATTGATGATAAAAAAAACCAAAATTGATCCAAATAATTAATTAATGTAAATATAATTCAATAATAACCATTCTCTAGTCACGAGACTTCATAAAATCAACATTGAACAAACAATAAAAGTTTAAATAATCAAATGACTCCACTTTGAAATGTAAGATTTATGGATTGAAGAAACAACATGCCCAAATTAATTCATGAAAACAAAACCAATTCTCACCCATACACTATGAAAAAAAAATCACTAGTATTTAGTTTAACAAATTAAACTAAAGGAAACCTTAAAAATTGACTATATTTTTGTTGTCGGTCATCCTAATAAATGTGAATTAAATTTTTTCTCCTGTCATTTAAAACTCATAAAAATTCACTTCTTTCTAATTCCAAAAATCCTCCAACAATAACTTTTAATTAAAATGAAATTCATTAAGCTTTTTCCAAATAAACTAGGCCATAATACAAGTCTCTTGAAAGAATTCAATGTTAAAATATTTATTCTATATAAGAATCACCAGAGTGGCACTATAAACTATTAGGGTTGGTTCCTTTGAACTAAATTTATCTTATACACTTTTTATTATCACTTCAAATATACAATTTTATGTATATATGATGATTATTCATATCACGTATTCTTTAAACTTTTGTTTTCCTTACGTGATAATTCCCTTAAAATATAAGAATCATTGATAGGTCATAGAAAATACCCACTATGATGAGAACCTAGGTATGTTGTGAAAATGTTCTTAAATATATGTCTTATGTTCTAGAAATGTCATTTTTATATGACACCAATAATGTTTTACTATCATGTGTTGGATGATCATAAACCTTGAGATGTTTTTCTGATGAAGTTCACACCTCGTGATGTCTAAGTAGGGAGGCTGTGAAGATAAACCCACCATAGTAATTCAATGTATCATGAGTGTCATTGGATATTCTTATTTATGAGTTAGTGTTTTTTGATCTTTGGAATTTATATCAATGTCAATATATATCAGGAAGGGTGTACTTTTACATGTGATGAGAACCTTGACATATATGATCTTAGAAAATTAGCTTGTGTTGAGTACATCTTTAGTGGTATGATGATTTATTGAATGGTAGAGAGAGGATTTATTTATTACAAATTATGGATGAAGATATCTATGACCTTTTAATTGAGATGATAATTCCTTACTTAAATCAATGTCTATGGTTATAATGTTTGTGACCCGATTACCCGAGCTACATTAGGCTGAGTAGCCACAATGCCTCAAGGGAACCACATGGTTTTTATAGGCTAGCATAAACATTAGAGGGTAAAGAAAATTTGAGTGAGGTATGGTTACCTCCATCTCACCAAGATGAAAATTAACCATGTTGGGTTCCCGCCTATTTTAGGAAAAACCTACTTTATGGTTAAGCAGACCAAAGGATACCTGACTAACTATTGGAAGTGGTAGAATATAACATAACATAAAGTGTATGTGATAATATGAAAATTAAATACGTATATACATAGACCAAAATCACTCATAAAAACCATGAATCGTGTTTGATTATAAAAAAAATCCAATATACAAATAAAGTGTTGGCCAAACAAGTCCTAAGGAACTAAAAGGGAAGGTCTCATGTGTAAGAGTGTCATCAAAACCTCTTCAGATAATATAAGAACCTGGCTTTATTACATTACATAATATTGAATTTAGTCAAGAAATCAATTTGTTTCACATTGAGTATCTTTTCAAGTTTATATATTTAGAGAATTTTACATAATACATTCATAACATTGCACATTAATATAAAGTGGATACCATAAAAACAGAATTCATTTCTTCCAAAATATAAAACTTTTCAAATAAAACATGATTTCTTTAAAAAATTATTCATACATTTAACTTGGATTCCTTATTTTTCATACAAGTCCTCATAACCTGTGAAAATCATTTAAAAACTTGGGATGAGCACAAAAATCTCAGTAAGGGATATAAAAAGAAGTAAAGAACACATTAGTCCATGAATACTTGTAACATATGAAATCATTTTCAAAATACATAAATTTCACCCATATATAATTACTTTTTGAAACATGAGATTTACACAAGATCCCAAAAAAACATAATAACATAAATGGGACCATAAATGTATCTTGATGAATTACTTACATAATCTTGTAACCCTCTCGGCTACCTTAAAATTTGTAACCTTCACGAATACTTTACAATTTGTGTAACCATCGCAGTTACACTTGGAGTAACCATACGGTCAACCTCCAACTTACACATAACCAATGAATTGGAGGGAGATATAGGTCCCACCCTTCATCATAAACAATTACCAAGAACCATTACACAATCATACAACATGAATAATTGCATAAAAACTTTTCTTTTGAATTTTTTAAAATAGAATTTTAAAGGAGGATTTTAAAAGAAAATCCCCCTTACAAATACCATTTAATTCAAATGAAACTTAATATAGTGGATGGAATATGTATATAAACTGTAAATACACAAAATTAAACATAATATAAACAAAATTCATCACATAAACATTTTTAATACCACATAAATAAGGATGTAGAAGGTTAACCCAAAGAATGGAAATCGAGTTATGAATTCCCTTAACTCGGGTTTTTATTACATAAAACTCATTTAAACATCCTGTATAATGGTTAAAATAGTGTTATTAACATCTTACAGAAACATATTATTCTTTATAATACCTTATATGATCATTTCATTACATCATTTTACCCTTTAATTGTTGGTATTTTTTTCCTTGCATTGTTTTGAGTGCGTTCTTTACAATATTTCCATGATCGGTTCATGATGGATATTCTTGTTGATTTGAAGTAAAAATTAATAATTGGAATAGAATGGTATTTACATATTTATATAACCATAAATTATACTATTTATCATTTTTAATTCTGATATGATGATGATTCATAAGTTAAATCATTATTGATATTCATTTAGGTCATTTTGGTGATTCTTCTATCGTAATGAACTCATTTTGTTTTATAAATTAATAACATGTGTAAAAAATGATTCCAAAACCTTATATAAGATATAATACATAAATTATAATCTGGTTAAACCATAAAAATGGTTTCATGACCAGTCTTGAATGAAGTAAAAGAAATTGAAATCACATTATCCACGATGTCGGCAAATCGACACATCACGGACAATGCTTTAATTTCTTGAATAAGTGGGAGAGAGAGAGAAGAAGTATAATGGTGATTCCTACATAAAAATGAAGAAATATAGAATATTTAAGATACTAGATCATTCATTCCTATTGTATAAGTGGAGGTTAGGAAATAAGAATAATAGAAAATAAATAAAAAGAAAAAAAGTAGATGTTTACCTCTTAATCTCTCCTCCTTGAGATTCCTCTTAAGACATTTGGTTTTGGACTTTTGGTGAGAACAGCAGATCTAGGATTTGGGAAAGAGACTTGGGAGGAGTATTGGGTATAACTTAGGTAAGTCACAAGGCTTGGGAGGTGTGGGAGGAAGAGGGGAATGAGGGTGGTATTTATAGTAGGGGAGAGGAGGTATTTTACATTATTTTAAACATTATTATAATATTTTTGTTCAAGACTATGAATAGTATTAATTCACATGACCTAAAATATTAATAATTTTATTTGAGTTAAAACCAATTGGGATTAAATCACTTATTTATTTTTATTAATAGTGTATTTAACAGATAATTTGAATATACGGTATTTTACCGTATTTCGTCGTTCATCAAAAATTCAAGAATTTCAGAAAAATCCCAAAACTTCACTGAAACTATTTTCCATAGTGTAGAATTCAAAAATGAACTCCATTTTTTAAAAATAATTTTATAAATATTTCTAATTTAATTTTTAAATAAAATCATACTTTATTCAAAAATTAACAATTTTAAAACAATAACTCAATTTATATCACTTTGAAAATTTAATCAAGATTTCATTATCATAAATCCTTAAGAAAATAAAATAATAATATAATTTACTATTCATTAGGGTCTTATTACTATTCATATTACTTTTTATAAGGGTATGTTAATATCCACTAAAAATCAAGTTGGTTCCATCAGACTTCAAATAACTTACTTAACACAATTATAGATGACCGTTTTTTCAAAATTGAAAACATAGAAGTGGAAAAATTATGATTAAAGGATAGTTATAAATATTTACTTAAAACAAAGTTTCATGCATTTAAATCTATTTTTAAAACCTTTGGTTGTGACATTATCCCCACCTTCTAGAAATTGCGTCTTCTCAATTTTATTTACTTATTAAACAAGTGTGGGTGCCTTTCCCTCATAGCATTTTTAGACTCCCATGTTGCTTCTTCAACCATGTGATTTCTCCACAAACCTTTATCTGGTGGATTACCTTATTCTGTAATACTTGTTCCCCTCGATCAAAAATCTGAACTGGTTTCTCTTCATAAGAAAGGTTCTCTTCCAGTTGAACTGCTTATGGGCTCAAAACATGAGTTGAATCTAGCATATACTTCCTCAACATTGAAACATGAAAAACATTGTGTACCTGAGATAAAATTGGAGGAAAAGATACTCATTATGTGATTGGTCCAACTTTCTAAAGAATTTCAAAAGGACTAATGAAATGTGTACTTAGATTTCTTTTCTTACCAAAATGCATCACACTTTTCCAAGGAGATATTTTAAGGAAAACATGGTCACCTACCTTGAACGAGAATTCTTTCCTTCTATTATCTGCATAACTTTTTTGCCTACTCTGAGCAATCCTCATGTGCTACTAGATCATCTTCACTTTCTCAGCCACTTCCTCTACTAAATCTGGCCCCATCAACTTTATTTTACCGAATTCATCCCAAAACGCTAGAGTACAACACTACTTCCCATACAATTACTCAAAAGGTTCCATCTGTATACTAAAATGAAAACTGTTATTATAAGAAGACTCAAATAAAGAAAGATGTTGATCTTAACTTCCCTGGTAGACCATTGAATAAGCTCAAAGCATATCCTCCAAATTCTGAATCATTCATTCTGACTTCCCATCTGATTGAGGATGAAAAGTTGTAATGAAATTTAATTATGTGCCCAATGACTTCTGAAGGCCCTTTCAAAAGTTAGAAGTGAACCTAGGATCCTGGTTAGATATAATGGAAAAAGGAACTCCACATAACCTAACAATCTCTTTGAGGTATATTTGAGAAAGTTGATCCAAAGACATTGTATCTTAAATAGAAAAAAATGTGCAGATTTTGTCAGTCGATCAACAACAACCCAAATTACTTTGTTACCTCAAGAAGTCTTAGGTAGTCCCACCACAAGGTTCATGGATACATTCTCTCATTTACACTCTGGAACTGGAAAAGGCTGAATCATCCCCATCAGTAACTTCCTCTATGCTTTAACCTATTGACATGTCAAACATTTCATGGTAAAATTAGCAATATCTCTTTTCATTCCATCCCACCAATAATACTCTCAAAGGTCTATGTACATCTTAGTACTGCCAGGATGAATTGAAAATGGAGAACTATGAGCATCACACAACTAATATTTCTTCAATTTGGAATCACAAGGCACACATAACCTTTTTCCAAATATTAACACACAATCTTTATCAAGGTTAAATTCTGGAAACTTACCCATTTTAACCAATTCTACCTTTTTAAGTAGCTCATGGTCTTCCTTCTGTGCTTGCTTAATTATTTCTGATAATGATGCCTACACTAAAACTTGAAACAAAATAAGGGTATTTCCTACAGCAAGAACTTCTAAGCCAAAATTCATCAAATCATTCATAAAGGGATCAGGTTCCAAACATAACATGGTTAATGATGCACGATGTTTTTAACTCAAGGCATCTACAAATTTGTTTTATTTTCTTGGATGGTAATTGATCATGGAATCATAATCCTTTATCAGTTCAATCCATCTTCTATGCCTCATGTTTAATTCCTTCTAAGTGAATATATACTTCTGACATTTATAGCCAGTATATATTTGACACCGGGCTCCATATAAATGATGCCTCCAAATTTTTAAAGTAATTACCACAGCTTCAAATTCAAAATCATGTGTGAGATATTTTAACTCATGGGGTCTAAGTTGTCCTGAAGCATAAGAAATTACCTGATCATTCTACATCAGAACACAACCAAGTCACTTCAATGAAGCATCTTTGTAGATGAAAAACTCACCATTTCGGGAAGGGAAGGCTAAAACCTAAGCATTCAATAATCTCTTCTTCAATTCCTGAAAAAAAAACATCACATTATTATATCCAAATAAATTTAACCCATTTTCACATTAACTTAGTTATAGGGCTATATAACCATGAATTTTTCTTAACAAACCATCGATAATAACCTGCTAATACAATAAAACTAAAAATCTATATAACATTTGTGGGTCTTGGTCATTCATCAACCACTTTGGTTTTGGCAGGATCCACTATTATTCCATCCTTATTTACAATATTCCCAAGAAAATAAATTGATTGCAAACAAAATTCACACATGCTGAATTTTCCATACAGTTTTTTTCCTTTAAGGATTTCAAAACAACCCTTATATGTTTTTCATGTTCCTATTTACTCTTAGAAAATACCATAATTTCATTAATAAACACAACCACAATCTTATCTAATAACTCACAAAATATTCTATTCATAAGATTAATGAATACAACAGGTGAATTAGTTAACCCAAATGACATAACAACAAATTCATAATGCCCATATCTAGTACGAAAATCTATTTTTAGGATTTCATCCTCCTTCACCTTCAGCTAATGGTGTCCGGATCTCAAGTCAATCTTGGAAAAGTACTGACCTACCAAGAGCTGATCAAACAAGTCATTGATATGAGGAAAAGGATACTTGTTTTTAATAGTGATGTTATTAAAATATCTATAATCAATGTAAAGTCTCATGGAAACATCATTCTTTTTAACGAACAAAACATGATCACACCATGGAGAAGTGCTAGGACGAATAAAGACTTTATCAATCAACTCCTGCAACTAATTTTTTAATTCAATAAGTTCCATTTGAGTCATTCTATTTGGGGGTTTTCAATTGGCTTAGCATCAAGAACTAAGTCAATTATGAATTTGACTTCTCGGTTAGGTATGACACTGAGTAACTCTTCAAAAAAAACATCAAGGTATTCATTTAACACAGGCATATCATTAATCTAAATAGTTCCCTTGTTTTCAACAATATGAGAAAGATAAATTTCATTTCAATATTTCAACAATTTCTCAGCTTCCTGATATTTTATCAATTGTATGGGTTCATTATTGAATAAAAACTGAAAATCTTTCTAAAAATAACTTATTTAACTCTACAGTAAATCTTATCAAGATAAATAGAAATTCAATCCATTCCCAGAATGACATCAAACTCTAATAAGGGAAAAACAACCAAGTTTTTAGGTAAATTCATTCCACATACCATAATAGAAAGATTATAATAATTCCTCTTTACTATAATATACCCCCTAGTGTTTTCACAATAAGTTTAGGTCTCATTTGTTGAGTTGGTATTTCCAATTTACCGAAAAATTTCTCAGAAATAAAGGAATGTGTAAACCCTATATTCAATAAAACATTAGAAAAATCTAAGGAAACAAACAAGGTACCTGATAAAACTTCATTGGATGGCCCAAAATCTATTGACGTAGTTGTAAATGATATCACTACACCTTTCTGCTTATAGTTTGGCTTCTTTGCATCATTTGTATCTCTCTTTGGGTAGGAATTTTCATAATGATCCATCTCACCACATTTAAAACATTTTACAGTTTGCTTATCAGTATTATTCTTAGGATCATTTTCAATAAAATATCAGGACATATGTACAAACTTACCACATCAAAAACGCTTCCTAGTTTTGGTAAGGCATTCCCCAGGTTTCTTCTTTCCACACTTTTCACAAACTGGAAATTGGATTTTCTTACCATCATATTTATTTGGTTGATTCTTACTCATCGCTTTCAATCAGGACCTCTTCTTCTCCTTGTTGTCAAAATGCATGTGATCATCGGAAAATTCTATCTCTAACCTATCAGCACATCAGAAACTTTTCTCATAACTTTTGAATTCACAGGATTCCAACACCCTTCAATACCTTGGCTTCAATCCTGAGTAAAAGCGGTTGATTTTTCTATCAAGATCCAGAATAATATTTGGGGAATACATTGCCATTCGGGTGAAGTTTGCTTCACACAAAGCCACTGAATCTTCCTCATTTTTCTTCAAATCAAGTAATTTCTTCTCAATCCTATGTCGTACCACCTTAGGAAAATATTTTTCAAGGAAAATACTTTTAAATTCATCCCACTCAATATCCTCTCAATCCCTTATATTCTTTACCATTCAGCTTCACCTTCAAAATGATAAATAGAAATACTTAACTTTTGATTATCTAAACATCCCATAACATCAAATACCTTTTCAAGGGCTTTAATCCATCCTTCATCCGCTACTGGGTCAGAAGATCCATTGAAAAAAGGAGGGTGTTGTCTCATAAAATGTTCCACTATTATCATGTTCCATTGTGGTACCTCTAGTTTTTCTCTTTCATGGATTCCACCATAATTTATTTTCTACATTAGTTGAGCCATTACTATCACAAACTGCTCAGTTCCAATCCTTACCATTTCGAGCTACAGATTTTGAAGGATATCGTTATATCGGTGCCTTTCCTCTTTTGCTTCCCTGTTTCTTCTGCATACAATCATTCTAAAAAACATATATTAGTCAAAGAAACATGGTAATATTTAAATGAAATATAATTCCAAATTAACCATTGAGTAAAAATAATTTATGGTATTCTATTAACATCATCCCAACCCCTAAAGTTATCTAAACAATCCTCTAATACCAACTATAAGGACTCATCCTTATTACATTACATAATCTTGAATTTAGTCAAGAAATCAATTCCTTTCATGTTGAGGATATTTTCAAGTTTAGAGCATTATATAATTTTACATAATACATTCATAACATTACACATTAATACATAGTGTATACCATAAAAATAGTATTCATATCTTACAAAATATAAAACATTTCAAATAAAACATGATTTCTTTGACAATTCTTCAAACATTTAACTTTGATTCCTTATTTGTCTCACACATCCATATAACCTGTGAAAATTATTTAAAAACTTGGTATGATCACAAAAATATCAGTAAGGGATATAAAAACAAGGAAAAAACACATTAGTCCATGAATACTTGTAACATATGAAATCATTTTCGAAAGACATACTTGTCAACCATATATACTTACTTTGTAAAACATGAGATTTCAAAAATATCCCCACAAAACATAAGAACATAAATATAATCATAAAGGTATCTTGGGGAATTACTTACATAATCTTGTAACCCTCTTGACTACCTTAAAAATTGTAACTCTCATGACTGCCTTACAATTTGTGTAACCATTGCAGTTACACTTAGAGTAACCATACAACCGACATCCAAATTACACATAACCAATTAATTGGAGGGAGATATAGGTCTGAAACTTCATCATAAATAATTCCAAAGAACTATAACACAAACATACAACATGAAAAATTGCATAAAAACATTGCTTTTGAATTTCGTAAAACAAAATTTTAAAAGAGGATTTTAAAAGAAAAGCCCCCTTACAAATACCATATAATTAAAATGAAACTTTATAGTGGATATAATATGTATATACACTATAAATACACATAATTAAACATAATATAAACAAAATTCATCACACAAATATTTTTAATACCACATAAATATTGATATAGAAGGCTAACCCAAAGAATGGAAATTGAGTTATGAATTCCCTTACCTCGGGTTTTTCCTACATAAAAATCATTTAAACCTCATATATAATGGTTAAAAGAGTGTTATTAATATATTAAAGAAAAATATTCATCTTTATAATATCTTATATGATCATTTCATTACATCATTTCACCCTTTAATTGTTAGTATTTTGTTCCTTGCATTGTTTTGAGTGCGTTCTTTACATGATTTCCATGATCAGTTTATGATGGATATTCATTTTGATTGGAAGTGAAACTTCAGAATTGGAATGAAATGGTATTTAATTATTTCCATAACCTTCAATTATACCATTTATTATTTTAAATTCTTACATGAGGATGATTAATAAATTAAAACTTTATTGAAATTTGTTTAGGTCATTTTGGTGATTCTTCGATCGTAATGAACTCATTTTGTTTTATAAATTAATAACATGTGTACAAAATTATTCCAGAACCTTATATAAGATATAATACAAAAATTATAATCTGGTTCAACCATAAAAAAATTTTCATGATCAGTCTTGAAGGAAGTAAAAGAAATTGAAATCACATCGTCCACGATGTCGGTAAATCGACACACCACGGACGGTGCTTTAATTTCTTGAATAAGTGGGATAAGAGAAAAAGTATAATGGTGAGTATTCCATAAACATGATGAAATACAGAATATATAAGATACTGAATCATTCATGGCTCTTGGATAATGAGAGGTGAGGAAAGAAGAAGAATAGAAAATAAAATGAAAAGAAAAGAAAGAAAACAAAAGAGGATGTTTACCTCTTGACCTCTCCTCCTTGAGATTCCACTTTGCCCTTTGGTTTTGGCCTTTTGGTGAGACCGTTATCTCTTGAACATGGGTAAGAAAATTGGGAGGAATATTGGGCAGAACTTTGGTAAGGCTCAAGGCTTTATAGGTGTAGGAGGAAGAGGGGAATGGGGTGGTATTTATAGTCGATGAGAGGAGGTATTTTGCATTATTTTAATCATTATTATAATATTTTTGCTCAAGTATATGAATAGTATTAATTAATGAGACCCAAAATAGTAATAATGGCATGTTATTTTGAACCAAGTGGGATTATGTCACTTAATATGTCATAAATATTGTGTTTAACTGATAATTTGAATATAAGGTATTTTACCGTATTTCACTATTCATCAAAAATTTAAGAATTTCTGAAAAATATCAAAAAATCACCCAAAACATTTTTCATATTGTAGAATTCAAAAATGAACTCCATTTTTTGAAAATAATTTTCTAATTATTACGAATTTAATTTTTAAATAAAATCATACTTTATTCAAAAATTAACAATTTTAAATCTATAAGTCAATTTATATCACCTTGAAAAAATAACCAAGATGTCATTATCGTAAATCCTTAAGAAAATAAAATAATAATATAATTTACTATTCATTAGGGTCCAATTACTATTCATAAGGGTATGTTACTATTCATCAAAATCAAGTTGGTTCCATCAGACTCCAAATAACTTACTAAACACAATTGTAGATGACCGTTTTTTGAAATTCAAAACATAGAAGCGGAAAAATTATGTTTTAAATTCTAGTTTTAAATATCTACTTAAAAAGAGTTTCATGCATTTCAATTTATTTTTAAAACCTTGGGGTCTTACAGATAACCCCTCAACATTCAATCCATGTGCTCTCCCAAAAACTCCAAGAAACACCACAAATGAACTCGATTCCAAGTGATGCTAGATCTCACACTCTAGTGTCTTTCCCTTACCAAACAACACACAAAAGGGTCTACATTCTTCCCATAGGTGTCGATGTATGGTGTGAGTAAATCATACCTAGTAGGTGGTCACCGTATGTTCCTTAACCACCTGTCACAAGCTAGAGTGTACATGGAAACAATATAAGGCTAAAGGATATAAGAATTAAAATAAATAACATGCTTTAATAAGTTATTTAAAACGGGAAATAGTGATAATAGAAACTCCCTATGTCAAGAGGATTCATATTTTTTAACAGTTAGGAGGATCCATACTTAGCATATCTACTTTGAGCTTTGGATTGGTATCTGAGAGGAGTTATCAGTGCCATCCACTATAGGAGGCAACACACATACCTTCATATATTACACTCATGTATATATATACACACCCATATATATATAGATGTGGTCGTATCAAGTCAAGGTTTAATGACCCATCCTAATGGAAAGGGAAACATGTATATATAGTTGTGGTACTCTCATATCACATCCCATCTCTTCAGGAATAGGGGAAAGGGGTATACCTAGTTAGGGAATTTTGATACCTTCACAAAAATATCCACATGTTTGTTAACATGTGGATACATGCTCAAACTCATAAAAAATAATATATGTATATACCAATATGCTCAATATAACTAGCAGTCCAAACAACATGTTACAATACATGTTTAGAAACCAAATCATGAAGTTCAAGATAGAAATATGCTTAAAAAATTGGATTTATAAGGGATTTGACAATGATTTTTAAACTATTATCAGTGATTGAAGAATCCTAGACTAAAATCACTATGCTAGAACACTGAAACTATGCACACTATAAATAAATAAATGATGAAACCAGTGTAACTTTTATTGCACCATCTTCAACCAACATCATATGGGTTTGATTAAGAATACCAAAGGGTATACAAATAACATAACCTCTATATAATGTATCCATAGGTTTTTGAATCACCCTATGTTTGGGTGGGATTAATTTTATCACCATGACATACTAGCGCCTCATAGTAAAAATGTAAGAAAAGAAAAAGAGCATCAAGAATAAGGGAGTTTTCAGGCGATTCTTCAAAAGGATTGCTTTCATTCCATCACATGGAAGTAAGATATTTATATAGCCCCCAAGGAAACTCCTCAGGTGATATTTCATTTATTCATGAATAATAATGAATGAGTAAATGTCTTGACCATTCATGTAACCCTTTCATGAATGTATCTAACTTATCATACATTTCATCCTATAAAATATATAGTAAATGGTAACCATTTTATAAAATGAATACAAACATTAACACATTAATGTTTGACTGAAAAAGTGTGTTGTAGCCTTACCAAATGAATCATAGTATAAAATTCATAGAAAGGGTGGTGGCATATTATCATTATAATATGCCTTATGATATGTCATGTCATACCTATGATTTCATGTGCAGTATCACCTTATGATATCCATTAGTCATAAAATATGAATTAGCCGAATTTCATTATATGAAAATTTTATTTAGGGCATATTTCTTTCAATCTCCCACTTTCAATAAAGCCATACAAACTTGGATCCATTTTAACATATATTTTATTCAATACAATAACTTGTGAAATGGTTTTCACAACTAGATAATTATATTATTTCCATGTTTTAAAACTGTGGTAATATGGTCTGAAATTGTGGCCATAGCATACGACCACAGTTTCCAAAACTATGTCCATCTAAGATATTTTCGTAGGTGCCTAGCCTATGGACACAATTTTAAACCATGTTGGTAGTTCAAGTCTATTTCCATAGTTTTCAAATAGTTGTGGTATTTCAAGGCTATTTCCACAGTTTCAAACCATGGCAATATCTTTGCAAAAATAAAACACACAGTGAGTTTTGATTTTGTGACCTATTCCCACTTCTATATAAGAAATTACCCCTAACCTATGACTACCTATATGTATTAATATATGTAAATATATACATATATATATATATTATTAAATATTATTATTATACATAAAAAACTAGAAAAAAGGGGATGTGGCATGGGACCTATGACCATGGTTTTATGAAACTATGGCCCTAGGTTTTCATTACCTCTACGGTTTTCTAAAAATTTGGCTGTAAGTATCATATAATAGTTATGAGCATGGTTTTCCCAAAATGTGTCAATAGGTCTTCTAAACCACAATGGTTTTGGGAAATTGTGGCTATAGGTGTTTCACTAAGGGTTATGGCCATGGTTTTCCAAAACTATGGCCACACATCTTCTCTACCACCATGGTTTTTGGAAACCATGTCCATGGATCTTCCTACCAAATTTTTATTTCCCTCATTCCCTTACCACTATGGTTTTGTAAAACTATGGTTGTAGTCTATCCTATAGCCACATTTTTTTTAAATGTGTCTATAGTCTTCCATATAGCTTTAGTTTTGGAAAACCAATTCCATAAGCCAAAATAGCCAACCCTATGGCTATAATTTATCTCTAACTCTAGTTGTAGGATACCCCATAGTGGTAGTTTTTCTAACTATGTAAATAGAAAAATAACCATAGGTTATCTTTCTAGTTATGATTTATATCTTCCAAATCACTTTTGTAAAGCTATCATTAACTTCACCATGTATCACATCATATGTAATACCTTGTGATTACTCATCCAAAACTCTTTATGATCTATAACATTTTTAGAGTGGTTCTATGAGTTATACTCAATCCCCTTTCATTCAACCACAAAGTGTGACCCCACAGGATTTTTCAACATTAAAAATAAATATGAATCACTAGATCCTTAAATATAAGTAAAGAGTGGTCTCCATCAAATCATTAGTGATACTCAAGATACAAATGGAACTAGAGTGATCTTTATCAAACACATGTTTATCTATACTCATGTCCACCAGTTTCATCACATGATGGAATGAATTATCATACGTTCCCTTTTTCCAATACATATATTGATCATGAGACATATATTATGTCAATCCAATATATCCAACTCATTATCTACTCTCTGAGTATAGACTAACCAAGTCCCTAAATATATTAACTGTACTTCACCTTTATGGATGATCACATCACATACCCCTTAGCTGAATATATAGGAACATCATATGTACTATCTAAATGTGTTCGCACAATTCTCTATCTATCTCATTTGAGGGCTCAGATGTTATACTCATTATATAAGAGTAAAAACCCAAACTTGTTTTAACTCCAACCGATGACATGATCCACAACATACTTATTACCCCTAATTATCTAAGCATCAAGGATTGTATAAGAAAGGTATCAAAGTATAAAGCTTCCCATGCCAGATATATCACTAACCTCTGTTAGGAGGGACTCCAAATATGATCCATCAATCCTGAGTATAACAAATAAATAGTTCATGACACTCCATGTGGTATACTCAGTGGATCATCCAATGAAAAAAAATACTTTTATGCCTTGGGAGAATATTTTGTATCTTAATAATAGAATCCAACTCATGTTAACCTTATCATTTCATCATAACCCATAATACTCCATGATTAACATTAGTTAGGTATAACTCAAAGTCATACTTTGAGAGGTCAATAATAATTACACTTTACAAAATGTATATTAATATATACATATATACACCCAATGTCAAATAATTATAAAATGTAGATTTCCTTTTTGTATGGTACATTTTTATATTCTCAAACCCT
Organism: Viscum album; assembly: GCA_963277665.1. Taxonomy (NCBI): domain Eukaryota; kingdom Viridiplantae; phylum Streptophyta; class Magnoliopsida; order Santalales; family Viscaceae; genus Viscum; species Viscum album. Next base: position 862,907,602 of record OY728132.1, on the reverse strand, counting down.
CTTAATAATAGTTAACGAAACCCTATATAATTGTATGTATATCATATCATGTATGATAGAATTCCATTTCAGCCTTATGTTTGCTGCATTTTATAGGGTTTTTTTAACGCATTACATTTATATATAATTCATGTTGCATCACTATGTGAACATATAATAAACCCATCCTACTAAACTCTTTAGTGAGTATGAAGAATGAAAGTTTAAATAATGGTGATGTTTTGGAATCATATTCCTGATGTTCAACTCCCTGAACATATTCAAATTTCTTAACACTATAATATCAAATATTACTATAATACCTAGTGCCTTCCCAGCCTCTTAAATTTTTAGTTTTTTCATTCATAGGTGTTCATAGGAGGTTCTATGGAGGTTGGAGGTGCATAAGTGCTACAGCAGGTGGTTCACAATGTGAACTAGATTCAAATCATGAGTTTATCATTCGTATCTTGGGTAGCTGATGATATTTTTGTCTTGTATGTAGTAGTGGAGGATTCCATGAAACAGATCCACATCATGAATGTGAAATTCATGATGTGTATTAAATTTAGGTCGAGGTGACACAATTTTTGGTGAATACCAAATATATGGGAAATTTATGGCTTAAAAGGGATTCATAGCTTGTAATCCACAGACCCCATGGAATTCACATCATGATTATGGAATTCATGACGTGAAAGGGGGGTTTTCAAGGTTATTTTTAATGCAGGATCAATAGATTATCCTATAATTTTCTCATTCCTTCTCTTGATTGTGGGTAGAACCCTAGGTATTTTGGGAGGTCTTCCAACTCGTCTCCAATTGTTTCAATACTTGGGTTATGGTGGTTTAGTTTTGGTGATGCACAGTAAGTTTTTATCTTTACCCCATGGATCCTTCTCATTCTTCCTTCAGGTATCATTGTGGAAATGTTGGTTTTGGTTCAAGGTGTGTTTTGGGTTGTCTTTTGATGATCCTTTGATGTAGTGTAGTTTTATTCATCATTTCCTGGTGTGGTTGTGTTTTGTAGGATATTTCTTTTTCTCCCTACGATGTGCAGAAAGATTAGAAAGCTTCTTTGAGGTGTGAAATCCTTGTTCTCACCTGTTTTTATTCTATGTGTATGATTTTCATGGTTCTTATTTCCTATGGGTGGATAGTAAGGGTTGGAATAATGAGATAAAAAATTGGAATTTCTAAAATTTATGGGTATGGGGAGTTATTACATGTTTTTTTGTTTTGATATTTTTGTTGATATGTTTAGGACTGATGTTTCCAATACTAAAAATAACGGTTGTTGGGACCCTTTCTTGTGTAATTGTTGATATGTGTTGAGACCCTTATTGTGTTATTATGTGATCACACCGGGAATAAAAAGATAAAGAACATATATTTGGTTAAATTATTGGTTTCCCATGAAAACCTAGTTTGTGTGATGATACTCATGCTAAATAAAAAAGTAATGTGATGAAATCCGTTAAATAAATTAGGGAATATATTATGTGTTGTTGTTTTGTGCATTTTCTTTTTTTTTTTCTTGTGTGTTGTGGGATGATGTGAGGTGGTCGTGATGGTCGGATAAGATTTATAGTGTGTGGTGTTCTAATGTGATGTGGTTGGTTGGCATGGATGTGAAGTGGGCAGTTGTGTGATGTGGTGCACATAGGTTGTGGTGTGCAATGGAGATGATGTGTGGTGGTGACTTTTGGTTGTGGTGTGCAATTTTTGTGTGTAGTGTTTGTGTTGTGAGATGTGGTTGTGATGTGTAGTGGTTTTGGTGCACAGAGTTTTGTGGTGTGCAATGTTATGGTGTCGGTTTTGATATGTGGTTGTTGTGATGATGTATCTTGGTTAGTTTTGCATGATGATGGTGGTGTATGTGTGGTGTCATGGTGGTTGATGTGTGTTGATCCATTTGTTGTATGGCGTGATTGCATCAGTTTCTCAGTCATCTTTGGAATAAATGATTACTATAATTGAAATTAATATTAATTGGTGGATTTGATAAGTGTGGTAAATGGAATAAATGAACAGGATGTGAAAATGTGGATAAAATGGATTTGTAATGAAATTCAAAGGGAACTTTATATAACTAGAAAGCGGTGAAACTTATAGATGAAAGTGGGAAATGTTGTGTGGATTGTGTGGTGGTTGTGTGGGGTTACATATAGCAGTGGCAGTGGTTTTGAAAGTATATGTGTGGTGTAGTGGTTTTGGTGGTATGTGCTAGTGTAGTTTTGTAGAACCTATAGGTTGGGTATTATGTGCTATATATATATCATGTATATTTATGTTATTTATTTTAATTCCCCAACCAAGTTGGACAACCTTACTAATGCTCAGATGTTTTGGGTTTCGGGTGTTTTCCCCAACATGCAGGTTGGTGGTGATATAGATGGATGCATACCCCCTCATCTCCACTCTTCCTTTAGTAGTGAGGACCTAGGTGTATATGGGAGAGATGTGCAGTGATGTCTCATGTATCATTAGGATAGATGTGGTGTGATTTGGTTGTGATGGGTTTATATATTCTAGCACCGGATGCTAGACCTTGTGAGGGTGGGGTAGGTAGGGATACGTCCAAACCCACATCAGACATGGCTAGTATGAGATGTGATATATGGCGGGGGTTATGCATGGTAGGAGGATGGCATGATGTTTATTTCCTTCACATTCATGATACCCTACTACTCTGGTTATGTTATTAGGTTGTGGTGTGATGTGATAGCCTAGGTGTCTACTATTGAGATGTCTTGTGATGACCCATGTGTCTTCAAGTGAGGTGTGATGTGGTGTGGTGTGATGTGATGTGATGTGATGTGATACTTATGGAAGGGATGAGATCACTTGACATACGATATCGGGGTGTGAGAGCAACAAATTAGTGGGGAAGCAGTTGTGGGGTTCCATGATTTTTTATGATCTCAAAACTATATTATTATACTGGATACATGATTTGGTGAGTGAGTAATGGTGTGATTGGGATGGTTAGTCGACCTGTATAGGGTCTTGTTTTTTTTTCACTGGCGCATTATCATTCTCTTTTCACATGTATACAGGAGACCTTGGTTATGTCCCTACTGAGTATACCTATTTTTCAAGTTTCTAGATTTAATTTAGGGACCGAGTTGGATATTACTAGCTTTGGTTGGAGATTCTATTGAGTTTCTATCGTAGACTTGTCTTATGGTATATATTGGAGACTTTAAAGTATTGGTTTACTTTGTACATGAATTGTGGTATAGTTTGGGTTTATTTTATATTATTTTTTGGAGTTTTTTGGTGATATTTTATACTATCAAATTATTATATTTTATTATAGAGGTTAATTCCTCCCATAATGTGAGATTTTTATACCATCGGTGCTAGTCACCAACCTGGGGCCTACTAGAGGTGGGAATTGGGGGTCATTAACTCTCTCCCCTCATGATAGTATCTTTGAAGGGAGGAGGTCATGAAAAAGTGGTATCAAAAAATTTGGTTGAGAGATAGGATAGAGTTTTGAGTTAGGCACTGTGAGGTTTTCATGGGTTGGTATGGAAATATTCTATTTGATCTTGGTGTGTGACATTGGCATGAGAGACCAGCTAGGACACAATACTTTAGGTCCCCCATGATCCAGTGTAGGAAATCTAAGATTATTGAATGACCAAGAGAGGTGGACCTATTTGCAGGGAAGAGACCCATGATAGGTACATGCATCATTATTATTTTTGTTCGTGTATGAATTTGGGTTTTTAAGAAAATAAAATGAATTTAAATAAATTATCTTTAATAAAATTACATGCAACTAAGATTAGGATGTTATTTCTTTTTAAGAATCACTCATGTTTGATGTCCATGAGTAGATTAGGAATTTTTGATTCAGTGGGTTATTCTGATTGATCTTTTGAGGACTTACCCCCCCCCCCAAATGAGGATGAGGTGTGATAATGGTCTTTGTGTAATGTTCAACGATACATTTTGGAATGTATGAGGGGAGAGTCTCTAGTCTGAAGACAGAGCACTGGATGTAGGAGCTATAGATCACTTTCAGTCTGATATGAGCACAATATTAGTTTTAGGTTCCATTAGTAGTTAGTTAGATGTGGAATCTATGTGTAAATGGTAGACATTGTACCTTGGTGATTGCAAGGAGGCATATTTTTTGTGGTCGTACTTTTAGAGGGATTTATGGACAGAATTCCTATCATCAACCATGAAAGAATCCAAGAGGTAGGAGATTCTATCCCTTAAATAGGGGAGTTTGAGTGTGTGGGAGTTTGATAAAAGGTTCAAAGAACCCCTACACCTTTCCCCTATGGTTTTTCTATATGAGGATTCCATAGCATGACGTCTAGAGGAGGCCTTGCAACCAGTGGTTAGGTATATAGTCACTCTGTTTATGCTCCCTATGTATCTGTTGGTGAAGAAAAGGTAGAGGTTATTGATTGGATGCTTTCTTTGGGATTTGAGCCTTGAGAGAGTGTCCAGTATGGAATTTTGAGGAACCAGGCTTTAGGAAGTTGTTCATGGGTGTTCAAGCAGTCAGGGTTTTGTTTAGTGTGGAACCAGTCACATCAAAATTATTTTCATTCTTCTAGGGTAGGTGACTTCTAAGTGCCTACCAGGGGATTTCCATTTTTTTTATGTTTATAGGAAACATGAGAATATATAGCCTCATTTCTTGGCCGATCAAGGAGTCCAATTTTAGGTGGGAAATCAGGCCCCTTTTTAGCAACAAGAGTTTCCTCCGAGACAATTTCAGTGGTATGGAAAACCAATGCTTGTTTAGTATCCAAGAGAAGATGGTGATGGTAGAGGTAATCCTTGAGATGGTCCTCATTTGTAGGGAACTAGGGGATAGAATAGTCACGGAGTCCAAAAATATAGAGTTATAGAAGTTGTATGTGGTCAGATTCACTCTTTTAAGATAGCAATGCTAGCATATATTGGAGTTTTTTGAGGTATAATTAGTTTATCATATACCCTTATGTGTGCTGCTTCGGAGGTGGCATAGTGGTGAAGGAGAGGGGTAAAAAAATTCCATTCTTTGGGAGGTATAGGGTTCGAATCCTAGGAGTTTGCTTTCGGGGAAAACCTCTCCCTCGGGATCCACTCGCCTTGTCAGGTCACCCAGTTTCTGACTGGGTGGGCAAAATGAGGCTTAACCCACTCGTGCTGACGGATTGCTTGAAGAACCATCTCTGACCAAGTTGTCACCCTCCTGGACGCTCTACCATCTTGGCTGGCAACAGCTCCTTCCCACCTGGGGCTCTCTCCGGAGTGACCTCTTCTTAGGGAGGGGGGTTTCCTTGTGTCAGGGGTTCAAAAAGGTCACACATGGGAATTAATTTTTAAAAAAGAAGATCTACCCTTGTGTGTGAATAATTTTATTTTGAAGCCTCACAATACTTTCTTTCTCTCACTTTGGTCTGTGGTTTGGGACTGGACATGGAGAGCCTTCTAGTGCTCCTATTGTAATCTACATCGGTTGGAGGTTAGGCTTCTTTGTTTGGCATGTGTTGAGGATGTAGACTAGAGATGGGGTAGCACCAATCAGTGGGACATTTCCCCTTTTTACAGATATATCCATATGATGTTATCCTTGGCATGGATTGGTTATATTATGTGTATGCAGTCATCAGATTCTTCTATTTGGGTTTTTCATTTTTCGGTGTGGAGGACCAATGAGTGGTGTTCATTGGCGAGAAATTTTGTTGTATGAGCGGCAGAAAAGTAGAGCCTCTTTTTTCATAGTTGTTATAGTTGTCATTGGAAGATAATGGTGGGCGTGTTCTTAAGGTTATAGAGGAGTTACAAGATTTTTTTTCAATTGAGGTTATGGAACTAGCCCATGAAAATATATCATGTTTGGGATAGAGTTGTAGTCGGGCATGTCTCCAATTTCGATGGCTCCCAACCGATTCCACCCACAGAGATGCATTAGTTGAGGGTGTTGGTGGAAGATCTGATGCGGAGGGGTTTCGTACGACCCAGTGTGTCTCTATGGGGTGCTCCAGTGTTGTTCACTAAAAAGGAAAATGGTATTCTAAGGTTGTATATAGACTACTAGATCTTGAATTGGGTAATGGTCAATAATCGTTAACCTCTTATGAGGGTAGGTGATATATTCAACAAACTGAGAGAAGCTAGTTGGTTCTCGAAGAATGGTCTATGATTTGGATATCACCAGTTGAGTTTTAAGGTTGAGGATATCCTAAATACTACCTTTATATATAGGTATGGGCACTTTGAGTTTGTAGTCAGGTCATTTATTTTTATAAACACACTAGTCATGTTCATAAGTGTTACAACCCATCCCACGGGGCCCAAACGTGACTACCCCAAGCCCTCCTTCCATAGGCCAGGGGTTGGTGACCAGCACCTAAAGGCTTTTCCCGAACAGGGAAGGCATTAACTTAGTGATCTGTACACACTCAAAAAGGGAAAATGAAGTAAACAACCAAAAAAATTAAGGTATAACCACGAGAGTAATGTACAACCACAAGTACAACTGTAACTGAAAACAGTGGTCTAGAATACAAGCCCTAGAAACTGAAAAAAAAAAAAAGTAAACAGTTGTCACATCTGCCCTGGAGCTCTACCTGGAGGGTAGTAGCTGTATGTTTGATGTTAAATAAGAGGATCTCGACTGCTCCCATCGCACCAAGCTCCACCAAGTCCCGAACCTCCAATGTCTACCTCGAAGCATCAATAGTCTGCACCAGACACACACGTGCGGGTGGAGCCCATTTAAGGGTGAGTATAACAATTCAATAGGGGGCTTCGAGACCCATGAAGGTCTCTCAGTAATCCACAAAGTAAAACATCACAATAAATATCACAAAGGTAATATCACAAGCATGATATAAATCAAGAAGAACAAAGAAAAAGAGACAGCTCACTCTAATGGTATAACTTCAAGGTTACTGGGATAGGGATTAATAGTCGTAAAGTCAGATCATCCTATCCACAGTAACCCTACTGCTGACCTGTATAGGTCATTGTATGTTGACCCGTATTGGTCGCTGGTGATGACCCGTATTGGTCGGTGGTGCTGACCCGTATTGGTCGTTGGTGCTGACCCATATTGGTCGCTGGTGATGACCTATATTGATCGCCGGTACAGATGTTGGGATGATTATTCATATATCTAGATCATCCCACTCTGGAGTTTCGGATGTTGATCCGTATTGGTTGATCTTCTTCTTCATGTCACAGCCAGCCACTGGATTCCCGCACGAAGCATGCCTGATCTTTGGAAGATATTTCTCCTCAATCCATCAGTCATATTACAACTGGTATGAAGTCATGTAGAAATCATACCCAAGGGACCGCCCCATCATAGGGGTCCCCACATGACAGATGACGCATCGATCAAATGATCGGTCTGTAAGTTATTGTCATTTTAGTGTCGGGGGCCCGGTTGGATTCGGGGTCGATCAAACCTGGACGTACTCCAAAATTATCCAAAACTCTCGTGGAGTATCTCAAAAGGACCATCTCGCTCCAAGGATCCCAATGCCATAGACGGTTTGTCAAACGGATGTATGGTACACAATATATGGACCTTTAAGATTTTTTGGGCCCGAGAGAGGTCTGGGTCTTGTCCGAACTACCCTGGGTGAGCCTGGCCAGCCGGCTGGGCGAGGCCCGCCGGGCGGGCAGGCCCGCTGGCTCGCCCAACCCATGTGGGTTGCGCGGTCTGCTGCATCCGAACGACTCAAAGGAGCCGTTCATCTCCTTTAATTTGTGGTGTCGCCTCATCACCCACGGGACCTGCAGGAGGCAAGTCCCAACCTTCGCCACTGTCGTGGCTTCAAGATGCGGTCCTTCAACGCGGTGTACGATGGCGCGCCGCCTCCACCTCCGCGGCCAGCCACTACCGGTTTCCTGTCCGACCACCATGGTGCCGAGCGGCGCCCCTCTTCCATTGTGGCCGGCTATTTCCCACTGCCGCCCTCATCCGCTAGCACCGCCATACTGATGTCGCGCCGGCGTTTCTTTCACGGGCCATCGGGTGAGCCCCGGTAGTCCGTTCTTCCTTCCGAGCGTGCCTACAGTCCTCTCGGGATGCCACCGTCATTTTTCGGCCCTCAAAAACACCGTGTCGCCACCTTCTTTATTCCACCATGAAGAAAGCACCAAGGAAAAGTTTAGTAGAGGGTCCAGGCTTTTTTGGTTTCAACCCGCACCCTCTGCGTTAGTGTTTTAAACATGAGTAAAATTAATAATAAACAAAAGGAAGAATAATCCCCAAATTTAAGATCCCGTAAAAATCACCCACATGAATTGACGAGACGCGGATTAACTCGTTATTCGGTTGGTCCGCGTTCATTATATTTTTCAAGAACAAGAAGATAGTGAACATCAAAGCATGTAAAACCCCTACCTCGAGATCTGTTGGAGGTGTCGCAGTTGCGGCGGGTGGAGCGTCCACGTTGGATAGAGTCGTCGGTGTTTGTCGATCCCGGATCGTTGCCGCATGAGATTTTGTCCTCCATCGGTGGATGGTTTCGCGGTACTTTTCCAGAGTTTCCTCGCTTGGTGAAGCCATCCCAAAACCCATCTCTGAGCCTCATATAAAAAGGAGGGGAAAGGGTGAATAACGCACGAGATAATTATTGAGTTTTATTAAATGTAATTAATGAAACTCATTTAATTCACAATAGTGTGGTTACACAATTGACGAGTCAATCCATTTAATGGTTTGACAAGTCATCGGTCCTTCCACCGCTGCTCATCCGTGAGAAAAATAAAATAACAATAAATTTGTTATTTTATTATTCTTAAAAATGTCTAAAAATTGTCTTTTCCTCCCACAATTCTACAGTCTAAGTGAAGCCTCCCTTAAGAAAATATCGGCGATGCGGATTCAACGGTCCCCTCAGATTTTTAATCAATGCACTGGTTCAAAATTTAGAAAATGCTGCTCACGTGTTTATTGAACGCACCTTAAAAATAGTCCTAAAATTCATTCTAGGAACATCGGGTCTCAGAATCACACGCCATCAATTTTCACATACTCGTAAAAATCCCAAATAATTAAAAAAAATACATGAAATTTTTTGGGTCTTTATATTCTCTCCACCTTAGGGATTTACGTCCCCGAAATCCAAACAAGGATACACAAACAAAGAGGGATATTGGGCACGCATATGAGCCTCTCGCTCCAATGTTCTCTCCTAGAGATTCTCGTGCTGCCATAGAACATGCACCAGAGGTATCGACTGCCCGTAAAGGATTTATTCTTGTCAATCCTCTATCTCCATCGCATACTCTTCAAAAGTCACCATGTCGTCAATCTCTAGCTCGCCATGGTCGATAATGTGAGATGGGTCATGCATGTATCTCCTCAGCTGGGATATGTGGAAGACTACGTGCACCCTCTCCAACTGTGGTGGAAGTGCCAAGTGGTAAGCCACCTAGTCAATCCTCCAAAGTATCAGGAATGGTCTAATAAACCTCGGTGAGAGTTTGTTTCCTCGTCCAAATCATCATAGTCCCCATTGAGGGGAGGCTCGCAAGAATACGTGGTACCCCTCCTGGAACTCCAGTGGTCTCCATATCCTATCAGCGTAGGACTTCTGTCAGCTCTGTGTAGTCTTCATCTACTCTCGGATGACCTGCACCATTATAGTGGTAGCATGTACCATCTTTGGGCCCACAAGTGTTGGTTCTCCTAGATCCTTCCAGCATAAGAGTGATATGCACGGTCATCCATACAATGCCTTAAAAAGATCCATACCAATGGTGGAGTGATAGATATTGTTGTACACGAACTCCACCAAGGGTAGGTGGTCCTCCCAACTGTGAAAAAAATCTAGGACACATGCATGAAGCATGTCCTCCATGGTCTAGATGGCCCACTCGGTCTAACCATCTGTCTGTAGGTGAAAAGTTGTGCTCAAGAGAAGCTGAGTCTTTAAAGGCTTCTGCAATCCTTTCCACATCCAAGATGTAAAGCGTGTGTCACAGTCTGAGACTATCGTCGAAGGAACCCTGTGAATTTTCACAATCTCTTGAACGTAGATACGTCCCAAGCTCGCTATCGAACCCTTCTCTAGAATAGAAAGGAAGTTGGTTGACTTGGTGAGTCGGTCAATAATCACCCAGATGGTATCATGCCCTCTAGACTTATATGGAAACCCCATCACAAAGTCCATCGATATCTCTTCCCACTTCCACTCTGGTATATCGAGGGGTTGGGTCAAGCCTACTGGTACATGGTACTTGGTCTTCACTTGCTGGCAAGTGAGGCATCTAGAAACAAACTCCGCCAGAGCTTTCTTCATCCCTGGCCACCAGTACTAATGTCAGAGATCCTGATACATCTTCATCATGCTTGGATGTACTGCCAAGGGGGATGTATGGAACTCCCTCAGCACCTCATCTTGTAGCGGAACTAGTACAACTATGCATCCTCTATAAAAGATAGTGTGCTCCCCACCTTTGGAATATTCGTCAGGTGCATGGCCTGAGGATATCTGAGCACGTGCAATCTCGCAGTTGTTGTCTCTGCACCTCCCTAACTCATTGAAGGATTGGAGGGGAAACTACTATTTACTGGATGTAGACTGTCTCATCTCTATCCACGCAGGATATCTAAAGTGAGGCAAACTGCTCTGAAGCCTCATTCAGTAGCTGCGAACTCGATATCCAGCTAAGTGCATCAGCCACTACGTTCCCCTTCCCAGGAGTATAGACTATCTCAGTGTCATAGTCCTGGAGTAACTTTATCCAATTTCATTGTCTCATATTTATATATTTCTGTGTGAAGATATATCTGAGACTCTTGTGGTCTAAGTAAACAATGAACCGCTCACCCATCAAGTAGTGTCGCCACATCTTTAGTGTGAAGACTACTGCTGCCAACTCCAAGTCGTGAGTCACAGAATTCTACTCATGAGGCCTCAACTTTTATGAGCCATAATAAATCACTGCATCACCCTGCATCAGGATGCAACTGAGTTCGGTCCCTGATGCATCACATTAAACCACATAGTCAATTCCCTCCTCCGGCAACCTCAGGATGGGAGTAATGGTCAAGCTCTGTCTTAGCTATTGAAAGCTCTTCTGGAATGACTCTGACCACAGGAAGGGTTTCCCATTCTTCATCAAGGTATTCATAGGTGTTTCTACTCTGGAGAAATCAGGTACAAACCTCTGATAGTAACCTGTTAATCCAAGGAAGCTCCGCACCTCAGTAACACTCTTGGGTGGCTCCCAAGCAAGTATCACCTTGATCATTGCTAGATCCACTGCAAATCCATCCTTTGAGATGATTTTTCACAAAAAGTGGACCTTTCGTATCTAGAACTCACACTTAGAGAGCTTCCCATATAACTGGTGCTCCCGAAGTGTGTCTAGAACTATCCTCAAGTGTACAGCGTGCTCTTCCTCAGACGCTAAGTACACCAAGATTTCTTCGATGAACACCACTACAAACAGGTCTAATAAGGTTTGGAAGATCTTTTTCATGATACCCATGAACACTATAGGAGATTTCATCATGCTGAAAAACATCACTAGGTATTCATAATTTTCTTACTGACATCTGAAGTTTGTATGCGGGATGTCCTCATCCTGCACACGAAGCTAGTGATAGCCTGATCCGAGGTTTATCTTCGAGAACAACTTCACTCCTTTAAACTGATCAAACATATCATCAATCCTCAGCATAGGATACGTTTTATTCACAGTCACCTGTTTTAGGCACTGGAATTCCACACAAAGCCTCAACCTTCTGTCTACCTTCTTGGAAAACAACACCGGGGATGCCCATGGAGAAACACTAGGCCTTACGAATCCCTTCCTCTGTAAGTCATCCAACTGTACCCTCGTCTCTTGGAGCTCTGTAGGGGCTATCTAATATGATGGTGTAGATATTGGTGTTTTTCATGGGTACAAGTCAATGTGGAAGTCTACCTCTCTATGAGGAGGCATTCCTGGGACATCTTCTGTAAAGACGTCCTCATACTCATCCACCACCATGGGGAACTGTGGACTCGCCTCATCCACTATGTTTAAGGTCATTCAAGCCAAATGATATGTAATCGGATGCACCCTCCTGAGCACAAGTCTAAATCATGCTGCTCCATTTTCCTTCTCACTAACAAAGGAAAACTGACCTCCATTTTCACGCGTACATCGCACTGTACGTCTCAAGCAGTCAATCTGTGCATGAATTGTTGATATCAAGTCCATGACTTGAATAACTTCATGGGGATTCAATGCCTCTACTAGAAGATCTCATCAAAAACTCTCTCCTCCGAGAGTATGATCACATTATAGGCACCAGTGTGTGACCTCTGAATCTCCTCCCATAGGAGTATCCAAACGCAAAGGTCGAGCTAAAAGCTCAGTCGAAATCTCAGAGTCCCAAACTAAGTCCATGACAAAAAAAGAAAGGCTAGAACCTATGTCGATAAGAACTGCTTATAAAGTAGAGAAGATACATATCACACCTTGTATCATCTCAGTATCGTTAGGATCGTAAACCTCTATAGTCTGTAGCTAGGCCTATCCCCATCCACTTGCGCCCTGAGCTCATGGTGTACCACTTTGGGGGTGGTGGTGGCAGTGCCTGGTGACCCCGACCACCTCTCGATGCACGTCCTGCTCCCCATCCCCATCCACCGCCTAGCTGATGCTCATGCTCCTACCATTTTCGTTGTCTTGGTTCCCCCTCCACCATCTTCCAATCATCCGCACGGGGAGTCAGACAGTCACAAGCTCTGTGAACCTGTCCCCTATAGGAAAAACAGATCATGCCTCATTGGTGGATCCCTTGGCCTCTCGAGCCTCACAACTCTAACCCTGTGTCATGTGGTCACCCTCCAGAAGGTATATCCCACTTGGGCTTCTGCATTGTCTATCTACTACCAGCTACAAATGACTCTATTACCTGTCATCTGGTAGGGGCTCTCAATTTCATTGCCTACTAGGCAAGGAAGCTCTCTATCATCAAAGGTCGCTCTAGCACCCCAGCCTACGTCGGGATGCTGAGAGAAACTATTGAAGGTTTGATCTCTCATCGGAGCCCCTGATCAAAGGTATGGGCCCTGATGTAAGGGTCCCATACCATGTCTGTGGAGTATCGGGAGAGATCAGTAAATCTTGCCGAGTACTGAGCCACAGTCTGGCTGTCCTTCTGCAGATGAAGCAACTCTTGAATACGCACAGAGGGTAGCGTCGCTGGCATGAACTTCTCCCTGAAAAGGATCTCAAATTCCGGACAGGTGAGGGTCTTCTCCTCATGCACCTGGAGCGTCGAGCTCCATCGTCATCCTTCCATGCCCTAAAAAAGGCTAGAGGCCAAGATCGCCATCTTCTTGGTGGGTGTCTCTACTAATCGAAAGTCCTACAAAACCGCCTCAAGCCAGTCCTTTACTTCCTGGGGGTCTATCTCGCCTTGAAGCCTCAGAGGCCTCTGTCTCTGGAACACATGCAACATGCTCAGCCGATGTGCATGATCCACTGGTAGCATCTGCTTCTCAATAGGTGGTGGAGATGCTGGTACACCACCTGAAGGTTCCATCATTGTGAGTGGTCCATGTACAAATGCCTCATTTCTCGGTGGGCCACTATCACAATCTCTAACCGGAATCCTGGCTGGATATCTTTGTGGAGTCATCCTGTAAAAAACATATGCTCCATGGTCAATCAGTTATACCTGGTGAGCTGACTCAAGAATGATCAAGAAAAATTTTTAAAACACTAGCAACAGGTGTTTTCATGTACCGAATTGGAAAACAGAATTCAGGGTCCTAGTGTATGGATGCGTCAGTCACCGCACCAACACTAGACTCCCTTAACTGAAACCTGAACTCAAGACACATTACACCATTGCCTCATTAAAAGTATACTATTAGTTATTCTAGTAGAACCAGCTGCCCTTTGATACCACTTTGTCATGACCCGTCCCATGGGGCCCAGACGTGACTACCCCAAGCCCGCCTTCCATATGCCAAGGGTTGGTGACTAGCACCTGAAGGATTTTCCCAAATAGGAAAGGAATTTCCTTAGAGATCTGTACACACTCAAAAAGGGAAACTGAAGTAAACAACCCAAAAAAGTAAGGTATAACCACGAGAGTAAAGTAAAACTGTAACTGAAAACATTGGGCCAAAATACAAGCCCTAGAAACTGAAAACAAAGTAAACAACTATTGCATCTGCCCTGGATATCTACCTAGAGGGTAGTAGCTGTAAGTCTGAAGTCTAAGAAGAGGATCTTGACTACTCCCATCGCACCAAGCTCCACCAAGTCCTGAACCTCCAAAGTCATCCTTGGAGCATCAGTAGTTTTCACCAAACACACACCTATGGGCGGAGCTCGTGCAGGGGTGAGTACAAAAACTCAGTAGGGGACCCCGAGACCCCCGAAGGTCTCTCAGTGATCCACAAAGGAAAACATCACAAGAAATACAACAAAGTTAATATCACAAGCATGATCTAAATCATGAAGCACAAATAAAAAGAGACATATCACTCTAACAGTATAACTTCAAGGTTACTAGGATAGGGATGACTAGTCGTAAAGCCAGATCATCCTATCCGTAGTAACTCTATTGATGACCTGTATTGGTCACTAGTGCTAACTAGTATTGGTTGTTGGTGATGACCCATATTGGTCATTGGTGTTGACTCGTATTGATCACTGGTGCTGACCCATATTGGTCACTGGTACAGAGGTAGGTATAAATAGTTGTACGGCTAGATCATCCCACTATGGAGTCTCTAATATTGACCTATATTGGTCTCTATTCTTCTTCATGTCACATTCAGCCACTGGATTCCTGCATGAAGCACACCTGATATCCGTAAGATTCTTCTCCTCAAGCCATCGGTCATATTTCAACCGGTACAAAGTCCCACAGAAATCATACCCAAGGGACCACCCTGTCATAGGGGTCCCAAAAAGACAGACAATGCGTCGATCAAACTTTAGGTTTGTAAGTTATTGGAATTTTAGTGTTGAGGGCCCAGTTGGATTTGAAGTCGATCCAACCCAGTTGTACTCCAACTTTCTTGAAAACTCTCGTGGAGTATCTCAAACGGACAGTCTCGCTCCAAGTATCTCAACGCCATTGGCAGTTCATCAAACGGATGTATGGTATGCAAGATATGGTCCTTTAAGTGTTTTTGGGCCCGAGAGGGGTTCGAGTCTGGTCTGACCCAGTCGGACTGACCCAACCTGGGCTGCTGCGGGCTCGGCCCGCTGGGCCGCAGACCAGCCCGGCCCACTAGCTGGGCACGGGTCGTGCGGTCTGCTGCACCCGAAGGGCTCAAACGAGTCGTTCGGCTCCTTTAATTTCCAGTGTCACATGGCACCGCCTTGTCACCCACAGGACCCATAGGAGGCAGGTCCCGGCCTTTGACACCGTTGTGGCTTCACTTCATAGTCCTTCAACGCGGCATGTGATGGCCCGCCACCTCCACCTCTGTGGACGGCCGTTGTCAGCCGCCTGTCCGACCACCACGGTGTCGAACGGTGCTGCTCTTCCACCGCGGTCTGCGGTTTCTGGTCGCTGCCCTCATCCATCGGTGCCGGTCGTCGGTACCACCGTGATGGTGTTTCTTCAACGAGCCACCGGGTGAGCCCTAGTGGTCCGTTCTTCCTTCCGGATGTGCCTACAGTCCTCTCGGTGTGTCTCCGTCATTTCATAGCCATCAGAAACACCTTGTCATTGCATTTGTTATTCCGCCATGAAGAACGCACCAAGGACAAGATTAGCGGAGGGTTTTGGCCTTGTTGGTTTTATCTTGCGCCCTCCACTTTAGCATTTTAAACATGGGGAAAATTAATGATAAACAAAAGGAAGAATAATCCTTGAATTTAAGATCCTGTAACAACCACTGGCATGATTTGACGAGACACGGATCAACCCGTTAATCGATTGGTATGAGTTCGTTATATTTTTCAAAAATGGGAAGAGAGGGAACATAAAAGCACGTAAACCCCCTACCTCGAGATCGGTTGGAGGTGTCGCGATCGAGGTGGGTGGAGCATCCACGTTGGATGGAGTCATCAGCGTTTGTCAATCCCGGATCATTATCGCCCGAGATTTCATCCTCCATCAGTGGATGGCGTCGCGGTACTTATCTAGAGTTTCCTCGCTTGGTGAAGCCATCCCAAAACCCATCCCGGAGCCTCATATAAATAGGAGGGGAAAGGGTGAGTAACGTACGAGAGAATTAATGAGGTTTATTAAATGTAATTAATGAACCTCATTTAATTCACAACTATGTGGTTATGCAATTGATGAGTCAAGACATTTAATATATTGACAAGTCACTGGTCCCTCCACCCCCACTAATCTGCTAGAAAAATAAAATAACAATAAAATTTTTATTTTATTATTCTTTAAAAAGGACGAAAACTATCTTTTTCTCCCATCCTTCTGTGGTATAAGTGAAACCTCCCTTAAGCAAATCCCAATGCTGCGGATTCAATGGTGCCCTCTGATTTTTAATCTGATAAATGGTTCAAAAGTTAGAAAACACCGCCCGCATGTTTACTGAACGTACCTTAAAAAAAGTTCAAAAATTCATTCCAGGCACACCGGGCCTCGGAATCACGTGCTGTCAATTTTTCACAGACTCGTAAAAATCACAAATAATTAAAAAAATTACATAGAATTTTTTAGGTCTTTACAATAAGTCTCATGAATACTGTGTTATGTGAGTTTTTGGACCGGTTTATCATCGTATTCATCAATGATATATTGATATACTTGAGATTAGAGGAGGAGCATGATGAACATCTAAGATATGTTTTGTAGGTCCTTTGACACCACCAAATCTACAGAAAATTGTCCAAGTAAAATTTATGGATGTGAGAGGTGTGTTTCCATGGACAAGTGGTGTCTCGGTAGAGTGTGAAAGTGGACCCTTCAAAGTTCAAGGCATTTGTTTCCTGGGTAGCACCCAAGAACGTGTAAAAGGTTCACAATTTCCTTGCTCTCATAGCCTATTATTAG
Source organism: Viscum album (assembly GCA_963277665.1). Lineage (NCBI taxonomy): Eukaryota > Viridiplantae > Streptophyta > Magnoliopsida > Santalales > Viscaceae > Viscum > Viscum album. The sequence goes on along the minus strand of OY728132.1, from coordinate 862,890,657 downwards.
AGGTTTGTGCTTGATTTCTCTCATGTTGTAGCCCCGTTGACAGTATTGACCAGGAAGGATCAGGCATTTGTGTAGACTGTTCAGTGTTAGGAAGTGTTTGGTTATCTGTAAGGAAAGTTGGATAGTGTTATCATGATTTAGATACCTAAGGAGGGCATGTTGTTTGATGTTTTTTTTATGCATCCCATATGGGATTGGGATTCGTGTTGACGTAGTAGAGAGGGGTGATCTCTTATGAATCTAGGAAATTACCTCTCTATGAGCATAACTATTCCACCCATGATCTAGAGTTGGTGATAATTGTATTTGAACTAAATTTTTGGTTCCACTACCTCATCAGAAAGAACTTTTTGTTTTTCATAGACCACAATATCTTGAGATATGTTTTCTCCTAGTGGGATCTAAATCTACACCTGTGGAGGTGGATATAGTTTCTACATAATTATGATTTTGATCTCATTTACACACTAGGGAAGAGGAATGTGTTTACCGATGCGTTGATTCAAAAATCCCAATAGGATGTGGTTCAGGAGTCTATCGATGCTTTGAAAGGGATAGAGGAGCTTGCAGTGATACACCTTAATGTGGGAGAATGTTGTGGTTGTGGTTGTCTTTGTAAAATGATGGTGGAGTCATATTTTATGCAGTAAGTGGAGGAGTATTAGTGGGGTGACTCAGAGGTGGAGGTGGTGCATGGTAGTGTTGGCTATGGTGATGCTCCTGAGGGGTAGTCAGAGGATGTAAGGAATCATGTGTTGTTCTAGGGGAGGTTATTTGTTCCCCAAGTGATGCACAAGGGAGTTCTTTATGAGTTTTTTAACTAAACTTTAGCAGTATATCCTGATGTGACCAAGATGTATTATGGAACATGGAGATAGCTTTGGTGGCTAGGGATGAAATTGTTGGTGGTAGAGTTTGTGGCTAGGTTTTTGGTTTTTCTGGAGGTGAAAGAGTAGAACTGTGTTCTAGGTTTTTTATTGCAACCCATAAATTTTTCTAAGTGGAAATGGGAGGACATATTGATGGACTTCTTCACAAGGATACCCTGGTCTTAGGGAGGTTGACATGTAGTTTGGGTGGTAGTGTATCGACTGACGAAGTCAAATCTTTTTCTGGAGATTCATGAGTCAAGTACAACGGATGTTTTGGTGATGAAGTATGTGAATGATGTGGTTAGGATCTATGGAGTACCGATGATCATCATCTCTGATCGAGATCCTTATTATACCTCAAAAGTCAATAAGGGATTACAACATGCTTTATCTCTCATTTGCGCCTTAGAACTTCTTTTCACCCTTAGATGTATGGGTAGAAGGATCAGACCATCCAAGCATTGAAGGATATATTGCGAGCTTGCATCTTGGACTTTGGTGGATCTTGGGTATGACACTTTCCTATGGTTGAGTTTGCGTAAAATAATAGCTATCAGTCATCTAATGGAATGGCTCCATTTGAGACATTGTATGGTTAGTCATTTCATTCTCCTTTGTATTGGACAGAGGTTGTAGAGTCAGAAGTTCCTAGTCCTGATATGTGTTTGGGTCATTTTTTTTGAAAATAAAACTATATTCTTTAAAATATACCACTGATGGGTGATAAGAACAATTTCCCTTGTATTTTAAAAACACATGGATAAACAATTTTATCCTAGATAAAAAAATTATCCTTATCTCCTTTTCAAAACATGTTATAGAAACCAATGAATCATAAACCATGTGTATTGAAATCATTATATCATATTTTTCATAAAAACTCACTATTAATAAAAAAATCCCCTTATCTTATAAGTGAAATCAAATAAATGTACACATCTTTTATTTAGATCCATATGAGCTTGATATACTCTTTTATATTAATATCTTTGATGTATAAACTCTTTGATTCATTACTTGAATGAAAAAAAATACAAGTTCTATCAATTATTCTATTGATTTTGAACTCTTACATATTTAAAACACTTATAAAACATATATTTGGTATCATATACCATTCAAAATTGAAGAATTAATTTTTATAAAACCGATACCTAACATGGAAATTCAATGGAGTTTTATAAACCACTTCAGGTATTCTGAAATAATCCCATACTATGGAATCATTACTCTATCCTTGCAGATTTTACCTTTAGGTTTAAATGCCTTTGACTAACTACATGAAGAAACATCATTGGACTCTCCAACTAAATTTTATTATTCTGTTTTGAAATTTTACCCTCTTATACTGTCAACATAGCACAAAACCTATACATCACAAGCCCATTTCATCTATTCTCAAAACTTGAGAATATCGAGAAAATTTTTCTTGATTTCATTCATATTGTTGAAACATTTCCATCAATGGAAACAAAATAAATTCATTAACTAGAATAAGCCTTAAGGAAACATCTATTCACACCAAGTAATTAGCATACTCAATCACATTTGAGTATCATTGACATGCCCAATCATATTGAGTATATTATACTAAAAATACTTAGATTATTTTATATCTAATTCCATTGAAACCCTAAGTAAATCATTCTATGATTCTAATTAGAATCTATATTCATCTATTGAACAACTTCAACACTTGGTTACTTGGGAAGGTGTTTCTCTAACACATATAATCTCTATTTAATTAAAAACTCTTCTTAATTTACCGGTCATAATAGCTGCTTACATTAATCTTGTCTTTTTCAAGGATTGATCTCAAAGTTAATTTTGAAGATGAAAATGTTATTCCTCTATAACAGAAGGGTTTATAATTTGAAAATCATGTTTTACTAATGCCTAATAAATACTTTTATTAAATTGGATCCCACTAAAATAATGACACCTTTAAAAAAATAATATACTCATTACTATTCCAAGATACATATTTCACTAGTAATGAGTGTACTATGGCATTCCTCTCACCACTTAGCTATTTAGGTAGGGAATCATCCCAATCATATCATATATGACTCTTGGATAATTGAACAGTAAACTCTTTGTCCATCCAATATAGGAATAAACTCGACTTTATTCCTATGTTTTCCTAACTCTTAGGGTTTCCCAGTTAACTATAACCCAAATCTAACAGTGGGATTTTGTTACATGACTCTTAAGATTAGTCATTTCCACCATTCCTTACACAAGATAATATATAGGCACCCTTCTATAGTAGAACTTACTCGATTAAATGATCGACATCTTAACAAGTGTTTGATTTGGAAGAAATCTAACACTTGGTATTTTTAATGGGATTTAATATCACCATACTATATCATGTTATTCCATTTATATATCCATGCTTTTAATCATTTAGTTTTGGAATCTTATTTCTTCCACCAAATCAATATGTTCAAACCATATTGATGTAGAACTCATTACACAACACATTGTTTGTGTTACTCACCCAAAAAGAGATGCTAAACATATTTACACACATCCAAATTCATCTCATGCATATGAAACATGAAAATTTCATGTAAAGGTTTATAATTATATGAAATTGTAAATACTATCATGATTAAGTTTGGATCCATAGATATCCAACCCCCACTTTTCTAAAACAAGGAATAAACCTCTAGGCCTATGGGAAGTCTGAACCAAATCCCTTTTATCCAATGATACTTTACTCAAGATATATTACAATTCATTATAACTCTAATAGCTAATATATATATAAACATCATTCAACAACTAAATTCAAGCTAATAACTTTAATTACAAACTCATGTCAAGGGAGATGGAAACTAAATCCATTACCATACCTAGCATGTAACTCCTTAGATGCATGTATGATAACTCAAAATCAATTTAACAACTTTAAACTAAATCATATGCATATTCATAGTATAAAAAATTAATGTACATAAATAATTAACATTGGAATGGCTTTTAAATAAATGAATAATTCAAATATTTAAACATGAGATAAACATTTATCAATAATTCATAAATAAAATCTAATTATAAACAATTTATAATTTTATCTTATCTTATGGACATTCCATAATCATATACATAAAAATTTTATATCTCTTTCATCATGTGAACTTCTTTATATTATTCATTATATTAAATTTCCATTTAAATATATGATATTTTGTGAATTATAAAGATTTTATAATCCAATTTATATTTTGTAAACATTTTATATAATCTTAATATCACATACATAACATTATTTTCACCTTGATCAAATCATTCATAAAAAAATCTTTTGATGTTGTCTAAATAATATCCAAAATAAGGTATTTTAATTTGAATAATTCAAATTAATCAATTATTTTATGAGTATGGTTATGATATGCAATATGATAGCATAATATTTATTTCACAACATGATTTCATGAATGTAAACACATTATAAGGATTTTATACCACTTTTAGGTTTCAAAGGAATCTAAAAATAATTTTTAAACTAGTAAAAGTGATTAAAGAAACCAAAACCAAGATCATTGTGCTAGAATACTGAAATCATGCATATTGTAAATGAATAGAGATGAAACTAGTGCACTTGTCACTGAATTTTTCATTGAACCATCTTCAACCAACATCTTATGTGTTTGATGAAGATCCTGAAAGGGAAGCCAAAAAACATCCCCTCTTCATGACAAATCCATGGGTTGTTGAATCACCTGACTTTTGGGTGGGATTCCTCTTCTCACCACAGTGTACAAAGGTGAAAAAATAAAGATAGATTTATGAATAAGGGAGTTTTTTACTGAGGCTTTGAAAGGTTTGTTTACATACGATTTCATGGTAGTTAGGACTTTATATATCCCCTAAGGATGTTACTCTGGCAAGATTTCATTTACTCATGTGTTATAACACATGAGTAAATGTCTCAACCATTCATAAAACCCTTACATGAATGTATCTAACCTCCCATACATTTCATCCTATGAAACAGTCATTAAATGATAAAAATTTGGGGGAAGAGATCTGAATGTTAACACATTAATGGTTGGCTGGAAAATCATGTCATAGCCTCATTAAATGAATCATAGTATAAGATTCATAGAAAATGTAGTGGTGTATTATCATTATAATATGCCTTATGATATTCCATGTCTTACCCTACGATTGCATGGGAAGTGAAACCATATGATATCCCTTAGTTGTAAAAAATACCTTATCCAAATTGCATCATTTGGAAAGTGGATGTAGGGCATATCTCCTTCAAAAACCACAATAGGTGGTGGTATAAAATATTTTTATTCCCCTTTTACATCCCATTAATCATAAATAAACATTAATAATCTATAAGAAGACTAAGAAAATGCACAAAAAGTCATATATGATATCAAACCACGGGCATGGAATGATATATGAGAAGGAAAGATAAAATCAATTCAAACACTTCTCCTCTCTCAAAACCATTTGGGTAAGAATTTATTACCTAAAACACTTTGTTTCCATTGAATTCTCTTAGTGACAAACCATTTACAGACTAAATCTCTATGAGTATGAGAGGAAGAATGGTTTCACCTACCATTATAAGTGTAGTCAGTTCCTTTTTGGTCAAGAGAGGGAAGGTAATACGCCAATCAAACCAACAGATCAATCTAAAATAGAATAAAATTAGGTCTTACATCACTACTATAAAAGAGGAGAGATTATGATAAAGGCAATAAATTTAATCTTATAATATGAAACTCCTACATTAGCGAGACTAGAAAAATATGGGGTTATTACAGAAGACTCACAAGCCCTAAATTTGAGAACAAGGGATTTACACCCATTTTTATGGAGAAATAAGAAAAAGAGGGATATTAGAGGAAAGAAAGCCTAATCTAATCTAAGACAAGATCTCGCAGCCACTTATAAAATATTTAAATCAAAGAGGAAGATGAATCATTTGGAGAGAGTTGAGAGGAAGAGTGGATAGCTCCCAAGGTATCAAATGGAAGATAACGTAATTCCTAGGCCTTTTTAAAATGAAAAAGCTAATTTTAATCCCAAATAAAAAAATTATTGTTCCAATGGGTACTTCATCCAAGCCTATTGAGTAGCTGGTGGTGCTGACAGTGGTGAAATAGCATTGGTGCTGCCACCGAGTGCTTGGTACCAATCCATCAAGTACCCGGTGTTGTCCATCACCTTGGGTACCTCCCCTTCCACTTTCCATGTTTCTCTAATTACCCCCAACTCCTACCCAATCTATAATTATACCTTAAATTAGATTTAAATACTAAAACAATGAGAATTACTAAACAAAAAGGGTAATGGTATTTCATCTTTCCCGCCACTATAATTCTTATCTCTGAGAAGTTTCAACCCACTTTTGTGGAAAAAAGTTCAACCACTGAACTTTCACTTCGGCTTCCCGCTCTCAAGTTTCATCTTGGAGTGTTACATATTTCCACCTAACCCAAACAGGAGACATTACTTTCCCCTATAATACCTTTTGTCCCTGAAAAACAATATAGATAGGATGATCCACATAGAACACATCGAGCAGTCCCTGATTGTATCGTGATTCAGTGTTTTATTTCACACTTACACCATTGTATTAAACTGATTTTGTATTGTAAATTCCAAATATAATATAGAATTTCACTTCATGTTTTAATTCATTATTTAATATTTGTCACTATTAAAAGGGGAAATTATAATTTTTTTGATATTTTCATTGTAGGTGGAGGTGATTTCGAGGACCCAAAGATGATCCAAAAGGAAAATGGGCCGATGTGCATGGAATCCTAAGGACACATGTCCATTTTTTTGCACATTGGGTGAAATTTGCGGATCCAAATGGGATGAAATTTTGTGGTCTGATCCAAAACATCATGGGATACAACTCATCTCAAGAAACTCAAGCCCAATTCGTCCATTAAGAGTGTCATTCGAACCAATCTGTCTAGGGGACAGAATCTACCCAAATTCAAAAGTTAGGTTCGGTATTTTGATAATATCTCCCAATACAGATGTCTAATTGCCTCAAAATGTGACATGGAGATAGTCAAGAGGCCATCTAACAACTCATCTATTTTTTCCAAGTCGTGATATGGTCATTTACTAGTCCAAACCGAGATACATTTGATATAACCAAAACTCAGTGATCAAAACCACTTCTCATTTTGGATATAAAAGGGCACCATGGGCACCTCATTTGCAAGTTCGAACCAAAGACAAAGCTCTACGATTTTGGAGTCTTAAAGGAGTATCCTCCTCATCCTAGAAATTCCGGAGGCCCCTATCCTCATAGGGGGGTCAATAATAAAGGAGTTCCACCCGAGCTTCCTCCTCTCGATGTCTGGCTAAATGGTGGGTGTCCATTGTGAGAGAGTTACACACATGTCAAGGGAGTTCCAACGCATATATTAGCTACTGGTTTGGATTAAGCTGGGTGTTAAAAAATTTATTTCCATGTATCGTACTTTATTTCTTATTTGAATGCTTTTTTGATGCATGTGATTGATTTGCTCATAATTTCCAACCGATCGGTGTGAGGTTTTGAGTGTGTTACTTGTGTTGTTCTGATTGGACAACACACGAATCCTTTTATTACACACATTTTTGAGATTTCAATCTGATTTGAAAGATCTTATTCCATGTATAAGTTCTGGATCTTGATAATATGATTGTTATATCAAGGTTTGGATCTTCAAGAATTGAAATAAAATCTTAAGAATTAATTGGGATTCCAATTAATTTTAACCATAGAATTACTCCAACCCTGAATGAATATCTAAGAACAGTGAACTTGTAATGTGTGTAGTGAAATCACAATGACACCTTTATCTCATATTTTTCAAAATCCTCTTGGTTCTTCAACTATTAAACTCTTTAAATTAAATTATTGTCTTAAAGTTGTTTTATAATCAACCTCCCTCTTTTAGTAATCTTTATTAAAAATACACACTTTAAACATACAACGCTCCTTGAGAGACGACCTAGTGTTTTCCCTGTACTATAAATCAACCATAAAATCATAATCAATTTGGTGTGTCACGACAACGCGTTCAGTCCCCTTGAGGAAATTCCCTTGAGGCAATTCCTTTGATGCTTCTTTCCATATTTTTTTCATATAGATGGTTGAATATCCTTTCATTCATCATCTGCATTGCCTGAATTTTCACGAGTCTTCATCCTTCTATACTTTGGTTCACTTAGGATTTCAATTATTGTTACATTAGTAATCATGTTTCATGATTGTTGGTTTGGAATAATCATCAGATTTTATAGTCTATCTCTCATTCCAATGGATTGATTATTAAGGTAATCAGTACATTGTTCTTCACACCCAAGGTTAACTCGATTCCTTATGGATCCATACATCACTAAAACCAAAAAGGGCCGACATTAATTACAAAATATTAACAATGCGAAGGAATTATAATAATCATAAAAGGAATTCGACCGTAAAAAGTATTGTTATTTTACATTATCACTTTAGCCTATAGTTCATTTAATTCGACCAATATCAATTTTAGTTTGACCTATATTACTCTAAGTTAGGTTGTCTTGCGTTTCTCAACTTAATACCTCAAAAAAATTGGAAATTAATCATTCATAGTGGTTCATAATGAGCAAGTGATCAATCAAAGCATATACATTGGGAGTGTCAAACCAAGTCCGCAGTCATAGGCCCACTCGTCATGCATCAGGGTGATGGTCGAGTTAATGCTCAACCAACCCTTTTCAGGGAGATTTTCCCTAGATGGATTTTTGTCACAACTGCATTCACTTGTAGTATCCAAACAGGGATGTATTTCTAGATAATACCATCTAAGCAAGACTTTAGCAATATTCCAGGATATCATCCTATACTTAGACTTTTCTCTAGGGTTTTCACAAAGGTTCGCTAAACTAATCCCCAAAATAACTAAACTAATCTCCAACAATAACTAAACTAATCTCCAAAAATAACTAAACTTTACTGTGATACCAACTATAAGTACCCAAGCTAAACTTAACATAAATAGTGTTTGAATCTTGTTATTTAAATAATAAGTCTCATAAATACTCACATAACCCAAAGACCAAAAGTTTTAGTGTCTTGGAGATTAGCTACGTAAACATCATATTTTACAACACTTGAAAACTTTTATACATAATCATTCTCCTTTAGACCCTTTCAAGACATCTCACATGATACAACCATATTCATAACCTGTGGATTGGAAACATAAGAAATGATTGAGATCAAATGCTCGGTAAGGGAAAAGACATATCGTAAAGTGTTAGATCATAAGCATGAAGGAGTATATGAGGTTGACATAAATATCTTGATAAAAGATCGTAAGACCAAGTATGATAATCATAAAACCTGATGGAGCAACATAAGATCATAAAAAGGTAATTCAAGAAGCATAAAAGATATGACATGACTCAAACATACATAATTAATCATAAAACTTGTGAGCATGTTATAAAAGTGATGAATAATTTAAAAATAAGGCATGATCACGAAAACATGACATTTCATGGAAATGAATTTAATCTTGTGAAATAGGTGTAATTTGATAAACAACTTGGGAATGTTGCACAACCATAAGCATACGAAACCCCGTGTGGGAAAACCCATCATACTCATGCCTATGTGAACAAACTCATTATGCCCGCGTCTGAAAATGTGACTAAACACATCATGATCACGCCTGTGTGAAAAAACTCATTAGGTCCACACCTGAATATCTCATGAAATATAAAATTAAAACAATGCATTGAAGGGTGATATGGGACCCCACCCATCATCATCCATACATATGTGTGCCACTTAAAATCAATTATCATCATAACTTAAATAACACATGGAAAAAGAATGAGTTTCTTAAACTTATCACATAACATGAACTTAAGAAATCATAGGATATCAAAATCTCATTTCCCACAAGGATTCATAACATAATAACATATAGTGGATGATCAAACATCACTTCATGGGAGATAAAGCTTGGAGGAAAAATTGAAGTGAAAATACAAAAGATTTCATAAAACATTTTTTAAACATTGTTATAAAATATAGTGTAAATTACTTTCAAAAACACATTTTTGAGAATGGATAGAGAATACTTTTTGAAAGCCCTATTATAAAGAGTTCCAAATAAAAGATCCTTGAAAATACATATGGTTTCAAAATGAATAAGTGAAAATACTTTGAAAACCTTTACTTTTAAAAAAGAATCTTTAATAATGGAAACTTGAAAAATACATAAAAGTTATCAAAAGAAAATGTGGAGTGGATGATAAAACCTTTTATTATGAAAAGATGGGAAAATATTTTGAACATTTTGAAATAACCTTATTAAAAACCTGCATTGTTAAAAGGAAGGCTAAACTTTTTTTAAAAAAGAATAAAGGGGAATAAAAGGATCAGTGGAGATAAAAGAGTTTGAGATTACACTAGGGAAAGGAGAACATTGGTGGGAAGTAAAAAAATGGACATGGAACAAAAATTCATTAAAATAAATGGGAATTATTCTCAACAAAAATGCATTTTAACAAAACAATATAATCATAAAGGAAGAAGACTTTGGCCTGGATAATGACTTCCCCAGAAAAGAATGTGGAAATACAACATAACATCATCATAGGTTATAATAAATAAATCTTGAAATATTATAGTCAAAGAAGAGTGATTATGACCCAAGGAAAAGATTTGAGACATGAAAACCCCTTACAGACTTTGTAACATTTGAATCAAAACCCTGTAAGAGATATAACTTTAAAAAGAAAAATATCATGAAATATAATAGAATCTTGATAAAAAAGACATTAGGTAAATATTTACACCATTTAAAAGGAAATATGGTGTATAACTTAAACATTCCTCAAGTGATCCAAATTTGAGACAAACTTTTACCTTACTTCCCTGTTAACTCGGATGCACTATATGCTCATGTATAACAAACATAAATATCATAATTACTAATTTTAGAACCATATTCATACCTAAATCTAGTTATAATTTCCATTTATAATCATTATCTACATGTATATTAATTATTTTTTCTATATTTTGTCACATCAGGTGTTTTTAGTTTTGACGGTTTGTAGTAGTTTCATAGGAGCGGTGTCGGTGTTCATTCTTCTTCCAAAGTTCATTAATGTTACTGTAATGGATGACTTAAAATGATTTATGAAGTTTAAATTTCCTTTCATGAGTACTTTAGTCCTTATCATAGAAGCTGAAATTGACAACAAACATTTTCGACAATTTTCAACCTACGAAGGGTGTTTTCTTAATTAATGACTTAAATATTGTTGTATCCTTTCTAAAACTGAGAAAAAATCATTATTTATGTATTTATATCATATTATATCAATAATGAAATTTTCATAATCATTCATATCATAATTTCATAACATTGTTCCAGTAGATGGTCAAATTGACCCAAACATGAACATGTTTTAACTCGATTGATGGGTATGACTAAGGAGGTGTTTCTTTTGACATAATATCATTATAATAAAAGCATAATGATATTACTTTGATTTTTTCCTGATGGTGAACCATATTTTAATATGGTTAGATAAAGAATAAAAAACTATAAGAAAAATGAAAAAATAATTCTTTATGGTGCACAATGTACGATTAGCGTTTTTGTTACACAAAAAATTTGAGGGGTGAATGTGGATAGTAATTGATCATTTCAGAACCATAAATGCATTATATAAATCATATTTATTCACCAATACTATCATTAAGATCATCCATGAGTTTTGGTGGTGAAAATCGAAATGTCACTTCATGGAGGTGGTAATTCGCACATACACACTAACGGTAATTCAGGTTTTTCTTAGTAGATAGAAGAGAATAAATAATTGTTGTGCCATTAGTGTAATAACATCTCAACATGCTAACGATGTTGTAGTTTGTATATTATGGTTATAGTTGGTTTATAAAAGAAATAATATGAAAAAAAATGTTAATAAAGATGCGAGATCCCGACGACGAGGATGGGGGTGTGATGGGGTTGCTGTTCGAGCTGGTTCGAGACGATTTGCAGAACTCTCCCGGTGCGACGGTGGTGGTTCCCAGCCAAGGTTGGTGTGGTGTTGTTGGCCCTTGGAGACGGTCTGTTCGTGACGGCGTGGGTGCGTTGTGTGTTTTGGGCGGGTCGGTCCTGGACTGGGTTCCCTGACCGGCCTGTCGATGGTTGCTGCTTTTGGGTTTCTTGTCAGGTTCGCTGGTTCTCACTTTTCCTAAAGTGATTTTTATAAAATCAAAAAATGTTATTTGGCCAAAGATGCGACATCTGCATTGAGATCTTGAACTTCCTCTTGATGAAGGCTTTAGATTCTGAGAATTTTTAGTTTTTAAAGATATCAAAAGAAAAAGGTATTTTTCCATGTTTTCAAAGAAATGTTCAAATGCTCTTTTAATGATATTTTTCATCTATGTCAAGATCTTTTAATGATTAATATGCTCCATTAGTGTTGTGTTCTAATGATACCACCATTTCTCTTTCTTTGGATATCTTATGCTAATGATATTTTAAATAACCAAAAACACATTTTAAATTTAAGGTTTTCCTTTGAAAAGAATAGTTTTAAAGCCAAAGCATATGTTGAAATCTTAGAATTTATTTATATGGGACACTTCGGCTTTTTATCAAATAATCAGTGTGAGCGAACAAACAAGTTCAAACTATATGTTTTAAAATAATCTTTTTTAATTAAATGGAAACCAAGTTAAAACTAGGTTTCCTTCTTATAAAGACCATAAACATATATAAGACAATCATTATACATTTAAAATAGGTATTTAAAGGACAAGCAATCAAGTTTTTACAATTTAGAGAACTATGCAATGGAGCAAACCTGCCATAAATCACCTTCACAAACCGAAGTGATAATCCACCACAATGGAGTGCGAAGGAGAAAAGACAAACAAGAGGAACCCTAAAACCACCAAAACACCCCCATTAAAATTGAACCTCATAGAACCCTATGTCCTTGGGACCATGCTAGTGCAAGGTGGGAAAGGGGGAATAGAGAAGAATCAAGAAAGGAGGTGATTTGGAGGAACATACATTGAGGAATCAACCTTAAAATAGAAAGAAATTCATGGGAGAAGCTTCATAGAGGAGGGGAACCAAAGGAGAGGACATTCTCAAGCCGCAAGAGCCAAATGAGAGAGAGGTGCGATTTGGGGTAAAAAAAACAAGGGACATAATGATAATCTTATATTTTTAATGAAATCGGGCATCATGAACGGCTTGTCAAACCATGTGCCCCTCACCAAACACATCTAGGCATATGCATGGTTTGGTCACCCGTGCGCCAACTGTACAAAACAACTTTGTTAAGAATTGCATGTCTTCGGTCGGTTACTTCTAATCATGCGTTAATCATGCGGCTCTGTTGAAATTTCAAAATCTCAAAATTTAGACCTGATTTGACCCAAAATTCAATTTCCAGATCAACCAACAATAAAAAACCAAAATAATGAAGAAGAAAAAAGATCATGGTGTGACATCACCTAACTTGCCACAATAATGGTGATCTATGGCCATAGATGACTCTTAATACACATTACTGGATCCACTATAAAAATAATAATGTGAAAATCAATCTCATTTAACTCAAATAATCTTATATACTATGAGGATCATAAAACTCCATCAAACACCATCAATTGTTGAACATCATAAATTCATCATCAATAACCATGAATGCGTCACCCAAATCATCAGTAAAAGACCTTCCATGCTCACTAGAACAAAAAGAGAATACCTTTAGCTCACCCAATACAATCCATGGTCAACACAATACAAATCATGACGGATTGGAGAACCCTCCCTAGTAATAAGGGTAACCTGCACCAATTGATAAGGTCCCATGTTTCATCTTGATGAATTCCCACTCTTACACATTACCCCAAACCCTCATGGGTTAAAATTTTCCAATTTCGTTCCATGGAAGCCTTACACCAATAGGAAGTGTGACTTGTTTTTTCTTAACCTATTTCATGGTACCTGATTCTCATTCCAATTCACCAAAAACAAGTGTTATATTTAAACTCATATTTTTTCCTTTAAACCTTTTTCCCTAAATAGTCTGAATTTCCTAAAAGAATATCTGATTTCTAACAGTTTAAATCATATAAAGGAATACCACAACGTGAAACATTAAATCAAGTGGGAATATCTACTATATCTACTAATCCTTGCATTACACCATGCCACGTGTCCATCTAATATTCCTCCACATCATTTTTTACTTACGTGTCCTTCATATGTTCATCCATGTCGCCCCTCTGCTACCTATCTCATTCTTTATCGGCCTCGCACACCTGCTCCTGTTCGGGCCTCAACGCATCGCGTGACCTAATCGTCCTGAGAACCCTCGCCTCCGTCGTGCTTCCTATCCCAGTCAACTTGCAATCCGTACCCCTCCTTCGACGTCCTCCTTCGGCTCTGACCCCACGGTCTTCCTTCACCCGCTCATGGTTCGGAATCACCTCCTCCCGACCTAGGGTTTCTGCAAACTCCTGACTGCAGCGTCATCCTTCTCCCGATTTCACTACAGCCCGTCATCCTCCTACCATATCTTCCTCCTTATCTCGGTTACTCCTTACCTCTCCGTCGTGTTCATTATCTCACTTGCAATTACCTTAAAAGCTTCTCCGGATCATGAATCCCTTAAGAACCAATCCCACGGCATTACGGTAATCTTCCCCAAGTCTCCATCGGTTCCTTCAATTTACATTTAATCCCTTCAAATACCCCTTAATCTGTTGACACTCCATCCCTACAAACCCCCTCCAGGTTGCAATTTTATACGACAATTCAAGGGATTCGGGTTTGGATTTTCAACCGACGTCACCTAACATTCTCGGCTCGCTTCCTTCGTCTCACATTCCCTTCCGCAGCATCTTCCCACCTAAGGTATGAGCTTACTTACCTATTGATAAACCTAAATCCGTGTGTCTCCATTACTCACATCATTTCAATTCTATAAGCTTATGGTTTCATATAATGTTTTCTGGTTTTTCAATTCTTGTTTGAAAAAAATATACTTCTACTGTGGTCTGTTGTAGGATTTTCCTTGAAAGTTTTTTAGATTTCATTTCGGTTTACCATGTTGATATCCAACTACATATTTTCTTGTCTGATTTATCAATTCATGTCTTACAAAATTAAACCTCTACTATGGTCTATTGTAGGATTTGTGTTGCATCTCAATTCAATTTCATTTCGATTATGCATGCTGATATCAAACAACATGTTTTGTTGTCTGAATTTTCATTTCATGGTTGGAAAATAACCGCTTCTGTGGTCTGTTATAGGTTTTAGCATGCAACTAGGTTTTGTTAATGGTTCATATTCTTTTCTAGGGTTCATATTCTTTTCCACGGTTTAAATTTTGAAAAGTTAATATTTTTAACAAGTTCATTTTTTGTTAACTGGGTTCATATTTTTATATGTTCATATTTTTTCTGTTCAATGATGTCCACTGTGATGTAAACAACAATTAACTTATGTGATTCCAAGGGTGTTGCCGTGCATGGCCTACTACTTTTGCAAATAGAAGGTGTCTTCATGATGCAATGTTCTTCCACCAGAATGCCTGAGCTGCCCACGATATTGAACTGAAATGCATCTCCACTAGAACGCTTGAACTACCAATTATAAAGGTACCTACTAAAGGTTTGTCTTTCAGCACTCCGATTTGGTAACACACGTTCTGCAATCTTTTAGTATAAAACGGCCTATTACAGAAACATTCTCCAGTGTCAGCTCTACTTATAAAGTAGTTTGGTGATACACTGTAATGAAAGGATAATATCCTAAAATCATTAATCTTTATGGGAAAATTATATATATTAAGACATATAATCCAAGTTCTGATATGTATTGATAGTTTCCAGTAATAAAGTAGTCCCACATTATGAATTGTTACATTTGTCTCCAGTTGAACAGATTTACATTTAATGGAATTGATACTGTTTTTTAGTGAAACATTTTAATCTACAACTGAACAGATTTACCAGTACTGGAATATTTTCCAGTACTGTAAATTCCTTTCAATTTACCATTACACATATTCAATGATGTTATGGAAAATTTTGTTTTCCAGTGTAACAGAATTAATAGTTTAGTAGTTTTAGCTTTACTATAGTCATTTTCTTTCCATTAAACAGCATGTTTTGTTGTCTGAATTTTCATTTCATGGTTGGAAAAAAACCGCTTCTGTGGTCTGTTATAGGTTTTAGCATGCAACTAGGCTTTGTTACTGGTTCATATTCTTTTCTAGGCTTCATATTCTTTTCCACGGTTCAAATTTTGAAAAGTTAATATTTTTAACAGGTTCATTTTTTGTTAACTGGGTTCATATTTTTATATGTTCATATTTTTTCTGTTCAATGATGTCCACTGTGATGTAAACACCAATTCACTTATGTGATTCCAAGGGTGTTGCAGTGCATGGCCTACTGCTTTTGCAAATAGAAGGTGTCTTCCTGATGCAATGTTCTTCCACCAGAATTCCTGAGCTGCCCATGATATTGAACTGAAATGCATCTCCACCAGAACGCTTGAACTACCAATTCTAAAGGTACCTACTAAAGGTTTGTCTTTCAGCACTCCGATTTGGTAACACACATTCTGCAATCTTTTAGTATAAAACTGCCTATTACAGAAACATTCTCCAGTGTCAGCTCTACTTATAAAGTAGTTTGGTAATACACTGTAATGAAAGGATAATATCCTAAAATCATTAATCTTTATGGGAAAATTATATACATTAAGACATATAATCCAAGTTCTGATATGTATTGATAGTTTCCAGTAACAAAGTAGTCCCACATTATGAATTGTTACATTTGTCTCTAGTTGAACAGATTTACATTTAATGGAATTGATACTGTTTTTTTAGTGAAACATTTTAATCTACAACTGAACAGATTTACCAGTACTGGAATATTTTCCAGTACTGTAAATTCCTTTCAATTTACCATTACACATATTCAATGATGTTATGGTCAATTTTGTTTTCCAATATAACAGAATTAATAGTTTAGTAGTTTCAGCTTTACTATAGTCATTTTCTTTCAATTAAAATAATCCTGGAAAGACTCTGACATTATGTGGTGACCCAAACATAGATGGGGATATCAATTTATGCGATCCCAGTTGAACAGATTTACATTTCATAGAATTGCCTCTGTTTTTTTTTTATTTTGCAGGGAAACACATTTAACCACAACTGAATAGATTAACCAGTACTGGAATTGTTACCAGTATTGTAAAATCTGGTCACTTTATGAGTACTGGAATATTCACTTCGGTTAAGGTCATTTTTGTAATCCATTATAACAAAGTTACCAATTTAATAGTTTCAGCTTTTTGGAATCAATTTTTTTCCATTAACATGATCCTAGAAATAGTCTAACGTTATGTGGGTGACCCTAACATAGATTTAAATTACAGGTTATGGGATCCAAGTTCTACAGATTTACATTTCATGGATTTGACACTATTTTTTAGGTTTTGCAGTGAAAGAAATTTATCTACAACTGAACAGGTTTAGAAGTACTGGAATACTTCCAGTACTGTAATATCTAGTCAACATACCAGTGCTGGAATATTTGATGGTATCAATTTCTATTCTCATTGTTTATCCATTTTTACTTTGTTTTTAATCTCTCAATGGCTATGGTTTATTTAAATTTCCTTTGGAAATAGTTTATTTGATTTCAGTTCTCAACCTGTTATCAAAAAATTAACTTGCCTATTTAGGGTGTTTGATTTCAGGTGATGATATTAGTCTTCCTGCGGGTATGTTTTAATGTTTTTACTCATTGTCTTTTTTATCATTCATATTCTATATTTTTATGTATTTTTTGATGAATTGATGTAATTATCATTGCACTGTTTTCCATTATAGAAGTCCATTTAAGAGACTGGGCTTTCTGTGCTATAAATTATCTATTGTTCTATCTTTTTCATCAACATGTTTTGTTGCAATCTTGTGATCTTATACAGTTGACTGCTAGAAATCAAGGAAGTATAACAGTGTATAAATCTCAATGAAATTCATAGGTTATTTTATTATCCTTTTCCAACCCATTGTGGTTAGAATTCATGCATGATTATATCAAAGCCATTCTTGTAAAATTATGGAACATGAAAAAACCAAAAATACACAAGAACATAGTGGTTCATGGATACCATGACTTTTATAGTTTCTGACTAATTCTAACTTCAACTAGAACTGCATTTTATATTAAATTATATTGCCATTTATATAATCATGCATATTTTACTTTATATTAGTTCATGTTGCACTGAAATTGCAGTTTTGCTTCCTGTTTTTATAGCTCTTTCAATATAACTTCATGTTGTAGTTTTTGATTCCTGTATTTATGTCTACTTATACCATAGTTTACTATTACACTGAAATGAGATTATAAAATCATAAACTGAATTTCCTTGATGAAAAATTTATATACATTAAAACAGATAATCCATGTTCTGATATGTATTGATAGTTTCCAGCAATTTAGTGTTCTCATAATATGATATCTCAATGTTTTCTCCACTTGAACAGATTTACCATTCTAGGATTTTTCACTGATTTTTTTTCAGTAAAAGAAATTTCATTATTTTTTTTCAAGTTTTTTTCCATAAAAACATTTTTTTGCATTATCTGAATTATGAAGTCTGTTTCCTGTATAACAGAATTCCAATATTCTAAATTATTATGTATGTTTCCAGTTAAACTAATTTTCCATATTGTTATTAAGAGTTTTTTTTACCAAAACAGATTTCACTATTTCTAATTATAGATTTCTATATCCTGTAACAATTTGTACCCAATTTATGCCTTCTTTTGTTTGTTTCCATTATTAGTCATTTACCATTTTGTTATTAGGCATTTTTTCCCTGTCAATTTTTTTTGTATGCTGACTTGTAATGTATGATTATTATAAAAAAGAACACCGATTTAATGATGTCATGTCTGTTTCTAGTACCATATTAAAAAAATCCAGATTGGTCATGGTTCCCTCCAGTAAAACTGAAACCCCATAAAATGAAATCCTATTATAGCTTCCGGTTAAACAAGAAAACCATTTTCTCAAAACTAATGTTTGTTTCCAGATTTAACATTTTATGAGTACACGTGTTTCATTGTAGAAAAAATTATATCATGTGTTATGATATGTCATGTTTATTTATTTCTACACAATGAATGAAACTATTGTTGGCTTTGCAATTAGATCTCATTATCCTGAATTGCCTCAGTGT
Source organism: Viscum album (assembly GCA_963277665.1). Taxonomy (NCBI): domain Eukaryota; kingdom Viridiplantae; phylum Streptophyta; class Magnoliopsida; order Santalales; family Viscaceae; genus Viscum; species Viscum album. The sequence continues at coordinate 862,871,489 of OY728132.1, read as the reverse complement.
GCAGGTCTTGGAATTAAAGAATCGTTGGTAGGTGTTGGAATTTAAGAGGCGTTGATGTATAAAGGAACTACTTTTTGTGATCACGCCCATCCTATGTGTTACTCTAAAGAAGGTTAGTCTTTAGATTCAGGGTTTCATTCAAATTCTGTCATATTTATTACAGGATTCGGGATACACCTCACCTTATATTTCTACAGATTCCCTCTCATTTCAAAATGTTGTGATTCTCTTTAACTCCACCAGGAGCGGCTTCTAGAATTATTGGTTTGTTTATAAATTTATAGATGAAATGGTGTTGTGTTGTGATTAGTGATATAGATGGTGATGTTTTTTCTAATATTATTTAGCAGGTACGGTGTTTGGATGATTTGAATGCAGATTATGGTGACAAATTATCATATCCATAGGGTGGTTCCAAATAGTGTTTTCAAATGGTGGACAGTATAGTGATGTTTTTTTCAACATTATTGTTTCTTATGAAATTTTATAAATATTAATCTCTTATTAAAAGAACAACTCAGTAATTGAATGTTTGCACGGCCGAGTACTAGTTTTGATAAACCGTTCCTTTGCACTTATTCCTCAATTCATTTTGGAGAGAAAGAGAGCTCTGGAATACATCAATTGATTGAATAATTGACAAACCCTAAACATATTCTGAAGAAGATTTTATATCAGATCACCTTTCAAGCCTCTATAATGGTCTAAAACCCAGAACAAACCAAAAAAAAAGATAGCTTCAAATTGTTAAACTAAATTTAACGATGCGGTTAAATTCCATCCAAAAAAATGTTAATATTTTAACATGAGTTCAATTGAGATCGTTGAAACAAATCACTCCTTTGGGTCATTGGATCATTTGAAAAAACAAATCAACTATTGTTCTTTGATTTAAAATAATTATTAAATAGTATCTAGCATCAAATATTATACAATAAAAATACCATCCTCGATTCAATGGTGGATGGACAGACCTTTAAATCTACTCAGAGCTGACCCACTGCAGGATCAATTTGGTACCATGAAGTAGGCAATATCATGAGACCGCTACAGCCAAAACAAAGAACCTGCGAAACAAATCTTCCAGCATTAAACATACAATGGAGGTCCTAAACAAATCTAAAAGTAATTGCGGTCGCAGCTTACAGCTGAGAAAAGCTAAACTGAAATGTCATGATCCGGTATCCGAGAGCACTAAAATAGACAAAAGCACTGAAACACATAGAGCAAGTGTGCCAAAACCAGTTGTGACTACCACCTGCAGTTGAAACAAGCCAAAGAACTGAATGTCAAACATTTTGAAACACGCCTAAATCCAAAGGCACTAAAATGTCAACATCCCATTGCCAATAACGATAGAATAAGCCAGAACACCAAAAGACAGCGCATGTCAGAGTGAAATTATTCCAGTACAAAGAACAGCATGCCAAACATATCATACATACAGTTTCAGGGACGATCCTTAGGCACCCAAGAACACAACATAGATACAGATAAAACAGACCGATCCAGCATGTTTTCATACGAGTCAAAAATGACTGACAGAATCAGGAAAGCCACAGGAGGAGGAATTTTCTGGAGGGGGGGAGGGGGGCACGAAACATGAGGGTTTTTCTTGGACTCTAGCAGCTCAGGATGCTTTTGAACGCTTAAAAGCTTGTATGAATTCTGCCCCGCTCTTGCTTAAGCTCAATCTTTCTAAGGAGTTTTTCGTTGAATGTGATGCTTCAGAAGCTGAAATTGGCGCAGTTTTAATTCAAGAGGGTCTACCTTTGCTTATTTTAGCAAGGATTTATCAGATTCATTTGGTGCAACATTCAGTCTGTTGTTTGGGAGTTTATCCTACAAGCCAAAGGGGCCCGCAGAGGGGAGACTCCCAGGAATGGTGTGTTGGATTCACTTGGTGTCCATGTCAAAGGGTAAACCTGAATTGAAACTCAGGTTTTCTTGAATAAAGTTCTTCTTTTCTACATTCCTATCATACACCTTCCGGAATTTCCAACACTTACTCAAAAAAACATTTATCACACCAAAAACCCAACAACTTCAACAACTCAGTGGAAGAAAGTTTCAACAGATTTCACAGTAAACACTTTGATATCTTTAAATTTGTTCTGCAGAACTTGAAGTTTCATCTTTTTAACATTTGATTCTCCTTCATAAATGTATAACTTATCTAACATTGTCATAGATGATTCACATGACATGATCTTTCTATACACTGTATTGTATAGTGCTCTCTCAAAGTTGCTCATCACTTTCATATCTGCATTCAACTCATGGTGATTTTGATCCAAAAGAGATCCTCTGGTCATATTTCCAGCATTAATTCCATGAAATATAATGATTAGATCTTAATTCCAAGCGATCATGGTAGTGTAACATTCAGTTATTCCATAATAGGAAATTTTGTTCCTCGAAGATTGATACCCATTTATGGTTAGAGTCTCCATCTTCTTATCTACAACTTGAGAGAAAAACCGCCAAACTAAAAGCCACATACTCTGATACTAGTTAAGCCCAAGAGAGAAATACCATGAGAGGGGTGATGAATCAAGTAATAATAAATTGATTTATTTTTAACTCGGTTTCCTCCTTCGGATATTGTCGCTGTGATTAGTTAGGTCGTGTGGTTCTCTAAATCTCACTCCTCACATGAAAGTAAATAAGCACTAGGTGTAGTAAATTACTTGGGTCACTGATGTGCCCAAATTTTAATATATGATTAATGGAATTTAAATTCTATTTTAGACACATTATAAACATTTATTTGATCCAAATTGCTATATTGAATGAGTTTTGAGAAACTGAGCCAAAGTGAGTTGTTTTGCTAATTATGTCTCAATTTACACCATCTTAGTAATTCATTGGTAAAATGTATTTAATAGCTCCAATGGATCTAAAATTGTGTGTGTTCCTATACTATTGAGATATAATATTTTCAAATAGACCATGAGCAGATTCGGCGATTGAGAAGATCTTATAGGGCTTGGAAGAGGAGTAACCTGCTGGGCAAATTGGACTGGGCCTTGATGCAGGGATTGGACCATAACATGGGATATACAAGTGATATTGATGTTATAATAGTTCTCTTGAAAAGATAATTTAAAGACCAAAACCATATGAAAAATAAGAAATAAGTTCAATATGTTAAAAATGTGTTGGAAGTTGACGCAATGTAACGAAAAATAGGAAGAAGCACTTACGAAGAAAGTGGGGATTAGGGAAATCCATTACTGTGGTGACTCTCCATACTGGAATTTTTGCAATAAGCAGCCTTCCCGATCTGTGCAGTCAAGAGATGCAAACGGCCAGAAAGTTGTAATAAAGACTGCATGGCCTGCTTTTTGGATTCACAGCTCTTGTACAGATTATTCAGCACTTTTCTTGCAGACTCATCAGATTCAACATGATTGTCATGGTTCACCAATATGCTATAGATCTATGGAATAACATGCTTTCCAGCGCATGCCCGTGAATGCCACACATTCATCAAAACCTTTAATAACTCGAATGCCTCACTTGATGGCATTGGCAAAACGGTTGCCTTCACCTTTTTTAGTGGGACATCGTCTTCAAGATTAATTCCACTGAACAATGAAGAATTGGTAGCTAATTCAGAAATACAATCAACTTTTTTGATAATGATCCCCAAGGATCTAAGTCGGACCTCCTTGAAAAACCTGGAAGTGTCACCTTGATCCTCACATGATCCATTCTTCAAAAAATTAGCATGGCGACCATCTGATGCCACTTTATCACGACCAAGGCCTAAACTTTGTAGTTTTTTCTTACCGTCATTAACTTCAAAAAGCATCGGAACATGAATCAATGCATCTTGAGCAGTTTCACGATCCAACATTGTGATCTCATCATGCAAATCTTGTCCCTGTTTAGATACGCAGGACTGACTTGGCAGGAGGACTCCATTTTGAGAACTGCTCAACATCACATCAGTTCCAAATTGCACAGAAAGCTGTAGAAATAATGGCTTTACCAACGAACCACCGGCCAAGAACACATGGAAAGCCCCAGGTTTGGCAACGCCTAGTAGTTTTGCAGCATATATAATAGGTCGTGCACCCTTACAAACAGCAACATATCTCTCACCAGCTAGCTGACCATTTTTTGCTACCATCTATCCTCCAAACAGCAACATATCTCTCACCAGCTGAAGATGGGAGGATGTGATTCCCATCTTTAGCAAAAATCATGCAGCGAGCAGCCCCAGGGTGACCAGAAAACTTCTGAAACTTCTTTTCATTTGAGCAATTGAAAACTTTCAATTGAGCAGCTGCTGTTGCCAACAATTTCCTATCTTGGGACACGACCAAAGAGGATATCTCTTTCCTAGATGCTTTGAATTTTCCCAGGATATTTCCGGACCTGGGGTCAATTTTGAAAACCATCCCATCGGCACCTGCAGCATAAATGCGTGAACCATCTGTCGGAAAAGAAATGGCGGCAACACCCCCAGGGTGGAAATCACTAACATTCCATTTCAATTGACCAACGGATATGTCCATTGCTAAAACGTCACCGCTGCCTGTTCTGAGAAGTAATACTGCAGACATGGACTTCTGTTTTCTCTTTTTGTCCATAGACATCCATTTCATGCACATGTAATCGACAGAGAGGTGACCTCTTTCGAATTTGGAGTATATGCTAGATGTGTCAGCGGACATGGTGCCAGCAAATTCAGTCTGCAGCTGGCCCTTCAAAGTTTCCCAAATCTTGATTCATCCATCACCGGTAGTGATTGCAAAAAAGTCCACAGATGGACTCAAAGCTGTCAAAAGATCCATGATATTGGACAAGCCCATGATCAGCACTTCACGAACGACCGGCCGACCGTTGGAGTCTTTGGAGTAGAGTTTGCAGCAGTTTGCAGCGGTTGGATTCGAGTAGCTTAAGGAGAAAGGGAGGGGTCAGGCGGCTTCAGTTCAGCGGGAGAAGGAGGCGTCAGATCGGAAGGCTTCGGTGGGAGAGGGAGGGAGGCATCCTATCCGGCGGCTGGGAGCGGCCCTAGTGTTCGAGGTGACAGGGATGCGTGGTCTCCGTGGGAGAGTGCCGATTAATGTCACGAGTACACATTATGATGGTAGTTTATTGTCTATATATGACATGATAATTATAATTTATTTTTACCTGATTAATGTCACTAAAAATGATTCATCAGGTCGTTTAATATATATTTATATATTTCAATTTTTCTTCAATACATTATAATCATGTGTCTCGATGATAAAACCATTCTCAAATATAAACTAATTTTTTATCCAAAACTCCTTTTGGATATCTTCCAAAAGTCTCTCAGAAAACATTAACCTCACATTGTATCACATCATATGTAGTACCTTGTGATTACTCATCCAAAACCCTTTTGAATCAAATCTAAAACAATTTTAGAGCACTCCTATGAGTCAAACTCAATCTATATTCAATCAACCATAACGTGTGACCCCCCATGGGCCTTTATAGCATTGACAACAAATAAAAATCACTGGATTCGTAATTGTAAGCAAAAAAAGAGACATCTAGTAAAGCATCAATGTTACTTAATCCATAAAGGGATCTGACGTGATCTCCATAAAAAACATGTATCTCTATACCCGTGTCCACCAGTCAACATCATATGCAAACGTGCATTCTCGTATATTCTCTTTATCCAATACATCGAATAACCATGACACATAGAAAGACACAAAGTATGTAAATCCCATAAAGCCTACACAAACGTTCTAAACTCTCAAATTGTAGATTGAATTGTTCAGTGAAGGCATCACATGTCATTCACCCTAATAGATAAGCATATCACATGTCCCTTGTCTAGATGGATATATAATATCTAGGTGTGATTGCACACTTACATGGACTATCTCAACAGAGGGTGGGAATGACGTACTCGTCATACAAGAGGAAAAACCCTGTATTGGTCGAGCTCCAACCAACAACATGATCAACAACATACTCAACCACCCCTCATATTAGCTAAGTTGATATTGTTGGAGTTAGTGTCCTAGGAAAATGTGTTTGTACTTTGATTACATGAATATTTGATGTATTAAATTTTAATAAAACTTCTTATTACATATTGTTTTTTGTTATACATGACTCTAATGTAATAACGCCCTAGATTATACGTCGAATTGATACGGTCATAACAATTTCTCACAATGATGAGAACCTTGGTGTGTTATGATGATATTCTCAAATAATGTTCTGTAGTTGAATAATGTAATATAATGGGACACATAGTACATAGAATTTCATGTGTGAGTACTCGTAAACAAATGAGACTTCTTCTCATGTAATTCACACTTGGTAATCTCTAGGATGAGAAATTATAATAACAGACCCGCCAGTAGGAATTCTGGATGATTTGGTGTCATCAGACATTCCTATCTACGAGCGTGTGTGATGATCCTTAGACTTTAAGATTATTATTAATGCATGTTACAACTCACATACTTAAATATATTTTGTAAACCATGACGATAATTGAACATGGTGAAGTTGGATACGTTGAGTGTGTCATGAGTGACATGTCATTAATGGATAAATCAACGAAGGATTTTTCCCTTCCATATTTATGAAAGTTGATATCTCGACCCTTTGATTGGAATAGAACCGTCACATTAAATTTCATGATCATGGTGTAATGACGTGTTTATTTCAGATAGTCAAAGAAAGATATATCGACCATATAGGTTGTTGTCACCGATGTGCAACCTGCTTGATGAGATATTATGTCAAAAAGATTATATCACACAGTGAGCGTTCATATGTGGTTGTCGACGTTGTGTCATTAAATTCTTTCTCTTGGGTGCCTTGACCCGTTGCTAGATAGTAATCATTGACTTTAGGCAAGCTCGTCTAATGTCAATGAGAAATAATCCTAGAGGGTCACATACTAAGTGTTTCTGTTGATCTCGATTAAATTATATTTGAGTTTAATTAATGGAATAAATATTATTATCATGTTCGAGGAATAATTTTATTCAAGTTATATCGATCGCATGAATTGAATAAATATTCATTCACCGGCTTGTGATAAACTATTTATCTTATTTATTGAATATTTTAATAAATATTTACTCACTAGATTGTGAATAAACTATTTATTTATGAATAAAATATTTATTCGGTTATTCAATAAATACTAGAGGAGTTTTGAATGAACCAAGACTGAGTCCAGTGAAAAATATTAATTAACAAGACCATTACATAATATTTTTTATTGTGTAAGTTAGCGAGCGCCACAAAATAATAATAATAACGGTTATTATGTTGAATGAGTTTATTAAATGTTATAAATGTTATTTAATGACCTGTATGAAATTAAATAATATTTTTAACATAAATCCTAACTCTATAAATAAACGATTATGTCTATTGGGTAGGGCATCAAAAAATTGAGAATAGAGAATTGTTGCATTCAATAAATTCTTTCTCAAATCCTATTTCTCTCTCCCTCTAAAAAATAAGAAGTGCAAGAGAGATTTCTTCAGGATCGAAGAACGAGTGATCAAGAACGAACAACGCAAGACATTCGACTCGCCATGCTAGCACCCATTATTGGTGTTGGTGGCCTAGAACCAACTAGTTTGTACTTTATTCATTAATAAACACCTTATAACATCTTGATTGTTCTTCTACGTGACAATTCATGTGATAATGTCCTAATGATAACTGTTGCATTAAAGGGTCATAGCGGATCCCGGCTATGATGAGAACCCGGAAGTTCCATAACACTATTCTTGAATATATGTTATATGGCCGGATGATGTTATTTGAGGGACACAAATAATACAAGCCATTAGGGGTGAGGGCTCATAAAACTGTGAGGAACCTTCTCATGGTGTGCGCCCTTGCTAATATCTAGGAGGATATCATGAGAACGAGACACGCCAGAAGGAAATCCACATTTTAGAGTGTCATTGGATGTTCCTATCTGTAGATGTGTGTATTGGTCCTTAGAATTTAATATTATTATTTATGGGTATTACAACTCGCGCACTTGGATGTATTGACAAAAACTGTGATGACACACTGTTTTGTAGTGAGGTAGGATAAGTTGGGTGCGTCACGAGTAATACTGCATTAATAGATATGGCGAGAAAGGATTTGTCCCTTCTGTTCCATAATGGAAGCAGATATCTCATGCCCTTTGATGGAATTGATATAGCATAAGTAAATCCATGGCCATGGTAAGGAATGGGCAAGTTCAATTCCAAAAAGTCAAAGAAAGAATAATCGAGAACATGGGTTGATGTCACTAGCATGCAACCCGCTTGATTAGAGATATCGAGACAAAGAAATTATATTACATGGTATGCATTCGTATGATGTTACATGTTAATGCGACATCAACTTCTATCTCTTGGGTGCCTTGACCCATTGTTAGACAGTAATCTTCGACTTTAGGCAAGCCCGCATAATGCCAACAAGAAAGAGGCCTAGAGGGTCACACACTAAGTGTGTCCATGTATCTCAGTTAAATATTAATTTAACAAGTTGAATAATGATTATTCCCAACTGTGGTTTAATAATTATTTAAGGATTTCTGATCGCATTTATTTCGACACTAGTTATTTGAGAGAATATATTGTGGGCGAAATAATATGTTTATTAGTGAGTAATGCAGTTACATTTATTTAAGAAATAAATAACCATTACTCAAGGTCTAATAAATGTGGTGGAGGAAATAAAGAAAAATGGAAAATAAAAGTACACGCTATGTATATTAAATATACATGTCGTGTAGTTTTATGGAAAACGAGTACACACCGTGTATTAATGATTACACGTCGTGTAGTTTTTCCAGTCAGGATTTTGAGGATATAATATTGTTTTATTATATGATATTTATTATAATCAGTGTGGGCGCATGTCAGGAAATTAATAATTCGACATGGGGGGTTTCAATAAAAGTTAATGAAATAAATAAAATGCGTAACACATTTATTTATTGTCATAACTCTATAACCTCAAATCCGATTATAAATATCCTCACAACCCTAACACTTTTCCCAATAGTTATGCACAACAATTCTGGAGAATTATTTCAAGGCCGAAAGAACTACTTCCTCCAAGAACGCTCTCAAAACCGAGAGAGATCCTCCTCTATCGGATCAAGGTGATCGAAGGCAGACATCACAAGAGAAGGTTCTTCCATGCTAGCACCTGGAGATCCCTTCGACGACGTCCAGAGAGACGTGGCACACGTGTTGGTCACCGCTAGAGGAATCCTACACTTGGATTCTATGACGCAACGACGGATCACAAGATCGTGATCAGAGACATCAACGAAGAATGAATTCCACCAAGGTAATTCTTCTGAATTAATTAAATTAATTATAACCAACATATGATGATCCTATCTCTATGGTTCTGAGACTCCCTCTTTTTTTTCGTTCTTCGTTCTATTCCAAAGATCTGGCGTTTTATATCATGATGGATCTCGGTTTGAACGTTGTTTAACGCTAAAATCAAAGTTGGGAAAACCCTCCAACGCGCTTCCGCTGCGCCTGGAACCTACAAGTGGTATCAGAGGGGTCATATCGTTGATTATAATTATTTAGTTTTTCATTGGTGATTTATGGATTTAATAATTTAGTTGTTTCAATTCAAGTTAATCGTTCTTTAAATCTGAATCTCAAGATTTGTTCCTCCTCTATCATTTCTCGTTCACCATACAAAAACGAACTTTTCTTTTAATTTTTGATTAAAATAAAATAAAGGATCTCATCCAGAGGAGCCAAACGTTACTGGCCGTACAACATGCGAATACATGGCATGTATTCGGAAGTACATGTCGTGTAGTCTAGGTTCATGCATCGGATTGGTCCATCAAATCAGGCCATGTATTGATCCTATATAAGTCATTTATGACACTGTGTTTTAACTAGGAACAGGTGGAACATGAATTCCAGATTACACGCCATGTGGTCCAATGAACACAGCGTGTAGTCCCTTTGGTAAAGGGTTGGACCGTGTACCCCGTACATGGTTTGCCTGGCTGGAAACCGTGTAACATGGAAACTACATGGCGTGTGTCCCACTGAACACATCGTGTACTCTGAAAATTTCCGAAGTATATTAACACGCCAAGTCCCCAAGTGTGTACTTCGGATGGACGGTGAAGAAAAGTATACGACGTGTACTCACCCAAATTACGCAGATTTATTAAAATTTATTATTATATTATACAAACCCTTGAGTCGTGTACCATGGTGCAAGCGTAAAGTTGAGGGACAAAATGTGATAGGTGTTTTATATATATGTGTTTAATTTAATATCTGCGTAATGAATGGGAATTCACCGGGTTTCCTCCAAGGTACAAGTTATGTACAAATATAATTTTAAATGAATTTATTTGTTTAAAATTATGATGGATGCTAATCTCAAGGAAATTAAGAAAATGGTTTAAGATAAAAGTATTGATTAATTAAATATAATTAATTGATTCGAGCATGATGTATCTTAAACAAGAATGATTAAAGAATTGAATGCTAGTTTTATTTATGCGTAAATATCGTTGCATGTATGGATGATAATGATCTAGACCAAGACCTTTGTATGTGAATGGTTTCTTTAATTTATTTATTTAAATTAAGTTTTTTGGCCTGTAAGCCTTCTCCTAATTAATATGTAGGTCCTGCATGCCCAAGGAATATTTTATGTAAAAACCAATTTTTTACCTCTCACCTTCGTGTGAGATAAATGCATATGTAATGGATGGAGCTCCCAAGATAGTGGAGGCGGCTCAAGTTGGGAGCCAAGACGAAACCAATCCAAGAAGATACAAAGGTGGACAGGTGGAAAGCTGTAAACACGAACCCGAAAGGTTCAAGGTGTTTCTCCCCTAGGTCTTGGGTTAGTTTATCAACTACTAGATAAACTAACCAATAGAAAAAGCTCATGATCATACCATTTATTTTATTTATGTCAGTTTCATGGTTTATTTATTATGGGTGTGTTGTCACAATCACACAATTAATGAATTAGACCAGCATGCAAGATGGAACTAAAATAAAACCGGCTTATACGTAGATATTATCTACGAAATAATCACATAAGTATATCCCACTTAATATTAACAAGCATGTAATACAAGATAATAAATTGGAAATTTACGTATAAGGATAAAATCCCTCAAAGAAATATTAAGTCGGTTTTGCCTTCCATAATCTTGGTTAGAATCGAACCATAGTTCAAAGTGCTTGACCAACCCTAGTTGGGGTGCTTTCAATTATAGGAGAATTCTAATTCAAGGTTTTGGGTTGACTTGACTTGGTTCGCATCAAGGGTTGACTGCCACAGCAGGACTTGGTGTGACCAAGAGGCAAAGGTTGAGGAAATCCAAAATAAAAGGATTTCAGGATTGGGGAGTCCACTCAGCGGATCAAGGAGCTGCGAGTTAATGCAGTTGGCATTTGTAATACCTACCTAAAACCCTTCAAGTTGCTTGACCAACCCTAGTTGGAGTAATGCGAAGGGAAATATGGATCCTTCCCACTAGAATATTCAGGCAAATGAATATACCGAAGTCAATGGTGAGGGCTATTGGATTTCGATAAAATAGCGGGAGACTAATAAGTATTAATTAATTTATTTGTCTCAGTTTTGTAATAAAGTACTAAACATTTGATCATCTTAATTTGTATAAATGGAAAGAAAAATGACTTCAAACATATCATTGCGAACCAAACTCGAGAAGGAAAACCTTCTCACCGACACTAATTTCCAAGAGTGGCAGAGGCGTTTACACGTCATCCTTCGCCATGAAAGAAAATTGTATGTGCTAGAAGAGCCTATTCCAGTTGTGCCTGGATAGGAGGCCAATGATGAGGAACTATCTCTCTACATGAAACACATGGATGATGCCACATATGTTTGGTGTTTCATGCTATTAGCCATGTCCAATGAGCTGCTGAAGCAACATGAAAACATGGACGTGTATTGCATGATGTATCCCCTTAAGGATCTCTACCAAGAGAAGGCGAGACAGGAGAGGTATGAGATCTCCAATGATTTGTTTACAACTAATCTTGGAGAGTCTGCACCAGCTGGGCCTCATGTAGTTAAGCTTATTGGCTACATTGAACGCCTTGACATATTAGGGATTAAATTCCCAAATGATTTGCATATATATCTCATCCTATCATCACTTCCCAAGACCTTCTCTAGATTTGTCAACTACAACATGAGAAACAATGAGAAGAGTCTATCAGAACTTCTGACCTTAATTTTCCAGGTAGATAAGGACATCGAGCGTGACAAACCCACAGTCCTTATGGTGAATAAGAAAAAGGAAGGACAAGGAAAAGGGGCCAAAGACTTATAAACGGTCTAAATCCCCCGAGCGTTATCCTTACAAGAATGGGAAGATCCCGAGGCAGGGCAAGTAATGGGAGGTGGTGTGTTTTTCATGTGGCAAGCAAGGCCACTGGAAGAGGAACTGCACCCAAAAGTATGGGGACGCTAAAGGTGCGTTCGTTATCGAGTGTAATCTTTCTATTTCTACTCATTGGGTATTAGATACAGCTTGTGGGGATCACATCTGTATTCAAATGCAAGAACCATGTAGATTTAGAAAGCTTACTGAAGGAGAGGTGGATCTTCGAGCTGCCAATGGCGCAAGGCTAGTTGTATTGGCTATTGGCGATTACCACCTCTCATTGCCGGTTGGGATGATTTTGGTTTTACATAACTGTTATTATGTGCCTAGTGTTACCAAGAACATAATTTCTATATCTTGTTTGGATATAGATGGATTTATTTTCAAGTTTGGAAATATGGGTTGTCTCTTTTATAAGAACAATGTATGTTATGGTATGGTGTATTTAAATAATGGTTTGTATGTATTAAATTACGAAAACCAAGTGTTGGAAATTGATAAGGAAACAAACTCACATGACTCATACATCACAAAGTTATGGCATCACCGTCTCGGTCATGTAAATGAGAAGCGCTTGACAAAGCTCTACCAAGATGGCTATTTAGACTCTACTGAGCAAAAACCACTTGATAGATGTCATGATTGTTTACAAGGTAAAATGACCAAGCCTCCTTTTGGTGGACAGGGTGAAAGGGCCACCGAGCTTCTAGGATTGGTGCACACGGATGTATGTGGACCATTTCCAGTAGAAGCTAGAGGTGGATATTCTTACTTCATTACTTTTATTGATTATTTAAGTAGATATGTATATGTCTACTTAATGAGTTATAAGTCAGAGTCCTTAGAGAAATTTAAGGAATTCAAGAATGATGTGGAGAATCATCTTGGTAAGAAGATAAAGAAACTTTGATCAGATCAAGGTGAAGAATATCTAAACCAACAGTTCATCGATCTTCTATAGGAGTCTGGGATTCTATCTCAGCTCACTCTTCCTTATAAAGCACAATGGAATGATGTTAGTGAAAGTAGTAATAGCACCTTGTTGGACATGGTGAGGTTGATGATGAGTCATGAAGATCTTACATTATCCTTTTGAGGATATGAATTACAAACTACAACATACACATTAAACCGAGTACCAACTAAGGCGGAAAATGGAATTCCATCCGAGTTATGGAATGGAAGGAAACCAACTTTGTCACACACGGGTGTATGGGGATGCGAGAAATTTTTTAAGGCCTTATCAGGAAAAAAACTAGAACCCTGGGGTATGAGGTGTATCATTATAGGATATCCCAAGGAAACGAAAGGATATTACCTATATAACCCTTCAGAAAAGAAAGTGACTATCGCCAGACAAGCTATCTTTCTTGAGAGAGAGCACATCCTTGAGAAGGATAGTGGGAGAAAGATTGACTTCGATGAAGTTGATGCTCAAGATACACAGGAGTTGGTACAGGAGAAATTCCACAGGTCCCCGTGGAAGAGGTTCTAGAAACACAAGTACTGCGTATGATCTCAAGAGAGGTAAGGGAACCAGAGAGATTTGGTTTCCTAGTCACCGAGGATGGTGAATCATTATTTTTGGACAATGATGAACCTCTCTCCTACAAGGAAGTAGTAGAAAGCTCAGAAGCTTCAAGATGGCTAGAAGCTATGAATTCTGAGATGGATTCCATATATCAGAACCAAGTCTGGGTTCTGGACGATGAGCCAGTTGATGTAAATCCTGTTGGATGCAAATGGGTATTCATGATAAAAGTGGACATGGATGGTAAAGTTAGCACCTATAAAGCAATGTTAGTGGCTAAAGAATTCAGACAACATCAAGGAATTGACTATGATAAAACCTTCTTTCTAGTTTCCATGTTTGAATCTATAAGAATCATACTTTCCATAACAACTTACCATGACTACAAGATTTGGAAAATTGATGTCAAAAAAGCATTCCTTAACGGGAACCATCAGGAAGATGTCTATATGACACAACCAGAAGAGTTTGTGACACCAGGTGAAGCCAAACGGGTGTGCAAGTTACAGAAATCCATTTATGGATTAAAGAAAGCATCCAGGTCATGAAACATTTGATTTGATGAAGCCATAAAGGAATTTTTTTTCATTAAGAACGAATGTGAGCCATGTGTTCATAAGCGGTTTAATGGGAATGTGATTTTTATCCTAATAGTATATGTAGATGACATATTGCTTATTGAAAACAATGTACCAGTCTTACAATCAGTTAAGGAATGGTTGAACAAGTGTTTCTCCCTGAAGGACTTGGGTGATGTAGCCTACATTCTAGGGATCAAGATCATTCGTGATAGATCCAAGAGGCTGCTTAGACTAAGTCAGGGTACATACATTGACTAGATACTAAAGAGATTTAGTATGGAACAATCCAAGAGGGGATTAGTTCAAGTGTCACATGGCCTACATATTTCTAAGAAAATGTGTCCACATACACAACAAGAGAAGGATAGAATGAGTAAGATCCCATACGCTTCGGCTATAGGATCCATCATGTATTCCATGTTATGTACCAGGCTTGATATTTCTTATGCACTGAGCATGGTAGGCAGATATCAAGCAGATCCAGGAGAACAACATTGGACTTATGTTAATACTATCCTTAAGTATCTGAGAAGAACTAAGAATATGTTCATGGTGTATGGAGGAGATTAGGAGCTTATCATCATAGGGTATGCAGATGCTGGTTTTCAGACAGATCAGAACAATCTGAAGTTACAATCTGGATATGTTTTCTGTCTCAATGAAGGAGATGTGAGCTGGAAGAGTTCAAAGAATCTAGTTGTCACCGATTTTACAGTGGAGTCTGAATATATAGAGGCTTTTGATGGAGCCAAGGAAGCCGTCTGGATTGAGATCTTTTTCCAGGAGCTTGATGTGGTGCCTAGCAGTAAAGACCCTATCACATTGTATTGTGATAATACTACAGTGGTGGATCTTGAAAAAGAACCAAGGTCACATCAATGGATAAAGCACATACTCCAGAAGTATCACCTCTTGAGGGATTTCTATAAGAGGGGTGAAGTTTTAGTGAGCAGAGTGTCCATGAAAGAGAACGTGTAAGACCCCATGACTAAAGGCATATCTCAGCAGAAGCATGAATATCATGTGAGAGCTAGTGGGTTAATGGTTGTTAGCAGTTGGCTCTTGTCCAAGTGGGAGTCTGTTAGATTTGGTGGCCTAGAACCCACTACTTTGTACTTTATTCATTAATAAATATCTTATCACATCTTGATTGTTCTTCTGCGTGACAATGCATATGATAATTTTCTTAAGGAAAACTGTTGCATTAAAGGGTCATAGCGAATCCCTGCTATGATGAGAACCTGGAAGTGCCATAACACTGTTCTTGAATATATGTTCTATGACCGGATGATGTTATTTGAGGGACACAAATAATAAAAGCCATTAGGGGTGAGACCTCATAAAACATTGAGGCACCTTCTCATGGTGTGCTCCCTTGGTAATATCCATGAGGATATTATGATAATGAGACCCGCCAGTAGGAAATCCACATTTCATAGTGTCATTGGATGTTCTTATCTATGGACTTGTGTATTAGTCCTTAGACTTTAAGATTATTATTAATGGGTATTACAACTTGCGCACTTAGATGTACTGACGAAAACTGTGACGAAACACTGTTCACAATGAGGTGGGATGCGTTGGGTGCGTCACGAGTAATACTGCATTAATAGATAATGCGAGAAAGGATTTGTCCCTTCTGTTCCATAATATAAGTATATATCTCAGGCCCTTTGATGGAATTGATATAGCCTAATTAAATCCATGGCCATGGTAAGGAATGGGAAAGTTCAATTCTAGAAAGTCAATGAATGAATAATCGATCACATGGGTTGATGGAACTGGCATGCAACCCGCTTGATTAGAGATATTGAGAAAATGGGATTATATTACATAGTAAGCGTTCGTATGAGGTGACGCATTAATGTGGCGTTAACTTCTTTCTCTTGGGTGCCTTGACCCATTGCTAGACAGTAATCTTGGACTTTAGGCATGCCCGCCTAATGCCAATGAGAAATAGGCCTAGAGGGTCACACACTAAGTGTGTCCATGTATCTCATTTAAATATTAATTTAATAAGTTGAATAAAGATTATTCCCAACTGTGGTTTAATAATTATTTAAGGACTCCTGATTGCATTTATTTCAACACTTGTTATTTGAGAGAATATATTGTGGGAAAAATAATATGTTTATTAGCAAGTATGAAGTTACATTTATCTAAGAAATAAATATCCATTACTCAAGGTCTAATAAATATGGTGGAGGAAATAAAGAAAAATGGGAAATAAAAGTACATGCTGTGTATATTAAATATACACGCCATGTAGTTTTATGGAAAACGAGTACACATCGTGTATTAATTATTACACACCGTGTAGTTTTTGAGTTGGGATTTTGTGGATATAATATTGTTTTATTAAATGATATTTATTATAATCAGTATGGGCTCATGTCAAGGAATTAATAATTCGACATGAGGGTTTTCAATAAGAGTTAATGAAATAAATAAAATGTGTAACGTGTTTATTTATTATCATAACTCTGTAACCTCAAACCCGATTATAAATATCCTCACAACCCCAAAACTTTTCCCAATCGTTGTGCACAACAATTCTAGAGAATTCTTTCAAGGACAAAAGAACCACTTTCTCCAAGAACACTCTTAAGACCGAGAGAGATCCTCCTCCATTGGATCAAGCCGATTGAAAGCGGACATCGCAAGTTAAGGTTCTTACACGCTATCACCCGAAGATCCCTTCGGCGACGT
Source organism: Viscum album (assembly GCA_963277665.1). Taxonomy (NCBI): domain Eukaryota; kingdom Viridiplantae; phylum Streptophyta; class Magnoliopsida; order Santalales; family Viscaceae; genus Viscum; species Viscum album. Next base: position 862,854,265 of record OY728132.1, on the reverse strand, counting down.
CCAGAGATATGTGGTACACGTGTGGATCACCACTAGAGGAATACTACACTTGGATTCTATGACGCAACGACAGATCACAAGATCATGACTGAAGATATCAATGAAGAAAGAATTCCACCAAGGCAATTCTTGTGATTTAATTAAATAAATTATAACCAACATATGATGATCCTATCTCTATGGTTCCAGGACTCCCTCTTTTGTTTTTTTGTTCTTCATTCTATTCCGAAGATCCTGCGTTTTATATCATGACAGATCTCAGTTTGAACGTTGTTTGATGCTAAAAGCAAAGTTGGGAAAACCCTTCATCATGCTTCCGCATCGCCCAGAACCTGCACCCGCAAATCGATTGGTGTTTCTTAGAGATCATAAGAGCACATGTGTATCATCGCTATAGGGATTCTATCCTTGGATACTCACAGTGCAATGAAGGTAATCTGAAATGGTCTTTTCGGACAATCAACATTCACCAACGAAGAATGTTCCTAAGACTAGGTATTTATTTCTTCAGATATTAAATAAATTGTTTATAAATTTGACATACAAGATCCTCGCTCTTGGTTTCAGAAAATGATTATTTAAAGAAATTTTAATATATCATCAAAATTTGCATGCTTCTGCTCGGCTCGAAACCATCAATTGGTATTAGATCGGTCATGTTTAAATTTACAATTATTTATTTGATTGTTGATCTATGCAAAATTGTGGTTAGATTTTCATTTCATGTTATTCATTCTTTAATCTAATTTGAATTAACATGTTATCAGCATAATAGTAATGTTCATTCAGTGTTTCATTTTCTTAAAGGTTTAAGAACAAATAAAGAATGACCAGAGATGCCATCAGGAAGTGTCAAATCATTGGCTGATAAAAGTAGGTTACACAACATGCGGCTGGAGCACACATCGTATACCCATGTTCATTGTATATAGATGCGTCGAACAATTAATTACATGCAATGCTTTTATTACACACTATGTGTTGACCAGTCCAACCTGTCACATGACAAGCGGATACAGAGTGTGTATCTATTATGTGCACACCGTGTAGTCCGATAGACGTAACACACTGAATCCCTAGGTGTGTGAGTTGGATATATAACAACTGAGGTACATGGCATGTAGCTACATGTACACTCTGTGTAGTCTCCCATTAATGGAAAGAATTAAAATTACATTAAATTTTAAAATTGTAGCATTAAAACCTTATTTTATTAATTGGTGCACCTTCGTGTGTTTGAAAATTTAGTAATGGTTTTAAATAATTTTAAATGCTCAATTAATTTATTATAATTAATATGTCATTATTGGTTCTACTGTTTATTTTTCATGAATACCATTAATTATGGGTATATCCAAATAATATTGGATGATCATTAATATAAAAGAGAATTAATTAATTAATGCAAGTGTGTTTATCTTAAATAATAAAAGACCAAATAAAGAAATGAATGATAGTTTTTTACTTTTGTGTATTCATTACATGTATGACCATTCACGAGTTTGACCAAAAACTATGTAATTTTTGGATGTTTAAATTTAATTTATTGTATGACTTTGCAATTATTTAATATTAAATTAAATGATAGCATGTGATTCATCATTAAGAAAATTAATGAGGATCCTTTCCACTAGAATGTTAAAGCAACTAGACATTCCTAGTTTAATGGTGGGGGATATTGAGACTTGTTAAAATATTGGGAGATTTAATTAATTAATTAATTAATTAATTAAATTTAATTTATTATATCTCACTTATTTTTTAATTAATAAAAGTACTAATAATCTACCCTTTTTAATTATAGAATAAAATGAAAAGTCCATCACCCACATTATCCCTACGATTAATATTGGAGAAAGATAATCTCCTAACTAACATTAACTTCCAGGAGTGATTTAGATGCCTTCGGGTTGTACTATACCATGAAAAAAAATCTTATGTGCTATAATCCTCAATGTATGATCTTCCTGTTAAAGAGGTGAGTGATGAAGAGTTCCTTTTCTATGAAAAACATTTGAGCGATGCAGTTGACATTCAATGTTTGATGCTTTCATCTATGTCTAGTGAACTAATGAAGTCTCATGAAAACATGGGTGCATATAGAATGCTTTAGCACCTCTGTGGTCTTTACCAGGATAGATCTAGATAGGAACCATTTGATATTTCCAAGGCGATATTTTAGAGAAAGATTGGAGAGCATTCTCTAGTTGGGCCTCACGTAGTCAATATCATTGGATACATTGGGTGTTTAGAGGATCTAGGTATTAAAATATCTAAAGAACCGGGCCCCAATCTCATTTTGGCATCACTCCCTTAGAGATTCTTGAGCTTTGTTTTGAATTTTAATATAAACAACATTGAGAAGTATCTACCATATATTTTTACTCTTCTTCACCATGTAGATAAGGATACAAAGCGTGAAAAACCTTATGTCCTGATGATGAAAAAATGGAAAGGGAAAGCGAAGAGATTTAAACCCAAAGCTTCTTTATGACCTTCCAAGAAGATGAAGATCAAGGAGAACACAAGAGAATAAGATGTTTTCTGTTTTTCATGTGGCAAGAAGGTCCATTGGAAGAAAAACTACACCTATCCAAAGAAGCAAGGGTAACCTTCAGGTGCATTTGTTATCGAGTGAAATTTTTTTGTTTCAAAAAATTTGGTATTAGATATATCTAGTGGTTCTCACATATGTATTAAAATACATGAACCAAGTACATTCAAAAATATTGTTTGAGTAGAGGTAGATCTTCGAGTAGCCAAGGAGCTAAACTTGCTGATATAGCTATCAGGGACTACCACCTCACATTACTAACTGAAATTATCTTAGTTTTAAAGGGTTGTTATTATGTGCCTTCAGTTACCAAAAACATTATTTCTATATCCAGACTTGATACAGATGGATTTATTTTCAAATTTGGTAATGAATATTGCTTCTTTTATAAAGATAGAATTTTTTATGGGTAGAAACATTTGAATTACGATCCTTATATGTTGGATTTCATGAACCAAATAATGGTAATTGATAACAATGTTACTTCACATGACTCATACTGCACCCAACTTTGACATCACCGGTGAGGTCATGTAAATGATAAGTTCTTTACTAAATTACATCAAGATGGATATTAAGATTCTTTTGAACTAAAACCACTTAGTGTATGTCATGCATGTTTACAAGGAAAATCACCAAATCCCCATTTAGCGGGAAAGGTGAAAATACTAATGAGATTATTGAATTAGTTCATAGTGATGTGTGTGGACCATTTCCTGTTGAAGAAAGGGGTGGGTACTCATACTTCATAAATTTTACTGATGATTTTAGTAGATGTGGATATTTCTACTTAATGAGGTATAAGTCAGATTATTTTGATAAATTCAAGGAATGAAAGAATGAATTTGAGAACTATCTTGGTAAGAAGATTAAGAAACTTTACTCAGATCTTGGTAGAGAATATCTTAATCAAGACTTCATTGATTATTTACTAGAGTTTGGGATTTTATCTCAACTCACTCATCCTTATACTCCTTAGTTGAATGGTGTAAGAGAAATGAAGAACTTCACCTTATTGGATATGGTGAGATCAATGACGAGTCATGTGAGTCTTCAAGTATCCTTTTGGGGGATACAAGTTACAAACAACAACATACATACTAAATAGAGTGACAACTAAAGAAAAAGATGGTAAACCATACCAATTATGGAATTGAAAGAAACCTATGTTGTCTTACTTAAATGTGTGGGTTTGTGAATCATTTTTAAGGCCTCTTTAGGAAAAAATATTGCACCTCAAGGCACAAAGTGTGTCTTTATAGGATATCCCAAAGAATCAAAGGGATACTACATATACAATCCTTTAGACAAGAAGGTTGTGGTTGACAGAAGTTCCACATTTCTTGAGTAGGATCTTATCTATAATAGAGATAGTGGGAGTGAGATACACTTTGATGAAGTCCATAATTAAGACACACAAGAGTTGGCACAAGAAAAAATTCCACAAAGTCCCATGGAAGAAGAAATTTTTCCGGAGAAATAATTACTGCATAAGAGTACCAGAGAGATTAGAGAACCGGAATGATATGGTTTTCTAGTCACTATGTATGATGAATCATTATTAGATGATAATAATGATTCCTTAACCTATAAGTAATCAGTAACTGGCACAGATGTTTCCAAGTGGTAGGAAGCCATGAATTCTGAAATTGATTCCATGTACCAAAACCAAGTTTCTATTTTGGTATACCCTTTAGTAGATGTAAATCCATTTGGTTTCAAATGGGTATTCAAGAAGAAACTAGACATGGAAGGACAATTCAGTACCTATAATGTGTGACTGGTTGCAAAAGGGTTTAAACAATGTCAAGGCATTGAGTGTGACAAAACCTTTTTACTAGATTCAATGCTAAAATCCATCAGAATTGTACTTTACATTATGGATTTCCATGATTATGATATTTGGAAATGGATGTCAAAATATCCTTCCTTAACGGGAACCTTCAGTAAGATTTCTATATGACACAACCCGAAGGGATTATGACTCCAAAGGATTTTAACTAGGTATGCAAGTTACAAAGATCCATTTATGAATTAAAACAAGCATCCAGGTCATAGAAAATTCATTTTTATGAGGCTATAACAAAATTTGGTTTCATAAAGAATGAATGTGATCCATGTGTCTATAAACAGTTTAATGGGAGTGAAATCATTTTCCTAATAGTATATGTTGATGGAATATTACTCATTGGAAACAAAATACCAATCTTACAGTCTGTTAAGGCGTGGTGGAATAGATGATTCTCTATGAAGGACTTGGGTGAGGTAGCATATATTCTTGGGATCAATATCTATCATGATAGATCCAATAGGTTTCTCGGCCTATGTCAAAGTACATACATTGACAAGATACTGAAGAGATTTAGTTCGAAATAATCCAAGAGGGGATTGTTTCCAGCATTACATGGCATTCATCTTTCTAGGGAAATGTGTCCTCAAACACATGAGGAAAGAAACAGAATGATAAGGATTCCATACGCATCATTGATTGGGTCAGTCGTGTATGTTATGTTATGTACTAGACTAGATGTCACCTGCATGTTAAGTGAGGTAGGAAGATACCAAGCTGATCCAGGTGACCACCATTATATGGAAGTCAAGACTATCTGTAAGTATAAGAGGCATACTAAGGATATGTTCCTAGTTTATGGAGGAGATGAGGAACTAGTCATTACTGGATATACAAATGCTAGTTTCAAAATTGATCAAGATGACATGAAGTCACACATGGGATACATCTTGACTTTAAATGGAGGCGATGTGAGCCATAAGAGCTCAAAGAAGGTTGTGGTTAAAGATTATATGGTAGAGTTCGAGTATATTTTGGCTTCTGAGGTAGATAAATAAGAAATATGGATGCACAACTTTGTCTAAGTTTTTGATGTTGTTCATATAAGTAAAGATCCCATCACAATCAATTGTGATAGTACTACAATAGTGGCTCTTGAAAAAGAGCCAAGGTCACATCAGCGAATGAAGAACATACTTCAAAAGTATCATCTCTTGAGAGATTTTTCTCATAGAGTTAATGTTCCAATGATTAGTATTTTTATGGAAGATAATGTGGTAGACCGCTTGACTAAATACTTAACTAAGTAGAAACATGAATATCATGTGAGGTCTAGTGGACTGAAGGTCGTAGGCAGGTGGCTCTAGTTCAAGTGGGAGTTTTTTGGAGTTGGTGTCCAAGGACCAACTGTCTGTCCTTTGATTACATGAATATTTTATGTATTGACTATTAATAAAACTTCTTATTACATATTTTTTTGTTGTTCTGCATGACTTTAATGTAATAATTTCATGGAGTATATGTCGCATTGATAGGGTCATAATATTTCTCTGCTATGATGAGAACCTTTATGTGCTATGAAGATATTCTTAAATAATGTTATGCAGTTGGATAATGTACTATGATGGGACACATAGTACATAGACTTTCATGTGGGAGTACTCGTAAAATGAGGCATCTTCTCATGAATTTTGTACATGGTAATATCCAAGGTGATAGATTATAATAATAGACCCGCCATTATGAATTATGCATGTTTTGGTGTCATTAGACATTTCTATCTATGAGTGTGTGTGGTGGTCCTTAGACTTTATGATTTTTATTAATGCATGTTACAACTCACATATTTAGATATATTTCGTAAACTGTGATGATAATAGTTCATAGTGAAGTTGGATATGTTGGGTATGTCACGAGTGACATGTCATTAATGAATAAGTCGAGGAAGGATTTTTACATTCCATATTTATAGAAGCTGATATCTTGGTCCTTTGATTGGAATAGAAACATAACATTAAATGCCATGGCCATGGTGTAATGACATTTTTATTTTAGATAGTCAAAGAAAGACATATCGATCATATAGGTTTGTGATACGAATGTGAAACCTGCTTGATGAGATATTGTGACAAATAGATTATATTATAAAGTGAGCGTTCGTATGTGGTTGTTGATGTTGTGACATTAAGTTATTTATCCTTGGTTTATTGGCCTATTGCAAGACAATAATCTTGGACTTTAGGCATGATCACATAATTCCAATGAGAAAGAATCCTAGAAGGTCACACGCTAAGTGTGTCTGTTGATCTCGAATAAATTATATTTGAGTTTAATTAATGGAATAAATATTATTATCAAGTTTGATGAATAATTTTATTTAATTTGTATTGATCGCATAAATTAAATAAATATTTATTTTTTGTCTTGCGAATAAAATATTTATTGAATATTTTAATAAATATTTATTCAGTAGATTGTGAATAAAATATTTATTTATGAATAAAATATTTATTTATGAATAAAATATTTATTTAGTTATTCAATAAATGATAGAGGATTTTAAACGGACCCTGACCGTGTCCAGTGAAAAATATTAATTAACAAGACTATTATATAATATTTGTTATTGTGAAAGTTTTCATACGCCACAAAATAATAATAATAATCATTTTTATTATGTGGAATGAGGTTTATTAAAGGTTATAAATGTTATTTAATGGACAGTAATCAAGTAAATAATATTTTTAACTTAAATCCTAACTCTATAAATAGATAGCTATGTCTATTGTGTAGAGAATCAAAAAATTCATAATAGAAAATTTTTGCACACAATGAATTCTTTCTCAACTCCTCATTCTATTTCCCTCTCAAGAATGAGAAGTGAAACAGAGATTTATTCAAGACCGAAGAATGAACAATCAAGAATAAACAATGTAATAAATTTTACTCACTGTGCTAACACCTGGAGATCGAGTGGTGTTGCTCGGAGATCATAGGAGTACATGTGGATCACCACTAGAGGGATACTATCCTTGGATCCTCACAACGCAATGAAGGTAATCCAAAAGGGTCTTTTCGAATAACCAACATTCACCAAAGAAGAAAATTCATAAGCCCATGTATTTATTTCTTCATATATTAAATAAATTAATTATAAATTTGACATTCAAGATCCTCAATCTTGGTTTTGAGAAATGATTATTAAAATAAATTTTAATATATCATCAAGCTCCACCCTCTTACACTATGCTCAGAACCATCAAATATGTAGACTTTCATAAGTAGGGTATCAAAGTATGAAGGTTCTCATGTTAGGTATCTTTCCAACCTCATGTAGTGAAGGCTAAAATATGATTCATGCACCCCTAGTATACCAAATACATATGTATAACACTATATGTGGTATACTTAGTGGATCGTCCAACGCACACAAAGAATCTTATTCTTTGTTTTGTGCCCCATGATCATATTTTTTTTATCTTTATAAAAGAATCATACTTATGCCAACCTCATCATTTCATCATAACCTATAATATTCCATGATGAACATTGGTTAGGGATCACTCAAAGTTGTACTTTGAGAGGTCAATTATCATCACAGTTCATGAAATGTATAATTATATATACATTTATGCAACCAACAATAAAGAATTATAAAGTGAAGATCACCTCATAAATATTACATTTTATAACCTTAAAAATATTTTAAGAATATATAATAAACCCAATATAATCACATATCAATCATATCATATATGATAAAATAAAACATAATCCTTATGTAGGCTGTGATTTTCAGGGGTTTTTCTAACTCATTACAACATATGTAATTCTTGTCACATCTCTATGTGAGAATCTGAAAAAACCCTCCCACCAACACTTTGGTGAGAATAATTTATGAAGTAACCAAATTTGAATAATGGTGATATTTTGGAATCATATTCCCAATGTGAAACTCGTTGAACATATTCAAACTTCTTGACTTTATAACATCAAATGTTATGATACCAAATTTTGTTGTCTACTTAGAACTATTTCTTAGTGCATTATTATCTTCCTTGGAACTATTTCCATCAAAAATTTTCTTTTATTTTTTTCAAATAATAAAACTATTTACATGATTACTTTTCCATTACATCCTAAATCCTTTTAGGATAAAGTGATACCTACTTTATTACGATAACTAATGAAAATATTTATATTTTTGTTTACCGCCAAACCCTAAACTATTTTAGGATAAAGTGTAATTCACTTTATAATATTGACTAGCATAAATCTTATAGAAATAGAGATATTAACTTTCTCATGTAAATTGAATGTAACTCTTTACATTTTTATTTTCCATCACATATCCTAAAACTCCTTTAAGATATTAAGTAAAAAACCACATTAGTCTTCGACTGGTATAATCCTTTAGGAAAAAGTGATAACCATTATTCATGATAACTAAATTTAACTATTTACATTTTGTCTTTATTATCATATATCCAAAACTATTTAAGATATTAAGTGTAAAATAAATTTAATATTAGACGTGTAAAGACTCATAAAATTCAAGGGAAATTTTTTCTTAATTTTCTTTGGAATTTTACAAGAGCGCGGTTTCAGACGGCACCTGATTCCGAGGCCCGGAGTGCCCGGAATCAATTTCCGAAGTTTGGCTCGGGTACGTTCAGTGAACGAACGAGCGGGAATTTCTAACTTTTGATCCGGTGCTCGGAATTGAAATCCGAGGACACCGATGAACTCGCAACGCTGATATTCGCTTAAGGAGACCTTTTTCGAAGTTGCGTTTAATGCGGGACGAAAGTTAGTTTTTGGGAGAATTATAAAAAGTTGAATAAAAAATGTGGAACACTTTTTATTTTACTTTTGTTGGTTAACTTCTCTCAAAGGAAGTTAGGGTTGGGACCCACACCCACTTAACCTCCCTTGAGAGGATTAAGTGTGGTGGGACCCACACAAACCTAAACCTTCCATCTTCTCTCAAACTCCCTTTAACCCCTCTTTAAATGACATGACAAATTGTTATTTAATTTTGGAGTTATCTTATTTGAATTTCAAACCTTTGAAATTCAATTTGTTAAGTTTGTGAATAAAATAAGACTCTATCTTATTTTATTTGGTTATAATTGTTTATCTTGAGAGGTTTTGGGTTCTTCTCCTTCTTCTTCAAACTTTGACGAAGAACGCTCAAGCTTTGGCGAAGAATGCTCAAGCTCCGACGAAGAACGCCGCTCCTCTCTTCTTCATCTTCCGTGTCAACGAAAGGGAACGCCGCTTCCTCCTCGGACTTCCTTCGTCGGCATATGAAGATTCGCCAACGACGTACCTCTTCGGACGTACCTCTTCGTCATCGGATTTGACGAACGATTACCGCGACGCCCGACCTCCACGACGTTGTCTTCCGCGGGACGTTAACAAATCTTCGAACCTATACCCAAGGTAGGGGTTGTTGTTATTTGTTTATTTATTTATTCTTGTTCGTGGTTATAACATGACTAACGTGAGGATATTTAAATTTGTATTATCATCTAACGTGAGGGGGCCGGACCGCATGAACACGGCCGAACCCCCTCCTTTGTTCTTGTTGATTTATATTGCGGATGAAACAAGATGGCGTGGTGTCGTCGCACCACGCGGTTATTCGCACGCTTATATTGCGCGGCGCCGTTGCGCCGCGCCGTGGAAGGATCATCAAGAACGCGACGCCGTCGCGCCGCGTCGAAGGGAATCAAAGGCGCGACGGAGGGGCGCGGTGCCGTCGCACCACGCCGGACGACGAACACTGCGGCCGGTTCCGGGCCGCGGCGGGACGAGAAGACCGGCGGCCGGGCCGCCGGCGTCGGAAGCCAGAAAGGGGACCAGTTTACCGGTCCCGTTGAAGAAAAACCGGCCGGCCAGATGGCCGGCCGGAAGGTCAAAGGCCGGGGGAATTTAATTCCCCCGGCCAGCACTAAACCCCCCCCATTTATGAGGGGGGGGGGGGGTTTCCTTGAGGGGGGCAGGCGGCCCCCCGGATCCTTTCAAAGCAGGCCCCCCACGAGGGGGGGGGGGGGTTTCAAAATGGCGCGGCTAAAAGCCGCGCCGCCATGCTGGAAGCGGGGGCTTAGCCCCCCGCGCGTGACCCCAACGACGCCAGGCCGCGCCGGACCGCGCCGCCGCGCTGGTCCGCGCCGCCGGCCGGGCCGGGTCGGACCCGGGTCGGGTCGACCCGGTTCGGGCCGACCCAGGGGGGGGGGGGGTCGGGCCGGGTCGGCCCGGACCCGGACCCCCCCGTTTTCGAGACGGTTTCGGTCTTTTGGCCATAACTTGAGCCACAGACCTCCGATCGACGAACCGTCTACGGCAACACGATCCTTGGATCGAGACGGTCGTTTTAGTATATTGCAATCAAAGTTTCGGAATACTTTGAGTTCGTCCGGGTTGGTTCGTACACGAAACCAACCGGGCCCTCGGAGCGGAAACGCTCATATCTTGAGCTACGGACATCCGATTGACGTGCCGTCAGCTTTGTTGAGTTCCTCTTAGTGAGACGGATCTTTTGGCATACTCCGCCCGAGGTTTAGATGTAGGTGGAGTACGGTCGGGTTGGTTTTGCCTTAAAAACCAACCGGGCCCCAGGGACGAAAATGCCAATAACTCTCAGACCGGGCGTCCGATCGACGTGCCGTCTGTTGCGTTGAGTTCCTGTTGACGATACGGAACTTTTGGATACATCAACTCTGGACTTTGTGACAGTTGATGTATCAGCCTCTCGGCTCGTGGAGCGGACCCTCCGAACGAGCTTGCTGTGTGCGGGAACCCTAGTGCTGGCTGCGACTGTTACTGTGACTGCTACTGCTACTGCTACTGTGACTGCGACGACGACAGTACAGAGATCCTGTGTGGATTCGACGACGACGACTACAACACTCAGCGATCCTATGTGGATCAGTGCTACAGGTCATGTGTGGGCCCGATCCTGTGTGGGTCCGATCCTGTGTGGGTCCTTGCGCTCAGCGGTCCTGTGTGAACCAGCGCCTACAGGTCCTATGTGGGCCCGATCCTGTGTGGGTCTTTTGCGGGGGTTAGTTACCTATCGATCCTTCGTGGGTCCGATGACTTAGATGGATCAGAGATCATCTTTATCGTCCTTTGAAGAAGTATACCTGTGTGAGCTGAATCCTGTTGCTTTCCTGTGTGGATTGAGTTGTGCTATCCTATGTGGATTACGTTTTGCTTTCCTGTGTGGAATATGTTTACTTTCCTGTGTGGACTGAGTTGTACTTGGGCTCGGAGGTTGGAGCATATTTGAAATTGATGACTTAGGTATATGTATGGGCATATACCTAAGCAATGTCGGTTGTTACTTCGTGATTGTACCTTTCTTCGTGGTTTATCCTTTGTGGATTTTGAGAGACCTTCAGGGGTCTCGGGGTCCCTACTGAGTAGCTTATACTCACCCCTGCACGGGCTTTGCCCGCACTACGTTGTGTTGGTTGCAGACGACGGACAGCGTTGATCTTAGCTGAGGCTTGCAGAGCAGGACGGTACCTAGAGGTGGACCACTGGGCGGGACGTGCTCGGAGCGGACGGCGGGACCCGTGGAGCAGTGGAGCTATCTGTACCCACCCTTCAGGTGGGATTTCCAGTGGACAGCTCGGTGTAGCGGCTTTTACTTTTCAGTTGCTGTTTTCCCTTTTCGAGTTGTACTTTACTTTCAGTTTGGGTTTGTATATTGGCCCATTTACTTTTCCGCACTTTCAGTTGTACCCTGCTTTTGCTTAGTGTTTACTTTCCGCTTGCTTACTCTGTGGTGTTTGTTTACTTTACAAAGGCAATGCCTTCCCTTTTTACCGGGATTTACGCCTTGGTGCTAGTCGCCAGCCCCTGGCCTATGGAAGGCGGGCTTGGGGTAGTCACGGCACGGACCCCGAGGGCGGGTCGTGAAAAATTGGTATCAGAGGAGTTCGGTTCTACCGCGAACTCTGATCTTTTCTATGTGAAGCAATAATGTTTAGCGTATTGAGTGTGGTTATCAGTCCAGGGAGTCCAGTGTTGGTGCGGCGGCCGATATATCCGTACACCAGGACCCAAACTTCTGATTTCCGACTTAATGCACAAAAATATTGATTGCGTGTGTGTTTCAAAGTTTTCTTTGTGATTACTTTATATCAGCTCACCAGGTATACTGTTCTGACCGTGGCGCACCTATTTTCTTTTCAGGATGGCCCCACGACGGCAGCCCGCTAGGGTTCCGAGAGTCAAGTGTGACGACAGCCGACCGAGAGACGAGGCCTCGGTGTAGGGCCCTTTGTCAGCAGTGGCACCGGCGGTAGCACTACCCGCCGAGCCCCCGATGCTTCCAGCGCCAGCCGCTGACGATGCACGTCGCCTCAGCGCACTGCGTGAGTTTCAGCGCCAGCGACCACCCAGGTTTCGCGGGGAGACGGATCCCCAGGCAGCCGAGGACTGGCTGGAGGCAGTAGTACGTGTGTTTAGGATAGTGAGGACACCAGCAGACCTCATGGTGATCCTCGCTGTGAGCCTACTACACGCAGCAGCAGGACGATGGTAGAGCTTGATGCTCCAGGTGCACGATGAGGCATCTCTTCTTTGGGCGGACTTTGAGAGCCTCTTCCGCTCGGAGTTCGTCCCAGCCACCCTTCGTGCGGTGCGCATCCAGGAGCTTCTTCAGCTGCGGCAGGGCAGCATGACGGTCGCTCAGTACTCGGCGAGATTTACCGATCTCTCGCGCTACTCGACCGACATGGTACGAGACCCATTCTTCCGGGCCCGGACCTTCGAGCAGGGTTTGAGACACGAGATCAGGGCATCACTGATCTCCCTCAGCATACCGACTCAGACAGGAGTATTGGAGCGGGCCCTTCTGATCGAGAGCTTCCTTGCTGAGTCTACACCAGCACCGAGACCCACCGCAGGGCGGCACGTGGCAGAGTCATCTGTAGCAGGCAGTCGACGGATGACTCAGGGGTCCAGGCAGACCAGACCCTCAGGCAGACGACCTCAGGGCACTGGCTCAGCAGTGCGGGGCACACAGCGCGGAGCCAGTCTTTCGAGAGGCAGACAGTGCTACTCGTGCGGCGGGCAGGGCCACATGGCTCGTGACTGCCCGACCCGCCATGCCGAGGAGCAGCAGACAGTTGAGGGACCACTGAGACAGAGGCAGAGGGTCGACCATGGCGGTCCGCAGGGAGGAGGCGGACGAGGCAGAGGAGCTGGACGAGTAGCCGGTCGTGGGCGACGCTTTGAGGCTCTGCCACCACCACCACCAGGAGGTCCACCCCGACCACAGGGAGCTGGCGGGCAGAGACAGGCACAACTCCAGGCAGCAGAGGCCTACGACCATGACGCACCCGAGATGATTCGAGGTACTATCTGTGTCTATTCCACCCTTGCTGCAGTTCTTATAGACACAGGAGCGAGTCACTCTTTCATAGCCGCTGCCCTTGTTCGGAGCTCGGAGATTCCGACAGAGCCATTGGCTCGATCCTTACGGCTAGAGACTCCTACGGGAGCAGACTTGACGATTACGCACTGGTGCCGGCAGTGTGAGCTTACTCTAGGAGGCGAGAGCTTCGGCTGGGATCTTCTTGTAGCAGCGTCGAGGCCTTATGACGTCATCTTGGGCATGGATTGGCTATCTACGGTCCATCCACAGATTGAATGTTTTAGGCGCAAGGTGCGATGTGTACGCACCGACGGGAGCAGGTTCACCTTCACCGGCGAGAAGGGAGCCTTAGCAGCACAGGATGGACTTTCACGGAGGAGAGGACAACCCATCACTCATCAGTTGGCTAGCCTCATCCTTGGATCAGTTGACGTGCAGAGTCCTGGTTTTCCTGCAGTGGTGGATCAGTTTGTAGACGTTTTTCCCGACGACGTTCTAGGGCTACCTCCTCGTAGAGAGGTGGACTTTTATATTGACTTGTACCCCGGGACAACCCCAATATCCACTCCAGCATATCGGATGGCCCCCGCCGAGCTTCGAGAGCTACGGGTACAGTTGGAGGACTTGCAGGGCAAGGGGTTCATCCGACCCAGTGTTTCACCCTGGGCTTCCCCGATATTGTTCGCCAAGAAGGCGGACGTGAGCTTGCGACTTTGTGTTGACTATCGTCGCCTGAACCAGGTGACAGTGAGGAACAAGTATCTGCTACCGAGGATTGATGACCTCTTTGATCAGCTCAAGGGAGCACGGTGGTTCTCGAAAATAGACCTCAGGTCAGGCTATCATCAGCTCAGAGTCAGAGACGAGGATGTGCAGAAGACGGCCTTCAGATGTCGGTATGGCCACTATGAGTTCTTGGTTATGAATTTTGGTGTAACCAATGCTACAGCAGTGTTCATGGCTCTCATGAACATGATCTTTCAGCCATACCTCGATCGGTTTGTTGTGGTCTTCATCGACGACATTCTGATTTACTCTACGACTGAGGAGGAGCACACCTATCACTTGCGAGTTATACTAGACACACTCCGAGAGCACCAGCTTTATGGTAAGCTCTCGAAGTGCCAGTTCTGGATATGTGAGGTCCACTTCTTGGGACACGTTATCTCTGAGGCGGGAGTTGCAGTGGATCCTGCGAAGATTGAGGCTGTGTTAGCATGGGAGCCACCCAGGAGCGTGACTGAGGTTCGGAGTTTCTTGGGACTAGCTGGATACTATCGGAGATTCGTGCTGGACTTCTCTAGAGTTGCGGCACCACTCACAGCTTTGATGAAGAAGGGGAAACCCTTCGTGTGGTCAGACAGAGTCAGCAGAGCTTCCAGGAGCTGAGGCAAAGATTGACCAGCACACCTGTCTTGAGGTTGCCCGAGGAGGGAGTAGGGTACGTAGTTTTCTGCGATACATCAGGGACCGGACTCGGATGTGTTCTGATGCAGGAGCGGGCAGTGATTGCCTATGGATCACGTCAGTTGAGGCCGCATGAGCAGAACTACGCTACCCATGACCTGGAGTTAGCAGCAGTGGTCTTCGCTTTGAAGACATGGCGACACTATCTGATGGGCGAGCGATTTACAGTCTTTTCCGATCATCAGAGTCTCAGGTATATCTTCTCGCAGAAGGACCTGAACCTGAGACAACGACGATGGCTCGAGTTCCTCCAGGACTATGACTTTGAGATAGTCTATACTCCTGGGAAGGGGAACGTAGTAGCCGATGCCCTTAGCAGGAGGACGGGCATTCAGCTACTTGAGGAGGCGACAGAGCAGCTAGCCTCTTTACAGATATCCTTCGTGGATAGAGATGGAGCAGCCTTCCTCCAGTCTCTCACAGTCACCCCTCCACTACTACAGCGAGTTAGGGAGGCACAACGTGGGGACACTGACTGTGAGACACGGCGTGCACAGATATCCTCGGGACAGGCATTTGATGGTTTCTCCCTTGGAGCAGAGCACGACATCCTTTTCAGAGGACGTACCATGGTACCAGTCGCTTTGCGAGAGGAAGTGCTGAGAGAGTTTCACACTTCTCCTTTGGCGGTACATCCTGGAGTGGTGAAGATGTACCAGGACCTCAGACGACAGCACTGGTGTTCGGGCATGAAGAAAGCTGTAGCAGAGTTCGTTTCTCGATGCCTCACCTGCCAACAGGTGAAGGCAAAGCATCAGGTACCAGCAGGCTTGGTACAGCCCTTAGAGGTTCCGGAGTGGAAGTGGGACGGCATATATATGGACTTCGTGACTGGACTTCCACGCACTTCCAGAGGTCATGACTCCATCTGGGTGATTGTTGACCGACTCACCAAGTCGGCACACTTCTTACCCATTAGAGAGCAGGGCTCAGTGGAGAGCTTGGGACGTCTCTACATTTAGGAGATTGTGCGGCTCCACGGCGTGCCATCATCTATCGTCTCTGATCGAGACGATCGCTTTACTTCCCGGCTTTGGAAGGGGTTGCAGGAGGCGTTTGGGACGCAACTACGTCTGAGCACAACCTTTCACCCTCAGACGGATGGTCAGACAGAGAGGACCATTCAGACTCTCGAGGACATGCTCCGCGCATGTGTCCTCGACTTTGGTCGTAGCTGGGAGGACCACCTACCCTTGGTGGAGTTTGCGTACAACAACAGCTACCACTCCACCATCGGGATGGCACCGTACGAGGCATTGTACGACCGACCATGTAGATCTCCTTTGTGCTGGACAGACCCTGGGGAGTCAGCACTGGTGGGACCGGAGATGGTCCAGGCCATGACAGAGAAGGTCCAGGTCATCCAGGAGCGGATGAGGACATCTCAGAGCCGGCAGAAGTCATACGCTGATAGGAGGCGGAGGCCACTAGAGTTCGAGGATGGCGACCACGTCTTCTTGCGGGTCTCACCTCGACGTGGTATTCAGAGATTTGGATGAGGCGACAAGTTATCTCCGCGCTTCATCGGGCCCTTCCAGGTCCTCAGCAGGATTGGTGAGGTGGCTTATCGCCTGGCTCTACCACCTCAGTTGCACCGGGTGCATGACGTCTTCCACGTGTCTCAGCTGAGGAGATACGTGCACGACCCGATGCACATCATTGACCATGGGGAGCTTGACGTTGACGATGGAGTGACTTTTACGGAGGTCCCAGTGGAGATAGAGGATCGACAAGAGCGGGTCCTACGTGGGAGATAGATTCCTCTTGTGAGCATCAGATGGCATCACAGGAATCTCCAGGAGAGCACATGGGAGCAGGAGGCTCAGATGCGTGCTCAATACCCTCATTTGTTTCCCTAGTTTTTGATGTATCTTTACGGGGATGTAAAGCCCTGAGGTGGGAGTAATGTAAAGACCTGAAAAATTCAAGGGAAATTTTTTCTTAATTTTCTTTGGAATTTTACAAGAGCGCGGTTTGAGACGGCACCTGATTCCGAGGCCTGGAGTGCCCGGAATCAATTTCCGAAGTTTGGCTCGGGTACGTTCAGTGAACGAACGAGCGGGAATTTCTAACTTTTGATCCGGTGATCAGAATTGAAATCTGAGGACACCGATGAACTCGCAACGCCGATATTCGCTTAAGGAGACCTTTTCCGAAGTTGCGTTTAATGCGGGACGAAAGTTAGTTTTTGGGAGAATTATAAAAAGTTGAATAAAAAATGTGGAACACTTTTTATTTTACTTTTGTTGGTTAACTTCTCTCAAAGGAAGTTAGGGGTGGGACCCACACCCACTTAACCTCCCATGAGAGGATTAAGTGTGGTGGGACCCACACAAACCTAAACCTTCCATCTTCTCTCAAACTCCCTTTAACCCCTCTTTAAATGACATGACAAATTGTTATTTAATTTTGGAGTTATCTTATTTGAATTTCAAACCTTTGAAATTCAATTTGTTAAGTTTGTGAATAAAATAAGACTCTATCTTATTTTATTTGGTTAGAATTGTTTATCTTGAGAGCTTTTGGGTTCTTCTCCTTCTTCTTCAAACTTTGACGAAGAACGCTCAAGCTTTGGCGAAGAACGCTCAAGCTCCGACGAAGAACGCCGCTCCTCTCTTCTTCGTCTTCCGTGTCAACGAAAGGGAACCCCGCTTCCTCCTCGGACTTCCTTCGTCGGTATACGAAAATTCGCCAACGACGTACCTCTTCAGACGTACCTCTTCGTCATCGGATTTGACGAACGATTACCGCGACGCCCGACCTCCGCGACGTTGTCTTCCGCGGGACGTTAACAAATCTTCGAACCTATACCCAAGGTAGGGGTTGTTGTTATTTGTTTATTTATTTATTCTTGTTCGTGGTTCTAGCATGACTAACATGAGGATATTTAAATTTGTATTATCATCTAACGTGAGGGGGCCGAACCGCATGAACACGGCCGAACCCCCTCCTTTGTTCTTGTTGATTTATATTGCGGATGAAACAAGATGGCGTGGTGCCGTCGCACCACGCGGTTATTCGCACGCTTATATTGCGCGGCGCCGTCGCGCCGCGCCGTGGAAGGATCATCAAGAACGCGACGCCGTCGCGCCGCGTCGAAGGGAATCAAAGGCGCGGCGGAGGGGCGCGGTGCCGCCGCACCGCGCCGGACGACGAACACCGCGGCCGGTTCCGGGCCGCCGGCGTCGGAAGCCGGAAAGGGGACCGGTTTACCGGTCCCGTTGAAGAAAAACCGGCCGGCCAGATGGCCGGCCGGTAGGTCAAAGGCCGGGGGAATGTAATTCCCCCGGCCAGCACTAAACCTCCCCCCCCATTTATGAGGGGGGGGGGGGTTTCCTTGAGGGGGGCAGGCGGCCCCCCGGTTCCTTTCAAAGCAGGCCCCCCACGAGGGGGGGGGGGTTTCAAAATGGCGCGGCTAAAAGCCGCGCCGCCATGCTGGAAGCGGGGGCTTAGCCCCCCGCGCGTGACCCCAGCGGCGCCAGGCCGCGCCGCCGCCGGCCGGGCCGCGCCGGACCGCGCCGCCGCGCCGGTTCGCCGCCGGCCGGGCCGGGTCGGACCCGGGTCGGGTCGACCCGGTTCGGGCCGACCCAGGGGGGGGGGGGTCGGGCCGGGTCGGCCCGGACCCGGACCCCCCGTTTTCGAGACGGTTTCGGTATTTTAGCCATAACTTGAGCCACAGACCTCCGATCGACGAACCGTCTGCGGCAACACGATCCTTGGATCGAGACGGTCGTTTCGGTATATCGCACTCAAAGTTTCGGAATACTTTGAGTTCAGCCGGGTTGGTTCGTACACGAAACCAACCGGGCCCTCGGAGCGGAAACGCTCATATCTTGAGCTACGGACGTCCGATTGACGTGCCATCAGCTTTGTTGAGTTCCTCTTAGTGAGACAGATCTTTTGGCATACTCCACCCGAGGTTTGGACGCAGGTGGAGTACGGTTGGGTTGGTTTTTCCTTAAAAACCAACCGGGCCCCGGGGACGAAAATGCCAATAACTCTCAGACCGGGCGTCCGATCGACGCGCCGTCTGTTGCGTTGAGTTCCTGTTGACGATACGGAACTTTTGGATACATCAACTCTGGACTTTGTGATAGTTGATGTATCAGCCTCTCGGCTCGTGGAGCGGACCCTCCGAACGAGCTTGCTGTGTGCGGGAACCCTAGTGCTGGCTGCGACTGTTATTCTGACTACTACTGCTACTGCTACTGTGACTGCGACGACGATAGTACAGAGATCCTGTGTGGATTCGACGACGACGACTACAACACTCAGCGATCCTACGTGGATCAGTGCTACAGGTCCTGTGTGGGCCCGATCCTATGTGGGTCCGATCCTGTGTGGGTCCTTGCGCTCAGCGGTCCTGTGTGAACCAGCGCCTACAGGTCCTATGTGGGCCCGATCCTGTGTGGGTCTTTTGCGGGGGTTAGTTACCTATCGATCCTTCGTGGGTCCGACGACTTAGATGGATCAGAGATCATCTTTATCGTCCTTTGAAGAAGTATACCTGTGTGAGCTGAATCCTGTTGCTTTCCTGTGTGGATTGAGTTGTGCTATCCTATGTGGATTACGTTTTGCTTTCCTGTGTGGAATATGTTTACTTTCCTGTGTGGACTGAGTTGTACTTGGGCTCGGAGGTTGGAGCATATTTGAAATTGATGACTTAGGTATATGTATGGGCATATACCTAAGCAGTGTCGGTTGTTACTTCGTGATTGTACCTTTCTTCGTGGTTTATCCTTTGTGGATTTTGAGAGACCTTCAGGGGTCTCGAGGTCCCTACTGAGTAGCTTATACTCACCCCTGCACGGGCTTTGCCCGCACTACGTTGTGTTGGTTGCAGACGACGGACAACGTTGATCTTAGCTGAGGCTTGCAGAGTAGGACGGTACCTGGAGGTGGACCACTGGGCGGGACGTGCTCGGAGCGGACGGCGGGACCCGTGGAGCAGTGGAGCTATCTGTACCCACCCTTCAGGTGGGATTTCCAGTGGACAGCTCGGTGTAGCGGCTTTTACTTTTCAGTTGTTGTTTTCCCTTTTCGAGTTGTACTTTACTTTCAGTTTGGGTTTGTATACTGGCCCATTTACTTTTCTGCACTTTCAGTTGTACCCTGCTTTTGCTTAGTGTTTACTTTCCGCTTGCTTACTCTGTGGTGTTTGTTTACTTTACAAAGGCAATGCCTTCCCTTTTTACCGGGATTTACGCCTTGGTGCTAGTCGCCAGCCCCTGGCCTATGGAAGGCGGGCTTGGGGTAGTCACGGCACGGACCCCGAGGGCGGGTCGTGACAAGACGGTATAATCCATTAGGAAATAAAGATATTTACTTTCTAAACAGTAACTAAACGTAACACTATACATTACCATCAAATATCCTAAACACTTTAGGATATTTAGTGGAAATAACTTTAACTTTATATTTATGTAATCCTTTATTTGTTAGCTTTAAAATTATCAATGTTTAAAAAAACTCCCACTAACATCTTATTCACCAAATTATTTTTATAATATCATGCTAAGATACAAAAATTACTTCAGGTTTAGAAAATAACTCATATTTTCTGTTAGCTAGAATATTTTACACTTAAACTGTTGGTACTGTTTAATATATGGTATTCTGTGTGTTCAAAGAATTTTAATGGAAAATAAGATAATTATTTAAGATATTCCACTAATGGGTGGTGGAATTTTATTCCATCATATTTTAAAAAATAATTGGATAAACACCTTTACCTTTATCATTTTTTCAAGTATTTTATATGATCTGATGAATCTTAAACCATGCATACAATCAATCATATAAATTCGGTTCATAAAAACCCTTTGTTTTTTAACCAATTATCTTATCATATAAAATATATGAGATAAACATCATTTAATTAGATTCATCTGAGCATGATACATATATTTACATTCAAATTTTATGTAATAACTCTTTTCTTTAAAACATGAATATAGATTATAAGCTCAATCAATTATTCATTAATTTTGAACTCTTGTATATTTACAAAACATATAAAATATAAATTTGGTATCACATACCCTTCAAAATTAAATAAACGATTTCTATAAAACTAATACCTAACATGGAAATTCCTTGGAGTTTCTTAAAACTCCTTCAGGTATCTTGATAATCCAACGTATGGAATTATTACTCCCTCTCCTTAAAAAACCCTAGGTTTTAATGACCATGACCGACTTCTTATAGAAACATTGTTTAACTTCTTCAACTAACTTTTCTTCTTCCAGTTTTTACTTTTACCCACTTTAACTATCAACACAATGCCTGAATCCGGACATCATATGTCTAGTTCATCTATCCCCAAAATTTTAAGAATATTGGGTAAAATTTTATTGAATTCAATCATTCTGTAAAAACATTTCCATAAATGATAATAGGATTAACACTCTAACTATTGTAATCCATTTTCAGTCTCCCTTAAAACATGTTATAAAATTAAACAAACAATAAACTATGTGTATTAAAAACACCCATATCATTTTATTAAACAAAAATTGTTTACATGATCTACTTAAGAGCTAAATGAGAAAAAATACACATCTTATGAAAAATTTTCCCAAGATTGAAGCATCTATGTTTTCAATGTATAAACTCCTTTTCTCCATTACTTTAATGTAACCTTTGAGATTTAATATTCAATTATTTATCTTCTTAATACCTTTTTATATATTTAGAACTTTTTTATAACATATATTTTATATCATATTTTATTTAGAATAATATAATTAAATTCTATAACCAATAAAGTTATAAGGTGATGGTTCTGGGTGTAGAGAAAGCATGTGGTGGTGAGAGATATATTAAAATTCCTTATAATAATTTTTTCTTAAAACCATGAGTGAGGATCTTATATGTAAAATTTATAATTAATTTATTTTATATCCGAAGAAATTATTACCTTGTATTAGGAATATTTCTTCATTAATGGTGTTTATCATCTAAAATAAATCCCTTTAGGATTGCTTTTATTTCATTGTGAGGATACAAGGATAGAATCCCTCTAGTGGTGATCCACACGTGCACCTTTGATCTTTGAGAAATGCCAATTGATATCTGGGTGCTAGCACATCAAGTTGATTGTCTTGAATATATCATGTTGATCACTCATTCTTTGATAGTGAAGGGAACTCTCTTAGATTTTCATTCATGAGAGGAAGAGAGAAAGCTGGAGTTGAGAGTGAATTCATTGTGTGCAAAAATTCTATATTCACGATATTCGATGAAATATAAAATAGAAATAACTGTCTTTTTATAGAGATGAAGTTTATGTTAAAATATTATTTAATTGAATTTAGGCCATTAAATAACATTTAAAACCTTTAATATCCACATACCATATAATAATGATGATATTATTATTATTTTGTGGTGTTCTCCAACTTGTGGAATAACAAATATTATTTAACAGTATTGTAAATTAATATTTATCACAAGAATCATCCATAGTCTGTTTGAACTCCTCTAACATTTATTGAACACACATATAAATATTTTATTCATAAATAAATATTTTATTCACAATCCAACAAATAAATATTTATTAAAATATTCAATAACTAAAATAATTATTTTATTCATAATCTAACGAATAAATGTTTTATATATATTCACGTAATCATTTAAATTATTTATCAATAAATAAATAATTTTTTATTACCTTGGGAATTTTAGTGATCAATAAAACTTAAATAAAATTATTCCTCAATCTTGAGAATAATATTTATTTCAATAATTAAATTCAAATAGAATTTAATCGAGATTAATGGAAACACATAGTGTGCGTCCATTTAGGATTTTTTTCATTGGAATTAGGAGGGATTGCCTAAAGTCCAAGATTACAGTCTAATAACGAGTCCAGGAACCCAAGGGAAAGATATTAATGATATAATGATTACAACCACATATGAATTCTCACTGTGTAATATAATCCCTTTGTCACAATATCTCATCAAGCAGGTTTCACATCCATGTCACCAACCTATATGCTCTATATGTCTTTCTTTGACTATCTTAAATAAACATGTTGTTACACCATGTAAATGGAATTTAATATGATGGTAATATTACAATAAAATCATTGAGATATAAAATTCAATAAAGATGGAAGGGACAAATCCTTACTCAACTTATCCATTATGACATGTAACTCATGACGCACCCAACAAATCCAACTTTTCCATGAACTATTATCATTATGGTTTAAGAAATACATATAAGTATACATGTTTTAGCATGAATTAATACTAATCTTAAAGTATAAGTACCATCACACACACTTCTAGATAAGAATATCCAATGACACCAAAACATGCAAATTTCCTACAGGCGATCCTGTTCTTATAATCTCTCATCTTGGAGATCACTAAGTGAAAGCTTCATGAGAGGAAGTCTCATTTTCTTATGAGTAATATCACCTAATAGTCTATATACTATGTGTCCCATCATAGTACTTTATCCAATCACAAAACACTATTTAAGAATATCGTCATAGAATATCAAGGTTCCCATCATAGCGGGGAACCGCTATGACCTTATCAATGTGACATATACTATAAGACATTATTATATTAGATTCATGTAGACCAATGAACAATATGTAATAAGTAGTTTTATTAATATTCTATACATAGAATACACATGTAATCAAAGTACTAATATTTGGTCCTCAGACACCAATTCAATAAAAATCTCACTTGGACTAGAGCCAACTGCCTACGACCTTCAGTTCGCAAGACCTCACTTGATATTCATGTTTCTGATGAGTTAAGGATTTAGTCAAGGGGTCCACCATTTTATCTTATATAAAAATACTACTCACTACAACTTCACCTATCTGAGAAAAATCAATCAAGAGATGATACTTCCAGAGTATGTGCTTCATCCACTAATGTGACATTGACTCTTTTTCAAGGGTCACCGTTGTAGTATTATCACAATAGAGTGTGATAGGATGTTTACTACTAGGTACCACATCATGATCTTGGATGAAGTTATGCATCCATACTTCTTTTTTATCTACCTTATAAGCTGCAATATACTCAAACTCTACTACAGAATCCATAACCATAACCTACTTTGAGCTCTTCTAGCTCACAACACCTCCATTCAAGTGAATATATGTCCCTTTTGTGACTTCCTGTCATCTTAATCAGTTTGGAAACTAGAATATGTATATCCTCTAATGAAAACTTCCTTATCTACTCCATAAACTAAGAACATATCTTTAGTATGCCTTAGATACTTCAGGAAATTCTACATTTCTATCTAATAGAGATCACCTGGATTAACTTGATATCTTCAAACCAAACTTAATGCATAGACAACATCTAGCCTAGTACGTAGTATAATATACATGAATGAACCAATTGATGATGTATATGTTATACTAGTCATTCTATTTCTTTCTTCATGTGTCTAAGGACACATTTTCCTAGAAAGATTAATTCCATGGATGCTGACAACAATCCCCACTTGGATTGTTCCATACTAAATCTTTTTAGTATCTTATTATTGTATGTACTTTGACTTAGGCTGTGAAACCTCTTGGATATATCACGATGGATCTTGATCCAATGAATATATATTGCCTCACCCAAGTCCTTCCCATATAATCATTTATTTAACCATGCCTTAAGAGACTATAAGACTGGTATTTTGTTTCTAATGAGTAATGTACCATCAACATATACTATTAAGAAAATAATAGCATTCCCAATAAACTGTTTATAGACACATGGATCAAAATAATTTTTTATAAAACCAAATTCCATAATGGCCTCATAAAAATGAATGTTTCAAGACCTAGATGCTTTCATTAATCCATAAATGGATCTTTACTACTTTCATACCTTATTGGCATCCTTTAGAGTCACAAACCCTTTGGGTAGTGTTATATAGACATCTTCCTGAAGGTTCCCATTAAGGAAGGATGTTTTGACATCAATTTTATAAATCTCACAATCATGGAAATTTGTAATGGAAAGTACAATTTTGATGGATTTTAGCATTGACACTTGTGAAAATGTTTTGTCATAGTCAATGCCTTGATGCTGTTTAAACCCTTTTACAACTATTCGCTCAATATAGGTACCGACATGTCCTTCCATGTATAGTTTCTTATTGAATACCCATTTTCAACCAACCAGATTTACATCTACTAGAGGTTCTATCAAAATCGAGACTTGGTTTTGGTACATGAAATCCATTTTAGAATTCATGAGATCTTTCCACCTGGAAAAATCTGTGCCACTTACTATGTAATTGTAGGTTTAAGGATCGTCATTATAAACTAATAAGGAGTCACCATCCTCGGTGACTAGAAAACAATACCATACTAGTTCTCTAACCTCTCTATTACTCATATGCAGTAATCATGTCTTTGGAAAAATTTCATCTTCCATGGGGATTTTTGGAATTTGTTCTCATTCCAAATCTTGTGTATCTTGATCCTGGACTTCATCAAAGTCTATATCCCTCCCACCATCTCTTTTAGAGATAAGATACTCCTCAAAAAATGTGGGATGTATGTTAACCAGAAATTTTTTTTCTAAAGGATTGTATAGGTAGTATCCCTTTGTCTTTTTAGGTTATCCTATAAAGATACACTTTATGAATCGGGGTGAAATATTGTTACCTAAAGAGGCCTTATCAAATTCTCTACAACCCCACACATGTAAGTAATACAACATGTGATTCATTCAATTCCATAATTGGTATGGTATAACATCTGTTTCTTTAGTTGGAACTCAGTTTATTATGTATACTACTATTTGTAATGCATATCCCCAAAAGGATAATAAAAGACATGCATGAATCATCATTTATCTCACTATGTCCAATAAGGCATGGTTCTTTCTTTCACTTAAACCATTCTATAGAGGCATATAAGGAGTTGTGAGTTGATATAATATCTTTAACTCCCATAAATATTCAATGAAGTCTTTATTAAGATATCTATACCACAATATGAGCATATTTTCTTAATATTCTTACCAAGATGGTTCTCAACTTCATTCTTGAATTCCTTGAATTTATCAGAAGAATCTTACTTATACCTCATTAAGTATTCATATCTATATCTACTAAAATCATCAGTAAATGTTATTTAGTATGAGTACCCACCCCTTGTATGGTTCACACACATCGGTATGAACTAATTCAAGAAGTTGTTTATCCCTTTCACCTTTCCTACTAAATGGGGCTTTGGTCATTTTTCCTCGTAAACATGCAGGACACACACAAAGTGTTTTTTGTTCAAAATAATATAAATATACATCTTAATGTAATTTAGTCAAGTTATTTTCATTTACATGACCTATGCAATAATTCCAAAGTTGGGTGTGGTATGAATCATGTGAAGTAACTTCGTTATCAATTTACATTACTTGCTTTGCATAATCCAACACATAAAGACCGTTATTTAAATATGATTTACCATAAAAAATGCTATCTTTTTAAAAGAGGAAACATTTATTCCCAAATTTGAAAATAAAAATATCTATATATAGTTTGGATACATAAATAATGTTTTTGGTATCTGAAGGAACATAATAAAAACCCTTTAAAACCAAGATCATTCTCGTTGGCAATGTGAGGTGGTATTTCCTGATAGCTAAAAAACAAGTTTAATATGGTTGGTTGCTCGTAGATATACCTCCCATCAGTCAATATTTATGAATATTCTTAGTTCCTATATTTTAATAAATATATGAGCACCATAGGCTATATCTAATACCCAGTTTATAGAAACAAATAAATTTCACTCAAAAAAATGCACCTGAATTATCCCCTTACTTCTTTGGATGGGTGCATTTTTTGTTCCAGTGGCCCTTATTTCCACATGTAAAATATAAAAAATCATGTTCCCTTGCTTTAACCTTGATCTTACACTTCTTTTAAGAGTGTGAAGAAGCTTTGTACATAGATATATTTGCTTTCCCTTTATGTTTTTTCACCATAACGATGGAAGGATTTCCAAACTTCATATCCTTATCAACATGGTGAAGAAGAGTGGCAAGATCTGGAAGAGACTTCTCAATGTTTTTTATATTAAAATTCACAACAAAGCTATAGAATATTTGAGAGAATGGTGCTATAATGAGACACTTTCCCAATTATTCGAAGAGTTTAAACCCTAGAACCTCTAAGCACTCAATGTAGCCAGTGAGATTGATTATGCGAGCCGTGATTGGGGAACCCTCTCCAAGATTGCTCTGAAAGATAAACTTGGAAATATCAAATTGTTCCAATCTAGAACTCTCCTGGTAAAGACCATAGAGGTTCTCAATTTTCTATATACATCCATATTTTTTTGAGACTTCATTAGTTCACTAGACATTGATGAAAGCATCAAATATTGAACATCAACCACATCTCTCAAATGTTTTTCATAGATAAGGGAATCTTCACCACTCTTCGCTTTAGCAGGTATATCAAGCATTAATGATTCTATCATTTAAGGTTTTCATTCATGGTGTTGCATAACTTGAAGGCATCTAAACCACTCTTGGAAGTTACTGCCAGTTAAGAGGCTATCTTTCTACAATATTGAAAGTAGTGATAGTATGGATGATGAGATTTACATTTTATTATAAAATTAAAAGAGAATATTATTTTTACTTTTTATTCATTATAAATTATTTTATAATTAATTAACTAATTAATTTTATTAAATCTCACACTATTTAATCAAGTTCTAATGGACCACACCCTTGAACTCGGAATGTCTAGTTTCTTTGACATTATAGTGGTAAGGATCCCTAATAAATTTCATAATGATCCAGAATTTGGCCATGAAAACCATAAGAAAATAATTTAGGTAGGTGGTCTTGCCAACAACATGCTTTTATCTTCTTTATCTGTTGATTTTATTTCTCTGTCTTGAAATCCTGACTTGGATTTCCTCAACACTTGCCTCCAAAATTGTATTGAATAGACTTTGGTTGTTAAACTCAATACAAGTTTGATTAATTCAACCCAAAACTTTCATGAGAAATACCTAATAAAAGTAAACATTTAGACTTTGGCCGTGTACTACAGTTAGTTCTATAGTTTCATTCCCAATAAAGTAATTGAATTCTTACTCTGACTTAATATTATGTTGAGGGATTTTAATTAATTTATTCATAAATTTTATCTTATTTTATCCTTTAAATTTATTTTTAATATTATGTTTATATTACTTAATTAAATAACTATGTTGGATAAAGCATTTACACATAATTCATTTATTTAATTTTCATCTCTACATATTAATTCATTTATTTATGAAATTGCAGTCTTTCATGAAGAAAATAAATAATGCATATATAGAGATAAATAAATAAAGTAAATGAACCGATCTTGAGCTTATATAATGGTTAATTTAATGAGTGGACATTAAATTAACCAATGAGATAGGGTAATAACTCCATTTATCGATCATGGCATGATTTATAGCATTTCACCTGTATATTTATATATCACCGAGTTGGAATCATTATGGCTCCATCTTGAACCACCCCCACACACCTTGGGATACTCCATTAATTACAAGTATTTATTAATCACATGCATATGATGGGATCAAAGGATTGGTTAAAGGGGATTAGATAAATATCTATAGACAAGTAGTTCTTACATAATATTAAAATATTCAGTAAATAAAATAAATATATTTTATTCACAATCCAATGAATAAATATTATATATATATTCACATAATCAAATAAATTATTTATTAATAAAAAATAATTATTTATTACCTTGTGAATATTAGCGATCAATAAAAATTGAATAAAATTATTCCTCTGCCTTGAGAATAATATTTATTCCAATAATTAAATTCAAATAGAATTTAATCGAGATCAATGGAAACACTTTGCGTGTGAACCTCTAGGATTCTTTATTGTTGGAATTAGTTGGGCTTACCTAATGTCCAAGATTACTATCTGAGATATCAGCTTCCATAAATATGGAAGGGAAAAATCTTTCCTCGACTTATCCATTAATGACATTTTACTCATGATGCACCCAACTTATCCAACATCTCGATGAACTGTTATCATCATGGTTTACAAAATACATCAAAGTATGCGAGGTGTAACTTGCATTAATAACAATATTAAAGTCTAAGGACCATAACACATTATTGTAGATAGGAATATCTGATGATACGAAAACATGAATAATTCCAACTGCACTGGTTCTCATAATCTCCCATATTGCATATTACTAAGTGAAAACTTATTGAGAAGAAGCCTCATTTTCTTATGAGTACTTTCATCTAAAAGTCAATGTACTAAGTGTCCCGTCATAGTATATTATCTAATTGTAGAATGTTATTTAATAATATCCTCATATAATATAAAGGTTCTCATCATAGCGGGGAACTACTATGACCTCATCAATGCAACATATACTCTAGGACATTATTACATTAGACTCATGCGAAAAAATGAACAATATGTAGTAAGTAGTTTTATTAATATTCAATACATCGAATATACATGTAATCATAATAAAAAGAATTGGTCCTAAGACACCAATTCCAACACAAGGTAACCTTTAGTTTCACTTATTCATTAATATATTCAATTGAGTATGAAAATCATTTGGCATACCCAATCATATTGAGTATATGAGACTAAAATCCCTTAAATCATTGATACAACCAATAATATTGATTACATAAGTGGAAAATAAGATTCTATTGGTCATTTAGAATCTATTGACATTGAATCCTTGATTTAATCATTTTATGCATCATAAGCATATAGATTCACCTATTGAACAACTTAAACTATTTTTTTTATTTAGGAAGGAGATATTATGACATATAAAGTTTTCCTTAATAACATTTCTTAAATCAAAAGTCACACTTAAGAAATTTTCTTAAACTACTATTCATAGGAGTGGCTAACATTAATCTTCTCTTTGTAAGGATTAATATCAATGTTTAGATTGATGATGATGGTGTTATTCATCTAAAAAAATTATCGTATGAGTACCATATTTTATTAACCATTTAATAAGGACTTTTATTAAATAGTATCCCACTAAAATGATGACCCCTTTTAAAATATATAATATCCATTAGTGGACCAAGATCCACATTTCACTAAGATCTGGGTTGTTTTAGAGTTTATACCCTCACTTAGATATTTAGGATGGAAATCATTACAATTATATCATATACGACTCTTGGATAGTTGAACATAAAAATATTTGTCCAATCCATCATATGGATAAACTCAACCTTATTCATCTGAAAACCTAATCCTACTAAGATCTCCTATCTAGTGCAACCCTATGAAAATGCCAAAAAAATCCCTAACAAAGGACAATCCAAAGGCACCCAACTTTATCATGACCTACCCAACAAGACAATACAATGCCATATATTACTTTCTTTCCTTAAACAAGATAATCCAATGGCACCCAACTTTTTCATGGCCTACCTAGATAGATGATCGAGGTACTCATAGGTGATACATTAGAAGGAATCTAACACTTAGTATCTAAAGGAGATTTATTCTCAAAATTTAACCTCATGTTTATTCCATTATGTAGGCATGCTTCTTATGAATTGGTTTTGGAATCATGCTCCCTCCACCAAATCAATGTATCCAAACCATATTCATGCGTAACTCTTTACACAACCCACAAGTTTGTGTTAGTCAATCAAAGTTAGAAGTCATGTATATTTACACATATATGAATGCTTTGTATGTACAAGGTATATAAACACTTCATTTAAATACATAAAACTATATGAGATTGACAATATCCATATGATTAAGTTTGGAGAGACAAACATCTAATCCCATTCAGCTTTCTAGAAAAAGAACAAGCATATAGGCCATTAGGAAGTTCGATCTCAAGTCCCTCTCCCTGGAGATACTTTACTCGAGAAAGAATTCAATTCATGAAATCTCAAATGCCTAATATGCACAAAATATTCTAATCAAATAAATTCCAGTTAATAACTCTAATTACAAATTAAGGTCAAGTTAGAAGAAAAATTAAATTTATTTTCATACATAACATGTAATTCAAGGCTCCATTTCCTAGAAGTGGTTTAACATTTAAACTAAATCATACAAGATTAATAATATAAATAGTTTATAACTATGAATAAAATAGAGAATAAACTTTGAAATGAATGAAAAATTCAGATATTTAAACATGAGATAACCATTTATGAATAATTCATAAATAAAAGTCAACTATAAACATTTTATAATCATTATTATCATTATAGAAATTCCATAATTTTTAATGTTAAAATTTTATATTCATTTAAATATGAAGTATTTCACATTATTCATTATATGTCATTTTATTTTAAATATATGATATTTTATGAATTATAAACAATTTTATAGTTCAATTAATATTATGTGAACATTTTTACATAATCTAAATATCATATGACTAATAGAAAATATGCTATTTTTGACAAGTTGATTGCGACAGGAAGTTAACCCATTACAAATAGTCCCCAAAAAGGAATTATTTACGATGAAACATTTATTCTGTCGCAAAAGGTCATCATTTGTGATGAAATAAATGTTCCATCATAAATAAAATTAGCGGGAATTCCTGCCTCCTAGAAAAAAATATTGTAGTGATGGAAAATAGTAAAAAAATACTATATACATCACTAATAGTCATTGTGTAGGAAATATTTACGATGATCATTATTTTCGGCGCAAATAATTTAGATTGTTTTTTACGATAGAATTAATTTCTTAAAAATTAGTCTTTTATAATTAATAATAAATTAAAACCTATGTACCCCCTTCTTCCTCTCCCTCCCCTTTCTATCCTTATCCCAAATGAATCATGACGCAAGACCGGTAACCTCCCCCCTTCAAGATAATCTATTACAAACAATTTTTTGTAGATCCGTGTTTCAATCACCTTGGTACAGATTCTTCTTGTCTCCTCTTTCATTATTTTTTATTTTTCTTTATTTTATCATACATGAGTTGGTTTCAAAAAACCCTTGGCTAATAAATTATTCTAATTTTCATGGTTTATTTGGTATTTAGGATTTCTGCAAATTTATTATTCCCTATTTTTGCATTAATCGGGTCTGCATGAATTATTTCAATTGATTTTTAGGTATTTTTCTCATTTTTTAATTTGGATATATGTATTTCTGTGTGTGTATATGAACATGTGAATATATATATATATATATATATATATATATATGTTTTTTTAAAAATTTGTAAGATTTTTGATATATAAATATATATGTATTTCTGTATGTATTTTTATATTTATGTATATATAAATTTGATATGAATATTTGTTTAAAAAAACTGTCACGCTTTATTTGATTTATTTATATTAATTAAGAAATATTGTAATATATATATATATATATATTACCTTCTGAATATACATATATAAATGTTTTAAAATAATGTGTAAGGTTTTATATATATATATATGTATGTATATTAACATGTGAATATATATATAATTTTTTTAAAAAAATGTGTAAGATTTTTGACACGCACATAGACACACATAAACGTTTTAAAAAACCCATAAGGTTTTTGAAATATATATATATATATATATATATGTATGTATGTATGTATGTATGTATGTATGTGCATGTGTGTGTGTGTGAGGGGTGGGGGGTGTTTGTGTGTGTATGTGTGCATGTGTTGATTTGATATGTATATTTGTTTAAAAAACATGATAAAAATATATTTGATTAAAAAAACGTATAATATATATATATATATTTATATTAACATTTGAATATGTATATATAAAAATTTTAAAAAAACATGTAAGCATTATTATATATATATATATGTGTGTGTGTGTGTGTGCGTTTATATAGATTTGATATGTATATTTGTTTAAAAAATAGTCAGAACATATTTGATGTATTTATATTAATTATGAAATCATGATATATATATAGTAATTATTGAAAATGTAATAATCATTAAATAATTTATAATAATTAATAATTATTTAGTCAATATTATTAATAAATAGTAAATATTAGTGTTAATTACAAATAATATTAATAATTTGAAATTTTGAAAAAATTATGACAATTTGTAATAATTTGTAAAAGAAAAAATATGAAATACTAGTAATTGTTAAAAATTAGTAATATTTATTATAAATTCAATTATAAATTAGAAATAATTAGTATTACTTAACAAATAATTTCATCAACTAGTAAAAATCAAAAAATATTTGTAATAAATACTAAAAATTATGTCATACCTTGCAAAAAAATATAAAAAATAATAACATCTATTAGAAAATAAAAACAATTCATATAAATGGTGTATTAATTAAAATAATTTGAATTAATAATTCATTTTTATATATATATTTTTAATAAAATATTCATAAGTTTACCCTCATGTGCGATGTTACCAAACACCCGACGAGCACAAATGTTATGTCGCACTTAGGGTAAACCCAACTTCCTCGATCTAATGGTGGTCTCAGATTTATGATACAATTCACCATTATAGAGATATAATTTTATTGTAAAAAATTATAATAAAAATATGAAATAAATTATTATCATGCGTGATGTTTCCAAAATCTCAATACACACGAATTTTGTGCCACGTTTAGGGTAAACCCCACATCTCAGACCTAAGAGTGGTCTTCAATTTTTTTTACAATACAAAATTTGGGAGATACTTAAATTTTTTATAAAAATTATAATAAAAATATTAAATGAATTACCCTCACCTGAAATTTAACCAAACACCTGATGCACACAAATTTTATATCACATCTAGGTTAAACCCAACATCCCTGATATAATGGTGGTCTCAAATTTCTCATACAATACACCGTTATAGAGATACTTCAATTTTTTGTAAAATATTATAATAAAAAATTAAATGAATTACCATCGTGCATGATATTACCAAAACCTCAACGTGAACAAATGTTATGTAGCGTCTAGTCTAAAGCCCACATCCCATACATAACAGTGTTTTTTGATTTTTCATATAATACATGATGTGGGAGATAAAATTTTTTTTTTATAAAAAATTATAATAAAAAATATTAAATGAATTACTCTCATTTGTAATGTAACCAAACACCCAACACACACAAATGTTATGTCACGCCAAAGGTAAACTCAACATCCCCGATCTAATGGTGGTCTCATATTTATGATATGATACACAATTACGTATATACTAACTTTTTTTGTAAAAAAATATAATAAAAATATTAAATGAATAACCATCATGTGTGATGTTATCAAACTATCGATGCACAAAAATGTTATGTCACATCAAGGGTAAAACCCACATTTCGGACCTAACAATGATCTCCAATTTTTCAAACGATACACAGTTTGGGAGATACGAAATTTTAAAAAACAAATATATAATAAAATATTAATTGAATCACCCTCACATTCAATGTAACCAAACACCCAAAAAAAAAATATGTCATGCTTAGAGTAAACTGGGCATCCATGATCTAATAGTGGTCTCAGATTTCTGATATGATACACCCTTATGGTGATAATTATTTTTTTTGTAAAAAATTAGAATAAAAAAATTAAATGAATTACCATCATGCATGATGTTACCAAACTCTCGACGCGCACAAATGCTATTTCACATCTAGGGTGAACCCCTCATCATGGACCTAACTATGGTCTCAAATTTTTCATACGATACAAAATTTTGGAGATACTTATTTGTTTATAAAAAATTATAATAAAAATATTAAATGAATTACCCTCACATGAAATGTAACCAAACACCTAACACACACAAATGTTATGTCATGCCTAAGGTAAAACAAACATCCCTGATATAACGGTTGTATCTGATTTCTGATATGATATATCATTCTATAGATACTTAAATTTTTCAGATAATTATAATAAAAAAAATTAAATGAATTACTATGCGTGATGTTACCAAACTCTCGACGTGCACAAATGTTATGTCATGTCTAGGGTAAACCCCACATCCTAAACCTAAAAGTGGTCTCTGATTTTTCATATGATATATATTTTGTGAGATACAAATTTTTTTTATAAAAAATTATAATAAAAATATTAAATGAATTACCCTCACATAAAATGTATCCAAAAACCTGACACAAAAAAATGTTATATTGCGCCTAGGGTAAACTCGGTATCCCAGACCAAACAATGATCTCAGATTTTCCATATGAGACACCATTCAAGAGATATTCCATTATTTTTGTAAATTAATGTATGTGTGTTATAATATATATAATATTTTTATTTTATTTGTGTTGAACCACCATGGGACTTGGAATCCAGTGCTAACCTAGCGCCTCACTCCAATAATATTCTATAGAAATATTCCGAGGTGTTAATATATAATAATAATTTTCAATATTCACAATTATCAGTAATAATTATTCTTATTTTTATTATTATTTTAGATAAATATGGGCTCAGGAAGTAGATACCAATTTTTATTACAAAGTCATGATTGGATAAACCATCACAAAAATCCCAACATATATAGTATAAATCCTATCTAAATTGATGGTGTTGAAACATTTATATCATTTTTATCATAGAATTAATTTTTTTTCTAATAGAATAATTAAATTTATATGTAATAAATGTGATTTTTCATATTTGAAAATTTTGAAAATGTGGGACTTTATCTATTGAATTTTTGTTTTCAAAAAGATTGTATTTTTTGGTATCAACATGCTGAAAAAAATTCAGTAGAAAATAATTTTTTTTGGTTTCAGACCCATCATTTAAGAATTTAGTACATGAGGCTGTTGGTCCATATATTTAGGAAATAATATATTTTAATGATATTCCAAATCTTGAATTAGACCTTTCTAAGTTTGAAAATTTGTTGAAATCTTATGAAGAGAACTTATATCCGGGATTCCAAATGAGAAAACGTGAAACTATTAAAAAATTTATGGCTATTAAATTTGATTTTATAATGTCAAATAGTTGTTTTGATCAGATATTATTATTGGTTAAATTGTTGTTTCCTGGTGTAAATACATTGCCTGCAAGTTTCTATGAAATTAAGAGATTGGTCAATAATTTGGGTCTTATTTATCAGAAGATTCATGCATGTTCGAATGACTACATATTATATTATGGTGATTATGGATCATTAGTTAATTCTAAAACATGTTAAGAATCAAGGTATAAAGAGGCATAATAAGGAATGTTCATATTTTCTATGAAATAGTTGAGCTACTTTCCAATTACACCTTGTTTACATCATTTATTTATGTCTCACAACCCAACTACATTTATTACATGA
Source organism: Viscum album (assembly GCA_963277665.1). NCBI lineage: Eukaryota > Viridiplantae > Streptophyta > Magnoliopsida > Santalales > Viscaceae > Viscum > Viscum album. The sequence continues at coordinate 862,817,759 of OY728132.1, read as the reverse complement.
AATAAATCAAATATTTCCATCAGTAAATGCTTAAATTATCCATGCGATGGTGATTTATGGAAACAGTTTGATCAGATGCACCCTTCTTTTTCTTCAGAATCTCAAAATATATGGTTGGATATTTTTACTGATGGTTTTTATCCATTTTGTTCTTATGAGAATTAATATTCTTGTTGGCTTATTTTCATAACTCCATACAACTTACCTACTTAGATGTTGATGACAGAACCATATATATATTTAGTACTATTAATTCCAAGAAATCCAAAGAAGAATATTGATTTTTATTTTAATCCACTAATTGAAGAGTTAATTTTATTATAGAAAAATGGTGTAACTACATTTGATATAGTTTCATATCATAATTTTATACTAAAGGTTTCATTAATATGGATGATCACTGACTTTTTGATGTATGGTATGTTATATGGATAGAGTACACATGGTTTAAAATCATATCCATGTTGCATGCCTGAGAACAAAGCATTTAAGCTTGGTAATGGGAGAAAGACTAGTTATTTTGACTTCCATGGGATATTTCTTCCTGCGGATCACCCTTTTTAAAGGAACACAAATAATTTTTAAAAAAATTATAATTTAATGAAATGAAACTCCAACAGTGCTCTCAGATATTCTGGTAAAATCTATCATTCTACATTATCTCATGTTTCTTCTGAACCAACCATAAATAAACAAAAAAATAAATGGTTTTGGGAAAGATCATGATTGGATTAAGTGAAGTATTTTTTGGGACCTTCCATATTGATCTGATTTTTTGGTTTGTCGCATGTTACATGTAATTCCTATTAAAATGATTTTTTTTATAACATATTTTATACCGTGTTGGACACACCCAGTAAGACCAAAGATAATGTAAAGTCATGTAATGTCCTATAATTTCTATGTATTTTTTTTAAATTATATGGAATTATTTAGATACCACACGCTCTGACGACACGTGATTCTGAGGCCCGGTGAGCCCGAGATGGAATTCTGAACTTTTTTAGGTACGTTTAGTAAACATCTAAGCCGGTTTTCATAAATTTTGAATCGGTGTTCAAATAAAAAATATGAGGGCACCATTAAACTCAAAATTCTAGGATTCACCTAGAAAGGACTTAACTTTGGCCGATAAGGGATGAATGAAAAAGTTAATTTTGGACTTTTTGAGAAAAAATAATAAAATAACTTAAAAGGTTATTTTACTTCTTTTATCACCGATGAGCGGTAACACGACGACACTATGGTGTAGCAATGAGGTATCGACAAAGAGCATTAATGGAAATCATTAATGACTAATTAACATGAAGTGTAATGACGCTTCAATGATAAGACATCACTGTGTAATAGAAAAGTTGTGATGTGTTTTCTTTTTAATAATTGACATGTTGGGGGAAAGGAGGATTAAACTGCGAGGACTCTCTGACAAACCTCCGAAGGATTTCCTCCCCCATGAAGAATGACGAACACCAGTGGGACCTCATCGAATTCGATGTACTTCAAAGAACGATGAACTCTATTGACCTCTCAGACCCTCACGGACGAAACGCTGCAGAAACTAACGTCAATGAGCTAGGGGTTTGAATTTTTTAAAGTTTTTCCCCATTCCTTATTCTAAACTACAAACGCAGATTAACCCACAAACAGGTTAATCCACGGATCATGCATTCTTATGGGAGGGTGTCTTTCTTGTGTTTTCTATTTGGGGTTAATTTCATTATTGATAGAATTGTAATATCGAGCTTCCCCTACTTTAAACCTCTAATGAAGAGGGCACAAACCGACACAAAAAAGACCCAACCTCCCCCACCTTGTGCGTTCATGGGGGAAAAATTATTCAAATGGAGGAAAGGAAAGTTCGAGGCAATCACAGTGAAGGCGGCAGCCCTACGGTCTCATAGGTGCAGGTGGTTCGAAAAATGGACCACTGGAGCAACTCCGGTGACCCGCAGAAGGAACCGCTGGCGGTGGCCTGTGGTGGTGCAACAAAGGGGCCACCAGCATGCACCGACAGTAGGAGGGAGGGGCATTCCGGGTGCGGGACGCAGTGGGATGTTAGGAGTCCATAGCCCATCGGTTGTGGTGTTGAGATGGATCGCAATGCCACTGGGCACCGCGTAGAGGAGCGGCCCGCATTCGCGGGCTGCGTTGAATAAAAGCGGGTGGTCGGGTTGACCGGCCGTGCATGCCCCCACCGGGCCTGGTCGAGCCGGTCCGGAACCATGGGCCCAATGGTCTGGCCGGGCCGGACCCCTTCTGAACCAGACCTGAGTAGAGTCGGTGGACCCCAGGTCGGGTCGGGTTGGGTCGCTCCGACTGGATCGGCCCGGACCGGACCTCGTTTCACTGAAACGTCAATAAATCACAGACCGGGTGTCCAATTAATGTTCCATCTATGGAACGAGCACCCTTGCAACAAGGCGGTCCTTCTGAGATACTCTACAAGAGTTTTGGAGGGGGTTAGCGTACATCCAGGTTGGATAAGACTCAAATCCAACCGGGTCCTTTTTACTAAAATGACCATATCTTACAGATCGGGCATCCGTTCGACGTGACTTATATTGAGTTGGAACCCTTAAGATGATAAGGTCCTTTGGATTATTCTATGTGGGAAGTCGTGGCTGTTGAGGTATGACCAGTAGCCGTGTGTATCCTTAGTGGCACAACAGACGAGCAACAGCCGTGTGGATCCTTAGTGGCCTGACATATGAGTAACAACCATGTGGATCCTTAGTGGCTCGGTAGATGAGCAGTATCCGTGCAGATACTTAGTGGAATGACAGACGAGTAGCAGCCATGTGGATCCTTAGTGGCCCGAAAAACAAGCAGTGACTCATCAAGGATGATTCCCTCAATAGTATGAAATGTTTTCACAAACCAATAAACCTTTCCTACTCTATAATAAACCTTGCGTGAGTTGTCCTTGATTTGTGGATTTTATTTTTTGGTCGCTTTGTGGGGTTTCTCTTTAGTGGACTAGGTTCCTCTACTGAGTATTGTGTTACACACCCCTATACGGGCTTCACCCGCATGTGTTGTGTCTTGTGCATGCGATAGATGTTTTGATGGAGGACTTAGTGGCCTAGGAGTAGGTGAACCCTAGTAAGATCAGGCAGACATGACGTACTACCTCAGCATCCAATAAATACACTACTCTTACCACCAGGTGGGGTTTTCAATGGATGGCTACCCAATTCCCCTTGTACTTTCTTGTTTTTTGTTATTTTGGTTGGGTTTGTATTCTGGTCCACTTGTTTTCAGTTGTACTTGTACTCCGCACTTATTTTAGTATACTTGTATCCCCCTTACAGTTGTGTGACATGGTTGGGAGTGTGTGTGCATAAAAATACTCTGGAAAATGCCTCCCACTTGCAGGTTGAAGCATTCGGTGCTAGTCACCAAACACCTTTGGGAGGCGGGCTTGGTGTATGTCATGACACGGGCCCCGGGGGATGGGTCATGACAAAGTGGTATCATAGGTGGTCAGTTCTACATCAGATACCAAGAGTATATTATTTTGTTTTTAGAGAAATAGTGTTAAATGTTGCGAGTCCAACTTTTATATTCGGGGAGTCCAGTGTTGGTGCGGTGACCGACATATCCATACACCAGGACCTTGAATTCTTCTTTTCATCTCAATGAAAAAAAAACACCAGTTGCGAAAGTGTCTCTTTATGTTTTTTTGTATAAAAGTAAAATCATCAGGTATAATATTTTGACTATGGGCCATCTTGATCTATTTCAGGATGCCTCCACATAGACAGCTTGCTAGGTTTCCTACATGTGGTCGGAAGGACAACCTGCCTAGTGACGAGGCGTCTGTTCAGGGACCAGTTCTCGATATGGCCCCACTAAGTGGTGCACCGGTGATACCACCACCCATTGGTAAGCATCTACTACTGGCAGTACCGGTAGAGGATGTTCACATACTTAGTTCCCTACATGAGTTTCAAAGACAGAGACCTCCCAAGTTCTGGGGAGAGATGGATCCCCAGATCGCTGAGGATTGGTTGTAGGCGGTGACACGGTTCTTCCGCCTATTGAGGACACCGATCGACCAAATGGTGATCTTAGCTGTGAACCTTCTTCAGGAATCGAAAAGGAGATGGTGGAGTCTGACGATTTATACTCATGGTGAGGCGACCTTATCTTGGTCTAACTTCAAGCAGCTTTTCTGGGAGGAGTTTTTTCCCGTAACCTTGCGCTCTATGTGCATTCAAGAGCTGATTCACCTTCAACAGGGCATCCTGTTAGTTTCTGATTACTCTACGAGGTTTTTAGTCCGCTCTCTCTACTCCACATACATGGTGCGAGACCCTTTCTTTATGGATCAGGCCTTTGAGCAGGGACTCAGGAGGGAGATCAGGGCATCGACGGTGTCTCTCAGCATCCCTACCCAAGTCGGGGTGCTGGAGCGAGCCCTTCTTATGGTGAGCTTCCTCACAGAGCAGGCACCAATAGTGGGTGCCACCACTGGATGACAGGTAGTTGAGCCATCCATTGAAGGAAGCCGACAGATGGTGCAATGGTCCAAAAAGGCCATATTATCTAGTGGATAATCCCAGGAATTAGGATCGGCGGTGCGAGGACACTAGGACAATGGGAGACATCAGAGGAGAAGGGTGTGCTACTCATGTGGCGGGTAGGGACACATGGTTCATGAATACCTAACCCACCGAACGGAAGAACAAAAGATGATCAGGGTACCGTATAGATAGAGGTAGAGGTTTGAGTGAGTAGGGACTTAGGGTGGCAGACGCGGCAGAGGAGCAAACCAAGTAGCAGGCGGTGGGAGATGGTTCGATCTACTACCACCTCCACCTCCAGGTGGTCCACCCCGACCTTAGGGAGTAGGCCGACAGGGGCGAGCTCAGATTTAGTCAGTGAAGACTTATGACCATGACACTTCAGAGTTGATTTGAGGTACGATTTGTGTCTTCTCCACCCTAGATGTAGTTCTTATAGACATAGGTGCTAGTTACTCTTTCCTTACCATGGCTCTCGCTCAGATCTTAGAGATTACTATGGAGCCATTAACTCAATAATTATGGCTAGAGACTCATATGGGAGGGGATTTGATGATTACACACTGGTGTCGATAGTGTGAGATTATCCTAGGAGGTGAGATATTTGGATGGGATATTCTAGTAGAAAAGTCGAGGCCTTACGATGTCATCTTGGGTATAGACTAGTTATCCACATTCCATGCTCAGATTAACTATTTTAGGCATACAATGTGGTGTGTCCGCAGATATGGGACTGAGTTTTCCTTCACCAGTGAGAAGGAAATCCTTACAACACATGATATACTTTCTCAGAGTAGAGTGCAGCCGATCACTCATCATTCGGCTAGCCTCACCCTCAGTGCGGTGGAAGAGAGGAGTCCAAGATTTCCTATAGTAGTGGACAATTACAAAGATTTTTTTCCTGAGGATGTTCTGGGACTACCTTCTCACAGATAGGTATAATTTTTCATCAACTTAAACCCCAGGAAAACACCGATATCTACATTGACATATCGGAAAGCTCCCATGGAGCTTCGCGAGATAACGGTATAACTATAGGACTAGTAGGATAAGGGGTTCTTAAGGCCTAGCGTTTCACCATGGTTATCCCTGGTGTTGTTTTCCAAGAAGATAGATACGATCTTGAGTCTATACATGGACTTATGGTGCCAGAACCAGGTGACCATGAAGAACAAGTATCCACTATTGAGGATTGGTGACCTCTTCGATCAACTGAAGGGAGCAAGGTGGTTCTCGATGATCGATCTCAGATCAGGTTATCGCTAGATTTGGGTATGGGATGAGGACATACCAAAGACAACAATAAGGTGTCGGTATGGCCACTACGAGTTCTTGGTGATGCCCTTCAGCATGACCAATTCCCCAACAATGTTCATGGGACTCATGAACATGATCTTCAAACATTACCTTGAACATTTCATGATAGTATTCATTGATGACATCTTAGTGTACTCAACGTCGGAGGAGGAGCACGCTACACACATGCGGATAGTCCTAGATACACTTTGAGAGAACTGAATTTATAGTAATCTCTTGAAGTGTCAGTTTTGGATTCGGGAGATCCACATTATGGGACACATCATCTTGGAGGTTAGAGTTGTAGTATATCCGGTGAAGATAGAGGTAGTTTTTTCTTGGGATCCACCCAGAAGTGTGATTGAGGTGCATAGTTTCTTAGGGTTGGTTGGATACTACCATAGGTTTGTTCTTGACTTTTCCAGAGTAGCAGCACCTTTATCAGCCTTGTCATGGAAGGGAAAACCCTTCGTGTGGATGGAGGAGTGCCAGAAGAGTTTCCAAGAACTGAGATAGAGACTGAAGAGTGCTCCCATCTTGAGATTACCAGAAGAGGGAGTTGGGTATGAAGTCTTCTACGACATGTCAGAGACTGGACTGGGTTGTGTCTTGATGAAAGAGTGAGCAGTGATTGCCTATGGCTCATGGCAGTTGAGGCAGAATGAGAAGAACTACACGACCCATGAACTAGAGTTAGTAGTAGTGGTCTTTGACTTGAAGATGTGGTAGCACTACTTCATGGGTGAATGGTTTACAATTTAATCTAACCAAAAGAGTCTCAAGTATATAATCTCCCATAAATACCTGAACCTAAGATAGTATAGATGGATAAAGTTCCATCGGGATAATGATTTTGGGATAGTCTATTCTCCTAGAAAGGGGAACATGGTGGTAGACGCACTCAACAGGAGGTCTGGTTTACAACTGCTGAGTGAGGCAATAGAGCAGCTAGCCACGATGTATATATCCTTAATGGATGATGGCAGAGAAGCTTACCTTCATTCTATGGATATTACTCCTCCACTCTTATAGTGAGTTAAGGAGGAAAAAATGGTGGATGTCGACTGTGAGGCCCGACATTCTCAGTTATCCTCAGGATATGCTCTTGATGGATTTTTGATAGGTGGGGAGAACATTATCCTTTTCAGAGGGTGCACCATGGTACTAGTGGAATTGTAGGAGGAGGTGTTGATGGAGTTTCATACATCCCCTTTGGCGGTATACCATGGAGTGGAGAAGATGTTCCAGGACCTATGATATGAGTACTGGTGGCCAAGAATGAAGAAAGTAGTTGCCAAATTTGTCTCACAATGCATCACTTATCAGCAAGTAAAGGCTAAGCATCAGGTTCCAACATGATTGACATAGCCAATAGATGTACCAAAGTGGAAATGGGATGGTATCTCGATGGACATCGTGATGGGGTTACCACATATATCCAGAGGCCATGATTCTATCTGGGTGATCATTGGACAACTCACCAAGTCATCTCACTTCCTACCCATCCAGGAGCAGGGACTGGTAGAGGGCTTGGGACGTCTCTACGTCTAGGAGATAGGGAGGCTCCACAAAGTGCCTTCGAAAATTGTCTTATACCGTGATGCACACTTTACATCCCAATTGTGGAAGGGATTATAGGAGGTGTTCGATATTTAGTTGTGCTTGAGAAAAACTTTTCATCCCCAGATGGATGGTCAGACAGAGCTGACCATACAGACCTTGGAGGACTTTCTTCGGGCTTGCTTCATAGATTTTGGTCATAGTTGGGATGACCACATACCACTAGTGGTGTTTTCATACAACAAAATCTATCACTCCACCATTGACATGACACTGTTTGATTCCTTTTATGGGCGACCATGCAGATCACCTCTATGCTGGATAGACCCAGCGGAGTCAGCACTCATGGGTCCAAACATGGTATGGGCTACCACTGAGAAGGTTTATATCATTTAGGAGTGGATGAGGACTGTACAGAGCAGGTATAAGTCTTATTTAGACAATATATGGATACCCTTAGAGTTTGAGGAGGGAGATTATGTGTTCGTTCAGGTCTCATCTCAACGAGGATTTCAGAGATTTGGATGGTTAGACAAGATATCTCCAAGGTTCATTGGACCTTTTCAGATCTCGAGTAGAGTTGGTGAGGTGGAGTACCTCCTAGATCTTCCCTCACAGATGCACCAGGTGCACGATGTTTTCCAGTATTGTAGTTGAGGAGGTACGTGCATGATCCATCTCACGTCATCGACTGGGGTGAGCTGGACATTGACGATGGGGCGACATTTGAAGAGTTCATAGTGGAGATAGAGAATAGAAAGGAGTAGGTCCTTCATAGATGGTCGATTATTATGGTTTGCATTCATTGGTAACATGGGAACCTCTAGGAGAGAAAATGGGAGTGGGAGGCTCATATTTGTGCTTAGTACCTCCATTTATTTTTTAGCCCTTATTTTGGCTTCTAGGGATGTAAATCCCTAAGGTGGGGAGAATTTACTATCCCAATATTTCCATGTAATTTTTTCTAAATTATATGGAATTATTTCGAGACCACACGCTCTGAAAAAATGTTATTACAAGGCCCAGTGAGTCTGGGAAGGAATTTTGAACTTTTTTTAGGTATGTTCAATAAACGTGCGATTGAGTTTTTCTAACGTTTGAACTGGTGCTCAGATAAAAAATCAGAGGGCACCATTGAACTCAGAATGAAGGTATTTTCTTAGAAAGGACTTAACTTCACCCGACAAGCGCCGATTGAAAAAAGTTAATTTTCGGACATTTTGAGAAAAATAATAAAATAACTTAAAAAGTTATTTTATCTCTTTTCTCAACAATGAGCGGAGACACGACAACGCTGTGATGCAGAAACGAGGTAATGACATGGTGCATTAATGGAACTCATTAATGAATCATTAACACACAATGTAACAACACTTTAATGATGTGACATCGCAACATAATAGAAACACTACGATGTGTTTTATTTTTAATAATTGATGCGTTGGTGGAAAGGAGGATTAAACTACAAGGAATATCTGATGAACATCCAATAGATTTCCTTCCCAATGAAGAATGAAGAACGTTAGAGGGACATCATCGACTTCAACGTACTTAGATGAATGATGAACGCCATCAACCTCTCGGACCCTCAAGGATGAAATTCTGTGGTAACTAATGTCAATGAGTCAGGGGTTTGAATTATTTAATATTTTTCCCCATTCCTTATTCTAAATGACGAATGCAGATTAACCTCCTCCAATGGCCCGAAGGAATTCATTTTTTATTGATTTTTGATAATACACCTTTCAAGGGGTGAGGTGGAACCCTTACAAGGCCCATAGGCATAAGTATTACATGGACTATAGGCCTTTGACGAATGTGGATTAACCCATGAACAAGTTAATAAGTAGATCGTGAATTCTTGTGGTAGGGTGTCGTTCTTGGGTTTGCTATTCAGGGTTAATTTCATTGTTGATAGAATTGTAATCTTGAGCCCCCCCTAATTTAAACCTATAATGTGGAGGGTGCATGACAAAAAAAACAAGGCCCCCCCCACATCCTTATGGATTTTTGGTGGAAAAATTCTTCGAATAGTTTCAAGGAAAGTTCGAGGCCATCGTAGTGAAAGCCATAGCCCTACGGTCCCATAGGCATAAGCGGTTCAAAAAATGGACCACTGAAGCAACTTTAGTGGTCCATAGTGGCGGACACAGGTAGAGAGAGGAGGCGCACCCATTGGTGCATGGAGGTGGTAGGATATTCATGGATGGCTGGCCATAACGGTGCGGTAAAGGGGCCATCGGCATGTGACGACGACAGGTGGGAGCGGTGCGCCCGACGTGCGTCGCGGTGGGATGACTGGAGGCCGTGGCATGTCGGACGTGATGTTGAGCTGGAACGCGGTGCCATAGAACACTGTATGGAGGAGTGTCCCCCATTCATTGGCTGATTTGAATAAAAGGGCGTGGCTGGGTTGACTGGTCGCGCACCCCCCCACCCGCACTGGTCGAGCCAGTCTGGGCTAAACCCGGTCGGCACTCGGGCCAGGCCGAACCAGACTGAACCCATAGGCCCAATGGGCCAACTGGGATAGACCCATGCCGAACCGGACCCAGGTCGATTCGGTGGACCCTAGACTGGGTCGGACCGGGTCAGACTGGATCCGGACCCAACCGTCACCCGTTTCACTGAAACATCAATAACTCGCAGTTCGAGAGTCTGATTAACGTGCCGTCTACAGCACAAGGACCCTTGAGACGAGGTGGTACTTCTGAGATACTCTATAGGATTTTTGGTGGGGTTTTACATATGGATGGTTTGGATTATACTTGAATCCAACTGGTTCCTTTTTATTAAAATGCCCATATCTTACAGATCGGGCGTCTGTTCGACGTGCTTTCTGTTGAGTTGGAACCCTTGTGACAAGACTACCATTTGTGTTATTCTATGAGGGAATTTTTGGAATTTTAGGTACAACCAGCTGCTGTGTGGATCCATATTGGCCCCATAGATGATAAATAACTGTGTGGATCCTTAGTGGACTGGCAGATGAGCAGCAGGTGTGTGGATCTTTAGTGGCCTAACAGATGAGCAAGAGCTATGTGGATCCTTAGTGGCCCGAAAGATGAGCAGAAGCCATGTGGTTCCCTAATGTCCTGGAATATGAGAAACAATTCATCAGGGGAGAGTCCCTAAATATTATGAAACATTTTCACTAACCAATGAACCTTTCCTAATCTAGAATATTCCTGGTGCGAGGTGTCCTTGTTTTGTGGATTTTTTCTTTGTGGTTGCTTTGTGGTGTTTCTCCTTAGTATACTTGGGCCCCCTAATGAGTATTGTGTTATTCACCCATGCATAGGCTTCACCCACATGTGTTGTGTCTTTTGTAGATGATGGATGTTTTGATGGAGGACTTGGTGGCCTAGGAGCAGGCAGGCCCCAGTAGGATCAGGAGGACATGACGTACTATCTCAACTTCCAGTAGCTACACTACTCTTACTACCAGGTGGGGTTTTTAGGTGATGGCTATCCAATTCCCCTTGTACTTTATTGTTTTCAATTATTTTGGTTGTGTTTGTGTTCTGGCCCACATGTTTTCAGTTGTACTTATACTCAACACTTATTTTAGTATACTTGTATTCCCCTTTCAGTTGTGGGACATGGTTGGGCGTGTGTGTGCATACCTGTAGTCAGGAAAATGCCTCTCACTTGCAGGTTGATGTCTTCAGTGTTAGTCACCAACCCCTGGCCTTTGGAAGTCAGGCTTGGGGTATGTCACGGCATGGGCCTCGGGGGACGAGTCACGACAAGGCATGATTAGATCCTGTGTAGATTTACAAACATCATGAACTTGAATTATTTGAAGATAAAAGACCACAAAATTTAATGAATCCAAAATCATATTACGTACTCTCTAAAGAAATTCATTTATTACTCTATCAACGGATTTTAGATTTGAGGTTACCAGATGTTTATGCTTCTAATTTATCTTGAAGCATTAGAAATGGGCATATTATACGATTAAAAAGTCATGACTGCCATGTCATAATGAAAAAATTATTAATTTTTGGTGTTAAAGGGATGTTGAATTCTACAATCTAAAACATGTTGTCTAAAATAACATATTTATTCTGATATATTTGTGTGGAAACATCATATTATGATGCATTGAGTATGCAATAAAATGATTTTGTTTTAATTTTATATAAGTTGGAGAAAATATTCCCGCCATACTTCTTTGACTCAAGGGAACTTTTAATATTAAATTTTCTGTATGAACATAAACGTGGAGGTATAGTAAAATTATGATGGATGTAACCATTTGAGAGATATGTGAAAAAGTTAAAGAAGAAATTATGTAGCAAAGAATCAGTTTAAGGGTCAATTGTTGAAGCATACTTGTAGGAGGAAATTTCAAATTTCAACTCTTATTATTTTTAATTTGAATATCCTTCAAAACATAACTGAATGGGTAGCAGTGAGACAAATGTTGATGATGTCATATACCAACAGTTGTTAGTTTTTAATCATCCCAAGCTTGGTTTTAGTTTTTATGGTGAATGATGGATTTCATATGAATAACTCCACAAAGCTCATACGTATGTTCTATTGAATTATGATGAAATGACACCACTTTTGTAGTAAGTAGTAATTTTTATTATTTTGTTATTTTTTTTAATATATACCTTTATTTACATTATTTTATTTGTAGACTACATGATGACCATACCAAAAAACAATTTATACAAATTATATGTGCTGCTCTTAAAGAACATTATCAACATAATTTTTTATATTAGTTTCAAAGACTAGTAATTTGAGTTGATTTTGATGGAATAGTAAATCAATTTTTTAATGATATTTATTATTAATAATTTTTATTATTTGTATACAACATAACATGAAAATAAAATTGATTGTCGATTATGTGTGCTCAAAAATATTCCATTGAAATTGGTAAAATATTAAAATGGGTATGTGGTTAATGGATCTTGATTCTACACATGCATATATGGAGACTCAAAGAAATAAATGAATAGTGGTGTTTTCTTGAAATAATATCATCATAATGAAAACAAGTTCTAATTTTATGGTATGCTAGATAAAATAATTGAGTTATGTTTCCTGAGACCAAGTTATGTTTAAATGTCATTAGTTTGACACTGATTGAGGGTTACGAGTTTATCCACAACATGGAGTCATTTTCATTAAATATAACTACCTTCTTGTATAAAATGAACCATTTATGTGGGAACATCAAGAACATCAAGTTTATTGTGAAAATTACTATGATGTTTTAAGAGATTTGAATGATTGGTAGAATGAAATAAAAATAAAATCATGGGATAATCAATTTATTGAAAATAAAAAAGGTTATGTGGAAGTGAAATATATTGAAAATTTTCTAGAAACATCCAAAAATATATATCATAACCAATAATATATAAATATAGATGATGACCCCCCCCCCCAGTTAAGGGATGTTGATATAGATAATGTTGATGAATTTATAAGTGATGATGATACTGAAATTCATATGGAAGTTGATGATGATAAAGACGAGGAAGAATAAATTTTCCTCGATGAATAAATATGTTATATATACTTTAATTATAAAATTTTTAATATATTATATAGGTTTCTAATAACCCATATATTGCGAAGTTTTATGTTTATAAGAATATGTCTACTGATCCCCATAAAAGAAAACTTGTTGGTGACTGACAATGCCATATTGTGGTTAGTAATTTTTTTACTAATAGTAATTTTATTTCTATTCTAATTTGTAATTATATTTGAAGGAAATTTATGAGCTTGAGACTTCTAATTCATGAAATAATCATGCTGAGAGTGAATTTGATTCCACTGGTGATTTAGGTTTTGATGAGGGGATCTGGATACATGCGACTTTGCATGGTGCCAAGAATGGTCGGGTGATCAGTATTTGATCCTGAATGACACCTATGAGTTATTATGGTACTTCTGTGATTTCATTAGTGATCTCAAAGGGAGATTGTGGAGATCTATCGTCGATGTTTTCGTCTACTACACAATACGAGGAGAGGATGAGAGCTTAGAATGAGATGATACAACAGATGCAGGGAGAGGGAGAAGAAGCATGAGTAGCAATATAGAAGAGATGAGCATATATTGGAGTACATGCGATGGCTTGTGCATGGAATTGGTAGGTAGTTTCCTCCTCGGATCCTTCAAGTGATCCTCCTTCACCTAACACCAATTGATGATTTGTTAAGTTTTATGATTTTTTTTACTTTGGGGTAAAAAACATATTATGTTTGAATTTATGTATTACGTCTATTTCTATATTAATCATTTTTTAATTTTTTAAATATTTATTTTATTTTTTATTTCTTTTAAATATTTTTTATTTTTTTGATTTTTTTAATTTTTTATTTTTTTAAAATTTTTAATTATTTTCAGTTATTTTTAGTTATTTTTAGTTATTTTTAATTATTTTTAATTTTTTAAAATATTTTTATCTTATTATTTTGATTTTTTTTGAAAATATTAGTATTTACGATGAAATGGTCTTCTGTAGACAATAATATCAATTGCGATAGATCGTCACAATTGATCATTTAAAAAAATTGTAGGTATCATTTGTGATGGCTATTTCATTTATTGTAATTACTTTCCATTTTCGATAGGCTGCAACAAATAACCACAATATTGAAGCCATTTTTTGCAATGATTTATTAGCTACGAACTCTCATCACAAATGATTTTTTGCAACGAAAGTCCGTTGCTATTTCATCACCGTTAAAAATGGAAATTCTGGTAGTGTATACTTGATATTTTATTTAAACCAAGATCAACTATTTAATGTGATTCAAATAATCCTCAAATAAGATCGCTTTAGTTTGATCAATTTAAAATAATTGATCATGAACAATTCGTAATCTTAAATATAAAACTTTTATATTTTAGCATTATTTTTTAATTTATAAATATTTTATAAATTAACCTTTTGATTTCCAAGTAAACACTTTATTTATAGATCATAAGATATGTAATATAACATGTTAAAAGGTATTTTAAATATTTACATTTAATATTTGGAATATTTTATAAATAAATTATTTATAAACATTTATTGAAATAGTTATAAAAAATTTATATTTAGTTAATTTATAGAATATTTATAAAATAAAATATTCCCAAATACCCCTTATTATGATTTATAAACAATTTAAAAATCACAATCAAACTTAATAAAATAAAACTTTCTTATGTTTTTTTTACCTGCACATAGTAAAAGTGACATTCTTAAAGGTAAAGTCCTTTACCTTTTTGTATATTGAATGTGTAAAGGTAACACCATGGTTACCTTTACACAATCTAGCCACATAAAGGTAATTTGTTACCATTATATATCCTAACTGGATAAAGGTAACATGTTGCTTACCTTTACGCAGCTCAGTTGTTTAAACATAAACACTTCGCTTACCTTTACACAACCCAAATACGTAAAGGTAATGTGTTGATTACATTTATTAATCCCATGTAACACCATGATATTTTTAAAATAATACTATATTTGATAGCATATACAACATGCAATATCGATCTTAAACGAATCGCGATACACTATTAAAATTATTATTATTTTAGCACAACCATTATAACCTAGATGTTAAATTGGAGAGTGTGAATAGTAATAATAATATTATGAATTGTATATAAATTTATTAACCAAAACAAATTTATTGAATAACTACTATGAAATAAACACTCAAATTTTAGTAAATTTATTTTATATGTTTTCTTAAAAATGATTTTTATTACTTTTTATGAGAAAATAATATAATTTTTTTCCAATTTTGGAAAATTTATTATATAAAATGAAATTTATTTTTTAAATCATCATATAAAAATTATATTAGGATGAAATTTTAATATTTTCCTGAAAATATTTATTTCCCAGTGAATAGTGAAGAATACTGATTTTTATTGAAAAATGTATTTTTATTTCAACCATTACAAAGATACATTTTGTTTTAAATTGGTTTCAAAGTAATATTAGTTATATTATATTATTAATAATCCAATTAAGTATATTATAATTAATTTCATGGTTTAATTTGGAATAAAAACATTTTTATAATTAAAATGTCATTTTTTTGAAAAACTGTTTTCCTTTTGTTTTTCTAGTTTAATTTTAAATTAAATTGTGCCACTTATTTGTATTTATTTTTGTAACATGGAATCCATATTTTTATTCAAGATTTATAAATTTATTAAATAATTTCCTTTTATTTTTGTCCAATATGAATAGTAAACTTAGTAATTTTTGTTACCACGGTAAAAGGTAACTAAGGTAAGTAAAGTTAAAAATAAAATGATAAAGACTAGAAAATGACCCTAAAATTTGCTTAAATATTATTGGATAAGTTAATTTCGTCTAAAAACATTCAATATGTGGTTATATTTCATTTTATGGCCACTTGGATGAGATAATAACCTTTATACTGTATTATTTAATGAAAATGATAACATGTCACAAACTTGTTTTTAATAAGTGAAAATATTTTAATATAGTTTCATATTAAGTATATATTCAACTATAAATAGTATTTTTTAAAATAAAACATTTATCTTCATCAAGGTAATTTGTTTTTAATTTTTAGTAAATATATAATTAACTTAAATTCCTATACAAAAGTGATGTAGTAATTATTTAATTAATGGAATAATCAAATAAATTATATTAAAAATATTAAAAGTAATATAATTTTAGATATTTAAGATGATACAAGAATTATATAGATTACCATGACATTTTTTGGATATAATAAAATAGTTTTTTTTAATTTTACTTGTTGTATTGGTGTTTTTAAAGTCAAAGTAATGAATAGTATCAAAATTGACAATAATGATATTTTATGGGATTAATATTTTATTAAATTATTTAAAAATCATAAAAATATTAAATAAGAACAAATGGGATAGTATATGGTCTAAAATTTCATCCCATGTGCATTTATAGTCCATTTTGAAACATTTTGATCTAGAGTAGTTGTATTATATTTTAATATTTTGAGAAATTCCAAAAGTGCCCCTCACCTCAATTATAAAAAGGCACCCATTCCATCACTTCTTGACAAAAATTTGAGCCATAAATATTAACAAAAACCTTCCCATTACTCTTCATAACATCCTTATACAAGTTCTAGAGGTTCTGGTCCTTCCAAAATAGTAACCCTAGGTCCCTTAAAAAGAGATCCAAAGGGAATCCACCAAAGAAGAGGCAATCATCTTTACCGACTCTTTCATGTTTATTTATTCTTCTATGTCCTATTCATGTGTTATTTACCTAATAAATTTATAAATACATTATAATATATACACTAAAATATTATTATGATTATGATACAATTGTATTCCACCTTTTATTCATCCTATGAAAAATGAAAGCACCGCCTGTGCGTACGTACGACTTACCGTCTCCACGTAGTGGTGAAATTCATTATTCATCACCACTTTAACGGATGGTTATAATGATGAAAATAATGGATATATATGATAATTATTACATGATATTGATTCCTTATAATTAATATATCATCCTTTTTCTTACCCATTCACCATTAAGGGAATGATACCGTCGCTCGTGTGTGCGTACGACAAACTGTCTCCATGAAACAATGCGACTCATTTTCCATATTTGATTTTAAATAATGATTATAAAAATGTACTAAATAATTAAATATTATATTTATAGGATTAATAAAATTGCGAAGATGATGAATCTATATCCCATGCACATGAACCAGAACTTACATGACAAAACATGCATGGAAAAATGAAGCAGTTAACACCCAAAACAATGCTAATAATGAAATATTATTAATGAGTGGGTGGTAAGATGTTATATAAAGATTATATATGATATAATAAATATAAATAGGTTTCTTATATAAATTAATAAAATGATTTAAACCATTATATAGGAGGTTAAAGCACACTCAACTAAAGGAAAGCACATGGTAAGAGATTTTTATTCTCACTTTTATTTCTGGGAGAATTACGCCATATTCATCATTCGTTACTTTTGTGTGGTGTATATACTAACATTTGACATGTTAAATCATGAAATTATTTATATTCATAATATTTAAAGTTCATTTCCAAGTTATTATTTCATGATACTTATGGTATTAATGTTACTAAAGTGGTAAGGGTTTATTTCACAATCTCTTCATTACTCTAGACTATTTATGTTTAAGTCCCAAATGGGAAATATTTCTCTTCTATGTACATGTTTTTTAAAAGTGTTTTAAAAAAGGTATTTATTATTATTATAAATTTGTTTAAATTTATTTTTAACAAATTTTTACTTTTTACAAAATGTTTTAAAATGAATCAACCCATCGTTTTCCAAATGAGATATTTTGTGGCTTTTCTAACAAGAATATTAAAGGAATGTTTTTAACTTATAATATACAAATTTAATTTCCTACTATCATAAAGCCTCAATTATTTGAATCTTAATTTAGTAGTTCACAAGGTTCTTTTCAAAGAAAATGTTTTCTTTTATAATTTCACAGCTTTTTAAAAATAGGCGATTTCAAAGTGAAAAAGGGTTTTCCATAAGAAAATTTCAATGATCTTATTAATGTATTTTCATCTATGTAAACATCCATTGTTGAATATTATGCCTTATTGAGTATGATATCTTATAAAACCATATACTATATTTTATTGAATGGTTTATGATCAATTTTACTGAGGATGTACTATTTTGATACCATTCTCTATACTCTGGATGGTTTATGATTATGTTTATTGATAGAAGAAATCATTAACATTTTGTATGCCAGTTTCAATACGAATGGTTATTATGTTTCAACCCTTTTATAGGAGGAATGAATTAGACTTATTAAGTGATTATAGGGAATCTTTATAGCCTCTTTATGTATCAGTTGATCTCATGAGACAAAATAATTTGGGTATTGGCTGAGGCCATACCCATTTATGTAGATATCTTGGTCGAGGCCTTGATGGTATGTTTTAGATGTCTGACATTATGAATTCTATCATTATGAGATTAGTTATTTATTTCCATGTGAGTTTTTGAATAGTTAGAATATCCATGGATAATTTTCAAGCTCATGTGATTATTTATATGGAATTATTTTCTCATAATTTATTCCTACCATATTTTGTTCTAGTTATTGATTAAATGGAATGTGTTTCAATTATTTACCTTTCCATATTTATTTTGTCTTATTTAATCATATATTTTGTCGTACACATATCCTTACTGAGCATATGAGATCAACATTTTTCTTATGTTTATTTTTCCATAATTTCTAGAAGTATATTATGATTGATATGAAGGTATAATATAAAAGAATAATGGGTTTCTCAAAGAAAATACTTTTTTGTATTTTATGTATTCAAATTTATGTGAAATCCAACTATGTTTCTAGTTTACCAAGAATACTAAGCTATTAAGTACTTTTGGATGAAATTCAATTGTATATTGTTCCAATGTAATAATGTAACCATCAAATCTTGGCTACCGGAGTTGGGTTCTTTAGAGTCGGTATCAAAGGAAGTTTAGTAGAAACCTTGGAAAGTAGATTTAGAAGATCATATATTAGAGAATATAACCACATAGATAACTTTGAGGATAAGTCTATATATAGGATAACATCCTATTGAATTGGTAATGACCATGGATAACCTAAGTTAAACATATGGAATCATATATTGATAATAATGTTTCATGATTTATATATCCTTTGAATAATATTTCATGATTATTTGATAGATCACTATGATTAATATAGTTTTATGCTTACACATTAACATCAAATGTGATGGAAAATATGGTAATTCTGAGAAACCAATTGGAATGATAATGGGGGTGAAATATATTTTTATTATTCCTTATCAATTATTACTATATAAGATTAACAACCTACACCCACTACTAGAAACCGGACCTATACTAACGGATCTATACCAACAGTTTTCAAAACCATTGCTATATATATTTTGATTTTTAACAAATTATATTATCAAATAACATTTAATACAACAAAAATTAATTTAATTATATATATATATATATACATATCTATCATATTATGTTTAAAAAAATTCATTGTTTCTTAGTGGTTAAGTCATAGAAATATAAATCATAGTTGCGAGGATAAAAACCAACAGAGTTTTTTTTTAAATTACTTATAATAACGGTTATCAAAAACATTGGTATAGGTATTTAATATTACCTATACCAACAGTTTGGAAATCATTGGTATATCCCACTTATACCAATGGTTTCCCAAAACTGTTGTTATCTATTTATAATGATGCAATACAAGACAATGACCACCCAAACCGTTGGTATAACCTATAACAATGATTTTGGGACCTATACCATTGGTTAAAAACTATTGGTATATTATTATTTTTCAATAGTTACCTTAACCAACTCTCATACTCACTTAAAAAATAAGAATAATGTTTTCTGATAGATTGGGTAGTGGAGGCCATGGGGGAAATAAGGTTCAATTTATTTCATGTTAGAATTGTGGAAATAGAAAACTTGGAGAATATCTCAAAGGATTGGGAAAATGTTTTAATTGTGGGAAAGAATGATATAAAGAAACAAATTTCCAAGGAAAAATGAAGAGTATGGTGAAAGGAAACAAATTTCATCGTAGGGATGCATTTATAGTTCATCGTCTAAAATGTGGGGAACCTGGGCATTATCTGAGTCAATTACCTCTTCTAAAGGTTTACTCATCGACCAAGTAGGGGTTTATGTTTTTATTTTATAGTCTTTGAAGTGGAATTATAGAACTATTATGTACTAGAAATCAATAATTATATTATATAACTATTTTACCAATGATATTTTAGTAATATGAATCATGAAATGTCTAAGGACTCTGTTGATTTTGGAAGGATATATGTATTCATTAATTTAAGAGTTATAGACACCATAATGGGTTTATGAGTTTAATATTGATCATAAGTTTAAATTATTAAATACCCTTTTGAGGATTTATCTCATGAGAGTTAATGAGGATTAATGATATTTTTGGAGACATTGTAGAAATACAACCCTTTGGTTTAGTATATGTTTTATTTATTTAAGTAATAACTCCTTTAAATTTTTTGGACATAATTTTTAAGGTAAGGATAACCTTTAGGGTTTATATGATCTTTGTTTTTAAGGTAATTATGGGTTATTATAATTTTGGGAATGAAAAATGAAAAATATGAGATGACATTTGAGGTTAAAAAATTTCTTTAATGTTGAATATATTAAGGTTAATTTTTAGGATGCTTATCAAATTTTTGGTAATTTTGTGAGGATTATATTAATACAATTTTAGAAAAAGGACAACCTATAGGTCGGGAGATAACCCGTCACATCCAGCAAGGTTATGAGGCTTAAAGCCACAACCGAAGGGCGATAAGGGTGTATTTCCTACAACTAGTCTATGTGATGTCCTGTTTAGTATGAAATAGTTTTTATTTATTTAAATTATATGATAGATAAAGAATAAGTTCATTTTAGAAAAATATGCTTTATCTTATAGATAACCATGGGATTTGAAAATGATTTTGTGTTATGTGATTCATATTATTTCAGAATATGCTCACTATTTCAGGAACCCAACATGATTAAGGTAAATAAAATATTATGGAATTTTTTTTGATGAATAAAGTTTGAATTGTATATTCACTAAATATAAGATTTTATTGGGGAATTATGGTGATTCAGGTATTTAATGGTGTCTGTATCTTAGAGATTATATTTTTAGAGAATGAAATATTTTTGAGATAAATATTAAATTAATCTTGGAAGAATATGTGATAAAATCCTTATGATTTTTGGGTTTCAATATTAGGCTGGAATATTTTTAGTACTTTTAAGGATACATTTTTATTGAATGATCTATGTTGAATTTTGGGTATTAATGTTGAATTTTTGGAGATTAAAGTTATTTTCTTTATATGAAGGTTTACTATTTTTGGTAATTATCTTATATTGTACTAATAATATTGTATTTGGTGAATGTCAAAAGATAGAAGGAATATATTATTTTTCTTTTGTGGATTTTTTGATATATAGAATTTGATTATAGTTCTTCAAGCATGAAAAAAATTCATACTCATCATTTAGAGAAAAATCTAAGTTTGTGATCAAAACTGATTTAAGGATGAAACTCTACTTGTTGAGTAATTATATTTTCTTAGGTTATTTATCTAGGAATTAAAATAATTCCTCAACTATAAGAAAATTATTTTGGAACAAAAACATCATCCATTTACTTTTCTTACCAGGAAATCAATGACCATTTAACCCATAACAGATTTTTAGTTTTGTGATGGTTATCTTTTTGATGACCATGTACTCTATCACTCTACATAATTCCTTGGGAGTTATTTTTATCTTACATATCCATTTTTTCACTTCCCACCTATTTTCTCTTACATGTAAACCTATCATTTTTTATCCCAGATGGCCTTCTTACTTCCCGTTTTCTCTTTTTATGAGGAAGTTTTATTAACCCTTTTTATGATGTGGGATTTCCACAAAGGTATTTTCAAATGTCAAACTCATGATCACCATTCACAAGTTCAAATTTTGATTATGAAATTTATTAAAGGAGAGGATAATGTGACACCCTAATATTTTTAAAATAACTTTATGTTCAATAGCATATACAACACACAACACCGAACTTAAACAAACCACAATACACTATTAAAATAATAATTATTTTAACATGACTATTATAACACAACCGTTAAATTGGCAAGTGTAAATATAATTAACCATATTATTAAATATATATAAAGTTATTAAAAAATAAAAAATTTATTTATTAATTATCATGAAATAAACACTCGAATTTTAGTAAATTCATTTTAGATGTTTTCTTCAAAAATGATTTTTATTACTTTTTATGAAAAAATAATATAACTAATTTTTAAAAATTTGGGAAAATATATTTGATAAAATTTTCCTAATTTTTTAAATTATCATATAAAAATTATATTAGGGTGTAATTATCACATTTTTATGAAAAGATTTATTTTACACTGAATAGTGAAAAATACTAATTTTTATTGAAAAATGTATTTTTTATTTCAACCATTGAAAAGTTAAATTTTATTTTAAAATTGTTTAAAATAATAAATATTTATATTATATTATTAATAATATAATTAAGTACATTGGGATCAATTTAATGGTTGAATTTGGAATAAAAACATTTTTATACTTAAAAAGGCATTTTTCTGAAAAACTATTTTTCATTTTGTTTTTTCGGTTTAATTTTAAATTAAAAATTTTCACTTATATGTTTTTAATTTTTAAAAATGTATTAAATATTTTTATTTATGTGGTAAAAATTTATTAAATAGTTCCATATTATTTTTGGTCAAAATTAATAATAAATTTTTTGTTAACATGGTAAAGGGTAAATTAGGTAAGTAAAGTTAAAAATAAAATGACAAAGACTAGAAAATGATCCTAACACTTGAATAAATCTTATTTTATGAGTTAATTTCGTCCATAATTATCCAATATTATTTTATAATACATTTCATGGCCACTTGTATGAGATTATTACCTTTATAGTATTTTATTTAATAAAAAGTCAAACATGTCACACTCTTGTTTTTAATAAGTACGATATTTTTAATATAGTGTCATCCAAAAGATATGTTTGGATATAAATATTTTTTTTAAATATAAAATATTTATCTTCATCAAGGTAATTTATTTTTAATTTTCAATTAAGTAATAATTAACTTAAATTCTTACCCAATGCTGATGGAGAAATTATTTAATTAATGGAATAATAAAATAAATGTTATTAAAAATATTAAAAGTAATAAAATTTGAGATATTTAAGGTGATCCATAAATTTTATAGATTAACATGAAATTTTTAGGATATAATAAAATATTTTCTTATAATTTTAATTGTTGTCTTGGTGCTTTTAAAGTCAAAGTAATGAATAGTATCAAAATTGATAATAATGATATTTTATGGGATTAATATTTTATTAAATTGTTTCAAAATCATAAAATTTTTAAATAAGAACAAAGTGGAAAATATATGGTCTAAAATTTTATCCCTTTTTCTTTTATAGGCTGTCTTTATGCATTTTGAAATATAATTTCCTTAATATATTTTAATATTTTTGAGAAATTCCAAAAGTGCCCCTCATCTCAATTATAAATGGGAACCCCTTATTCCACTTATTTACACCACTTTGAGCCATTTATCATGAAAAAAACCTACCCATTCCTATTATTAACTTCCTTATACAAGTTTTAGAGGTTTTGGTTCTTCCAAAATAGCAACCCTAGGTCTCTTAAGAAGAGATCCAAAGGGAATCCACCGAATAAGAGGTAATTGTCTTTACCAACTCTTTCAAGTTTATCTATTCTTATAATTCCTATTCATGTGTTGTTTCCATACTAAATTAATAAATGTAGTATCATATATATACTAAGATATTATTATTATTATTATACAACCACATTCTACCTTATATCCATCTATAAAAAATGAAAGCACTGCATACAAGTATGTATGACTTACAGTCTCCACGCAGCGGTGTAATTCGTTCATCATCATCGCTTTACATAGATGGATATAATGATTAAAATAATATATATATATATATATGATAATTATGACATGATATTTTTTTCTCAAAAAATAATATATCATTCTTTTCCCTACTCATTTACTATTAATGGAATGATACCATTGTTTGTGTGTATGTAAAACTTACCATCTCCATGAAGCAATACGACTCATTTTCCATATCCTACTTTAAATAATGGTTATAAAAATGTATTAAATCATTAAATGGGATATTTATATCGTTAATAAAATTCTATATATTATTAATCTATATCCCATACATATGAAACGGAACTCACGTAACAAAACATCCATGAAAAAATGAAGTAGTTAACACCCAAAACAAAGATAATAATGAAATATTATTAACAAGTTGTTGGTAATACATTATATAATGATTATATATTATATAATAAATATTAATATGGTTATTTTATTAATTAATAATATTCTTTAAACCATTATATAGGAGGTTAAAGCATGTTCAACTAAAGTAAAATGCAAGGTAAGGGATTTTTAGTCTCACTTTTATTTCTGGGATAATTTTTTCCATATTCGCCACTAATTTCTCTTTTGTGGTGTATATAATTAAATTTTAAATTTCATATCATGAAATTAAGTATATGAATTATATTTAAAGTTCATATTGAAGTTATTATTTCATGGGATTATGGTATGATTGTTAGCAGAGCGGTACAAGTTTATTTCACAATCTCTTCGTTATTCAGAATTGTTTATGTTTAAGTCACAATTGGTAAATATTTCTATTCCATGTCCATGTTTTCTCAAAGTGTTTTTAAAAAGTTTTTTATTATTATTATAAAATTTCTAAAAGTTGTTTTCAACCATTTTTTACTTTTTACAAAATGGTTTAAAATGAATCTTCATGTCGTTTTCCAAATGATGTACTTTGTGACTTTTCTAGAAAAAATATGAAAGGAATGTTTTTTTAACTTATACAACTTGATAAAATTTTCTTTCCATCATGAAATTTAAATTGTTTGAATCTTACTTTACAATTTTACAATATTCTTTTCAAATAAAATTTCTTATTTTATAATTGCACAACTTTTTAAAAATTAGTGATCTCAATGTTAAAAGGCGTATTTTCCACAACATTTTTTTCAACGATCTTATTAAAATATTTTCATCCTTTTTAACATCTATTTTTTAATCTTATACTTCATTGAATTTGATGTATTATGATACCATATACCATATTTTATTATATTTTTTATAATCAATTTGACTGGGGATGTACTATTTTGATACCATTCACCATATAACTCTAGCTGATTTATGATTATATTTATTGGTTGGGGAAATTGTTAACATTTCATATTCTAGTTTCATTATTAATGGTCATTATTTTTCATCCCTTTCATATAAGGAATTCATTGGAATTAGTAACTGATGGGTGGAGCCTACTATAGCCTCACGATGTTTTAGTAGGTCTCATGAGATAAACATGCTTGGATATTGGATAAGGTCTTACACATTTATATAGATGTCTTGGTAAAGGCCTTGGAAGTATGTTTGAGATGTATAGAATTTTTCATTCTATCATTATGATATTAGTTATTAATGTCCATGTGATTATTCAACTAGTTATAATATGCATGGATAAGTTTCAAGCTCATGTGATTATTTATATGGAATTGTTTTCTCATCATTTATTCTTAAACATTATGTTCTAATTATTTATTAAATGACATGTGTTTTATTTATTTACCTAGACATATTTATTATGTATTATTTACTCACAGATTCCATTATATGCATATCCTTATTGATCATCCGAGCTCACCCTTTTTCTTATCTTTATTTTTAACAGGATGAAAAGAAGTATATTATGATTGATAGGATGGGATAATATAGAATAATAATAGTGTTCTAAATGAAAATACTTTTTTGTATTTTATGAATTAAAATTTATGTCAAATTCAAGTATATATTAAGTTCACCAATACTAGTAATCTATTCTGTCATTCGGAATGTGATTCCATGTATCTTGTGCCAATGTAATAAAGTAACCATCAACTATGGGTTACTGGAGTTGGGTTCTTTATTGTTGGTATCATAATAAGTTTAGTAGAAATCTTGGGAAGTAAATTTAGGAATTAATAGATTAGTGAATATAACCCCATTACTTACTTTGAGGATAAGTATAAGTATATGATAACATCCTATAGAATTAGTAATTACCTTGGATAACATAGTTTAAAAATAGGGAATCATAAATTGATAATAATGTGTCATGATCTAGACATCCTTTGAATAATATTTCATGATTATTTGATAGCTCACTCTGATTATTAAAGTTTGATACTTACACATTAACATCGAATGTGATGGATAATGGGGTAATTCTTGAAAAAAAAAATGGAATGATAACTGGAGTGAAAGATATTTTGATTATTCCTTATCAATTATCAAGATATATTATTAACAATCTACAACTTAAACAACTATCATAATCACAAAAAAGGATAAAGTTTTCTGAGAGATTGGGTAGTGGAGGAAATGGGGGAAAAGTTTCAATTTCTTTCATGTTATAAATGTTGAAACAGAAATGTTAGAGAATATCTCAACGGACTTGAAAAGTGTTTTAATTTTTGTAAAGAAGGATATAATGCAACAAATTTATGAGGAAAGATGAAGAGTATGATGAAAGGAAACAAATTTCATCAGAGGGATGCATTTATAGTTCATCATCTAAAATGCAGGGAACCTGGGAATTATCCGAGTCAATTCCCTCTTCTAAAGGTTAAATCCCAGACCAAGTAGTGTTTTATGTTTTTATTTTACAATCATTGAAGAGTAATGATAGAACTATTATGTATCCAGATTCAAGAATTATGTTGTAGAAGTATTTTAACAATGGTGTTTTGGTTATAAGAATCATGAAATGTCTAAGGATTGTGCTGATTTTGGAAGTATATATGTCTTCATTAACTTAAAATTTATATACACCATCATGTTTTTATGAGTTTAATATATATCATAATTTTAAATTCATAAATAAACTTTTGAGGTTTTATGTTATGGGAGTTAATCAGGATTAAGGATATTTTGGGAGACATTGTGGAAATACTACCCATTAGTTTAGTATATATTTTTAGTTATTTAATTAATAATTCCTTTACATTTTATGGACATAAGTTTAAAGGTTAGGATAAAATTTAGGGATTATATGATATCTGATTTTAAGGTAATTATGGGTTATTATAATTTTTGGGAATGAAAAATAAAAAGTATGTGATAACCTTTGAGGTAAACACATTTCTTTGATTCTAAATATATTAAGGTTATTTTTTAGGATTTGTACCACATTTTCAGTAATTTTATAAGGATTATATTAATATATTTTTAGAAAAAAAGAAAACCCGTAGGTTGGGCGACATCCCATCGCATTCGGAAAGGCTGCGAGGCTTGAACCAAAAATTGAATGGTGAAAAGGGTGAATCACCTACCACTGGCCTACGTGATGTCCTAGTTAGTATGAAATAGTTTTCTTTATTTAAATGACATTATAGATAAAGGATAAGTTCATTTTAGGAACATATTCTTTATCTTATAGATAATCATGGGATTTGTAATTGATTTTTTGTTATGTTATTTATATTATTACGAAAGATTATCACTTTTTTGGTAGCCCTACATGATTAAGGTGAAATTTTTTTTATAGAATTTTATTTAAGGAATAAAGGTTGAGTTTTATTTTGAAGGAATATATGATTTTATTGTGAAACTATGGTGATTTAGGTTATTTAATTGTTATCATATCTTGGATATTATATGTTTATATTATGCAATTTTTTGGGATAAATATTAAATTTATGTTGGAAGACTACATGATAAAATCCTTCTAATTTTTGGGTTCCAACAACAGGCTTGAATATTTTTGAGTAATTTTAAGGATACTTATTTATTGAATGATCTAAGTTGAATTTTGGGTATTTCTGCTAAATTTTTGGAGATCAAAGTATTTTTTTTCATATGAAGGTTTATTATTTTTGGTAATAATCTTATCTTGTACTTACCATATTGGTTTTAGTTAATGTCTAAATATAGGAGGAATAAATCATTTTTCTTTTATGGATTTTGTGATCTATAGAAGTTGATTCTAGTGCTTCAGGCATAAAAAAATCCATACTCATCATTTAGAGAAAAATATGACTTTGTTGTGTAAATTTATTAAAGGATGAAACTATACTTGTCAAGTAAGTATATTTGATTATGTTCTTACTCTAGGAAGTAAAAGAATTCCTCAACTCTGGGAAAATAATTTTTGGACAAAAACATTATCCATTTAATTTTCTTACTTGGAAATCAATGAACTTTACGATTTTTATGGTTAAAATTATCATGATAATGTTCTATATCATTCTCCATAAGTCCTTGGGAATTAGTTTTCTCTTACATTTTGATGTTTTCACTACCTACCTATGTTCTTCTATATAGAAAACTATGATGTGTTATCCCAGATGACCTTTTTACTTCCCCTTCTCTATTTTTAAGAGGAAGTTATATTAACCCTTTTTACGATGTGGTATTTCCATAAGGGTGTTTTGAAATTTCAAAACCATTATTACCAATCACAAGTTCAAATTGTGAGGATGAGATTTGCTGAAGGTGGGTAGAATTTAAGACCCCAATATTTTTAAAATAAAACTATTTTTGATAGATTATATAACACACAATAAAATACTTAAACAAACCACAATACAATTTTAAAGGTATTAACCAATACAAATTTATTGATTAATTCTTAGGAAACAAACACTTAAATTTTAGTAAAGTCATTTTATACGTTTTCTTCAAAAATGATTTTTATTAATTTTTATGAGCAAATAATATAATTAATTTTTTACACTTTTATAAAATTTATTTGATAAAATGAACTTAATTTTTTAAATCACAATATAAAAATTATCTTAGGGTGAAATTTTTTTATTTTTCTGAAAAGATTTATTTTCTAGTAAATATTGAAAAATAATTTTTTTATTGAAAATAGTATTTTCATTTCAACCATTGCAAAGTTACATTTTATTAAGCATGTTTTAAAATTAAAATTAGTTATATTATATTATTAATAATAAATTTAAGTACCCTAAAATAAATTTCATGGTTTAATTCAGAATAAAACCTTTCTATATACTTAAAAGAGAATTTTTTTGAGAAAACTGTTTTTCATTGCGTTTTTCTGGTTTATTTTTAAATTAAATTATGACTCTTATATGTTTTGAATTTATAAATATGGAATCCATATTTTGATTCAATAGTTAAAAATTTAGTAAAAATTACCCTTTTATTTTTGTTCAATATGATTAGTAACCTTACTAATTTTTTTTACCACGGTAAAGGGTAAACCAGGAAAGTAAAGTTAAAAATAAAATGATAAGGACTAAAAAATGACCCTAAAACTTGAATAAATATATTTTATGATTCCATTTCATCCGTAATAATTCAATATTCATCTATATGACTTTTTATATCCACTTTGATGAGATTATTACCTTTACAATATTTTATTTAATGAAAAGTCAAACATGTCACAGTCTTGTTTTTAATAAGAGTAATATTTTTAATATGGTGTCAACCAAAGGATATATTAGAATATAAATAGTATTTTTAAATATAATTTTTTATCTTAATAATTTTAATTTATTTTTAATTTTTAATGAATAAATAATTAACTTAAATTCTTACACAACACTGTTGTAGTAATTATTTAATTAATGGAATAATCAAATAAATGATATCAAAAATATTAAAAGTAACATAATTTGATATATTTAAGGTGATAAAATAATTATATATATTACTATGAAATTTTTATGATATAATAAAATATTTTTTATGAATATTACTTGTTTTCTTAGTGTTTTTAACGTTAATGTAACGAATAATATCACAATTAACAGTAATGATATTTTATGGGATTAATATTTTTAAAAATTATTTAAAAAAAATTCTTAAATAAGAACAAAGGAGAAAATATATGGCCAAAAATTCCATCCCATATTCATTTATAGTCCATTTTGAATCATTTGTCTCTAGAATAGTCTTACTGTATTTTAATATTTTGGGAAATTCCAAAAGTACCCCTCACCTTAATTATAAATGGAAACCCCTTTATTAACTTATTTACTCTACATTGATCCATATATATTGACAAAACCATTACCATTACTCTTATTAAAATTATTATCTGAGTTCTAGATGTTTTTTTCCTTCCAAAATAGTAACCCTAGGTCCCTTAAGAAGAGATCCAAAGGGAATCCACTAAAGAAGAGGTAATCGTCTTTATTGACTATTTTAAGTTTATTTCATCTTCTAATTTATATTCATGAGTTTTTTGAATACTAAATTAATAAATATAGTATCATATATATACTAATATGTTATTATTATTATGATATATCCATATTCCACCTTTTATCCATCCTATGAAATACAAAAGCCCTGCATGCACGTACATATGGATCACTGTCTACACATAGTGATGTAATTAATTCTTTATCACCACTTTACAAGGATGGTTATAATGATTAAAATAATTGATATATATTATAATTGTGAAATTATATTTATTATTTAAAATCAATATATCATCATTTTCCCTACCCATTCATTATTAAGGGAATGATACTACAACTCATGTATGTATATGACCTACTGTATCTACGAAGCGATGCGACTCATTTTACATATAAAAATTTAAATAATGGTTATAAAAATGTATTAAATAATTAAATATTATATTTATATAATTAATAACATTATGTAGATGATGAATCTATATCCCATGCACATGAACCAAAAGTTATGAGACAAAACATGCATGGAAGAATAAAGCAGTTAACACCCAAAAAAATGTTAATAATGAAATATTAATAATGATAAGGTGGTAAGATGTTATATAAGGATTATATATGATATAATAAATGTTTATATGATCTATTATAAATTAATAACATGCTTTAAACCATTATACAGGAGGCCAAATCATGTTCAATTAATGTAAGGTGCAATGTAAGGGTTTTTTAGCCTCACTTTTATTTCTGGGAGACTTATGCCATATTCACCACTTGTTTCTTTTTTATGGTGTATATAATTTCATTTTATATATTATACCATAAAATTACATATATTAATGATATTTAATTTTTGTTTTCAAGTTATTCTTTCCTGGGGATTATGGAATAAATGTTACTAAAGCAGTAAGGGTTTATTTCACAATCTCTTTATTATTCAAGATTGTTTATGTGTAAGTCCGAGCTAGAAAATATTTATATTACATGTACATATTTTCTAAAATTATTTTTTAAAAATGTTTTTATTATTCTTATACAATTTTTTGAAGTCTTTTTTATCAACATTTTACTTCTTAATTTTTTTAAAAGGAATCTTCCAATTGTTTTCCAAATGAGGCACATTATGACTTTTCTAACAAAAATATGAAAGAAATGTTTTTTAACTTATAAAAAATGATTCAATTTTCTCACTTTCATGAATAATCAATGATTTTATTATTCCTTTACAAGTTTATAAGATTATTATACTATAAAATATTTTCTTTTATAATTGCACAACTTTTTACAAATAAGTGATTTCAAAGTGAAAAATGGTATTTTCCACAAGAAGTTTTCAATGATATTATTAAAGTATTTTCATATATGTCAAAATACATTGTTAAATATTATTATTAATTAAGTTTTATATCATATGATACCATCTAACATATTTTATTTAATGGTTTATGATCATTTTGACTGAGGATGCACTATTTTTATACTAGTCACCATATTAATTTATATAATTTATGATTATGTTTATTGATTGAGGAAATTATTAAATTTTCATATGATAGTTTCAATATGAATGGTTATTTTGTTTCAACCCTTTCATATGAGTAATGAATTAGACTTAGTAAGTGAGGGGCATAACCCTCCATGGCCCCTTGATGCATCGGTAGGTCTCATGATACAAACTAGCTTGGGTATTGGCTGATGTCTTACCCATTCATGTAGATATATTAGCCAAGGAATTGATAGTATGTTTTAGTTGTTTGTAATTATGAATTATATCATTATGATATTATTTATTTATGTCTATGTGATTATTTGACTAGTTAAAATATCCATGGATAAGTTTCAAGATCTCGTGATTATTTATATGCAATTATTCTCTCATCATTTATTCTTTCCATATTATGTTTTAGTTATTTATTCAATGGAATGTTTTTTAGTTATTTACATTTCCATATTGATTATTTATTATTTAATCATATATTCCATTGTACGCATATCCTTATTGAGCATCTGAGATCACCCTTTTTATATGTTTATTTTTTCAAGGATGCTATGAAGTATATTATTATTGATATGTAAGGATAATCTAGGAGCATAATGGTGTTATAAAATAAAATATTTTTTTTTGTATTTTATATTGTCAAATTTATGTGAAATTCAGATATGTATCAAGCTTACAAAGACTACTAAACTATTTGGTCCTTTGAGATGTGATTCCTTGTATCTAGTGCAAATGTAATAAAGTAACTATTGAATATGGGCTACTGGAGTTGGGGAATTTACAACCTAGATACATAATGAAAACATATCAGTTACCTTTATGTAGAGTAACCATTTAAGGTAACACCTAAGTTACCTTTATGCAACCCAATTATATAAAGGTAATCCATTTTAATATAGAATTTCTAAAAATCAAAAAAGTTGCTCTATTATTCACAATTTCATCATTTCAAGTATGATTTCAAAAATATACACACATGGGTTGGATTTGATATAATTGAAAGGATTTAAATGAGTCTAATAATAATTTTTAGAACATATATAAGTGATTAAATCCCTTGTCCAGGATTTCCCAAGAATTAAATATGAAAACTGCATAAAACTAAAATGAAGAACTATTGTAAATATAGTGTACTAAACACTAAACAGAATCTAAAACATCTCAATAGCTATATCATGGGTTTGAGAGATACTGTATGAGTGATAGAAAAAATATATCCCACCTCTAGAGGTATCCATGGATCAATATGAATCATATGATGTTCGGATGGGATTCTTCATACCTACATGACATGCTAGTGCCTCAGGTGTAAATATGGTCATGGAAGAGAAAATAAAATTTAGGGGGGGGGGTTTACCAAGTGTAAAGAACCCACACACCCATAATTTCCATTAAATTATAGTGTTATATAAAGCCACTAGAATACTACTCAGGTTACTACATTTACTCATGTATTTATAATGCATGAGTAAATGTTACTTTAAACCCCTCATGTATGAATGCATACAAGAAATTTAATCCCAGCTATTTCATCTTATAAAATAGTACCTTTAATGATATCATACATGGGGTAATCACTAAATGAAAACAATTTATCATTTATCCTAATAACACAAGTTTCATGGAATAATATACCCATTTTTCATGAAAATCATACATTGTATGCAATACAATTCAACTCATAAATATATCATATATACATATATATATAATAAATACCCCCTTTATTAAATAATCACAATTAAAATACAGTAGAAGTATAAAAAAAATAAAAAATAATTATAAACATACAATCATTTATCACGCCATTAACTTGAGGTGACCATAAGGTTCTCCAAGTGCAAGTCATATGATCCATGTGTTTTTGAGATAAGGTAATTTAAATTAACATCTCAAATCCTTGAGTATAAAAATTTAAAAATACAAAAAACACAACCAAAAAAACTTTCTCAATTAAAATAGAGCTACATAATCCAATAAAATGAGTACCTTTGTTATCATCCATAATAAAAAAAGAAAAATGACAACACTTTGAGAAATCTGTAATATCCTAGGTATAATCCAATAAAATTCCAACTGAATTGATGATTAAAAAACAGAAATTGGTCTAAGTAATTAAGTACTGACTATCTAATTCTTTAATAACCATTTCCTAGTCATGATCCTTCACAAACTTCAACATTGAACAAACAGTACAAGATTCAATAACCAAAGGACTCAAATTTTAAATGTAATATTTATGGATTGAAGAAACAAAATATCTAAACAAATTCATGCAAGGAACACCAAATCTCACCCTTATACTATCAAAAAATTATGCACTTGTATTTAGTTTAACAAATTAAACTAAAGAAAACCTCCACAATTGACTATATTGTTATTTTTTCTCATCCTACTCAATATGAATTAAATCCTTTCTCTTATCATTCCAAACTCCTAAAAAATTAACTAATTGATAATTCCAAATATACTCCAAAAATAACTTGTGATTAAAATTAAATTCATTATGCTTAATCTTAATAAACTTAGACACTATACAAGTAGGGAGGTCCTGAGGATAAACCCACCATAAGAATTCAATGTATCATAAGTTTAATTGGATATTATTATTTATAGGTGTGTGTATTGATCCTTGGACTTGAGGTCTATGTCAATGTATATTAGGATGGGTGTACTTTGACGTGTGATGAAAACCTTGACATATATATTCTTGGTGAAGTAGCTTTCACTCAGTATGTTGTTAGTGGTATAATGATTGATTTAATGGTATAGTGAGGATTTTTTTACTTACAGATTATGGATGAATATATCTTTTACCCTTTTATTGAGATGATAATTTCTTAAATAAATCAATATCCATAGTTATAATGACTGTGACCAAGTTACCCAAGCGATATTGGAATGATTAGCTACAATTCCTTAGGTGCACCTCACAATTTCTAGAGGATGGTGTAAACTTTAAGAACCCGGGTTTTTAGAACGGGTCAAATTCCGCTCCTGTTTAAATTTTTTGTCTGGTTTCTGAGAAGTCTTGAAAATCTGGGCAGTTGTTGGAAATTTTCATACTACACGCCGTGTACTTTAAGTACACTCCGTGTATGTGCTAACCGAGTGACCGGCCATGTACTCACCGAGTACATGCCGTGTGATGACCGTGTAGAAAATTTTTACTACACGGTGTGTATTTATAGACATGCCGTGTACCCTTAACCGTGTGAGGACAAGCACATGTCATGTAGTGCCTAGGTGAAAATTTCCATTTACACAGCATGTAGTCTTCCTTAAAAATCCGTGTAACCATGTTCCGTGTGGTGGCCGAGTCCCTGGCCGTGTGTTGACCGTGTACTCAGTCCAAACTGTGTGCTGGACTCCGCTTAAGTCGGAGTACGGAAACACATCTACACGACGTGTACTTTGAAAATACACATTGTGTACTTTTATTTTTATTTAATCGTCCGAGAATCCATCCCGTCTTATTTCCAGAAAACTCTTCTTCTTCCCCGCTGGACGAACCCTTCGTCCAAAAACCTCCGAAAAACAGAAATCCTCCTAGATCCGCCATACAACCTCCGTTCTTCGATCTGTCGGTGGCAGTGGGACCGCATCGGAAAGGCTAACCCCGCGCACCCTTCTTCGTCCTTTATCCCTTACCTGTTCCTCCGCATATTCCATCCGAACAGAATTGCCGGGATTTGATGGAAATGCAGATCTACCGCAATTCAGACTGAATCAGAGGCTGGTATCAAAGGAGTGTCATCGTACGAGTATGAGGTGGGTGGTGCATACCTTCTTTCATTTTTTCGTAGACTTTTGGGGGTTGAGACCATCAGGAGCAATGTTGGGTATTGAGCGAAACCCTTATTTATTTATATTTAATTGTTTATCTGCATTGTGGGGTGCCTCTGGGTATTCCCTGAACCTTGTTGTGCTTGAGCGTGGCCGGGTGAGAGGTCATAGCTCGTTTGGGGAAATTTGGTCGGGGGTGCTGAAATGCGTATGTTTGGACCAGTATTTAAATTGATGAATTTATACTAATTTTGATGCTGTTGGATTAAACTGCAAAGTTTGATTTGTTAAAGCATTTTAGTAATCTGTTTAAGGCATTTAAGACCTTAGGATCTGGTATGGATTAACAAAAGTTAGTGCAATTTGATTGTTTAGTAATTTCCTATTTAAAGTGATGCTTCCAAGTATGAATATGCAATGTGTGATATTTCCTATGTCGAACTGCTTGTTGTGTTGGGCATGGCCCGGATATATATTGTTGAGTGATGGGGATCACATGTTGGGGCTTTGGATCAGGTTACTTTGGGTGGTTTCTACCACGGGATTGGGCGTCATGGACATTAGTTGAGGCAGTTGGACTGTCAGGGTTGGGCATGGCATGGGTTACTTGGATGGAGAGGCCATCAGACTTGAGAAACAGGTTCACAGGGGAAAGAGGTGTCAGATGTGTTGTGGCATGGGGACATAATGAGGTGATTACCGCTCACCGGGTAATTTTGAGTAGTGTGCACACAGATAGACTCTGAGATGAGGTGGTACGACCACTCGCTGGGTAGAGGCCCCCAGTAGAAGCAGTTAGGTATTTTTGGTTTGGGGGTGCTTGCCATAGGAAACCACATGGAAGGTGAGGAGCCTTCGAGAGACAGCTTTGAGGCGGTCATGTTGGGGTCAGAGGCTCGCCGTGATTTGAGGGTAGACATCACTGTCCCTCTGGTTATTATTTGAGGACATGTATCTCTATTTCTCCGGATGTTGTGTCATGGGAAGGTTGAGCTTCCGAGCTGGGTTACGATCGTTGGGAGTACCTCCGGGACATAGGTACTTGAGACACATGGGTCAGGCGGCACGAGGTGTCAGGCTACAAACCAGATATTCCGGCGTTGGCCGAAGTAGGTGACACTTCCTGGTGGCTACTGAGTACCAGTGAAGTTCGTGTTTACTTTTGGGAATTGTACTGTTTACTACTTTCCTTATATAATCATGTCTGACTAAACACTTATATTTGGTATGCACCCTTGGGTGGTATCCTACTGAGACTTGTCTCACACCCTACACGGGCCCTTCGGGACGCATGTAGACTTTATGAAATATCGTGCAGGTAGAGGGTCAGCCTTAGGAGCTGGACTTTAGTGCTGTTGACATGGATACTGGCATGGACCTTGAGGTAGTGTCTTGTTGGAGTTACTTTGTTTAGTTTTATTTCTTCTTATCCACATGCTTACCTTGTTATGTAGTAATTGTTGGTTAGACATTGGCACCATTATATATTGAGATGTATGACTTGTTTTCGATGCATGACTTGTTTGGTTATAGTAGTGGTTTCTTGTATTCTTCAGCATATTGTTCTGATTAATTTACACTGCTGTTGTTTTTATATTACTTATTCTGTTTATTTGATATTGATATGCTTCTGCTATGTGGGTCTGGTTCGAGTCTGCTGAGTCATTTAATTTCCGCTGCTTATAGACATTATACTCAGAACAATACCTTTATTTCTTCTGAGAGGGTATATCCTCCCCACTATACCTATTCAGACCCTCGCTACTAGTTGGTAGCCTTTGGCGTTTAGGGGAGGTGCGCCTAAGGTAGTAACACCCGAACCGTTTAGCACTGTTCGGGTGGCTGGCCGGGTCCGGGTCGTTACAAAGTGGTATCCGAGGAGTTCTTGACAGGGATTTAGTAGCAGTGTTTTTCTGGCTACTAATGAGTTTGAGAATTCTCTTTTTATTTCTGCTTGTTTTACTATTTGGGATATGGTAGACTGGAGATAGGTTTTTGTTGGAACTGGATTTTGAACTCATGCTTGGGTGCCTGCAGCCCCATGTATGAGGGATGGATTTAGTTTTCGGGGGTGGGAATATCTATTTTTTTTTCTCAGATTACATTTTATATTATTTCCACCTCATTGGTCCACTTTTTATGTGATTTTATTGTTTGTGATATGAAAACCTTGGCCGGTATGGAAAGTATTGTTTAATCGGCTTTTTATAGGCACATTTTAGGGTATTTCAATTTCATAATTGCATGTATGCCTTGTGAAGTGATAATACCATGTGAATAAAATCAATCGCCATGCTATGTATGCTCTAAAATATGAATAGGTGAAACTCCTGATAGAATTGATTTATTGTTGCAATGTGTATGCCATGCTTTGTATTTGGTAGAATTTCATGTGTAGTATATTTGGGTCTGGCTCTTATGAGAGCAGGCATGTACTATGGGTGAGGCAGTGTAACTGTTAGGATTAGGTGACTCGGTCGTCGGGTTTGAGGCAACATTGGTTGTCAGGGCGGGCATGGCCCGAGGTACTATTGATACTTAGCTCTGTTGAGGGCAGGTAAGGAGGTCGTGAGGTCGGGATGTCGAGGGCATGGGTTGCGATGGGGGAAAGTAAGGGTAGTTGTTTTACACTGCCTCTTTACTTCTTTCCTTATCTGCGTAGAATATATTGTCATATATATATGGTCCGTCTGACCATTTATGGTATTCAGTGGGTTAATCCTTCACGAATCGATGGAGTGTCAGGCAGGAGATGATACAGTGCCACAGGATCAGGTTTAGAATCCGGTGTAGGCAGATCATGAGCCGCAGGTACAGGCTCATGGACATGATCAGGTTCAGGATCCCGTGTAGGAAGGGCAGCAGCTGGGTTTGGTAGCATTCGGACCGTGGCTTGACGAGTAGCTCTGAGCTATCCTGGTACGTGTCTTGCAGGGGATTGACAGAGGCACACAGGGTGCAGAGCCTTCTATGGCATATCTGACGCGGAAGTTCTAGTCGCAGCACCCGCCAATTTTTCAGGGTGAGGGTGGTCCGCAGGCAGCTGAGAACTGGATAGAGAGTATGCAAATGATCTTTGAGTAGCTTGAGACGCCTCCAGGGCGGAGGGTCAAGTAGGCGACATACATGATGAGAGGACTGGCGAAGCGTTGGTGGGATGTACAGGTTTAGGCTCGTAGGCACGAGGGACTGGCATGGAAGGACTTCTAGGACAGGTTCTTGGAGCACTTTTATCTAGAGGTGCTGAGGGAAGAGAGAGATCGGGAGTTCTTGAGTCTTCAGCAGGGAGATATGTCCGTCATGGACTACGCAGCTACCTTCACAGAGTTGTCTCGCTTTACACCTGGTATGGTAAGCGATGACACTGCTAGGGTGAGGCACTTTGAGGATGGATTACGACACACCATTCGGGTTCAGGTAAACATCTTCAGGCTGGATTCTTTCTCTGAGGCGGTGAATCAGGCACTTATAGCAGAGGGAAACCGAAGGGATATGCCTCAGAGTGGCAGGGCGACAGTTCCAGGTGATGGTTCGCATAGCAGGAAGCGAGGTAGAGATGAGTTCCAGCAGGGCGGGCAGGCCAAGGACCCAAATAGACCACCTCGTGTCAGTTCAGCAGTGGTTTGCTTTCAGTGCGGACAACCGAGACATGTTCGGGCTTAGTGAGATAGGCCCCCGAAGGAGTGTCGGGCGTGTGGACAGGTCGGGCATCTTGATAGGTTTTGCAGGAAGCTTTCTTAGATAGCCGGAAGGCGGGGATCGGGACAGACTGTGGCATCAAGTGTTGAATCAAGTTCGGTACCAGGAGAGGGTAGTCGAGGTTCAGCTGTACGCGGAGGACATGACAGGGATAGAGGGATCCAGCTGAGGGGTCAGTGGCCGGTGACTGGAGTAGCATCGCAGGGAGGTCAGGCATCGGGCAGCCGTGCTTCAGGCCAGGTTCATGCTATGGAGATGCCAGGGATTGAGCAGGCTGGTGAGCTGACGATGGTGGCAGGTACACTGTGGGTGTGGTCGTGATTTTCCTTACTTTTTTTTGGCATGGACTCTTGAGGCATGTCTGGTTGAGTGCGCGAGCTGCACAAGATACTTGTGGACTGACTAGATGCTAGTTAGTGGGATTGGCATCAAATCAGATGCGTTATATATTTTATTTATATATTTGAGATGTGTGACATCAAGAGAATCAAGGATGCAAGTTACTTGAGGTGTCTTGGGCATCGAGGAATCGTGGATGTAGGTTACTTGAGGTGCATAGAACCAGGTTTGACTTTAGAATCTATTAGATACAGGACCTCAGGGAGGCGGACACTGATACGGTGAGGGTTATGTTGGGTGTCGGAAGTGACACGTGAGCACTGAGGAGGTTTAGGGGTGATGATGCATCACGGGAGGACCATGGGTCCGAAAATTAGGTCGTTGGGCATTGCTTGTTTATTTCGATTTCTTTGAGCTTAGTTCGGGTTGAGACCGAGTAGGAAATTCCTAAGGTGGGGAGCCCTTTTAGGAATTTAGCCAGAACCTTGAGACCGGGGTAGTCTAAGTTGTTTAACTAGGATGGGTTTGTTCGGTGCCATCTCGTGGTTTTGTTCGGTAGCATGGGGACGAGCTACGTTAAGGTAGGGAGTTTATAAGAACCCGGGTTTTTAGAATGGGTCAAATTCTGCCCTTGTTTGTACTTTTTGACTAGTTCTGAGAAGTCTGGAAAATCTGGGCAGTTTCTAGAAATTTCCAGACTACACGCCGTGTACTTTAAGTACACTCCATGTATGTGCTAACTGAGTGACTGGACGTGTACTTACCGAGTACATGTCGTGTGATGACCGTGTAGAAAATTCTTACTACACGGCATGTATTTATAGACACGTTGTGTACCCTTACCCATGCATGGCCAAGTACATGCCGTGTGGTTCCTAGGTGAAAATTTCCATCTACACGACGTGTAGTATTCCTTGACACATTGTGTAACCATGTTCCGTGTAGTGGCCAAGTCCCTGGCTGTGTGTTGACCGTGTACTCAGTCCAAACCGTGTGCTGGACTCCTCTTAAGTCAGAGTACGGAAACCCATCTACATGGCATGTACTTTGAAAATACATGACATGTACTTTTATTTTTATTTAATCGTTCGATACGCCATCGCGTCTTATTTCCAAAAAACTCTTCTTCTTCCCTGTTGGACGAACCCTTCGTCCAAAAACCTCCGAAAAATAGAAATCCTCCTAGATCCACCATACGACCTCCGTTCTTCGATCTGTCGGTGGCAGCGGGACCACATCGGAAAGGCTAACCCCGCGCACCCTTCTTCGTCCTTGATCCCTCACCTATTCCTCTACAGATTCCATCTGAACTGAATTGCCGGGATTTGATGGAAACATAGATCTAATATGATTCAGATCCAATCAGAGTCTTGTATCAAAGGAGTGTCATCGTATGAGTACGAGGTGGGTGGTGCATACATTCTTTCGTGTTTTCGTAGACTTTTGGGGTTTGAGACCTTCGGGCCCAATGTTGGGTATTGAGGGAAACCCTTGTTCATTTATCTTTAATAGTTTATCTGCATTGTGGGGTGCCTTTGGGTATTCCCTGACCTTTGTTGTGCTTGAACGGGGCCGAGTGAGAGGTCATAGCTCGTTTGGGGCAATCTGGCCGGGGGTGCCAAAATGTGTATGTTTAGACCAGTATTTAAATTGATGTATTTAGACTACTTTTGATGCTGTTGGATTAAAATGTGGAGTTTGATTTGTTAAAGCATGTTAGTAATCTGTTTAAGGAATTTAAGACCTTGGGTGCTGGTATGGATTAGCACAATTTAGGGCAATTTGACTGTTTAGTAATTTCCTGTTTAAAGTGATGCTTCTAAGTATGAATATGAAATGTGTGATATTTTCTATGTTGAACTTCTTGTTGTGTTGGGCGTGTCCTGGATATATATTTTTGAGTGATGGGGATCATAGGTTGGGGCTTTGGCTCGGGTTACTTTGGGTGGTTGCTACCACAGGATTGGGCGTTATGGACGTTAGTTGAGGCAGTTGGACTGTCGGGGTTGGGCTTGGCCTGGGTTACTTGGATGGCAAGGACATCAGACTTGAGTGACAGGTTTGAAGGGGCACGAGGTGTTAGATGTGTTGTGTCTTGGGGACATACTGAGGTGATTACCACTCACCGGGTACTTTTGAGTAGTGTGCTCACAGATAGACTCTGAGATGAGGTTGTACAGCCACTCGCTGGGTAGAGGACCCCGGTAGAAGCAGTTATTTATTTTTGGTTTGGGGGTGCTTGCCATAGGAAGCCATGTGGAAGGTTAGGAGCCTTCGGGAGATAGCTTTGAGGTGGTCTGGTTGGAGGCAGAGGCTCGCCGTAATTTGAAGGCAGACATCGCTGTCCCTCCGGTTATTATTTGAGGACAAGTATCGTTGTTTCTCCGGATGTTGTGACATGGGCAGGTTGAGCTTCCGAGCTGGAATACGATCATTGGGCATACCTCCAGGACATAGGTACTTAAGACACATGGTGTCATGTGGCACGAGGTGCCGGGTTACAGACCAGAGATTCCGGCGTTGGCCAAAGAAGGTGACACTTTCCTCGTGGCTGCTGAGTACCAGTGAAGTTCATGTTTACTTTTGGGAATTGTTCTGTTTACTTCTTTCCTTATATAATCATATCTTCCTAAAAACTTATATTAGGTACGTACCCTTGGGTGGTATCCTACTGAGACTTGTCTCACACCCTATACGGGCCCTTTGGGACGCGTTTAGACTTTATGAAATTGCGTGCAGGTAGAGGTTCAGCCTTAGGAGTTGGACTTTAGTGCTGTTTGCATAGAGACTTGCATGGACCTTGAGGTCATGTCTTGCTGGAGTTACTTTGTTTAGTTTTCTTTCTTCTTATCCACATGCTTACCTTGTTATGTAGTAAATGTTGGTTATCCATTGGCGCCATTATATATTGAGTTGTATGACTTGTTTTTGATGCATGCCTTGGTTGGTTATAGTAGTAGTTTCTTGTATTCTTCATCATGTTGTTCTGTTTACTTTCCACTACTGTTGTTTTTATATTACTTTTGTTGTTTATTTGATTTTGATATTCTTCCACTATGCGAGTCTAGTTCGAGTCTGCTGAGTCATTTAATTTCCGCTGCTTATAGACATTATACTCATACCAGTACCTTTATTTCATCCGAGAGGGTATAACCTCCCCACTATACCTATTCAGACCCTCACTTCTAGTCGGCAGCCTTTTGCGTTCAGGGGAGGTGCGCCTAAGGTAGTAACACCCGACCCATTTAGCACTGTTCGGGTGGATGGCCGAGTCTGGGTCTCTACATAAACATTAGGTTTTGAAAAAATATGAGTAGTATATGGTTACCTCCCTCTTACCGAGATAAAAATTAATCATGTTGGGTTCCCACCTATTTTAGGCACAACCTAATTTACCGTTAAAAACATTTAAGGACACCTAAATAACTATTGGAAGTAAGAGAGTATAACTTAACATAAAGTGTGTGAGATAATATGTAGATTAAATACATACATACATGAACCAAAATAATTCATACAACCCATGAAGCATTTGTATCTAGAAAAAAACTCAATATACAAATAAAGTGTTGGCCAAAAAAGGCCTAAGGTGAAGGTGTCGGGGCATGCAGTCAAAGTTGATGGGATGTGTATTTAAAACTTTTCATTGTTAGGGTGATTTAACTTCATCATATTTGACAATATAATCCATGGTAGAGTTATGAGGATCTCACGTGAATTTAATAAGCACAAAATTAAAAGAATGAATACTTCATATGGATCAAAGATGCATTCATCTTTCACACATTGCTGACGAGTGTAGCTTGAAGGATCCAAGATCAAACCCATCTAGATCATCCATACATGATTCAAGAATCTTCATGGGCACTAATCATTAAATTTTGGGTACTAGAATAGAGCTCTGATGATTCCTTCAACGTCAGTACTATCACCATGATCTTGTCCCTTCGATCCATGAAATAGATCAAAGATCAAAGGATAAGATGGGATATTTCTATCTCTTGGAGGAAGGAAGAGGATACATGAGATCTTAATCCATTGTAATGAATTCCATTTAGAAAATAGATTCACCTCTTCTTATATAGTGGGATCCCAAATACTCGGTAAGGGTTCCTCAACCCCTATATATTCAACTCCCACTAAATAAGCTATAAACAACATGTTATGATAAAATAACTACATCAAAATTTCATTATTAATTTTCTTATATACTTGTAATATATATTAAATATATTATGTGACAAAATTAAGTCATTAACTCAACTCGTAATTCCCACTATATTAAACAAATCTTGAATATTAAAATACTATTCATTCATATAATATTTTTCATGTATTTAATTAATTACTTATAAATAATTTTCATAAATAAATTTAACCCAATTATTATATACTCAAATAATAATAAATTTATTTATTTATAAATGATCTTTAATAGCTGGACAACACTCAGACCCTGTGGTGGGCTCCACCATGTCCTATACACTTATTCACCAGAATAGGGTAGACTCTTGAATACTCTATTGTGTGTGACCCTCTAGGCACTTATCTCAATAGTAGTTTATACCATTCATAGACTAGTAGTGGAATCTAGCAACCCATCAAGGCCCCTAAAGAGATAAGGAATAGTCATGATAATGACAAAAATCCTATGATCACGCATTATGTAATATAATTTCTTTGTCTCATGATATCTCATAAAGCGGGATTTATAACTTGTGTCATCATCCATTCTTGCTTTAATATTTTTTAATCCATTTTTATAGAATTACCTTTTACTACCATGATCATGGATATAATTAAGGTACTACCATCCCGATCAAATAGGT
Organism: Viscum album; assembly: GCA_963277665.1. Lineage (NCBI taxonomy): Eukaryota > Viridiplantae > Streptophyta > Magnoliopsida > Santalales > Viscaceae > Viscum > Viscum album. The sequence goes on along the minus strand of OY728132.1, from coordinate 862,773,312 downwards.
TCGGGATATCACTTCCTTAACTCAAAAGTGAAAATTTTTATCTTGACTATTCAACCAATTCCATTCCACCAAAGACACCCAATACAAGCTACCTCACCAGGAGTTCAATTTTAGGGTTTTATTTTACATCAAAGTACATGATCAAATGGAACATGTTGATAACAATCTCAAGTTAGGAGACCAATGCACATGTTTGTAGATAGGAACAACCAATGAAACTTGAAACATGTTCTGTTTCTATTGGAAGGTTTTTCCTCATGATATCATCTTCTCAATATCACAAAGTGTGCATTTCATGAGAAGAATTATTGATGATTATGATCCCCTAGAATGTGATGGTCACACATCATTTATGTCATATCAGTATGATGTATCTAGACTATATGACATTACTTTAATATTATTTTCATGGTATATATAGGTTCTAATTATAGCCTGAAAACTATAATAACCTTTTGATATGATATGTAATCTAAGGAAAATACCATAAATATAATGGACGTGAAAGTATGAACAATATTTTGTTAAGATAAAAACCCCTTACTCACACACACACACAGATATATATATATATATATATCTCAAATTTTATACATGTAGCAGTACTAAATGTATATACATAATTTGGGTCTATGGATCCCACTTTCAACACTCCCACTTTCACTAGATCCAACTACTAACATGTCTCAACTATTCATCTCTCACATGAGACTCATGCTTCTGCTGAGAGATGGATTTAGTCATGGGGTCTGCCAAATTATACTCTATGGTTACTTTATTAACCATGAATTCACATCTCTAGGTAAAATCCCTCAAGGGATTAACTTTTTTAAGTATATGATTTTTCCTCTGGTGTAACCTGAGATCCTTGGAAAGTGACACTGCTGTAGTATCATCATAATAATTTGGAACAAGGTTTGAAATACTAAGAAAAAAACCAATTTATGATACAAAGATACATATCCAACTACCTCCTTAGTTTCATCGGAATCCATTATATACTTATATTTTTCTGTAGAGTTGGTGACCACAGGTTTCTTTGAACTTCCCCAGCTCACTGCACCACCATTCTGGGAAAATACATAGCCTAAATATGATTTGAGATCATCATGATATGTTTAGAAACTACCATTGGTGTATCCTATCACTACTAAATCATCACACCCTCCATATATCAGGAACACATCCTTTGTATGTCTCAAGTACTTCAGGGTAGTTTTTACAAGTTCCCAATATAGCTCTCCTGGGTTAGATTGATATCTTCCCACCATTCTTAATGTAAAAGAACATCATAACTAGTACATAGAATGGAATACATGATAGATTACATTGCTAAATCATAAAGTATTCTAATCACTCTTTCAATATACTCATATATTTTTGGAAACATTTTCTTGCAGATATTGATTCCATGTGGCATAAGAAACAACCATCTCTTGTATTGTTCTATATTATACATTTTGAGTACCCTATCTATATATGTACTTTGACTTAGTCAAATAATCCTATAAGATCTATCTTGATATATATTGATCCCTATAATATAGACTACATCACCTAATTCTATTATTGAGAAACATTTATTTAACAAAGTCTTAACTGACAATAAGACATGGACTTCATTTCCCATAATAATATGTCATCAACATACAAAATTAGAAAAATGATGGAATTTATTTTAATGTATTATATACACATAAATCACTTTAATTATTTACAAAACCAAATCCTATTATTGAATCATCAAAATGATCATTCTAGGATTTTGGTTCCTGCATTAACCCATACATAGATCTCTACAACTTACACACTTTATTGGCATTCTTTGACTTAACAAACCCTTTGGGTTGAGTCATATAGACGTATTCAACCAATTTTTCATTTATAAAAGATGTTTTGACATCCATTTTCCAAATATAATAATCATCGAAGTCTTCTATTGTATGTAATATTCTGATGGATTTAAAAATTGTTACTGGTGAGAGGGTTTTGTCAAAGTCTATGCCTTGATGTTGTTTGAAACCCCTCACCACTAGTCAGGACTTATAGTTATTGACTTTATTTGTCCATGTGCATATTTTTATTGACTACCCATTTAAAATAATGGGTTTATATTATCTATAGAGTCTACTAAAATCAAAAATTGATTTTAGTAGATAGACCCCATCTCAAAATGCATAGCTTCTTGTAATTTAGCATCATCATTTCCATATACTACTTCCTTGTAGGTTATAGGTTCGTCATTCTCTATGAGTAATGTTTTCCTTGACCTAGTGAAAAGAAAACCATAAATATCAAGTTCTCTAACCTCTAGAGTTGACCTATGCAGTACTTTTGTGTTAGGAACTTCTTCATCTCCCACTGTCTCTTTTGGAAATTGTTCCCATACGAAATCTTGTACATCTAGAGAATTATCTTCATCAAATTCAATATTTATTCCACTATTTCAATTGGAAATATGTTCCCTTTATAGAAATATGAAATTTATTTCCATAATAACTTTTCTATTAGAAGTCTTATATAGGTAATATCCTTTGATTTTGTTAGGATAACCTATAAAGATGCACTTCATGCTTCTGGATGCTAATTTTTCAGTAGATATAGTTTTGAAAAATTCCTCACATCCCCATACATGTATGTGTGACATATTGGGTTTATTTCCACACCAAAACTCACATGAAATCCCATATTTTACTTTAGTTAGTAATTGATTAAGGTTATATTCCATTTTCTACAATGTATATCCCCAAAAGGATAACAAAAGAGATGACCAAATCATCATTAACCTAACCATGTCAAGCAAGGTCTGATTACTCCTTCACTAACACAATTCTATTATGGTGTATATGGGGGAGTGAGTAAGGATACTATCCCACAATACTTTAGGTGATCAATGAAATCTTGGTTAAGATACTCTCCACCTTAATATGAGTGGAGTGACTTAATCTTCTTACCAAGTAGGTTTTCTACTTCATGTCAATATTCCATAAACATCTAAAAGGAATATAACTTATACCTCATTATGTATATATAACCATACCTACTATAATCATTGGTAAATTTAATGAATTATGAAAACCCACCCCTTTCCCCAAATAGAAACAAAACACATACATCAATATGAATTAATTCTAGTAATTCAGTGTCTCTTACTCCCTTCCGAGAGAAGGGTGATTTGGTCATTTTTACCTTGTAAAAAAGAATGACATACATCTATGGGATTTAAATTTTCTGAGTCTAAATACCATACTTGTTTTAATTTCTATAAATTCATATCATTTACATAAACAAGCTCTAATTTCCTTAAGCAGATGTTATACGAGTCATGTTCTCTTGTTTTTTTCCATTGATTTCCATGACAGTATTTTCAAGTTCAAGTATTTACAATCCATTTTTACGATGAATCATACCATAACATATGTTATCCTTATAAAAGAGACAACATTTATTTACTAACTTGAAATAAAATCCCATAGTGTTAAAACTTGAAACAGAGATTATGTTTTTTGTAACTGAAGGAACATAATAACAATTATTCAATATAATAACCAAACCACTTGGAAAAGTTAGATGATAATCTCCCATTTCCAAGGCTACTAGTCTCACACCATTTTTATCCTGAAGATCCACCTTTCCTTTTTTAATATTCTTGAACCTACTTGGTTCCTACATATGAATACAAATATGTGATCCACACACTTTATCCAATACCCAACTTGTAGATAAAGATAGATTGCATCCAATGACAAAAACACCTAAAGTAGAAGCATCTCCTTGATTCTTCTTTCCAACTATGAAATTATTCTTCCAATGGACTTTATTTCCATAATAAAATAATACAACCTCCTGATCATTGCCTTCCCACTATATATTTGGATTTTTGGAAGGATGTTTCTTAGGTTTCATTAACTTGGACTTAGCTTTAGACCCATGAGTCTTTCCCTTCCTCCTCTATTTTCACTATAAGGACTAAAGAATTTGTATTCTTCATATCCTTATCAGCTTATATAACTAAATCCAAAATATATGGGTGGTATTTTTTCATGTTATTCATATTATAGTTAATGATAAAAGTTAAAAATCATGGCAGTAAGGGGTAAAAATGAGACCAGTCACCAGTTCTTGGTTCAGCTTGAACCTAAGGGCCTCAAGTCTCTCAATGCACCCGATCATCTTGAGTACATGAGGTGACACTTGATTTCCTTATACTAGATTGCACCTGTGTAGTGCACTGGATATCTCATACCTTTATTATCTTATTATCTCATGATATAATTATTAGAGACAAGTTAACATCTTATAATAATTTTCATCCTCATAAATCTTTTTCAATTAACTGGATATAGACAAAACATGATACAATGTACATCTAGTGAATATTCTACATGATTTTTATACTTACATTTATCCACCTTGATTTATCTCTGAGGAGGATCAGTAGGAAGTGATGACTCTATCACATAAATCTTCATTTCTTAATGTTGTACTATGCACAAGAACCTATACCACTCCTGAAAGTTACATCTAGTCGGGATATTTTCTTTATACAATATTGATCACAGTGATAATGTACCAGTGGTGTTAGTGATTTCCATTTTTATCTAAAACAAAAATTTAGCAATTAGTAATTTACATTGATTACATTTTAGACATTATTGATTAATTAATTAAATAATTGAATGTCTCCCTCTATTTTATCGAACTCTAGTATCCTTCATTACTATACTTAGAATAATTTTTCACTTGAGTATTCTAGTGAAAATTACCCTTTATACCTCACCTCATAGTCTGCAATATTTGGCTACTCCACTACTCAAATAACTAGACTGGCCAACCGCATTGACACGCGATTCCATGAATTGGTGAGTGAAGTCCTAGCTTCTTAGAACCAAAACCTTAATTCCCTTAATGTATTGCCTATAAAGTGGTATAAAACTAGATTTGGAAACTTATTTTCTACCATATTTAGTTAATTCAACCCATTACTCTCATAATAATTCTCTGATAGTAAGAGGCACACTCAACTTTTCTTGACGAGCACCTCGTACACCCGATTTTGTTCAAATTTGAGTGAAATAAAGTCGTCATGAATTAATATTTCTTTGAGGTATTTTTAATATTTTTGAAGAATGTAATCTTTTTATATTAAATGTGTTCATACTATGTTGTCACACTAACAATTGAATATGTATTAATAGAATAAATTCATTGTGTCTTTATACATTTGTCTATTTGTTATTTTAAATGAATCTCACTGTCATGCAGATGCATAAAATAATAAACAATACATATAAGATATAAATTACCCAACTGGTTTTGAGAATTTAATAATGGTTGATTCATTTATACACAATGGATTAACCATGACCTCAGGGTATCATACATGATTCATAACTTGACTCGTATCATAACTCTCCCTTAGTCCGATGTTTCCACATCTTGTCTGGGATACCACCTTGTCTTGGCATGACCCAAGACTTATAACATCATCATCAATAATATAAATGTACTCAAATGTAGATGAGGGGGTCTCGAGATGTGAAATATACATACAGATATGAATAGATGTGCAATCCCTTATATATATTGAATAAGAAATATGAAGCAAAAATTGTTAGTAAATAAATAATTATTACACACATCAAACACATTTTTAATAAATATATAAAGAAATAAACACTTACATAAAAAAGATTGGTCACTGCATAAGACCATTCATAATATTAAATAAATTCATGATAAAAATAATATTCAGTAAATTTAATTTCTATGGTATAAATATAAATTAAATGAAAAATTAAATTCACAGTCCATAAAATAATTTATTTTTATTGAGAAATTAAATTAATCAATTAATTTAATTTGAAACCAAAATTAAATAATTTTTTAAATAATAAATTATTTTTTAATCCAAAAAATAATAAATTAATTTTGATTGTATTTGAAAATTAATTTGGTTATATTAAAAAAAATTTAGGGCCCAAAAACTCCTCCTAGGATCATTGCGGGTTGGATCGAACCCACATAGGCTCATTCTAGGTAATACAAAACCTTACCAAGGCAGATGTAGGTGTGGAAGACCCGTGTTGGGCGGTTCTAGGTTGGGCATACCTATCCTGACCTATTTTGGGTCGGTCTAGCTTGGTTTTGCATGTATGTGGTGGATTTGGGATGGTAGCGCACAGATAGGGAATCCGACCTGGATTACCTCGCGTGGTGGTGACCAGGATATAGAGGGAGATACAACTCAATGGTAGCCCAAAAAGGGGAGGGGAGGTGTTATTATCGATTGGGGGGATCACTAGATTGAGGGGGAGTGGTGGTTTGCTGGACTTAACAAACAGTGGGATGAGGAAACCTCACATATGGAAGCGGTAATCACATGGTCAACTGGGATCTCTTCGACCGAGGGTGTGTGTATGTGTGTGTGTGTGGGGGGGGGGATATGAGAGAACCTAACATTAGAAAGCCCACATGAGAACTGACAGGTCAAGGCTGTTCATCTGTAGTAGGCAACCAGAATGGTCACAGTGGCACGACATGCTAGAGGAGGCGAAGACAAGAGGTACGTAGGTGGAGATCATCCAAGGGACCCTGATAGCAAGAGGAGCTGACCTCGATGGAGCACAGTAATGAGGGAAGGTAGTGGATGGAAGAGCCAGTCAAGCAATGACACACAGAATAGGAGGCCTGAGTAGGTGCTCTACGTGTAAGAAGTGGGGAGGAGAAGCTTCATCCAGAAGACTTCCTATTTTTTTTCTTGTTTATTAGCTTGTAAAGGAAACCAAAAACCCATATAACAAAGTTTTTTGTTTTTTTGTTATGCTAGTTGGTCTCCCTCCAGTGTCCATTTGACTTCTTCCAATTTTCCCAAAAGGCTATGCACAACTTTTTGAATTTAAGTGTGTTATTATTATTATTATTATTATTATTATTATCGATAAAGCTTATACATATATCATTCATTAAAAACCATTTTTTTATTCCACAAATGGTGAAATTGGAACTCACCGAGAAAAATTGTTATTGCTGGAATGAGGACAAGAACTTGATGACCGAAAAAAGAAACATGATCAAACATATATTTATATAGTTCTTCAATATTAAACCACAACAACCATATTTTTGATCTATATTAAAAAATTTGGATGACCATAACTTGGCCATCTGAAAAAGAATTTATGTTCAGTCTATTCCATTGGGATGAGATTAAAGTTTTATACTTAGTTTAATGAAAATTAATTTTTTCTTCACTCAGAAAATTCACATGATTACTATGATATCAATTGAAGGTACTGGGGCATGCTACATAAGCTGATGGTCTAGGTATTTAAAATTTTCACCACTAGAGTGATGTAACTTCATTGTCTCTGGTGATCCAAGCCCTATAGAGGTCTAAGGATCTCATGTGGATTTAATAAGAAATAAATTAAAAGAACAAATACCTTGTTTGGATCAAATATGCATTCATTTTTCACACATCTTCGATGAGTGTTTCTTTAAGGATCTAACCTTGAACCCATCTACATCATCCACACATGTTTCAAGAATCTATGCGGATGCTAATCATCGAAGGGTGAAAGTACAGAGCTCCTATGATTCCTTTGATGTCATAAAGATCATTGTGATTCTATCCCTTCGATCAATGAGGGAGTTCAAAGATCAAAAACATGGACAAGAGATTTCAATCTCTTGGATACAATAATAGGAGAGTGGATCTCTCAATCCATTGGAATGAATTCCATTTAGAAAAGGACTTCTCCTCTTCCTATATAGTGGAATCCCAAATACCCGATAAGGGTCCCCTAACCCTTGTATATCCAACACCCACAAAATAATCTACAAATGAAACTTTATAACAAACTAATGGAATAATAATTTAATTTATATTTCTATCACATAATTATAATATATATTAAATATATTACATGATAAAAATGAGTCAATACCTTGATTCATAATTCCCACTATATTAAACGAACCTTAAATATTAAAATAATATTCGTTCGTATAATATTTTTCATGTATTTACATAATTGATTTTAAATTATTTTAATAAATAAATTCAATCCAATTATTCTATACTCATATAATAATAAATTTATTTATTTATTGGTGATAGTTAATGCTTGGAAAACACTCAAACCCCATGGTGGAGACCACTATGTCCTATACACCTATTAACCAGTGAATACCATTCAAAAATAAGAGTGAAGTCTAGAAACCCATAAAGGCCCCTATAGAGATAAGGAATAGTCAGAGTAATGAAAACCATCCTATGAACACACTCTATGTAATATAATATATTTGTCTTATGATATATCATAAAGAGGGATGCACAAATTTTTTTATCATACATTATTGATTTATTAATTGCTGATCTAACTAGACAAACTTACCTTTGACTACCATGTACTAGGATTTATGAAGGTACTACCATCCTAATCAAATAGTCCCGAGATATCACTTCCTCAACTCAGAAGTAAAAAATTCTATCTTAACCTTTCAGTTAATGCCATATGACCAAAGATTCACCCAGCACAAGCTACATCGCCATGAATTCAGTGTCATGGGTTTTTCCTTACATCAAAGTATGCAATAAAATGGAACACATTAATAACGATCTTAAGTCAGAATACCAATACACATGTTCTTAGATAGGAACAACCAATGACACCTAAAACACATGCTGTTATTATTGGTGGGTCTACCCTCATGATATTATCTTTTCTAGATCACAAAATGAAAACTTCAAAAAAAGAATTCTCAATGCATATGATCCCCCAACACCTGATGGTTTCACATCATTTGTGTCCTATCAGTATGATGTATCTCGACCATAGGACATTAATTCAAGATTACTTTAATGGTATCTCTATATTTTCATTATATCTTGGGAACTACTATAACATTTTGATATGATATATAATCTAAGGGAATTACCATGAATATTGTGGACATAGAAGTATCAACACTATTCTGGTAAGATAAACAAAAATAAACACACACACATATATATCAAACTATATACATGTAACGGTAATAAAAGTACATACATAAGTTGGTTTTGGGGAACCCAATTTCAACATAAGGGATTAAAAGGGGAAGGCCTCATGTGTAAGAGTTCCATCAAGACCTCCTAGGATAACCATATTATATCAAATCCATGTGCTCTCCCAAAAATTCCAATAAACATCACCTATGAACCCGAGGATAGCCCCCAAGGAAGTAATCTCTTTATATAGCCCCCAAGGATACTCCTCAGGTGAGCTTGCATTCAATCATGAATTATAATGCATGAGTAAATGTATCAACCATTAATGCACCCTTTCATGAATGTATCTAACTATTTATACATTTAATCTATGAAATTACCACTAAATGATAACCATTTTGTGGAATAGATCCTAACATTAACACATTAATGTTTGACAGGTAAAGTGTATCGTAGCCTTACTAAATGAATCATAGTTTACAATTCATGGAAAATGTATTGGTATATTATCACTATAATATGAATTATAATATTTCATATAAAACCTATGATTTCATGTGTAGTATAACCTTATTATGTACCTTATACATAAAATATAAATTAGCCAAATTTCATTATATGCATAGTGGATTTAGGGAATATTTCCTTCAATCACTCACTTGCACTAAATCCATATAAACAATGTTCTATTTAACCTTATAATATACCACATACAATAAGTTGTAAAATTATATCCCAAAAACTTTTCAAAACTAGAAAATTATCCAATTATAATGGTTTAAAACCATGGAAATAGGGTCCAAACCCGTGGTTATAGCCTACAACCAAGGTTTCCAAAACTGTGGCCATATAAGATATTTTTGTAGGTGCCTGGACTATGGACACAGTTTTAAACCATAGTGGTATTTTAATTCCATTTCCATAGTTTTCAAACTATTCTGGTAGTTCAATCCTATTTCCATAGTTTTAAACCATGGAAATATCTTTACAAAAACAAAACAAACAACAAATTTTAATCTTACAACCTGTTCCCACATCTATATACAACATTAACACTGACCTGTAACCCACTATATTTATTAATATATGTATATATATATACAAATAAAAGTATTTATATATAAATATTATTAAAATTATTATTAAATATAAGAAAATAGAAAAAGGAAACATGTCATGAGACCTATGACCATAGTTTTATGAAAATGTGGCCATAGGTCCTCTACTGCAAAAGTTTTAAAAAAATATGGCTATAGGTGTTTGATATAAGGTATATGGATATAGTTTTCCAAAACCATGGAAATAGGTCTTCTTAAACACCACAGTTTCAGGAAACTATGGTTGTGGGTGTTTTATATAAGGGTTATGGCCACGGTTTTGGAAAACATTGGCCATAGGTCTTTTCTTCTACCATGATTTTGGGAAAATGTGGTTGTATATCTTCCCAAAAATATATAGATAAACACTTTTATCTTAGATAAAATATTTTTATCCTTATCCCCTTTTCAAAACTTGTTATTTAAACTAATGAATCATAAAACATGTGTATTGAATTCATTATCTCATATTGTTCATAACAACTATTTATTAATAAAAAAATCCTCTTATCATGTTAGAGAAATCAGATAACAGTACAAATATTTTATTTATATCCATATGAAATTGATATACTACTTTATATTCTGATATTTTAGGTATTAACTCTTTTCTTTATCACTTTAATGAAAAATATAAGGTCTATCAATTCTTCTCTTAATTTTTAACTCTTGTATATTTCTAACACTTGTAAAACATATAGTTGGTATAATATGTCATTCAAAATAGAATAATTAATTTCTATAACATTGATACCTAACATGGAAATTCTATATATTTTCATAAACACCTTCAAGTATTCCAAAATAATTTCATCCTATGGAATCATTACTCCATTCTTACTGATTTTACCATTAGGTTTCAATGACTTTGACTAGCTACTTGAAGAAAAATCATTGTACTTTCCATCCAAATTTTCTTATTTTAGTTTTAACATTTACCCACTTGTACTATAAAAATAACACAAAACCTATACATCACATTACCATTTCATCTATTCTCAACACTTTAGAATATTTATTAAATTTTTCTTGATATATTTTATATTGTTGGAACATTTCCATCAATGATAAAAAAATAAATTCATTAACTAGAATAAGCCTTAAGGAAACCTCTAGTCACACCAAGTATTTAGAATAATCAATAACATTGAGTATCAATGACTTACCCAATAATATTGAGTATGTGATACTAAAAATCCTTAGGTTATTTTATATCTAATGCCTTTGAAAACCTAAGTGAATCAGTCTATTATTATAATAAGAATATAGATTCACCTGTTGAACAACTTAAACACTTGGTTACTCAAGAAGGTGTTTCTATAACAAATAGAATATCTCTTTAATTATGAACTATTATTAAATTACCATTCATAATAGTTTCTTAAATTAAGATTATATTTCATAGTAACTAATATGAATGTTAAGTTTGATGATAAAAATGTTATTCATCTATAAAAAATCATTTACCATATGAGTACAATTTTTTAATTAAATTAAATAAACACTTTTATTAAATGGGATCCCAATAAAATAATGACCACTTTCAAAAAATATTATTCCCATTACTGGGTCAATATCAATATTTCACTATGAAATGAGTCTTTTATGGCGTTCCTCTCACCTCTTAGCTATTTAGGTACGAAATCATCCTAATCCAATCATATATTACTCTTGGATAATTGAGAAAAAAACTCATTGTCCAAACCAACATATGGATAAAATCATCCCTATTCCTCTAGTATCTTAACTCTTAGGTTTCCTAGTTAAATGTAACCCAAATATTGCATGAGTATTTGGTTACCTAACTCTTAATATTAGTCATTTCCACCATTCCTTACACAATATAATCCATGGGAGCCCTTATATGGTAGAACATACTTGATTTAATGATTAAGGTCTTACGAAGTGTTTTATTTGTAAGGAATCTAACACTTATTATTTTCAATAGGATTTAATCTCACCATATTATATAATGTTATTCCATTTATTTATTCATTCTTCTAATAATCTAGTTTTGGAATCCTATTCCATCCACTAAATAAATATGTTCAGACCATATTGATTCATAACTCTTTACACAACTCACCGTTTATGCTACTCACCCAAAAATAGATGCTAAACATATTTACATGCATCCAAATTCATCTCATTCATATGATACATGAAATTTACATGTAAATGTTTAGAATTATATGAAATTATAAATCCACTCATGAGTAAACCCGAATCCACAGATAGTGAACCCCCACCTTTCTAAAATAAGGAATAATCTACTAGGCTAGTGGGATGTATGAACCAAATACCCTTTATCAAAGGATATATTACTAAAGTGATATTCCAATTAATCATAACTCTAACACATAATATGTATAATAATTATATAATTACTAAATTCAAGCTAATAACTTTAACTAAAAACCGAAGTCAAGGTAGATGGAAACTAAATCCATCACCACACCTAGCATGTAACTCTTTATACGCATGTATGATAACTCAAAAGAAATTTAACAACTTTAAACTAAATCATATGAATATTCATAATATAAAAAATCAATATCCATGAATAATTAACATGTGAATAACTTTTAAATAAATGAACAATTCAAATACTTAAATATGAGATAAATATTTATGAACACTTCATAAATAAAAGCTAATTATAAATAGTTTTTATAATTTTATCATATCTTATGTACATTCAATAATCAAAAACATAAAAAAATTATATTCTTTTTATCATATAAACTCCTTTTTATTATTAATTATATTACATTTCATTTTAAATATATTATTTTTTTGAATTATCAACATTTTATAATCCAATTTATATTATGTAAACATTTTATATAATATTAACATCACATACATAATATTATTTAAACCTTGATCAAATAATTAATCAAAAAAAATTTGATGTGGTCTAAATAATATCCCAAATAAGGTATTTTAATTTGATTATCTGAAATTAATCGTTTATTTTATGATTAGTGTTAGGATATACAATATGATAGTAGAAAATTTATTTTGTAGAATGATTTCATGAAGGTAAACCCATGGTAAAATTTTTATACCACGATTAGGTTTCAAAAATATCTAAAAACACCTTTTATACTAGTGAAATTGATTAAAGAAACCCAAACCAATATCATGATGCTAGAATATTGAAACAATGAATACTATAAATGAAGAATGATGAAACCTATGCACTTTTCACTAAAGTTTTCAATTCTCCATCTTCAACCAACAAATTATGGGTTTAATGAAGATCTATAAGGGGTAGCCAAAAAATATTCCCTCTTAATGAAATATCCATTGGTTGTTGAATCACCAGATGTTTGGGTGGGATTCCTATTATCAGTATGGTGTGCTGGCACAAGAGTGTGAAAAATTTAAAGAATAGAGAGAGATTCAATAATGAAGGAGTTTTTTATTGATGCTTCAAAATTTTTTTATATACCATTGAATGGTAGCTGTGACTTTATATATCCTCCAAGGATGCTATTCGTGTGAGATTTCATTTACTCATGTGTTATAACACATGAGTAAATGTCTCGACCATTCATGAAACCCTTTCATGAATATATCTAACCTCTCATAAATTTCTTGCTATGAAAAAATCGCTAAATGATAGTTATTTAGTGGAAGAGATCTAAATGTTAACACATTAATGTTTGGTTGGAAAAGCATTTCATAGCCTTACTAAATGAATCATAGAATATGATTTATATAAAATGTAGTGGCATATTATAATTATAATATATCTTATGATATTTTATGTCTTACCCTATGATTCCATGGGTAGTGGAACCTTATCGCATCCCTTAGTTGTAAAAAATAACTTATCTAAATTGCATCATTTGCAAAGAGGCTTTAGGGAATACCTACTTTAAAACCCATAATAGGTAGTGGTATACAAGATTTTTTCCCCTTTCACATTCCACTAAACATAAATAAACATGAATAATGAATAAGAACACTAAGAAAATGAACAAAAAGGTATATATAATATCAAACCATAGGCATGGAATACTATAAGAGAAGGAAAGATAAAATCAGTTCAAGCTTTCCTTTTCTCTTCCAAAACCATTTGGGTAAGAATTTATTAGCTAAAACACTTTGTTTCCAATGAATTATATCAAACCGAAACCATTTACAGACTAACTATCTAGGATTATGAGATGAATAAGGGGTTTACTTACCATTATAAGTAAAATTAGTTCCTTCTAGGTCAAGAGAGGGAAGGTAAACTGCCAATAAAACCAGAAGATCAATCTAAAATAGAAGAAAATTCAGTCTTAAGTCGCTTCTATAAAAGAGGGGTGATTATAATAAATGAAACCAAGGTAATAAATTTACTCTTCTAATAGGAAACTCCTACACTATCTATACTTGACTAAAACTAAGTTATTATAGAAGACTCACAAGACCTAAATTTGATAATAAGGGATTTACACCCACATATATTTATAAATAATAAAAAGATAAAGGTTATAGGAAATAAATGATACTCTAGTTTGATACAATATCTCGTGACCATTTATAAGAAATTTAAGACAAGGAGGAAGATGAATCACTCGGGGAGAGTTGATAGGAATAGGGGATAGATCCCAATGGCTCAAAATGGTCGAGAATAAGTGTAATTATTGAGCCTTTTTTAAAATTAAAAGACTATTTTGATCCCAAATAAAAAAATATAGTGGAAATGGTTACCTAATCTAGGTCTACTGAGTACCTTATGGTGCTAATAGTGGTTCTTTAGCATTACTGATACCACCAGGTTCTTTGTACTAATCCATTAAGTGCCTGGTGTTTCCAACACCTTGGGTACCCCCCATTACACCTTTTAACTTTATCCAATTTCCCCCCAACTCTTCTATAATATAGAATTACACATTAAATTAGAATTAAATTATAAAATTAAAGAGAATTTATAAACTTAAAATGTAATGGTCTTTACAACCTCCACACCACTGGGCTTCTCATATATGAGAAGTTTCAACCCACTTCTTGTGGGAAAAATTTCATCCAATTAACTTTCACTTCAGCTTCCCACTCCCAAGTTTCATCTTCGACCATTACATATTTCCACCTAACCCAAAAACTAGGCACCAATTTTCCTCATAATACCTTCTAACTCTGACAAACAATATATATAGGATGATCCACATAGAACGCATTGACTTCCAAAAGTAAATCATCTTGCAGTCCCCTTGAGGAAATTCCCTTGATTATTATTTCAATATTTTTGACATATAGGTGGTTGAATATACATTATTTAATTATCTTCATTTCTTTAATTTTTATGAGTCTTAATACTTCTCAACTTTGTGAACAAAGATTTCAATGATGGATACATTTTTAATCACGTTTCATGATAATTAGTTTGGAAAAATCACCAGATTTTTCAATCTATATCTCTTCCAAATGGGTTGATTGTTGAAGAAATCATCACATTGGCATTCACACCCATGGTTAACTTGGTTACTTCTGGTTTCATACACCACTAAAACCAAAAAGGGTTAACATGAGTGAAATACATTAATAATACGAGGGAATTATCATAATCGTAAAATTAATTTGACCTTAAAACGTATTGTTCTTTTATATTATCACTTTGTCCTATAGTTCATTTAGTTCGACCTATATCAATCTTAGTTTGAACTATATTACTTTAAGTTAGGTAATCCTACATTTCTCAACTTAATCCCTAAATCTAATTGGGAAATTAACCATTCATAGTAGTTAATAATGAGAAAGTGATCAATCAAGGCCAATACATCGGGAGTGTCAAACCAATTGTGCAGTCATAGGCCTATTCATTGTGTCTCAGGGTGATGGTTAAGTTAATTCTTAACCAACACTTTTTGGGGTGAATTCCTCATGGTGCATCTATTCCACAATCGTATTCACTTATAGTATCCAGACATGGATGTATTTCTAGGGAAAACCATATACTCAATAATTTACCATTATTCTAGGATATCATCCTATACTTAAACTCATCTCTAGGGTATTCTCAATGATTCTATAAACTAATCCCCAAAATAACTAAACTAATCTCCAAAATTAACTAAACTAATCTCCAAAAAATAACTAAACTCGGCTATGATACTAGCTATAGGGACCCAAACTAAACTTAACTTAATAGTATAAGAATATAATTATTTAAATAATACATCTCACAAACAATCGCATAACCCAAATACTGAAAATTTTAGTGTATTGGAGATTAGATACGCAAATATATTATTTTACAACACTAGAAAACTTTTATACATAATCACACTCCTTTATAATCTTTCAAGAAATTTCACATTATACAACCACCATCATAACCTATGGATTAGAAATATAAGGGGTGATCTCAAATGCTCAATAAGGGAAAATGCATATCATAAAGTGTTAGATCATATTATGAAATAGGTGTAACTTGATAAACAAATTGGGAATGTGGAACAACTATAAGCATAAGAAAACCTTTATAGAAAAACCCATTATGCCCATGCCTATGTAAACAAATTCATTATACCCATGTCAGATATTTCCTAAAATATTATTTACACAATACAAAAAATATATGCTTATATTAAATAAGCAATATATTTAGTGAAGAATGTTTAATAATTAATAATTAATATTAATTAAAAATAAAGACTAATTGTATCGAGTAATGGACATTAATTGAATGTCATTTTATTTTTCAATTTAACATATATCAAACATGTGTTACATTGATTTCACACATACTTATACATAATTAATGCTTTTTTATATACAACACACACACAAAAATATTTATATAATTAATGAAATCTTATATAGCAATAAATACACCTAATATTTATATATTAGATTCAAAGTTTAATATTAATTCTATAATTTCATTTAGTAAGACGATAAATTTAATATATTATATTTTTAATCAGTAAATTTATTTATTTATTTTTAGTATTTTTATTGTTAGGTATTATTTATTCATTTTTAATATTTTTTTTTGGAATTTAATCATTTTATAAAATTTATTTATATATACTTATTTATTATGTTTTAATATTTTCAATATGTATTCATTATTATTTAAATATATATCCATATTTTTTAATAATTTATATTTAATCAATAAAAATTATCCATTTTTCAATATTTCTAGTGCGTACTCATTTTTAATTATTTAATTTCACACATTTTTAACATGAATGTATTTAAGATTATATATCCATTAATAATGTTAAAAATATATTTTTAAATAAATATTTATGAATAAATATATTTATAAATATATATTAAGTATATTTATAAATTCATATATTTATAATTATAAATAAATTAATATTATTTTTTAAATAAGTATGTATATAAATATAAAAAAATAATTATATATATTTATTTAAATAATTATAAAATTATAATAAATTTATTTAAATAATGAATATATTTACTATATTTATATTTATATTTATATTTATTTATTAAACATATATATATTATTATATTAATATATATAATGATATAAATATATAAATATTGTTTAAAGAATGAATTTATATTATTATTAATAAATGATTATATATTTAAATAATTATAAAATTATAATAAATATATTAAAATAATGAGTATATTTACTATATCTTTATTTATATTTATGTAAATTTATTATATATATATATATAATTATATAAATATATATAATTATATAAATATATTTATAATTATAAATAAATAATTTTAAATATATTTAAAAATATATTTATTTACAAATATATTTATAATTATAAATAAATATATATAATTTTTAAAAAAAGTATTTATATAATTATAAATAGATAACTATATATCTAAATGATTATAAAATTATAATAAATATATTTAAATTATGAATATATTTAATATATATATATATAATTATATATATAATGATAAAATACATTTATAATCATATATAAATATTTATAAATATATTTTCAAATATTTTTATTTATAATTATAATTATAAATCCTTTATCAGCGTAAATGTTTTTGCACTGATAAAGATATCATTTATGAGTGCTTATTATTTTAGCACTAATAAAGGTTATCTTTATCAACACTTTTTTTGGTAGCACTGATAAAAATCTCCTCAATGTTTTTAAAAGAACCCTAACCACACTGATTTTAGTCATAATTCTCAAGCTTTCATAGAATTCCACTGCTGCTAGTACTCCTCCTCGACTTTCACTTGAACGAATCAAGCCTCAAATCCATGGTATGTTATTTTTTTCTCTTCCAATATCATTTATTTCTTGTTAAGGTTTCTGATTTCACAAATCTAGATTATCAAATCATCACCCTTCAAGTTCAATGAGTTCCCTGTAATTGCGCTCCTCTTCAACTTTATCCTCTTCCTTTTATTTCTCCCCAGCTTATTTTATTCTTCATCCTCATTGCACACACACCATGCTGAACCCTAGGGGGTTATGCATTCTGAGTTTTTTCATGGATTTTATTTCTAGGGCTTGTGATCTTTCATAGGGTTCCTCCTCTCTCTATTCTTGAGGGTTTCTGCATTTTCTCTTGGTCCAAGTTGTTTTTCCCTATGATTGAATCTTTAATTTCAAAACTTTTTATTGCTTGATTCTCATATTGGTGTTTTAATTATTTAATCATAGTATTAATTATACTCACTGGGTTTCTAGAGAAGAAATTGGATTCTGACTTGGTTTTCATAGATAACAATGGGTTTTCCTATCTTTAAAGATTTGTTAGAATATTGTTTCAAGTTACTCACATGTCATATTTCCCGATTATCCCTTTAAAATGGTAATTTCAATTTAAAATTATGAATTTGTCATGAAAGGTATTTTGGTAAAGTTTTTCTTGACATTTCAAGTGATGCTGGAAATTATAAGCATTGTGAAAATGTTTCAGGATGATTTTTAAATAAAACGTGTGGTTAATAAAGGTTTAGACCCCATTTGGATCAAGGGATAAATTAGGGAATGAAGTATCAATCCATTATAATTTTTATGATATGTAAATGCAGGTCCTATTTGTATCTTTTAAGGATTACTCATAAAATATGATGTTTTTAATGAGGTATTCAGGTTGATGCTTAAAAGAGATTTCTAAGAGAATCTTTCATGATTTATTGTTCTCAAATGATGTGTTGAATTGTTTTAAAAATCGTAACTCATGATATTTTGGAAAATAGTTTTCAATGTCATGAATATTTGTAAAACCATTTTGATGTTGATTCTTGAATAAATTGTATGACATGTGAATGATTGTATTTGTGGATTCTCGTGTGATATTGGATGAAACTAGTTTTTGATAAATGAATAGTCCCCTAATTAAATTTTGAAAGAAGACCATGAGAACCTTGGTGTTTAGGCGGGTAGTCCAGGATAATTATTTCAGGATTTAAATTGTTAATTTACACATTTTTTGTGAAATTTTTTGTATTCATGCAAGCTTTATAAAATATTTATGAATTTTTTAATAATCATGATTTTCTTTAGACCAGGTAGTGTCCTATTTATCATTTTTATGGTCATGCCTATTTTAAATTTATGATTTGGAAAAGTAAACTTAGTTTTAAATATTAGAGTGGGGTTTAAAATGAAATATGAGGTTTTCCATTAAAATGAATTAAAATGGATTTAGTGTTTTGAAACTCATGAAGTGATTTCAAAGTGAACTTGTAATGTTTTAAAAATTTAAAAGTGTACATATTACCATGGAAACATTTTTGAAATTTTAATTTATTTTTGATGGTTTTTGAATATGATTTTATAATTTGTCACTTGATTCTAATGATTTTTATAGAAAAGGGGGTTTGTATCCCATTAATTTTTTTGAAACCATTTGGTCAATTTTCATGTGGAATTATAAAAATGGATTTTAAGATGGTTTTTAAAAATTCAAAAAGAAGAATTTTGAAATTTGAAATTGGTTTTGAGATGATATTTGTAATTTTATGTTAATATGTCATAATTTAAATAAATTTGGTCTCTTTCAATGTTCTTTGTAAATTGGTTGGTTTTAATATGGAATATTGAAAATTCTTTTTTAAAAAACGGGTTTGGTGTTAAAAAAATGAGTGAGAGATTTCATGAAGGGACCTAGAAAATATGTTTAAAATAATGTGATTTATTGTGATGTGTTGATATGTATGGACTAGATTTTGGTTTAGGTTTTTTATATACAATTGTTTTTTGATTTTGTTTATGGTGTGCCTTTTATTAGTGGTGTATTTTGATTATATGGAAACCAATTTAATGAAAGACCAACATGAAAAACAATGCACCCTATCATAAATGAAGTCTCTTATAGTTGTGGGGAAACCTATCAAGTCGCTATCTTGTCTAATATAAACCTATTGATTCACTATCAAGTCTCTTATAGTTATGAGAAAAGTTCCCCAATGTATTCCAACTCTATTAAATTTTTTCAAAACTTTCTTTCGTATTTTTCCATTGTTCTTAAGATGTAATCCTTCTCAAACATCATATTAATAATATTGTTTAAGATTTGAATTCATAGTCATAATATCATTAATATCTTTCCATAAACCTATTTTTTTGATAGTCATCCACTTATTATTTCATTCATTCTAGGGAAGTTGATTTTTATTTTTTGTATGTTGTATTTAGTTGTTTGGATGAAGTCCCACACTCTGTGTTAATTTCAAGATATATTGGATTAAATGATCTCAATGTTCTCTAATATAATTTCAATTCTATTATCATTCTCTGTTGATGTTGGATACTCTTTACCACCAATCCCAGGTTGAGTTTCCCTTGTTCTATAAACTAAAAGTTACTCTAATTTCCATAAACTAGAGTAATTTGAATTCATATTGGTCCCTTAATGGAATTAAAATATGGTTTCTCTAACCTAATGGCATACATTTGAAAATGTATCATCCTTCAATTGAGTCTCCAGTTGATATGGAAAACCATAAAGGCTTTGGTAATTTTCTAATCAAAACCCCTTAAAAGAAATAGCATGAAATTTAGCTTTCAATACAATTATTAAATCAAACATCACTCCAAATAAAATGAATTTTTATTCTTTTTATACAAACTAGGAGCCTTTCCATAGTTTTTTAAATAATAGAGACTAGTTAATCATGCATTCATTTTAACTAGGTGGTCATATTATAATCTTGGTGCAATAATTTTTCTATTCAAGGGATAGTGGTTCATGTATACTCGAGCCATGGTGATCATGTATCTCAATCCATTTGTAATGGGTAAAGGGGTATAAAATATTAAGGACACCATGAACATATAT